>CM057129.1:7019130-7619130 GCA_029964075.1 Patiria pectinifera | reverse complement strand
GCTGTGACGGGTCCATGGGTTTCGCCTCGGGTGTCATTTGTGTACAAAGCACCATGGACCCTGCCACAGCAGGCAACAATTGTATTATGCTTGGTTAGATTTGTGTACCTGGACTGCTTCTTCTTTGGCTGCCTTCTCCACATGCTTCCTTTGTCTCTCCTCCATCAGGTCCTGTAGACGTGCCTCATGGCCCTGGTGACGTGCAAGGATGTCATGCTTCTTATTCTGCGCCTCCAGGCTATTGATGAATGCAATCTCATTGGCCTGCCAAGTGAACACACCATGTAACACCGTCACAGTGAAACACCTGGGACTTTCTGGATCACAATGAGACATGTCCTCAAGCTGCAAATGTTAGCCCTTTGAGACCTTTTTATATTTTTACTTTTATTAACCCTAACTCCCTAGGGGGTGTGCAAAATCATATTGAATTTGGAGGATTCAGGACTGTTAAGGATAAATTGTTTGAATCAGTATTGGTTTCGGGCTGATACACCAGGCAAAACATATCAGATGTTTGGTCATTAAGCCCAATCGGTTCAATATTATTTACATTTAACAAACAAGGGAATGAATACTGGGCCGGTTTTAAACACTATGTTTATGACTGGTCTGCAGTCTGGGCTCTGACAATCAGTGTCCACACTCCAAATCGGTCTTAAACATGTTGTTTAATACCAGACATGCACATATTTATTCCAATTCATAAATACCTTTTCGGTCAAACGGTCAAAACGAGTAAAAAAAATATAAATTCCCAAAGATTTTGTTCAACAATTTTATTTCATGTTTTACTTCACCCCTCTAGCTATGTTACGGTATATCCCTCTCCCGAGTAGCTGTAAACAACTCCTTATATGGAGATTGGCGCGCGTGGCGTGTACTGCACGATGTGGTGCAGAACGCGGCTGATGAGCTGGTGTAGTGTGAATTTAGGACTATGAAATACTTGTAGTATTACACATGCCTAAGTGAGGATTGTGAACGTTTATCAACCAATAAAAGGGTAAAAGGGACCAGGTTTTATATAGGAGTCAAAATTTCATGTGACACTAGAAAAGTGCTTTAGACCAGCCAGCTGGTGTTTTATTATGCTTAATATTGCCCTAGTTGACTTGCTTGTCTGACCTTCTGTTCCTCTTCCTGTGCTTTCCTTCTGACTGCTTCCAGCTGCATGTGTCTCTTGTGCTCTGCTTGTTGCTGTTTCTCCTCCATCTCCTTCTTCTTCAACATGAGTAGTTCCTCCTTCCATTCCCTGACTTCCTGGATCTACAGCAGTCAACCACACCCAAACAACAGTCAACCACACCCAAACAACAGTCAACCACACCCAAACAACAGTCAACCACACCCAAACAACAGTCAACCACACCCAAACAACAGTCAACCACACCCAAACAACAGTCAACCACACCCAAACAACAGTCAACCACACCCAAACAACAGTCAACCACACCCAAACAACAGTCAACCACACCCAAACAACAGTCAACCACACCCAAACAACAGTCAACCACACCCAAACAACAGTCAACCACACCCAAACAACAGTCAACCACACCCAAACAACAGTCAACCACACCCAAACAACAGTCAACCACACCCAAACAACAGTCAACCACACCCAAACAACAGTCAACCACACCCAAACGACAGTCAACACAGAGTTAGCTGCAGATTTCAGACTGAAGCTTTTTAAGAACGTAATGGCACGTCAAATATGACACCACCTTACAAAATGACTCTTAAACCCTAAAAAGGCCGGATTATTTTGACCATCTCTCAGCTGTTGTGAGGGGGGGGGATTCAGACCCGAGGATTTCGGCCATCGAGTGACGAAACATTTTTAAACTTGGTACATGCATAAACCAATTTATCATGAACATACCCAAAAAATTTCATGACTATTGGTCAAAGGGTTTTGGAATTATGGCTAATTAATTATTCATATACACGAATGGTAATTCTGCCCTGTGTACACTACATATGTGGGGAAATTCAGCTTGAACTACGCGCTGGAATTTTTTTTCGCTGCACGGCAACCCGTGGCCCGACTTTTTATAATTTTGGTATCAAAAGATGTGCAAGTCAGAAAGGCTTGGGTCGCGAACAAAAGTTGAGGGGGGGGAGGGGTTTAAGTGATGCTTTTTGCACAAATAAGTTTGTTGCTTTCATATGCAGTATAAAGAAATATAAAGAATATACTCTTTTCTTCACGTTGATCAGTTATCCAGCTGGACATCATAATATACAGGTACTGTGTGGTAGAAAATGTTGCTAGCTGCCAGCTTTGTGCTAAATAGTGCTACGGTTGCAGTTCAAATTTGTTTTCTCCGAACATCGGTTCGGTTTGGGTTCGGAAGTGCATACATAATGTACATGTCCATGGTACAATGTATAGGCCTACAATAAAAAGCATATTCTCATAGGCCGTTTGCAGGTTAGAACAAATACGTGTGTACCGCACACGTCTGACAGAAATAGTTTTCGATTCGCGACTTTCATCAAATTCTCATTCTGTGGACAGATCCATCAATTTTGTAAAGGCGTGCTTCACCCTCTTTTGGAAGACTACATCGTTTTTCGTATAAATTGTTTCCGGGAAAAATTACATTGCGACGATTAAGAACTTATTCTGAACAAGGGATAGGTTTCAGACTCAATAAAAGTATTATTTGTAATTTTGAGGCAGTGAAACTGCTGATAAATTGTGCTGAGGAAAGCAGACCCTTCAAATGGTTTGGTCCAAACGTACTACCTCACGCTGGAACACGGAGATCGGCCGCGCTGAAATTACTACACAGCATGCACAGAGCATGTGCTTTTCATTGAGAGAATTGCAGGTGCGTACAATTTTTTCAAAGCGTATCGGCCCGATATCCTATTGTATGCCTGGCTAAAACACTGCAAATAATGAAGATGAATGCGGTGACTTGTCAACACGGTAAATTCAATCATCCGTGCGCTTAAATTTTGCCATTTCATTGCAAGCGTTAGCATTCCTAGCGCTATCAACAAAAACTTGCCGGACTTCCGAGCCAATTTCGGTTCGGTTCGGGCTTGGTTCATTCAGCATAGGCCAGCACAGATCTATTCAATCAGCTTTACGTGACTTCAAGTCTGCTTGATCAGCTGTATTTTGGTACCTTTTCATGAAGCATCTTGAGCTTGATAGCCTTTTCATCCAGGAGTAAGACTCGTTTCTGTTGGGCCTTTGCTTGTCTCTCTTCATGGCGCTTCTGGGCCTCAGCTCTTGTTCTGCATAAGCACAAAGATAAAATGGACTGAACAATATCTGGATTGCCATTAAGGTAAATGGTTGATACTGCCATACATGTAAGTTCTTCAACAAAAGGTGTCACATCAAAATTATTTTGTGTTTTAATTATCATCAAAACACAGGTCGCTGTGCTTTGAGCAGTTATAACTCATGAGCACTTTTTATTCCCAAAACAATACAAACATTCAATATAGAGATCTTCACACGTTGATTCACTTTGCAATTTTTTGTCAAAAATTTTCCGGCTCACATAATCCATAATTTCCACTTATTAGTTTACAAAATGTTAAAGCTTTGTGTTCAACAACAATAATTCACGCTATTTTCTTTTCTTTTAAATTCTGTTAAATTGAATGCATAAGAAGTCTACTCATGCATATCCCTGCGTAACAAAAGCGCATACAACAAAGATGGGAGTAGTGTCAAGAATCAATACTGGAATTCCCCAAACAAAACCAGAAGCCATTTTGCGGTGATGCTACGCTCACGCGCATGCCGCACATGTTCTTAAAGACGTGGCGCGGGCGCATCTTGGTAACCCTGTAGGTCAAAGCAGCCCGGAGTCTGGTTCCCAGACCAAAAGATTCTGACTATTTCCGATGACTCTTAGGTCCGGTAGCCTCCGGTAATACATTGTTTTACAATTTACGTCATGTGACTAAAACGGGAGGAATTCCTCCTTTTTCCGAAAATTTCCGAAGTTTGCCGAAGTCGTTTCGTCGACAATCGGATAGCGCCCGAGTATTTCCGAGTATATGATAGAGGTTTAATTAACTGCTAATGCTTATTAACTTTATTTTAAATGAGTTGATAATTAATATTCATTGCTTTCATTTAGAAAACTTGAAATTCAACGAAGATTTTGTGCATCAAATATACTCGGATCGTATGGGCAAACTTTTTGCTGCGTCATGTACAATTTTGAATTTGACGACCGTTACCGAGATTTTCCAAAACTCGGTCTTCATTCGGCTCCGCCTGCTAACAGTGCTATTTGGGTGCCTAATTTTGAAGATTCCAGATCAACATTAGTCAATGTTATCTTACAGAAACATCAAACTGTATTACCATAACTGTATGATATTACGAAGCAAGTGATTTATTTAAAAATTTGATCAGAACATTAAAAGCTACAAGCGATAAAGCGAAATCGGAGAGCTTTTAAAAAGAGCCATCAATGTTGTCATGTTTATTTTTAGCCACGGAGGCTGCCTGACCTAAGATTCATCAGGAATAGTCAGAATCTTTTGGTCTGGGAACCAGACTAGGAGTGCGTACTACCTGATGCGACTCCCATCAGCCTGGTGCCACTGCAGAAAATGGCCGTTTTTACAAAATGAATGCAGTTTGACTTGAGATATAAGCTTTGGATTGTTACCTTTTCCTGGATGGAGATGAGAGTTTTTCATGCATATGCAGTGCATAGCCCGGTGGCCTGCCTTCAATCTCACTGATCTCCACCATCTCACCCCAGCTGATTGGTGACTGCTGGCCCTGTCGCTCCTCAAAATCTAACACCATTTCATTCCAGTCCAGGGTCTGCTGCGAGCTGTCCAGTGAGCTCAGAGTGTTCTGTCAACAGGGAAAAAAAGACAATCAAACTCCAAGTATATATTATAACAGCATCCAATGAAGGGTGTTAAAGCCAGAGTCCATCATTTGCAGCTATCCAAAAAGTAACTGGCGTAATTATTGTTGAAAAACATAGGCCTACTTGGTTGAAAGATAGTAAGGGGACTAAACTCACTGAGAAATTAGGCCTATTCTTTCTGGCAAGCTGTCATTTTGAAGAAATCAACGAAAGAAGGCCTTTCCAACGGTGCCACTTAAGAAGCACTGTAGCAAATTCAAATTAGTAGTTCGTTTTGTTATTCGGCGAAGCGCGCGCAAGCATTGGCACGACGCACACGCACTTGCTATAATTCGTCGGATCAGTGCGCGACATCGCGTAGCTGCACTCGGCTCAGCGAGAACATGTATCGGGCACTGAATTCAGGCCCAATTCAAAACATGATTCAGCAACTTTTGATTTGAAATCGAGATCCTAGAATGTTGTTTTTCTCAAAATATACAGCTAAAGCTGAGCTGAAACTTCATCAGGTTAGTTGTTCAACACCCTTCTTTAGATCTTGAGCACTTTTGTTGCTTCAAACGAACAAAATGCACAAATTACAAATGATGGACTATACCTTTAAACTTAATCTAATTTTCTCAAAAACTGCCAGCAGCTTGATAATATCAATAAGATTACTTGACAAGAACTCTTAATTTCCATGTTTCTATTGCCAAATGCCTTTGTTGCTATTTTTTACTCTTATAAACATCACAGCACACCAGTTTAATGTTAGGTACGGCGTCCACTTAACATTAGTTATGGTGTCCACTGATAAACCTACTTCTTCTCAACTTTTTTTCCCGCAATTTGATTTTAATAAGAAAAAGATACCTTGACAAGACTACAAGAAGCCCACAGTTGCCCTGTTTGATACTTGCTGAAGAATGCACAAGTGGAGAGTGGCCACCATGTAACTAACGTTAACTGTCCAAAATACCATTATCATCTGCCTTGCAGTGACAAAAATATTTAGCTTATCTTTTCAATGTTGTTTTCCACTAAATAAATGGATGTTTCTCCCAACAATTTAAGAGAAAACTAACATCACACAGCTTTTATCTTGCTTCAGATCTCTAATGCCCCACTGTTAGTTGCCAGTATTGTGTCCTTACACATTAGCAGTATAATAGGTGGCAGGAAAATATGTGATAACAAAGCTATTTCTTGTTTGTACTGTTGGTCTGCATGTAACCTTTAATTTAATTTGTAAATCTGGGTCCTTTATGTATCACAACACATGCCACACAGTGTCCCATTTTTATTCTACACGGAGGTCCTAGACACAAGTTCTTTTACCTAACTTAAGCTTATACCTTGTTAAAAACTGGGCCAAAAACTCAACCAAAGTCTACCATGAAAATGCTAATATGCGACACATGTTGAAATTCTCTTTTCATATACCAGTCCTAAAGCTATTTACATGTAGCTAAAGGACAGCAGCTAATTCCACGAAAAAGTGCGTAGCTTGCGCCATGCGTAAGACTTGCGCAACAAATTTGTTGCCCTCAACTTACGCTTGATTTCACGAAACTTGGCGTAGCTGCACAATGTTTTAAATAATCTAAACATCTTGGATGAGGATAATAACAGCATTTATGACGGCTGTTTGTGTGTGAATTTGCTCGTTCATGAAAAAGTCGTTGAATCACCTCAGCCCGCCATTTTGAAAATTATTTTTTCCGACTTTCTTCGGAATCATGTGGCAACTCTAAAAATCCTATCACTAGTAAAATAAAAACTCTTTAACTTCAAACAAGAAGCTGTGAGTGTCTTGTTTCAACCTTGAGGCTCCACGATAATCACGATTTGCTGGTAAAATAGGTCATTTTAAGTCGCTGCGCCACAACTTACGGCACCTAAAATGATTGCGCAAATAATTTACTGCGCAAGTCGCAGACTTACGCACCATCAGACTTTCGTGAAATGTGTCATAAGTGAAATGTTGCGCAGCATGAAATGTTGCGCAGCTTACGCAATATATTGTGGCGCAAGCGGAGTTACGCCATTGCGTAAAGTTTCGTGAAATCAGCTGCAGGGATTCAAAAAGGACGATAGCCTGTATTTGTTTGTTTTCTTTTCTCACCGTGCTGAGAGCAAGGTCACTTTCTCCTTCGTCTGTCTCCACAATGATCTCTTTGCTCTCCTCCTCTTCAATTTCCTTGGTTAGTTTCTCTTCCTCGGCAATGGCCGATGCCAAGGCCTCATCCTGACACTTCTCAATCTCATTTGTCAGTGTTTCCTCTTCATCAATGGCAACACTGACATCCTGGGGAGGAATGGGTTGCAGAACGAATCCAATAGCATGAATACCTACATCCACCTCACTACACAGAGCATCTCAAATCTTGGAATACTCTCCATCTCATTCTAAAGATGCTCTCTATACTCATGATTGCATCCATGTCAAACATTTCTCTTCTACAAAGGTGCTAAATAAATGTGTGCTTGGGAGGTGTTAGCCACTCAGTTTAAGACCAGTTGGATGCTGATAATTACCCGAGCCAAAGGCGAGGTAATTATCAGCATCCAGACTTTTTCTGCTCAAAAGTTGAAACAAGTCAAAAATTATACATGTGATGCCATCAAGCTACATCGTTTGTCGACTCTGGATAAAAAAAAAATTGTTACAGATTTGACAAGAGCACAATCTCGGCATTACTGCTGTGAAAACTGCACGCTGATACCATCTTTACCGTAGTTCAAAAATCATGGAAGTTGGAACACCAAGAGATGTAATGAAGTGACGTGATGAAGTGGCCCTATTTTGGCCTGTATTTTCAAATAAAAATTCCCAACAAACGACTCATTTAGCTTGATCACATCACATATTGTCAATGATTTTGATCAACAAAACAGCCCTTTTAGCTATACAATGGCAAGGCCCTCTAGTAAACAACCAATTTGTGCGTACTGTGTGTTGTGGCACACAACGCAGATGTACCGGTGCAGTCTGAATTTAGGACTATGAAATACTGACTCACTGGTAGTATTGCGCAGGCCTACATGTATGTGAGGATTGTGAACGTTCAACCAATAAAATGGTAAAAGGCACTGGATTTCATAGGAGTCCAAATTTCATGTGACACTTGAAAAGTGTTTAAGACCAGCCAGCCGTGTCTTTATCATCCGTTTAAGACCGGCCACGTGACGGGCTCTCGACCAATAGGAATGGGTAAACTGTCTTAGGTATTTATGAATAGACAATCAACTTAACCCTAGAGGTGCTTTATTTATATTAAAGATACTCCAGACACCCTCAATATGTGCTTGTTATTGACACAAGTCATGCCTTACCTTATCCAGTTTAGCAGCCAATTTGTCCTCAGTGTTCTCTTTGTTACTCTCTACTTGATCACTGGATGGCAGTAAGTAACCACTCATTCCTGTATAAAGCAAATGCAGGAACACAATATAAATCGTTTCATTATATAAACAGTTTGTGATGAAACTATCATTTGGGAGATTTTCACAATCTTTATGAAAGAAATGTCTTATACAGGGTGAGTAAAAAAAAAAACGAAACCCAAATGTCGAGGCCATTGTTTTAGTGAAGTTCTGCATGTAGCACTTTCAAAATCTAGGATATGAAAGCACAATTCATAAGCTTTCTTTTAGTACAAGAATCAATTCCCTATGGGAATTGTTTTCTTTTTGCTAAAGGAATGCACAACTTTTGTGTGATCCGTGGACAGAACTTTAAAACGGTGGTTGTGTTTAAAATCCCGTAACTTGAATGATTTGAATGATTCTTGCACTAAAAGAAAGCTTATGAATTGAGCTTTCATATCCTAGATTTTGAAGTGCTACATGCAGAACTTCACCAAAACAATAGTCCCAACATTTGGGTTTCCTTTTTTTTTTACTCACCCTGTACTTAAAAACTTACCTGCACAAACTGCAACAATAGCTGGATCCAAATCCTGAATGTTAGCCTCATCTGATTTCTGGGTGTCTATAGGGCAATTAGAGATCTTCTCATTCTTGTCCATCCGACGTTCAGTATTGAACTTTTCTGACCTTTCCCCTTGAATCTTCTGATTGGTGTTGGGCTGCTCTCGATTGACCAGATGACTCTCTAGCGGTCTGTTCTCCTTCTCACTGTCAGTCCTGCAGCGAGATCGCTCCTGCTTGGCATCTTTATGACCAGTGCCAGTCTGCTGAGGATTCTTGGTGCTATCAGGCGCGGGATTGATACCAGATTGAGACTTGCCTGAGTGGTTACTGCTGGTGCTGCTATGATGAGACCTGCTCTTACCTGAGGACGGTCTGGAGCGGTTGGGTTTACTCCGCTGCACGGTCTCCCAGCCTTCTCCATCATCTGTTTACAAAATATCAGCAAAACTAAGACATCTAATCATGTTGTGTCAAATACTTCATAACGTTTACTTACGCCAGTTTGCGCCAGGATTATTTTGACATTGACCAGACCCAGGCACGGGATTGTTTTTTACGAGCTTCGATGCCAGACGGGTTCAGGCCTTCATCTGTGGGTAGCACACCCTGATATTTTCGACCTTGCTCGCTGCGAGCCTGTCGCTGACAGACATTTCCGGCCTCGCTTGTTGCATGTTTATCCGTCATCGGACGTAAACTGGTTACCGTACGTTAATATGCACTTGGAATTGTTTTTGTTCGATGTACAGTAAACTCCGGCTAAGTCGGCACACTCGGGACCCGAGAATTTATGACGACTTATGCAAATGCTGACATCTGCTGTCAGTCGTCATTTTGCCGGCTTACATAAATGGCCTTTAGCACACATGAGTCATTGCACTAATTGGCTTCGATTTACCCTGGTTTATCTCCTAAATGCTTGAGTTGAATACAGCAAATTAATTGTAGAATTGTATCACCACGTTTTGGGTATTGATAGTGGAGACCACGTGTATATATCATACATATGTCTGTGCACAGTAACGAATTAAATGGGTGTGTGGTTCGGTACGGTATATACCAGTACGTATACCACGCACGCATTGACTGCAGCACTAGTCATTCAATAAGACGACCCCCAAAATGGACAGAGTGCATGCGTACAGACTAGAGGGGGTACTGGTATTGATATGCTCAAGATGCCTATGCGATGTATGCAGTAGGACACCTTTTTGCGACACCAATGCATGCCAGCGATTGTCGGCCTTGCCAAAAAACTTTTCACTCAGCACTTCATGCCAACTGCAGTAGGAAGTCAATGCCAATGCCTGATTTTGTAATGCTTTTTCTGGAAAGGGGACTGAGAGTAACATGATGACTTGAGCGAAATGGCGACTTATATAAGCTTAGAAATAGAAAAAAATCAATGGAAATGCATTACGGACAATCGGGACTTTAGTCGGACAGCCGACTTGACCGATTTGACAAGTTGTAGGATGTCGGTTTAGCCGGTGTTTACTGTAATTGTCTTATTGCTTTCAGTGTACATGTATATCTGGGATTAATTGGGTGTGACCACTCGTCCCGGCTGAATATATAATTCAGGAGTGCTGTGGCCTCGTGGTTAAGGGCACTGGATTCATGGTCTGTGGGTAAAGCTGCGGGTTGTGGGTTCGAGTCCAGCCGGGGTCATGGTGCGTGTGCCCTTGAGCAAGGGCACATCCTGTTTGTGTTATAGCTCACAAACAGGATGTCCCCCAAAAATGTCTCTCTGGAAGGTGTACAGAACTCTCGTAATTTATGAAAACAAATTCAAATTCAATTATAGAATTGATGAGCCCAAACATTTTTCTTTCTTGTGTGAAGTTTTTGTTGGATTCGGTTCAGTGGTTTTGAAACAAAGGCCATTAATGTAACACTACTCCATTTTGCTCCATTCCGAGTTTGACAATACATACATTGAGAGTATACACAATGTGTTTCTGTTGTCTCAGGCCCGCCTACTGCCTGCATGACCTGAATCACTTTGAACTGTTATAACAGGTGTTTGAGACACTCCTTTGTTATAATTAAAGAAGATAGTATATGTACATAACAAATAGCCACAGTCAACAATGAGAAGTGACAATAGTATTCCTTCTGTTTAGTTTAGTAATCTAATCAAAAAGCCAATTTAAGCTAAATGTTAAACTTTGAATGGTGCAAATAGTACTGTGTTACTTAATGGCCTTTATTTGGAAAACCGGTGAACCAAATCCGATGGACATTTTACAGAAAAGAGTTGATAAATATGCTTCACAATTTTGTAAGAAAAGTAGAAATAACATTTCATTTTTTTTTTCAAATTCTACTACATGCCTGAGAGGGACATTTTTTTTTGGGGGGGGGGGGAGACACCCTGTATTGTCAAACTCGGAATAGAGCAAAATGGAGTAGTGTTACATTAATGGCCTTTGTTTCAAAACCACTGAACCAAATCCAACAACAAAATTCACACAAGACCGAAGAGTGTTTGGGTTCATCAATTCTATAATTGAACTTGATTTTTTCCCTCATAAATTACGAGAATTCTGTACACCCTCCAGAGGGACCTTTTTTTGGGGGGGGGGGAGGGGATACCCTGTGCACGTACCGGTACCTTCAGCTGTGGCGAGCTTCCCATTCATCATCTGAGTATCACGCATGCCAGTTCCCTTCCTTCCCTTCTCCTGTCCTTTCTTGTCTCCAAGTTTAACATCTGATGGTTTCACTCCTGGTACCCTAGCGATGGGTTTGACGGTGTGACCTTTGACCCTATCAGCCCAGCTGGCCACCACAGCAGTTTCTGCTACTTCTGTCACTAACGGCACCGGACTGCAAGAGTTCAAGATGGATAACAAATTAGACTCTGAGAAACAGAAATCAAAATCATTGTGAACAGAACAGCAAGAGCATTAGAAAGTGTTTGTGCTACAAAAGACTCTGCACTGGAGGAATAAAAAATGACATCAAAAGCTGAATGGTAATGCTGTGCAGTATTTGGTTTAACGATACGCCGGCGAAAAAACATATTGAAAAGAATTTGCCTTCCTAGAAGTAAATACAAGCTTTTAATAAGGGAATAAATGTGTGCTTGGAAGGTGTTAAACACTACATGTATGTTTAAGACTGGTTGGAGTCTGGAATGCTGATAATTGCCCGAGCAAAAGGCGAGGGTAATTATCAGCATCCAGACTCCAACCAGTCTTCAACATACATGTAGTGTTTAATACAGACCAAGTACGTATTTGGGTCATTCCACCGGGTTGGGGAACAATGTGTGACATATGATCATATTAAGAAAAGCATGAATGCCTTGCTAGCAGTTGCTCTACATAATATTTGTTGTTGGGTGTTTCACTACTGCAGAAAGTTTGAAATCATTTCAATGTATTTTGCCAAAAATATGAGCAAAAAATGTCATTTCGGACGTAACACTGACACCGTGTCAATGTTACATCCAAATATGACATTTGTACCTTTTAACAAATTTCTGTGAAACATTACCCAAATTCAGTTTACGTATTTCTAACTATACATGTACATGCAACACAATAAGAAAAGCTTTTGTTACGGTAGTCAAGTATCAAATGGAGCAGAAATGATAGCTTGGTTGTGTGGATGTAACATTGACACGGTGTAAAACCCAAATGTCACACTTCCATTGAGTGATTTTTACACCGTTACATCCACACTTGAAATATTGTTTCTGCTATATTTGAACCCTGACTATACCAAACAAAAGCTTTTCTTGGTGCTTAGGTGTCCAGTTAAATGCAATGTCAGTTTGGGTAATATTTTACGTACGTGTAAAAAATGTCAAAAAAAGAATATTTGGAAGTAACATTTACACGGTGTCAATGTTACATCCGAATTAATACATTTTTGCTCATATTTTTGTCAAAGTACTTTCAAATGATTTCAACTTTCTATTAAAATGCCCTCAGACAAATATTATGTTGAGCAATTGTTTAGAATGCTTTGATACTTTTAATAATATAACCAAATATATGGATGTAACATGCACTGCTTCCCAACCCGGTGGAATGACCCCTTTATTCCCATTCATAAATACCTTTTCGGTCCAAAATTCAAAACAAGACAAAAATTAACAACTTCCCCTATTTCATTGGAAAATTTTACTTTCTGCTTTTCGAAACACCCCTCTAGATATAAAATGCAGTGTCCAGCTCATTAGTAAGACGTAAACAACTCCTTTTATTTATTTACACTAGATGCAAACAGGTATGCCAAATTTATACAAGAAGCAATTGGGGAAGGTAATGACTAAATAATCCATGTCATAAAACAAATTTGGTTGACATCCTGATTTTGCTCAACATAACTTTTCTATGAACATTTTGTTCAAAATGGCACGGTTCAAAGTTCCACTACACACAAAGAAAGCCTTAGATACCATTTCTCTATTTAAATTGAACAGATACATGTACATGTACTTGGTCAATGTCTACACAACTTCAAAGAATCTCTTTAAAATTATGCATGCATTTCTAATGTCAAGACAAAGAAGATAAATAATGCGACACTTAGTACAGCAACTTGATCTACATGACCCTTATTTCAATACAGCACTGTTGATGATAAAACCACATGATTGAATAAACAATCTCTCCAATAAACCAGAGGATGGCATCATCTGGAGGTTTCAGACTTACCTGCTTCTGTTTTTGGTAGCCTCCTGCCCACTAAAATTCAGACTACGATTGACAGGACTTGGAGTGTCCCGGCCTTCTGGGGTTGGGCTGTTGATTAGACTTCTCCCAGGGGAAGTCTTACGGACCTCCCAAGCCAAAGAATTAGGCCTATGGGGAAAAGACACAAAAGTGATCACATTGTCAAACATTTCTCAAGTACTATTGCTCAAGTGCTTTGCAAAATATTTCTGATACACAATACCCAACAAGATTAATTAAGCAATCAATGCCATCTCTTGTTGTTGTGGTTTGTTCGGTGAAAATTATGTTTTGTCCACTGAATGTGGACAATACCATTATTTACTGCCGCTATTTAAGTTAATTTACTTTTTTGAAAATATGTAAGATCTTTCCAGCAAGTATGCTTTTGTCGGCATTGTTACTTCATGTACTTGTAAAAAACGCAAGTCAATCAAATGAGCTACTCAAATGAGAGGAAAGTTTACACACTCCATTGTCATTATGCATCCGTTTGGGATGTTGTTTCTTGGGGGAGGGGGACTTACTTGTGAGTTTACTGGTAATGTACTTGACTATACTATTAGGCTATCAGCTTGGGGGTTTGGTCGGTATCAAATCAGGGCATAAATGATTACAGTGCGCATGCGGAAGGTATACTGCCCCTAGAGTGGTAACAAGCATTGCCACCGCTGCAATGCTATCACATATTTTCCAACTCTGGGGGTGTATACCTTGCCAAAAATCGCTTTGACGATTATTCCCCTCATTTGATACCGGTTGCCAAAATTTTGGACCGAGGCTGATGGCCTATATAATGAAGCGCAACTACAGTCAATTATACAATATCTTTTTTAATAACAATTAATCAGTTTCAACTTTTGTATATTTGGTTTCTTTCCTAATAGGTAGCGAGGCAACTAAAGAGCAGCAAAATGCCAGGAACACTTTCTTTTGTGAACATTGCATACTAAACAAAAATGCTCAGAATGTAAGCAAGAGTTCACTGAACTGTCTTGGAGGTGAAACGGAATTCTGTTTCGGTTAAGCCTGGCGCACATAAGAGCCATCTGCTTCGCCAAAAGACATTCGTGGGCGATGGCGTAAGCAAATAGCTCCCTTGTGCAGTCAGTTTTAGTCGTCCAAGATTGCAGATGCCACTAATCCACTGGGCGCAGCCATTTTGCCTTTTCACGTCATATGACAGCACGCATACGCTCAACACGCAAGCCAAAAGCAGATAGCTTTCATTCACCGCACACGGTAAGACTTTGGGCACGAAAGACTAGAATTATCGAACCAAATTATAGATATTTGGCGCAGCGTCACGACTGACCAAAATCTTTGGTAAAACTGACCGCACACGGGAGGTACATGTATCTGCTTACGCATCGGCCACGAATGACTTTGGCGAAGCAGATAGCAGACATTATTTATAGTCAGTGACTCAGTAACACACTGGCCCTTCTGCTTCAGCAGGCCCTTTTACTGCACATACTGCACATGTATGGGTTAAGGACTTGAAGTAACCCACCGGCGAGGCCTGGCTGCCCTACTGTCAGGTGGCCAGCTGGGTGTTCTATGCTTAGCCGGTGAGGATGACTTCCGAACCTCCCACACAATAGATGTAGGTCTGTGCATTGAGTGGTCATTTCAGAGTTGCAGTTAGTGCCAGTAGGTGCAAAACGCACAATCAACAGCAGAAGATGAAGAGAGTTTTTTGAGAGAAAAAACAAAGAAGAGGGGAGAGAAAAGAGAAAGGGTGAAAGCAGTAACAGTAACCAATAACAATACCAATATGAGCTGACACCGGGCGACTCAAAGCATGTCCAACAATTTTTGGGGAAAGGAAGAATATTTTGTATGGGTACATGTATGTGAGGCCTAGTGAGTGACTTGGATTCTGATGTAACTTTGATTCCTTTATGTAGCCAATCATACCAAGATGTAGATAAGTACATGTGCACATGCAGAATGTGTCATTAGTCTTTGGGTGTAAAGCTCATACTGGCTCATTTTAATTCAAAAATGTATTAATTCAAAAACCCAACACACAACAAAAAAGTAATTCAAAAACAACACAGCAAGCTATGCAACGAGATTTGTAAGCAAAAAAAATACAATTGTGTGAGACATCAATCTCAAGTGTCTAACCTTGGCACACTTTTAATGAGTGTGCAAGATATGCAGTAGAACATCACTATAACAAACATGATACGATCCACAAAAAGAATGTCGGGCATACCAATTTTAAGCCACTGGCACTACACTATAAATTGCCAATATGGCACTATTTACATGTAAAGTGGAACGTCACTATACTGAACACTGCTATCCTGAACATTCCGCTATACCAAACATTCGGCTATACCGAACATCGTCCTTGGCTCCCGATTTTGTGTACAGAACTGAACATTGTTGTTAAAAATGTCAACAGAAGAGTGACAAGTGGCTATTATTTCCCAAAGGAATAGAAGGGGAAATCCACCCATTGCTGTAGGTAGTAAGCTCAAAAAATGTGTAATTACATACTTCAATAGTGGGCACGTGTTCGAAGTCGTCTTTCTGGGCCGGCGTGCAAGGCAAAGTTGTGGGCACTATTTATTGAAAAGTGAGTACAAACGGAGCACCGGCATGTTAAAATCGCTATACCAAACGATCGCTATTACGAACAATTTCTGCAGATCCTGCGATGTTCGTTACAGCGGTATTCCACTGCACTTTCCATTCCAAATGATGGGAAATAATGCAAGCGTGTCTCTCATCAAAGGAAAATTGAAGTTATATAATATTTTAAGTTTATGCATTGATGCTTTGTACCAGCGGTAACCTATCTGAAAATCACAATGTGCTTCTTTCGAATACTTGAGCATGAAATCCTTATTAAGAAAATATAAGAGAAAAATACAAATGCAAAACGAGAGAATAAAGTTTTGTGAAGTTCTCCCTGATACATGTATCTTCATTTTAGATCATTGATATTTGCTTGTCATTTTTATGAACAGTGCATTTGTTGCTACCATCAGACCATGGAGCCAGAGTTGTAGACTGGTTCTGTGCCCTTCTATTATTTTTCTTACTATTGTATTCATAGTGGGGCGTTGGGAACCAGTTTACCAAAATTGCCAAAGAGATTTACAGGGCTATTCTATAAAACAAGCTTTTTTGACATCCAATTGCAGCTGAGAAGCATTTTCAAATGGATGATATGAATGCATTTTCGAAAGATGCAGAATCATTCCTTATTTTGTGCATAAAATTGGAAGCCTAGAACATGTAGAACAATGTTTGGTTTAGCCAACTGTTTGGTATGGCAGTGTTTGTAATAGAGTTCCACTAAAAACAAATCAAATCAAAATTAAACTTTTCATCAGTGCATGCAAAGAAATTAGTGAAAAAGGCATCAATTCTTCTTTTTCAATACATAGAAGTCAATAAACAACCAATTTGAAAAAAAATCAAATGAAACCTTCCAGTAAATTAACTTATTTTTCTGTAAAATCTCTTCTTATGATTTTTATAAAACATTTTCACAACAAGGTGCAAGTATACCCATTCCTTCAAGGCTGATGTGTCTCTGGTAAGCTTTACCTTGTCAACCAGGCAGTATCATAAAGTTTGGTGTATACATTTAGGCTGTATTTTGAAACCTCCACACTACATCTAAGATTGTTACACTGCTTGCCCTATTTGGAAACGCCCCTATAGACTCAATTACCAAGTACTGGTACTCTGTAAACAGTGACAAACAGAAATCTACATCACTGGATCACCACCTAGCCACACATGCCACATGACATGCATGAAGACACTACAAACTTGTGCTAATAAAAAGTTGTTTGGTACTCAGTTAAACATCTCCTAAATCCTCTACTAGGGAGATTAACAACGGAACAAAGAGGCTATCTACATGTACCAGCTATCGTTTGTGCACCGAGTCTATAGGCTGATTTTACAGCAAAAATTCAAGAAGTACGCTTGCCCAGAAGGAAGAAGTAAGGGCAAAGAGTGGGAATCTGTGTGGAGACAGAGCAGCATAGATGCATGCATTTGCTTACAAGCTAAATTTGAAAACAAGACCGCAGTGGCACGCATGCATACTGAACATTTTTTTGTTTACATGTAAAAGAATACAGAGTAACAGTTCAAATTAAAAACACAAGTGAAGTCATCTGTGCCACATGTATTTGGAGAACAAAGCAAGAATCAATCAGAATGCTTTGTATACACTGTAGCAGTACATACTGCAGAGTCACATGGCAAAACATATGGTTACTGCAGGGTCACGTGGGAAAACATGTGGTTACTGAAGGGTCACATGGGAAAACAGTTTGTTAGTATCCTAAACATGAGTAACACATCATACTGACACTGCAACAAGGCGGTGAGAACACTACAGCTCTACAGCTTTAGACGCCATGTGGACATACCTATTCTCAATGTCACATTTCTCAAAATCTTTCTGTACATTGATACGTCTGATGAGAGATTCAAAGTCATGGGTGGCCCGCTTGAGTATCATGATGACTTCCTGTTGAGAAATCCAGGTCAATTAATATAACTCTGGCCTCTGATACATGAATATTCATATAGAATAACCTGTCATTCTGTCTATCATTTGAAAGTATGTAGTTTACTCACTAACTCTGAAATTTTACACAAGTGCAACTCAGTTACAAGTTTGAACTACAACCTGTTTACCTATTTATGCAGATAATTTCTCGAAGAGAGAAATGCAGAACGAGTAAACCAAGCCAAATCTGTTAAACCTTCACTCTTTGATTATGGGCCTATAACTACCCCAATTTATAGAAGAAATCAAATTGATCAGTACGTAAAAAGTGCATGAAAATATTGAAAAGTCTGAAACTCAACAGGGTCCACGTTCAAATAATTTGAAATATTTATGAATAGTTCTACCGGTATCTTCATAAGGATACCAGTTGAATAGTAAGAATATAGCGAGGGAGCAACTGGGGAAAACAAGAAGATTGCATCATAATGGTGGTAGAGCATTTCGGGCATTTCACAATGCAGTGCGCCACCAAGAGTTTGCCACGGAGAGTTCATTTTTCCCAGTGCATTGTGGGAGACTGTCGGCAAATGCACACTGCGGGGCATTTGAAATTGTTAATTTTTCCAGTTAGTAGTTTTGTAAGCGTACATGTATGATTCGAGGATCCATTTGCCCTTTTTTTGTCTTTTTATCAATATGGTGTTTTTTGTAAGGCGACAGAACGCTTTGCCCCAATCTGTAACATATCAGCTCAAGTTGTCTACTGACACTCATTTAAATGGGCCATGTTTTGTCGACCGTAAACTTGAAAAATGGACTCTCCATGGCAAACTCTTGATGACGCACGGCATTGTGAATCGCCCAAATAAGCCTTTTTGGAGTTCCAACTGCGCGCATTCGTAACCTGTGACAACGCACATTATTTGTCTCAAATGCCCTTTGACAGTACCCACAATGCACAAACAGCCTTTTTGTAAAGTCAGTGGCGCGATGTTGTCAAAGGCCATTTGAGACAAACAATGCGCGTTGTCACAGGTTACGAATGCGCATTTGGAACTCCGAAAAGGTTATTCATTTGGCATACATGTGTTATATCATGTGTTAGATTAATTGGTAATTAAAACAATAACCATACCATGAAGATTTCCAAAACGCATGTCTTGACACAAATTTGGAAAGAACGTCATAAGATGTGTGGTGCATGTTAGGCTGTGTCCCAAGTATTTGGCTACGGCTTCAATTTATACACATGTCTATGGTAGCGGCTGCAGCCACTTCCCATAGACTCGTATGTAATGTCAAGCCGTAGCCAAGTCATTCGGATGGGGCCTTTGTGTTACACATATATGTGTTAACTGTACCTGTAAAAGTCTGAATTAAATGGAAATGCAAACTAAATATGGCATCACGAAGCTTTCGTGAAATGTATTCAACTTTTGTAAATCACAAAACATACACCACGGTAAAACTGTGTTAATATCATTGTGAATATCATGTGTTTTTAAAATATGTACTGCAACATATACAGGTACCGTACATGTATAAACACATACATGTACGGTAAGAACAGCATCTAAAGGAATGAATTAAACAGATTACTTGGAAAGGATTCACAAGAATTGAAATTTTTCTTTCTTTTCTTGCAAAATAAGCCACTGAAATGAAAGATATTGACCCACCAAATATACAGATGTCGTGCCTGACATCTGATGATGTGATTAATTGGAAAAACGTTTCGATTTATTACACTTTTCTCTTGCAACTTTCTAATGAGTTGGTAAACTTGAGTCTTATCCACAAGGGATATTTAGAACGTGCCACAATTTCACTTCCTGTGAAATTTGAGGTAAAACTTTTGCTCTGGCAAGGTGCTGGAGGTGAAAAATCAAAGTGTATCACGTTAGGTGACATCAATATACAATGTCCACTTTGTCAAGAAAAATATATAATGTATCGTCGTGTCCGTGCAACAATGTCATATCTCCTAAAATGGCATGTGACGTCATGTACATACATACATGAAACATGAGTTTTCAATGTCAAAAGGTTGTATCTCACTTAAAATAACCCGGATGAACACACAGAGTCAATGGATGCCAAGATACGTGAGATACGACCTTGCTGGACAAAGCGTCTTCGCACGAGATACAACTTTGTTGCAGAGGGGAGTTTGTTGTACTGACGCAACGATACAGTATGTTCAAGATCCATGCAGCACATAACCACAATTCCCAAAATCTGGGGGTTTTTTTAGTAGGGACTGCCATGTATTCGTCTTTCAGACCACACTTTTCCCAATTTGACTACAATTTTGTAAAACAGTACCTTGCATTCTACGATACTCTCATCTGCTTCACATGTCTGATAGATCTCATCCACTGCCCGCTGCAGATTCTCAAACAAGAAGGCCCAATATCGGGCTCTTAGATCCATTTTCTTGGCCACTGCAGTATTGGTAGCAGCAGTGGCAGCACCCTTGCTATCAGGCTTGGCAGCCTCGGAACCCTGACCGTCTTGATGCTGGTCCCTGGGACTATTTCCAGGGTGGGGCACATTCTTTTTGCGGGGAGTTGCGGCCCGTGGTGTCAAGCGGGCACTCCGAGTGACAGCACTGCTTCTGGCTTTTGGTTTCCTCCGCCTTTCTGGTTTACCTGAAAACAAAACAATTTTTACATACTGGATGGCTTTGAAATGGATACAAGAATATATTGCACGAGCTACATGTATGACAATATTGCACGAGTCACAGACGAGTGCGACATTGTCATAGCGAGTGCAATATGTACATCTTGTATCCCCCGAAAAAAAAATATACAATACTATTATTATTATTTACATCCGGCTGGCTTGATTCGCAAGAAATACATTCAAGACACTGTCTTCATTTCTCCTATTTCGTCAAACTATTTGAAGCTGCCATTGTGATTATTGACATCAGTGCGCTTATACCCGGCCCGCTGCGCGCTGCATGGGTGTCTGTGTTTGAGGATACCGCACACTACGCTCTGATGAGTGGTTGACAACTGTGAGTTTCTACGCTCTTGATCGTGCGGAAACCAGCGAAAATGCCTGGAGGATGGCGCGCCGGATAATATCAAAAGTAACATTGTCTGCAATCTGGGTACTTTTACTGACAATATTGCTGTCATCTGGGTACGTTTTACAAAAGCATACATTTACAATACACTGATTTATTTTTACCACTGGATGCCTGATATAAATAATTATACAGTATAACAATCAGTCAGTCTCCCAATTAACGCATATGTAATTGACTTTTTTCTCTCTTTGTGTACAAATTTACACCCTTGTTCTTCGTTCACAATATCATCGATACTTTTGGGGTTGAGCTGAATGAATTTACTAAATATTCAAATATTCGATCACCCACCGAATATCTGAATAGCATTTTTCTGATATGAATATTCGAAAAATGTAAGTGGTCTTGAGAAGATGAAGATGTTATAAATTTTAATCTTCTAAGTTTGCATCTTTTGAATATCAGGTAGTCCGCTACCATGAAAATAAGCACCATCGATATATCAAGATTTCTCGCTTATTCGATATTATTGTGACATCGATATCGCCGATAGCAATGTTTTTAATCATATTGAAATATCAAAATTTTCAATATTGAGGAATGATATCGAAAATATCGAAAATGCTTCAGATTATCGTCAAAATAAATCTCCCATTTTTGCTTTTACTTTGTGTATATATCGTTTGCTGTACTTATTAAAATAAAACGCGCTAACTTGTGCTTGTGACACAAAAGGAAAATATTGGAAAATGCCAAGCGGCGTCGTTTGTGCTCTGTGTTCACTTGAATTCGTGGTCTCCCCCAATGTAAAACCTCAAAAGAAACCTCCCATTCTGAACAAACTGCCAGCGCTGAGATTTGTTTAAAAAGTTTGAGCAATGACGCTCTGGATAAAGCTGTTCTTTATTTAATCAAAGAGTCATCTTTTTGGTCTTTAACTTTTACATGGGATAAATTGATTATTGAAAATTCTGATTTCAACGGTGCTTACAAAAATATCGATGCATACATGATGTTCTGACAGGTGGCAAACAAATCCTGGTGAGCAGCTTGTCTAATTCTCAATCAACACATATGCAATTTTCAGCCATGTGAACAAACCAATATAGGTCTAGTTCAAATGACGTCATTTCCTACAGACCATCCACGTGCATCGGCATTTTGAGCGTCAACTTGCATAACACGCATCGGCTGCGTCATATTTCGAACACGTTTCAAGCAACAAGCGCGTGTGTTTGGAACATTTTCAACACTGCGCAATGCGTGCTTGATTGTGTAAACTCCGCAGTTGCAGTTCTCCTTCAGAGATGGCAGTCATTGAGCGAGCCCTACATGTATTACATTCGGTACATGGTTTTCTTTCAACATGACTTGCAAGATGTTTCTTTCCACTGATAGACTAGTTTCTGCTCCCAGAAATATTGGTATAAACTCAGGCCACAGAGGACAAGCGTGCTCGCAGAAAGAAAAGCCGGCAGGCAGCCCTTCAGGTGCATCGTGTGCGGCAGAGACTGTCACTCCCGTATTGGCCTTTATAGCCACAGCAGGCGATGTTCCAGCACAAGCTGATATACCCTCTACCATCCAAGCGCAGATCCATGATCTCACGAGATCGAAGGATGCCGATGACGACGAATGTAACATTATGCAACAAGGGCCAGAAATCAGCCTACTGCACTAGGCCAATTAGGTCACCGACCAATGAACATACCTACATGTACATGTGATGCTCGCACTTCACCACAATTGAAAAAAATAATATTCGAAATGACGTTGCTTTTACTTACCATGACGCACATTTGTACGGTAAATTAAACAAAAAAAATTCTTGAGTGATTCCCTTAATTCAAAGTCCGTGAACAGATCAACCACTTCAAAGTAACTTTCATTACCATTATTGTCACTGTCATCGCTGTCATCCACTGGAACATTCCATGTGACAAGATTGCGAGCTTGTCTTCCTTCTTCACTGACAATACGACGCACTTTGTCATAGCTCTGGGAACGTGTGTAGGACACCTGCAAGAAACAAGAAACATTTGCTATTAATGAGCAATTCTATAATCAGATTTATGGACACGCAGAGATCTCAAGATTTTTTAGTCAATCCCTTAACCCTAACTCCCTATGCATTTTTCCTAGAATGTAGCTTCAATCCTGCAAAATCCTCCAATTAGCCTCATGGAAAAATAGCATATAGCCTCAATCCTACAAATTCCTCCATTACTTCTTGAATGTGGTCCGTGGAAGGGTGACCACTGCCTCAATCCTGTAAAAAAATCCTCCGGCTATGACTATCAATCAGGCATGCAACTGGGAATTTAGAAAAAACGAGGAAACTCTAAACCACACAAGACTTTGTACAGTATTTTTCAATTTGTATTGGCATTCATGAGAAGTAAAAAACGAGGAAATCAGCGGATCCGAGGAAAAATTGCATGCCTGTATCAATATGTCGAGGCAGAGGCAGTGACATCTTGCAGCAGTGCGGAGGTTTTCAAGTATAATCAAGGACTAAATTTATGAATGGCTGAGAATAAACAACGCAAGGTCAGGCCCAAGACCTTGACACAGTGCGTCCTCCGAAATCAGTAACGCACTTTTGCCATGTAACCTCAATCCTGCAAATTCCTCCAATTTGCGAAAAGGATTTTGGAGGATTTGGGACGGTTAGGGTTAAAGTGATTGTTTACCCTTAATGCCCATGTGGAACACGTAATTATGGCAAGCTTTCATTGGTAGAAAGGTCTAACACAGCAAAGGTACATGTATGAAGACAGGGCACACAGTAACAGCATCAATCTCAATTCAGCCACTAGAGTGGAAAACAAGTTTTGGCCAATGATGAGTACTTTGGGGGATCCCTTACAGAAGAACCAGATGCCGCTGACATCTGGTAGAGAGCAGGAGTCTGATCTGTCAGCACAAACATGCATTTGGAGGGACCCATCATGTTTGATTTTTTTCAAGTTCAGAAAACACAACTTTTCAGTTCATATAGCATGCATTGAAGTGTGGCTCACAATACCGAGAAGCCACATTTACCAGTATAGGGCTAACTTATGCTCTGAGAACATTACAATCCAAAATGGCACGTTCAAACAATAGGCCTAATTGTACGATAAACTGCGGAGTCAGGAAAAAATGTATAGGCTACATGTACGTTGTATTCTTCCTCATTTTAAAGGACAGGTGACACCACACAATAGCAAACTGAATAGCTATGGGCTCCGTGCGCCAACAAAAGCGGGCACGTTTTTTCCACTTTTGAGAGACGCCTGGATTGGACACCGCATGGGAGTTACATGTACGAACTCAGACAGGGCTCTGGAGTGCTCTGAAACGTGCAAAACTAAATCAGGCCCACTTTACATGTTTTCAATACCTTAAGTTTTGGGACTCTCATGCACAGTATTGAGAGTCCCAAATTTTCGGACTAGTACAACTAGTTTTACATGTAGTTTCCCAGAATATTTTCTTACTTTTACTGTTTTAAACCAGATGCTTCTTTTAATTGGAGTGCTTAGATTTAATTTTTCTTTTTGATTTGACATAGCTCTGAAGGAACTTTTAAAAGGGGAGCAAAGTCTGGTCTAATAACCACTACTCACTAAGTTGAAAACTGACACATGCGCACAACGGTGAGCGATTGTGTAGAATGGGCCCCATTCCTAAAGACAGGGGTGGATCCAGGATTTTCTAAAAGGGGGGGGGGGCATGAAATGTAACAAGCAGCAAATGGTGAAGGCAAGTTGTGGCACCTACGCAAAAGGACAAGGGGGCAGGGGACATACATGTAATGTGATTAAAAATAATGCGAGTGTGTAGTGCGAAACCCTAACGGCGTGGTGTCTGGGGCCCGCTTAAGGGCAGCAAAAAAATTTTTATTCTTGATGCTTTGCGGTGCGATATCATATATCAGGCAATATCTGACCAAAATCTGACCCTAAAGATTGCGCCATGCGATAATTATAGTTGCCGTACAACATAATGATCACATCCCATGAAAGAAATTCAACATCTGAAAAACAATTTTCAACATTTTCGAAAGGCCCAAAGTGGACACTTACTGAAGAAGTGACCCACATACATGTGTACATGACATACGGGATCAAATCGCTGACGTGACGTTACGCGATGTTATGCGATGTCACACGAACGCCCGTTCTGCTCGTAATTAACACGCAATGGAGTGTCATGGCCTAGCGGTTAAGAGCACCAGACTCATGTTCTGGTGTTTCAGAGGCAACAGTGACATGGGTTCGAGCCCAGGCGCGGACACTTGTGCCCGTAAGCAAGGCACTTTAACCATTCTTGCTTCGCCTTTCGGATGGGACGTAAAGCTGTAGGTCCCGTGTGTTGTGTAATGCACGTTAAAGAACCCAGTACACTTGTCGTTCAGACAAGGTCAAGGGGTTCACCCGGATGTCCCGGCTGTGGCAACAGCACCTTGTAAACCAAGGTGCTACATAATGGGTCGCGGAAGCGTAACACCCGATGACTGTTTCATGCACTATCGGTTGCGGTTCCAGTACCGCAGCTGTGATGCGAGTGGTAAACCTCATATGAGTGCATGAAACAGTTATCGGGTGTTACGCTTCCGCGTGACGTCATGCGCCAACAGCCAACAGCCAGCCAGCAAAAACGACTAGTTGACAGCCTGGTACCGGTCACAGATCGCCATTCATTGTACACAAATTTTTTTTGTGCACAAACCAATTGCGGTCCTGGCCATGCCAGCAAGGTTGTCAGGTTAGCGGTTATTCCTCCTGTTTTCACTGCAATTGTAGGCTGAATCTTCATCGTGGATCGTTTTTTACTTCAAGGACCTGTGTAATGGTTATTCCAGGCAAGTTTGGGGTGAGTTGCAGTTGCAATTAGTGTGTAACGGGGACAAAATTGAAAATTTTCCAAAAATTTTTGCCTATACTATCGGTTACAAGAAAAACTAGCTCCAGCCCTAATAGACAACCCAATGATAAAACTCAGGGCTGGGTAACTCCAGCTACCCGTGATCCATAATTATTGATAGTGGATATTTTGCCGGAGGTAATGACGGCAAACTAACGATTACTAAAGGTTTGCCGGCGGCAATCCATATCAACAGAGGGCACTGTACTCTTCAAAATAGGGCTGAATTATAAGATGTATTAAATTCCCACCAAAAGTTGTGTAGCACGATTGGTGTAATGGTTAAGCAAAGGCTCTAGTAAGCGGGATGACTCGCGTTCGATTCCGACCGCACCACATTTTTAAGTTTTTTTTTCTCATCCCCAAATAAATAAGAATATTCTTCTTTTATTATTTTAACATGTCTCAAACATTTTTTGCAGAGTATTACATTTTCTTTTTCAGATTTGTGGCTCTGGAGGATTTTTTTTAAAAGGGAAATAAAGTCCGAAATTATAAAATGGTCTGAATCCCATCTTGTGAATACGAGGTAACAACGATAATTTTGGCATGGAGCCAGACTAAAACTTGTCACCGGAAAATGTTCAAGTACAAAAAAACAGTAACTGCGCATGTTAGTGCATATCCGGCAAACTAACGTTTACTAAAGGTTTGCCGTCTCCGGCAAAATATACACTGCCTTATAATATCATTGTCATGATTGTGTGCATACGCAGTTGGAATGCCGAACTGGCTTAGGCCTATTCCATTTCCAAACCTTTGATGAATTGGAAGATTTCCCTCGCAGAGTCGATGGTGCTAAACTGCCTGACTTGCCAGAGTTGCTTCCCTCGCGTTCACTGGATTTATTTGAGGGATTTCTTCCGACAGCCAACCCTCCAGGGGCATGATGGCCTGCGCCAGAGCTTGAAGTTGAAGAAAACGGGGGCTTGGTCGAAATCAACGGGTCATGCCTGTCATGCCTGTCATGCCTGTGACTGTTGTTTTTAGTCGCGGAATCTCCTTCGCTTGCCCCATTTCCAAACCTCTGCTTTGTCCCGTTACTGTTTCGTCTTCTCCGAGATTCACTCATGTTTCACCTTTTTCATAGGACCACCGAAAACCTAAAATAGCCTGGATAAAATCGGAACGTAATTTGACATTGTCGAGGTCGAATAATAGCTGGTGGCTGTGGCTGTGTACATTTAGTAACACAGCGCTGAAACAGACGTAAACATTAACATTGTCAAGAAGCTTTCACTAAGGTCTGTGCTGATTGGCTTATTCCTCATACTGACTGGTAGACATACAGCTGCAGAAAGCCAACCGTGTATCGAGTTATGTAGTGCCCGGGTCGTAACTGTTAGAGGTGTACTGTAATCAACATAATTATGGGGTTTTTTTTACTATAAATATTATATTCTTGTAGTAAAAGTGCTCAAATTAAAAATAAATTTTAACAAACCTCGAGAGGGAGCAAATGAATATTGTTATGCCGGTTTTAACCACTCTATTGAATTTAGAAACGAAATCTGTCAAATGATGGCGCTCTTTACCTTTTATCTAGTCTGGTTCCCCGACCTGACAATTTCCCCCGACGTCTACACGTCTAAATTGTAGGTCAGGCACATTGATCTCCATATACACAGACAGAGGGATTTTAAAAAAATAAGGGAAAAGGAAAGGGGGTTTCTTGAATTTCGAAAATACATATTAAGAAAGTGTATATCAAGAAAGTGTGGAAAAGCTGTTTGGAGGGATTGAGGATAACTCTTCTTCATCGTTCAGTTATTTTTTTTAAAGATTGTTTTGGAGGAACGCTTGAACTCCCTCCTGTCAGAAAAATGTCACTTAATAATCCATTTTCCAAAGTAAACAAAGTGAAAGCACAATGCGCGTTTACCCGTCTGACAGTAAACGCGCCGCCATTGTTCGGCCGCGCATTCGTGCACAAACACGGCGCGATGTCCTATCCAGTCTGTGTATATGGAGATCAATGGTCAGGCAGCCTCCGTGGCTAAAAATAAACATGACGACATTGACGACCCTTTTTCAAAGCTCGACTTCGTTTCCGGATTCGCTTTATCACATAAAGCTTTTAATGTTCCGATAATTTTTTTTTAAATAAATCACTTGCTTCATATATCATACAGTTTAATACTTCTGTACAAAAACATTGACTAATTTTAACCAGGAATCTTCAAAGTTGGACACCCAAACAGCACTGTTAGCAGGCGGAGCCGAATTGAGACCACGCCGCGTTTTGGAAAATGCCGGTGTAGCGTGAATTTAGGTTTCTATGAAAATCGGACTCATTGGTAATACTGCGCATGCGTAAGTATGATAATTAGGAAAGTGACCGATCACGTGAGAGGGATTAACCAACAAAAGGGAAAAGGGGTCCGATTTTCATAGGAGTCGGATTTTCATGTGACACCGGTAACGGTCGTCAAATTCAAACTAGTGCATGACGCAGCAAAAAGTTCGCCCCTCGTATACGATCCGAGTGCAAAATCGTCGTTGAATTTCAAGTTTTCTAAATAAAAGCAAATGGATATTAATTATCAAATACTTTTTAAAAGTTTTTAATAAGCAATTAGCAGTTAATAAAACCTATATTATACTCGGAAATACTCGGACACTATCCGATTGTCGACGAAATGAATTCGGCAAACTTCGGACAATTTCGGAAAAAGGAGGAATTCCTCCCGTTTTAGTCACGTGATGTAAATTGTAATACATTGTATTACCCGGAGGCTACCTGACCTAAGATTCATCAGGAATAGTCGGAATCTTTTGGTCTGGGAACCAGACTACCTTTTATCATGGACATCGTTCATCGGCTGTACCATAGTCTATGGGCGGTACGGCATGTACGGTACAGACCATGCCCTCACTTTAAAAAAATCAGTGAAATACTCACAACTCTCCAAGGAGTCCAGAACTTTATAATTAAAAAAGAAGCAGCAAATTTGAGACATTAGTTTAAAAATTTTCTTTTAACTTCCGATCAGGTGATTCATCATTCTAAAACCTCGCAAAGTCGGAATTGTGTGGTTGTCTGAAAAAGCGATATTGGCAATTTGGTTAAAGCATATAATCACATTTGCTTTTGCTGTGGATGGATTTAGTCAGGTGGCTTAGACCGAATTTTTGACAAGAACGTGACCGACTGGTCCAAAGCACCAAACTTTACAGATATATTCTTATAGCTCAAGAAAAGATATTTAGAAGGGGTGACACCTGAAATTCTTTTGGAAAGGGTACCTAATAAGCATAAATCGTAAATACCTGCCGTGTAATATGTTTGTTCCCATATTTGGGTTTATAACACCTCATCCACAGTGTCTTGTGTCTGTGTCTTGATTGGCCGAGAGCGAGCCACATGTTATTTTCTAATTTTGCTATCTTTCTGTGCACGGCCAAAAGTACTATGCGCATAGCAACCAAAGTACTATATCATTAGCAACCAAAGTACTATTTCCACGGCGCGGTATTTGTGTGCAAATGCATGCTGGTGTGCGCGTTGCGCGTTGTGCGTAGCGCGTATTATTCCAAAGAGAGCGCCCCGCAGACTTGGGTTCAAACATTTCGTGAATGGGGTAGATTTTAAGAGAGAAATACATTTTCCACCAATTTTGTATTGAAATTGAAATGTATTTCAACTGTGTTCAGATTTAAATACTTTAAAAAATTAAAATCAAGCAGAATCTGTGGGTGAAGTGTTATAAAACAAATACTGAATGCTTTATCTCGTGGTGAAGTAAAACTAGCCCCCCTCGGTGATCCATGGACCATTCTATTTTCCCTCGGCTTCGCCTCCGGAAAAAAGAATGGTCCATGGATCACCTCGGGAGGTTAGTTTTACTACACCACTCGAAGCATTCAATATTTGTGTAATATTTTTTATCATTTTATTTTTTGAAAAGTATATTTTGGTGATTCTACTTACACATCCTTACTCTAATAACATTTTCTAAAGCCTATAAGTGACTGAATACGTATAGTAACGATCCGAATATGGCTACTATTACTATTATACCCTAAAGTTGCGCGCATTTAACTTGTCTCCAGGTATCATATCAAGTAGTCTTGCCAAACCTCAGTATTGATGAGCTTCAAATTCACCAAGTTGCTTACTGGCGCAGTGCGTTACCTATGATGGAATATCATGTGAACAAAAATAACATTGTGAGCGTTGAGGATCGGGAACCATTATTGAAGGTATCAGGTATAGAACATGTTCCTGCAGTCATCACCTTCATTGACTTCCGCAAGGGGTTTGACACTATATCCAACGGGTCCAGATGATGAACATCCTCGCCGCATACAAGATTTCCAGTATATAAGGTCAGTGCAAATCATTGGGGTGACCTACGCAAACACCAGGGCCAGAGTCACTTCAATGGATGGCATGGTGACATCTTGGCCCCTTTGCTCTTTATCATTGCACTCGACTACGCCTGCGCACTGAAAAAGGTCATCAACGGTAGAGAAAAAGAGCTGGCGAGTGTCTCTTGTAGTCAGGAAGCTTAGCAAGTTTTTGGAATGGAGGTGGACATTCCGGACAAAAGCGCCAAATTTTCCATACATGCTCCTTATTGCCTTAGCTTTCAATTTTGATAGGAACCAACTTATCCAATAACAATATGGCGGCCATCTTGGATTTTAAAGATGGCTGCCATTGAAAACCTATTTTTACCCATATCTTATCTTCTAAGCCACTAAGGATTAAAGTTTTGGCGTCTAAACACACATTTTCATGGTCAAGGAATGCAACTGTACCATTTGGGATAGTGTCAAATGGTTTGTTTGTCCAGATACAGTATTGTTGCCATCTTATTTTTGAAGATGGCCGCCGGCATTGAAAACGACATGTATTGCATCTTTAAGCCACTTAACAATGAAATCCTAGTGTCTAAACATATACTTTCAGGGTCAAAGAACGCAACTGAACCATTTGGGTTAGTGCTCAATAATTAATTTGTCCAGATACATTACGGTGGCCATCTTGGATTTTAAAGATTACCGCCATTGAAAACTTAAATTTACCAATATCTGTTCCTCTAAGCCACTTGGGATATTTTGGCGTCCAAACATACATTTGCAGGGTCAAGAAATGCAACTATACCATTTATGACGGTGTCAAATGTTCAGTTTGTACACTATTGTGGCCATCTTCGATTTTAAAGATGGCCGGCAGATAACAATTGCATTTACTGATATCTCAGCTACTACCCCATATAAATCACTGTCTAGGTGGCAAAACATACATTTTCAGTGACAGGAAAAACAACTCTTTTATTCAGAAGAGACCAAGATGATTTTAGTAAACTGAAGATAAAATCTCTAACAGAATACCGATGATTTATACTGCAGTCACCGAAAATACTGTATGAAGTACAAGTAAAACAACAGTATGTGAGAATAAATGTCATCACTCACAAAACTTTAAAGTTTAAAAGTGCTCGCCCTTATTCTAACAATGTCAAGCGCAGAGTATATTGCACTCAGACGTGCTGCATGCACGTCTTGCACCGCATACACTTTGATTCTTGAAGCCACATTAACTAGTTCACTGCAGGCTTTGGAGGCCACAGGTAACATGGTCCAGACAGGAACCCATTACTCTTTTTGTTTATGTTCGAGTGCCTGAACCTAAACAGGCTTGTCCCCGTTGCTGAAACATCCCTTACCCCCCCCCCCCCAACCTGGATTACGACATTGCAAGTCAACAACAAGCCAACTCTTAATATGGCACAGCAAGCTGAGGATGGGTTTGGAAGTGGAGCTATTTTTGTGGATCTTTCGGTCACATGTAATACTGTAAACCACTGCCGCTCCTGAAAATAATCTTGAAGTTGACCCAATAAACCTCGCATTTACGGATCATATCGGAGCCCTTCTCAAAGACTGATGCTTCTTTGTTGTTCAGAACAAAACAAAAACGCTGTCGACGGCAAGAAAACGGCAAACCTTAAGGCACTGTGCTAGCTCCGTTGCTGTATACGTCTACACAAAACAAATCACAATTTAATTTAGACCAGGACATTGAGCGTTTCATCTACGCAGACGATCTTTGTGTTACATCTCGAAAGATTCCGTTCGAAGCCATAGAAGCACTTAGCCGTCTCTATAATATGAGCGCAATCACCTCCGTGCCAATCTCGCTTAGACCCAAGTCTGCTCGTTCCATCTCAGGAACGTTAACCGCGAAGCCAACCGACCCCTTAACATCAACTGGTCCGGAACATTATTAGCCCCTTGCAGCCATCCTGTCTACCTTAGAGTGACCCTCCATCGCATCCTGTCATTCAAGTCATCCAAATTTAGTTCCCCGTAACAACATCATAAAGAAATTGAACAACCTCCGTCCGAAAGGGGAGCCAAACCACAAACCCTTAGATGAACCGTTTTGGCTCCGCGCAATTCTTCAGCAGAGTGTGCGTGCCCCGTCTGGGAGAGATCAGCCCATACCATGAAACCTGACCCAGCCTTAAATAACATGCAGTTTGATCACTGGATGCTTGAAACCCACCAACACAAGTAATTTGCACCTCCTTGCTGGCATTTCCTCTTCGGATTGCCGAAGGGAAGTTGCCAGCCGAGCTAAGATGTACAAATATTTATAAATGACGAGTGTCGCCTCCTCCAGGGACGGCGAGTTTCGGCACAAAAGGCTGAATTTAAGAAAAGCTTCCTCAGTCATGTCCACCTCTTCACAACATCCAGGGAAGTGGCAAGACTCCAACACTGGAAGCAACGACTGGGAGCAAGCGCCCACCGATTGTCATGGTTAGACTATAACAACGGCGGAAAACCTCCCATCAGGAGCTACATCGACATGGGTTCAAAGGAAAACAGCCGCTTGAGAACCAGGACTACCCGATCATAGACTCGTCTTAATCAAATGGAGCTACAAAAGTGGTTAGCTGCATGTAGTTGTGGAGAGGCAGAGTTGTATCACATCGTGGAGTGCCAGAGATTTCTACCTGCCTAGGTTCAAAAATGGCATTGACCCAGTAAACAGGACGGTATTGGGCCGATACCAGCTAATCATGGGTTTGATGTGGCAGTACCATACAGTTTAAACGGTACAAGACCAGAAGCGAAGTTTAAACGGTACAAAACCAGAAGCGGGCCATGCTGGCTGGATTGCGCCAAAACGGTTCCGTGTTGACGGTACAGAAACCACTGAGTCGAAATTGGTCCAGTGCTCGCCCTATTAAGTGGCAAACGGTAATGGTAAGAGTTCTGATATAAGCGGGGAATATGAAAACCCGAGCCCTAAAACCTCTACAATGGGCCTTGAAAATGGGCACATTATAAATTTCAACCGGAAATACGTCAAGCACCAAGCATTGGAATTTTCAAGTCAGAATTTCTGTCTCTTAACATAGATGACATCATCAGGGGGCCCACTTTGTTGGGGAATGGATAGGTCGATACACAATTTGGTTGAGGACTGTGTTTACCGTGACTGTTTATTCCACAACAATGTTTTAATACACATTGATTGATTGAACTGGTTACAGTGAACTGAGACAAAGAGAACTGGGTGAACTGAAATAGACTACAATAGAAATGGAACAGAATTGGAATTGAAACAGAATGAAACAGAATGAGATACTGCTGGTGGAGCAGTATTTATATACTGGTGGAAACAGGAAGTCTTGAGAATAAGAAATCCTTAAGAATTGGGAAACTTAGTCATATCGTGGTTTCCTTGAGTCTTAGAAAAATGACTAGGAATGAGTAATATAGTTCCTTAAAACAATGATTTTGAAAGTAACTTGGTTTGTGTGTGGGCAGTGAAGGTCATTTGCTCTTTATAAAAGTATAGGGACTACACATTGCATAGCCTTACAAGGAAAACAATGAGTAATACATTAGAGAGAATTAATCATTAAAAAGTTCAAAAGGAACATTGATAATTAAAGTGTGATAATTAACTAAAAATTAAGACGAATTGATAATTGAGAATTAATAATCTGAAAACGCTACAACTTCATGTACATATCTGCTCGGTCACCATAGCGTCTGCATATTACATCCCTACTGATGAGATTGTGCATGCAGTATATTCCACCAGATACAGAACCAGAATAAAATGGCCGGTTTCGAAGAGCGCTCCAATTTTTGTAAAAAAATTACGGAGGCCAAGTGTCCCGTGAAAAAAACATGTCGACATCAAGTTCAGCACGGATGTGCCCCCCCCCCCCCAAAAAAAAAGCTGGATACGCTGCTACACCAACGGAAGATGCCTTTTATTGAGCAAGTGCCCCGGTGATGCGACTGTAACCGGTCAGTCCAAAATTTCAACCCCCAAAAGTAGGTGCAGTGCATTTTGTTTTCGTCCTTCACAGATTTATTTAAACAGGCAATTGTTTTCAACTGAAGTTGATCAGTATGAAACTGTGCCACCCCTCTAAGTAAGTCTCGTGACCAAAATGTAATCGCCCATCGGGATTACGTCATTAGCATTCTATCCGATTCTCATTTCTAACCCAGGCTTGTGCTGAATGCACATTATGCAAATAACGTGTTTAGAAGATTTCCACTCAGACTCCAGCCCTATTGTTACATTCATGCCTCGCTGATCACCATGGTACAGCGACCTAGCGTGCACGGGCTTTATCTTAAGCTGTTGTTTTGGTGCCGGGCTAGGCCTTCATTACTGTCGTTGTGCTCCTCACGCTCACTGCATGCAACTCATTACACTGCTCAAAATTATCATTTTGGCTCTGTATTTATTCTGATTGAACGTGCACATTGTGTCCAATTTATATTGTATTAACAAATACATCGTTACCATTTACTCCGATCAACACCAAGAGGGGCAACGTCTTCAAGAGTAGAAAGAGGTACGTTACATGTCTCTGATTAATGTACATGTGTATAAGGTTCTCCTACAAAATCTAGGGCCACTTTAAGTAAGTGTAAGGCCTTTATTTGTGTATAAAGTATAACTTGGGGATAAGCAATAATAAGTGATTAGGGATTCGTCTCCCGCGTGCAGTGACATTGTGTTCGCACGTACAATACTGCATAAGAATTCATCTCACACGTGCAGTGACATTGTGTTCGCACGCAAAATATCAAATTTGAATAATATTTCGTCCTACACGTGCAGTGACATTGCGTTCGCACGTAGAATATAATCTTGCATATAGGAATTCATCTCACACGTGCAGTGACATTGTGTTCGCACGTATAACATAACATTTGCATAGAAAATCGACAAGATACGTGCAGTGACATTGCGTTCGCACGTAAAATATAAAATTTGAATAATATTTCGTCCTACACGTGCAGTGACATTGCGTTCGCACGTTTAATTTGCATAGAAATTCGACATAGCAGACGCGTGCAGTGACATGGCGCTCGCACGTTTGTAAGTAAAATGGGGCGTGGCTATAGGCTCCGTTAATCCGAAGCAGTTTAGATATAAAGTTTGAGACTGCAAAAAAGAAACCACTGGCCGGCCAGGAATTGTTTTCTGGCTGAGCGGATACATTACTTCATTTCAACGCAGTAAAATGCTTTAATTTTTTTAGGAAGCTCTGGTAAAAGTAGAGAGTTTTGTCACCTGAAACAGAGAACTCCTTAAATTTCATTGGGTGTTAAAAAAAAAGTTTACATGGAAGATAAATTACAGCAGAATTAAGGTTGAACGAAAATGATTATTTTATTCAATAATAATGCAATGCCAATAGGAATTTGTCACGTGCAGTGACATTGTGTTCCCACGTGTGTTAATTTGCATATAGGAATTTATAAAATACGGGCAGTGACATTGCTTTCGCACGTTGAGTATAACATTTGCATAGAAATTCGTCTGAAATGTGAAGTGACATTGTGTTCGCACGTGGGGAGAAAAATACAATTTCGAAAGAATTCGTCAGACACGTGCAGTGACATTGTGTTCGCACGTGAGTTAATTTGCACAGGAATTTGATACGTGCAGTGACATTGCGTTCGCACGTGGAACAGTTGAAGGGTAGCATTCCAGTGGAAGTTTTTTTTTCCAAATTGTTGTCCCTGAATAATTAAACTCGCTAATTTACACCAGTGTTTTCAATGATAAACTTGTGACAGTGTCTCCTTCATTGTCACATTGACTTGCAGGTTTTATTTAACTCCCTTTCTGGAGAAGGTTAAAAGACGTTCTCCACCTCAGTCTCAGAAACTAAAAAATAAATTGAAACAATATAAAACCTAATCAACATTCTTGGCAAAACGTTGGTGCAAGTGATGCAAACAGATGCAAACAATTAATCATTTTTTTTCGGTCAAGTTGGGAGGGGTGCAGACGCTGCAGGCGTGCATTATGCAGCATCCGCAAAGCAAAGCAGCTGCTGGATCTGTAGGAGTGTTAGGATAATGTTATAGGCATATATATTAGGCGAAATATTCTCATACGCGTTTAGAAACCTCCGCAACGCGTTCTATCGCTTTTCCGTTCGACAATAAAGCATATTCATACGTAATGTTCGGCAAACTTGTGGGTTTTTTTTGTGTGTGTTTTTTTTTTCTGGCTAGACCGGAGACGGCTTGGTACGAAGACCGTGAAGGGACATGAGAGTTATTGGTTTTTTTTTTCATTTTCATAATAGTATTACGTATGTGTTATTGTCACGTACGTACGTAACTCACGCACGTACTTGAATATTATCACGTACGTAGGTAATATTATCACGTAGGGCCCACGTGATAATTATTACGTACGTAGGGCCCACGTGATAATTATTAAGTACGTATACACAACGTATACTCGTTTAAGGATACACGTATTATCACTTACATATGCAATACATGTACGTACGTAATATGTACTTATTTATCAGGTATGTACGCAATAATAATACTAATATTGCGTTAGTACGTAATATTATATTATCACGTACGTATGTGATAAATTAAATGTATCACGTACGTACGTTGTGATTGTCATATGTATAGTAGTAGGCCCTAAATAAGAACAATATGTTCATCTCCTCTTGGTCTTCGTACCCACGTACCCGCGTATCCGCATATCCGCATATCCGCGTACCTGCGTAATCGCGCGATTTCGTGTACCATACTTCGAAGTGATAAAATCTAGGGAACTGTTTAGCAAAGTGCAATGAACAGTGTTAGGGAAAATGAAGCAAACTAAAATTAGGGAGCAAGCATAGCCCGCTGCGAGCATGCGCACATTGAGCCCGAGGCAGTGCGATGGGGAGTTTTAGAAGTTTTCTACAAAAAAAAATTTAAAAAAAATATAAAAATAACACTAACTTAATGCAAACGAAAATCTGTCTAATGAATAACACTGTCCCCCTAAACTTGAAAGTACTGGTGTATTTTATTTTCGCCATTAAGAAACTTCACTCGCGAATTTAAAGTCGATTTTGTAATTGATTGAGAGTCATTTTGTGATGTTTTATCGATCATCAACTGGAATGCTGCCCTCTATACGGACATTGGCTGGTACTTTGCCCAACTCAAAACAATAATTAAACAAAAGTTAGTAAAACAACTACAGAAAGTGGCAGTGCCTGGTGTGTTGTCCACCAACGACGATATAATTTCTTTATAATTGTATAAAATGTTTAAGAGCAAACAAGATTCATAAAATCTAGGCCATCGGCAATTGACAGTGACCATGCCTGGTGCAGTGTCACTTGTAAGGGATACCCTCTTCGATGCATATTAGCGCCGATTTCCAAGAGGCCCCTTCCTTCAGAAGAACTTGAACATCAAAACTTAAACCATTTAACAAAAACACGGAAGGACGTTACTACTTAAATAGCCATACAGAGAAAACTGTTGGTTAATAAATAACACTAATTCCTAAATGAGCTCTCTGTTAAGGTGACATATACGCTCTTATAGCAACACTAAAAGGTAAAAAATATCTGGGATTAACAGCGTCTGTAAAAGCGCCGCATTGTCTATACTTCGCTAGTCTGTGAGCAGTGAGGGCACAGTTGACAGTTGACCATATTTTAATGATCGTAGTAAAATCAAAAGTCGTAACTTTGGTTAATTATACTTTGCATGAATTTATGTAAAAGACATTTTTATTCTGTGAAGAGCTTTTAAGCTCGGTTCATTATTAAGTATTTAAAGATAAATTTATCTGTAAGTAAAAAAATGCTTACAGAGAGAATGACTTTTGGGGGGAAAAACTCAAAAGTAGATTGTATTTTGTTTCATTGTAAATGTTGCATGTTTGATTTTTGCCTTTGTGTGCATTGTTCTCTGTGTGGTGTGATTCTTTTAATGGTATCCGTCTGTTGTCTCTGACAATAGACAAAATTAAACGTTTTTAAATGAAATTAATCGTTTCGGCTACGAAAATGTCAAATCGTTAAGCAAAATTTAAGCAGACGTTGAAAGGAATAATACTTGAAATGTGAGTGTTATTTTTTTTTCTCAACTGCAATACGTCGGGCAAAATTTTTTACGGTTTTGAAGCGGCAAGCCTCAAATTGACGAAAATACGAAATCAACTTTAAAATGTTAGGCAGTATTAAAATAAATAATACCTGAAATCGGTGTTATTTTTACATTTAGGCCTACTGCAATACCTACCCGATATTTACTTGACTACGCGTATGACGAAAACTGAAAACAAAGTTCAAATCGGTCCAAAATAAATTGTAGCGAAAATCACATCGTAAGCGAATTTTTTTTTCGAAAAAAAAAATCACTCCGCTTTCTACGTGTAGGCCTACACGCTAGGAAAATGATGAAAATAACGCTGTAAAACATCACAGCGTTAGTGAGAGTAAAAAATACCCGAAATCAGTATCATATTTTTCTTGCCACAAAGTAAACAAAATGGGTTATGGAAATAACAAATCAAAATGACGAAAAATAACGGCTTAAAAATTAATCATCCGCAACGAGAGAAGTAAATACATGTACATGTACTTGCAAAAAAAATTTGGCCACAGAAAAAAGACCGAAATTAAGATTTAAAACAAGTATGAAATTATGCTGGGCAGTAAATACCGGTTCTACATTGCCTCAAAAAGTCGGAAAGCGAATTTTTGCAAACGGTGGGAAAATGACGGCAGCAAAAGAAAATGAAATTGACGAAATTACGAGAAAAAACACCATAATGAACAAAATATCTGTTTAGAAAATGACTGAATTTCAGTTATATACAGCGGCATTTCAAAAACATCAAAATTGTTGGCATTGTCGAGAAGTGCCTTCAAAAAGACCTAAATGCCCCCCCCCCCACCAAAAAATACATTGTCAAAAAGGTACAACTTATTGGCAACCTGCCACTATCGGCGTCGGCACATGTTCGTGTGCATTATGACAAAAAAAATCATGTCTGCTTTTAAAAGTAAATAGTGGAAACGTGGGTAGAATTTTTTAGTTTCTATTTGGTAACAAGTGGCCTTATTACAGGTAGGCTTAGACATAATGCTTTGGAATGTTTCACTTCAGTAAACAATGGGCTAGGCCCAGTGTTTTTGTAACCCTGTTCACTTAGGAAAGAGTGGCAGCTTTCATCAAAGAAACTGATGATCTAAAAGTTGAGACTGCATGGATGAGCTAGGCTGCTTTGTCTGGACGAAAATCAACCATCCAAGGCTCCAACAGCCTCATCACACAGAAACTCGAGGAACAGGAAGCAGGGAGGAGGACCGACAGATGAACGGATGACCTGCTTGCTGGGCTACCCATTACTGATTCTTGAGGTTAGTTTACATGTTGGCCTCCTCTTCGCAGGATCAATCAAGTCACAGAACTCATCAAAATGGGCGACCTGACTCTGTTATATGTTCTTCCACAAACAACGAGTTCTGGTATCCTTTCAGAAAAATGAGGACCACTGACTGATGAGGGAATTGCTTTACTGAGATTGATGAGCCTGCCTCGAGACATCGTCAGGGCTCCAACAGCCTTATCATACAGAAACTCGAGGAACCGGAAGCAGGGAGGAGGACCAACAGATGAACGGATGACCTGCTTGCTGGGCTTCCCATTACTGACTATCAGGTTTGTGTACATGTAGCCTGTTTAAACAGAAACAATCAAGAACTAATCAAAATGGGCGAACTGGCGCTCTTCTATGTTCGTCCACAAACAACGAGTTCTGGTATCGGGGCTTTGCTTTGTGGGGTTATTCAATGTTGTCTTTCCCCTTTCTAGCCCTGGCACGGTTACAGCTCAATAAATTAAATGTTTTCTTTCGTCATTTGAATCCTTTTCAGAAAAATGAGGACCACTGACTGATGAGGGAATTGCTCTACTGGGATTGATGAGCCTGCCTCAAGACATCGTCAGGGCTCCAATAACCTCATCAAACAGAAACTCGAGGAACTGGAAGCAGGGAGGAGGACCGACAGATGAACGGATGACCTGCTTGCTGGGCTTCCCATTCCCGATTATTAGGTTAGTTTACATGGTGGCCTCCTCTTAACAGGAACAATCAAGTCATAGAAATAATTTAAATGGGCGATCTGACTCTGTTATTATGTTCGTCCACAAACGAGTTCTGGTAGCAGGGCTTTACTTTGTGGGGTTAATTCAATGTTTTGTTTCCCCTTTCGAGCCCTGGCACGAATACAGCTTAATAATTCAAATGTTTCCTTTCGTTATTTGAATCCTTTCAGCAAAGTGAGGACCACTGACTGATGAGGGAATCGCTCTACTGAGATGAGGATGAGCCTGCCTCCAGACATCGTCAGGGCTCCGACAGCCTCATCAAACAGAACAGAAACTCGAGGAACCGGAAACAGGGAGGAGGACCGACAGATGAACGAATGACCTGCTTGCTGGGCTTCTCATTACTAATTCTTGAGGTTGGTGTTTAGTTACATTTACATAAAGAATAAGCAGAAACAAGTAATCAAAATGGGTGATCTGGTGCTCTTCTATATTCTCCCACATATAAAGAGTGCTGGTAGTGGGGCACTGCTTAGTGGGGTTAATTCGAACATTTCTCCCCCCCCCCCTTGCTCTACCTTTTGCCATTACCTATTCTTGAGGTATGTTTACTTGAAAAGAGACCAAAGAAAAATTTGTTATTCCTTTAATATTATGTCACCTCTTACGATGCTCGATTTCCTCTTTAAATATTAATTCTAAATTTTGCTAGTTTACTCTTTTTGTCATGTTTTAGAAGATGACCGCCAAGCTTGGATCATGGATGAGACTGGAAAATTACGAAGCTGCTCTATCTGGACAAGGATGTCCTCATCAGACTCTTTCCAATTTGCGGAATATTGGATCAAAAATTTGCAATATTATCAAACATAAAAACGACGAAAATACGAATTCTGACGCCAAAGTTACCGCTATAATTGGAAAAAATAATAGCTTAAATCACTGATACTTGTTAACTTTACTGAGATACCTATACCTGAAATATTTGACAACGAATATGACGAAAATTAAAGGAAAAAATGTCAAATGTCTGTAAAATACATTGCAGTGAAAATCAAATCATGAGCGGATTTTTGTCTCACAGAAATGCTTCTCCGCTTCCAACAAGAGGCTGAGAAAATGATGAAATTTACGCCGAAAATAACTGAAATCACTGTTGTTTTTACCTTTACTGCGATACCTACTCGAAATATTTGACTAAACGCGTACGGTGACGAAACGTGGAAACAAAAATCAAATCGGTCCAAATTAAATAACAACGAAAATCACATAGAACGTGGAGTTTCTTCTCGCAGCACGGCACTCTGTTTCTACAGGTAGCTACAGGAAAATTACACCGAAAATCAACGCGGCATATAAGTGAAGTGACGAAACATAGTTTACACGGCTAAAAAATCACAGCGTTATAGTGAGAGAAATAAAACTTGATATCAGTGTTATTTTTCTTACCTACAAAGTAAAAAAATTCGATTGCGGAAGAACGAAATTAAAGAGACGAAAATTACGGTAAAAAGATTAACAGCGGCAGCCAAAGAAATAAATATTTGAAAATCGGTAATTTTCTAAACTTGTAGGCCCTAGAAAAAATGACCGAAATAATGTCAACAGAAAAATTTCAAATTATAATCGGCAGCCACTTCCGGTACGGTACTACACTGCTTTAAATATTCGGAAAGCGAATTTTGGTAAACGGTGGGGAAAATGACGGCAGAAAAAAGGTAAAAAAATGATGGAAATTAAGGAAAAACTCCATTAAGCCACAAAAAAAAAGTCTCCGGTTTCTGGTATGCGCGCGCGTCGCCGTAGCCATGCGCGTCGGCAAAATGAAAAAGTTTTTTTTTCAATACAAGATGATGTCTCAAAGCCGCCAAACTCACTGGTTTGACTGTAATTCTGCTGCTGCGCAATTTCAACGTGTTTTTAGATGGGGTTATGATCGAGAATAAGCTTTATGTGGCCTCTCTGGACTCCCATATATTTGTACAAAGTTTAGTCGGGCGCCATTTGCAGTCATCAGCCGACATTTGAAGCCAAAAAAAAAAAACGGGTAAAAAAAAAAAAAAAAGCCGCGTCGCCGCACCACCTTTGGGGCAAGCTCCATACCAGAAACCGGAGACTTTTTTTTTTGGCCTTATATCGATGTAAAGAAAATGACTGAATTTCAATTAAAACAACAATGTTAAAGGCATTCACCCCAAGTTCTAGGCCTACACCACATCTTTTAAGTATTATTCGTCAGCGAAAATAACTGCAATTTGTGACATTGTCAAGAAGTTTGCCTTCAAAAAGGCCAGAAATAGCCAGGTTATGCATGTGAAAGAGTACAACTTAAGTGTAATCAACAAAGCGATAGGGAAAATGGCTGTATAAGACATGCGACACATTTACTATAGCATGCGACATTTCTTCGTGTTTTTGTAAAGGTTTAAACTTAATCTACATCATTTATGTGAGTCCGATTTGGAAAGATCGGCAGGGATACATGTTTTCATCAAGTATATATTTCTCCTTTGAGTTACTCATTTGGTTGTCTTACTTTGACCTGTGATCCGTATAAGGCCGACAATGCTGTTTTATTGAAGGGGAGAACACGAAAACCATAACGGGAAAAAAGCGTTGCAGTAGTTAAAGAGATCGGTCTAATATAGACTTTCACGATCAAATCTTTGTGGGCTACGAGTATACCGTACTTAACGTTAATTTCAAAAGAAAGCATTTCAAGATATGCGACAGATTTAGAGTAACATAGAAAACTATTATTTCCTTGTTAATTTTAGCCTACATGTACGTGTAACCCTCCTTCCGTATAGTACTATGTTCAATGTAAGTCCGATTTGGAAGGGATCGGCAAGGATTAAGATGGCATTTTGTCATCTTACTGTCACGTGTTTTTCTTTTAATGGTTGTTTATAGTGTGCGAGTTATATGCAGTTTCCAAAGCAACCTGCCATTATCAGCGTCGGCACATTATGATAAAGTAATCGTGTCTTTTTTAAAAAGGAAATAATGGAAACGTGGGTAGAATCGTTTAGTTTCCATTGGGTCCTAGGCTTAGACATAATTATTGGCTACATTTGCAATGTTTCACTTCAGTAACAAATGGGCTAGGCCCAGTGTTTTCGTACCCCTGTCCATTTAGGAAAGAGTTGCATCTTTCATCAAAGAAACTGATGATCTAAAAGTTGAGACAGACTGGATGAGCTACGCTGCTTTGTCTGGACGAAAATGAACCCTCCAAGGCTCCAACAGCCCATCACACAGAAACTCGAGGAACCGGAAGCAGGAAGGAGGACCGAAAGATGAACGGATGACCTGCTTGCTGGGCTTCCCATTACGATTCTTGAAGTTAGTTTACATGTAGGCTTCCTCTTAGTCACAGAACTCAAAATTGGTGATTGGCGCTTTTCTGTGTGCCTTCCACAACGAGTGCTGGTATAGCGTTGTGTTGCTTTGTGGGGTAAAAATCGAAGTTTTCTTTCTCCTTGCACATATTTCTTAATAATATTTCAGATATTTTTTTTCGTCATTTGAATCCTTGTAGAGAAATATGACTACTGACTGATGAGGGAATTGTCTTACTGGGATGAGGATGAGCCTGCCTCAAGCCATTGTAAGCTGGGAGGACCGACGATGGACTGACACCGCCTGCTGGCCTGGCCATTTCTGATTCTTGAGGTGAGGTTACTTTGAAAACGAAAAAAGACCAGGGTATGAGGATTATAATTTGTTATTCCTCTGATTGTAGTTTGTTCCTCCTACAAAATCCACAGTGCTTGATTTCCTAATATTATATGCATTTTTTTTTAATTTGCTTGCTTATTTTGTCATGCGTGGGACACGAGGACCACCAAGCTTGGACGAAACTGGACAATGACGAAGCTGCTCTACTGGACAAGGATGCCCTCATCGGAAACTTGAGTTAAAAAAAAAACTAGCTTGCACAATATGAAATGATAAATCAGACTGCATAATGCAACGTCATTAATGTTATACACTAAGGCAACAACACTAAAATAAAATGAAAAGTAATTTTGATTTCATTAAATTATTTATGCCTCTAAAATGATCTTAAACCGGATACTGCAACAGACAGTTAACAATGGACAATAATGGAACTTGCTGAAAAATTATTGTAAGGGTAATAATTTGTCACTGGCTTTTTAGCAGTGACATGTCTGGGAGAAGGGATATTCCTTTGATCTGTCCTGGGTCATCCAAAATTATTGCATCAATAAGTTAATAATTTCATACTCCTTACCTTCAATGCATTCAATTGGATCTTCTCGGTAAATTATAAACGAGGTCTCGCCTAAGGCTTTCTATTTGCTTTTTGTTCCGTTGACAATGGAGAATTTTGCTCTACAAATTTAATTAGATATTGAAAGTGCATTTTTAAGAAAACCAATTTAAGTCATAAGAGTTTTGAAAGATTTCAAAAAGGATTAATTTATTGTTTAAAAACTGAAGAAATGTAACAAACGTTATTTAAATTTAACGTCTTTAACAAGACGTCGGTTTAAATAAAACGTGACTTTCTTTCCATGGTATATTTATTAGAAAACACAAGAACGTTTAATTTTTAGGAAAATTTAAAGAATAAACTGTTCAGGAACTTCTATCCATTAAAATGCATTGCAACATATAAGTGACACTCAAATTACATTTGTGTTTGTCCTTTTGTGATTTATTTCATTGCACTTTTTTTACTTGTTATATTTTTTACTTCGTATGCACAATTGTTTTTCTTGGTGGTTTTGCATGTCTTTTCATTTTCTTATTAATAATTAACTTACCTCACAAAAGGATAAACGCAATATATATCGAGTGTTGAACTTGCCTCGCATCAAATATTTGTTTTCATATAATAGCTAAATTAGACAAAATTTAGTTCTAAAATGTTTCAAAATAACAGAGTTGTAACGAGTCACTGATTTTTGTGACTCGAGTCGAGTCGAGTCATTTTAAAGAAGTGACTCGAGTCGAGTCGAGTCATTAGGTCAACAAGGTCGAGTCGAGTCGAGTCGAGTCACAGAGTGTGGTCGAGTCGAGTCGAGTCGAGTCAAGTATTTAGCTCGAGTCAATTCGAGTCACAAATATTTGAACACTAAATTACAATAAAAAGCAACAAACACAAGACAGAAATAATACAAGGCACCAGTCTATTACGGAAATCCAAAGACATAAAGTATGCTGTATGGTACCCAACCAACAGTTTCCATTGCTAGCTCACGTCACAGATAAGAAGATGTGAAACTTCGGTGTTGTAACTGGTTTGGCTTCGGGTCTAGATTTTGTTGTTCGCTGATCGCTGACAACGTTAAAACCTAATTACATTATACAAAACTGTTTCTGATTATTTAAAGGTGGGCCCGTCCGTATCCATTTTTTTGTGTGAAATCGGGACATGAATTTAGCCAGCGTTCCACCAAGAACCTCAAAATCGCCCGAAACCAATGATGAAACCACGGATTGAGAAATGCGTTTTAAGTCTGGTTCTGGGTTTAGCATTACATGCTATAGAACCACAAGGTGGGAGTCCGCGACACGGTGTATGTTTGTTGTTTCATTATGGAGGAAGGAAACAGACGGCCGCTGTATATAAACGTACATTATTCGCGAACATTAACGTGACGTGAACAAAAACTGGCAACGCGAACGGCGCAGCGTAAGTCATTGCAAATATTTTTCGCAAGTAAGTTTTGCTTTTATTTTGGGACTCGAGTCTTATTAGCCTTCCTCGAGTCGAGTCGAGTCATTCTGATGAGGGACTCGAGTCGAGTCGAGTCATTTGCTCGCAGTGACTCGAGTCGAGTCGAGTCATTTACCCGTCGGGACTCGAGTCGAGTCGAGTCGCCAAAAAATGTGACTCGAGTCGGACTCGAGTCGAGTCATTGACTCGAGTCATTACAACTCTGCAAAATTATCTAGGAATTTTTTTTGGAGGGGCGGGGGCATTCCCAAGTTTTATCTACCCCTTTTTAAAATCTTATTCACAAAATGGCGAAATACAAAAAACTGGCTTTACCGTGCACAGTCATGTAGTCGTTGCTTAAGTAATAATCAATTCAAATATATGAATTGGTTTTAAAAATATTTGTATGTCAATAAGACTAAGGAATTAAACAAAATAAATAAAATTTGAAAGATGTGAGACACTTGATATCCTTGGAAGGTTGTCAGTATTTTGCCTATTTTTGTTTTAGTTGTTGGCGGGGGGAGGTCAAGCTACTACAAAAGTAACAAAACCCAGCTGAAATGACGTGTTATTATTTATGGGCGATTGGGGGCGGGGTGCGCACATAAAGGCACGTCAGGGATATAAAATAATTAGGTGTTTTTGTAAGGGAAATCTTTACTCTTAAACGGAAATATAAAAAAATCTCCTAGGCTCCTAGGTTCTACCTTTTAAGATTGTCCAATAAAAAGACCCGAATTTGCATACGCCGGCCAAATCACAATTTGCATGCCCCCATGGGATTTTAAAAAGAACTTTTGCAAATGGGAAAGACACTTTGGAAACATCCAATCAGTTTGAATATGCTTCGTGAATTTCTGAATAAACGAGCACATTTTTAAACAGTATTTAATTACTATTATTTTTCGATGTGATGGTGGGGGAGGGGGTGGCTGCGGGGGGGGGGGGCTAGACAGAAGATATATCAGAAGTGGCGCAATAAAACCGACAGCGGGCGCAATAATTCTCATGTGGGTTTCAAAAATTTACGCGAGTCGTTAATTTGCATAAAAAGTGCCCCCACAATTTTTTTTGTAAAAAACGAGACCGTCTAGTTTAAAAATCGGTGGAATCGTGCGAGTAATCGAGGATCATCTACCTAGCTTTTGGGCTATTACCTAAGAGCAGATTTGATAAAATTAGGGTCCAAAAATGGGTCCTATTTTCACGAGAAAATGTAGGGATGCCATTGGTAACTTTGGCAGTATGGCTCAGTATTACCGGCAGGCTTCAACCCCATTACGGACACACTCTCGCAAAATGTGGTTCGACAGCTTTCTATACAAAAACCTCGTTGGATCGGGGTTTTGTGCGTAAACCTTATCAGTCAGCCGATCACGCTAAATTGACTTCGGCCAAACCGCAAGTCCCATCATAAGCAATAAGTTAACCGGACCATTTTTTTCCAAGAGTGTGTCTCTAATGGCAAGACGGCGCACAGCCTGAACCGTGCCATTGCAGGTCCTCTTACGATAAACCATGATAAAAAGACGGTAAAAGGCCTGAATCGGGCCAGTGTCGGTCCCTTTTTGGGAAACCATAATTGCAAGACGGTACACAACCTGAATGGGACCGGTGCCGGCCCTTTCAAGTCAAACCATAATGGCAAAAAGGTACATAGCCTGTATCGGGCCAGTGTTGGTCCATTTACGGCAAACCATATGGCCGCCGTATTAAGTATCTGGACAAACTGACCATTTGACACGATCCCAAATACATTTAGTACTCAAATTGTTTAGTTGCGTTCCATGACCCTGAAAATATATGTTTAAACACCAAGATTTAGATCCTTAGTAGCTTAAAGATGCAATTCACGTATTCGGAGATTTAGGTTTTAAATGGCGGCCATGTTTCAAATACAAGATGGCCACAATACTGTATTTGGACAAACTAACCATTTGACAGTATTGCGAATGGTACAGTTGCATTCCTTGACCCTGAAAATGTATGTTTAGACACCAAAACTTGAATCCTAAGTGGCTTAGAAGATGATGTATTGGTAAATATAGGTTTTTTAATGGCTGCCATCTTTAAAATCCAAGATGACCGCCATACTGTCATTGGATAAGTTGGTTCCTATCAAAAATTTTAAAGCTAAGGCATTGAGGAGCATGTATGGAAAATTTGGCGCTTTTGTCCGGAATGTCCACATCCATTCACTAAGCTGTCTGACTATTGTGATGATCACTGACATGGACTTTGAGTGCAGCCGGCTCGAGCCCTTTTGTTAAGAAGACAGAGGTGCTCGCCTTAAACTTGACAAGGCTGTCTGCACGAGTGATGGTACAACACTCAAGGATAAATCTGTCTACAAGTACCTTGGAGATTCGATCAGCTCCAGTGAGAAAGACCTTGAGACCCGAAGAGGACAGGCGTGGTCAGCACCGTGCTCCACAGAATGGAAAAGGTGTGGTCATTGGCACTCAGTGATCAAATGAAATGATCACGGTTTGTGTCAATGGCAGAGGCAGTACATCTGTACGGAGCTGAGACCTGGACCCTCACTTCTAAGATGAAATATGTCTGGTTGTGTGTTACACCAGGATGCTGTGTAAGACCCTGACATTCCCTGAAAGGATTACATGAGGAATGTGGACCTGTACGCTGGCTTGCCGAAGGTGACGGAAAAGATCCGGGCAGTGGCGCACCGGGGGGGGGGGGTGGGGGGGCTTGAGCCCCCCAGAAGTTGTCAAGTTTTAATTTTTCATTTTTTTTCTTCTTTTAGTCCAACGATTTGAGCTTGGTGATTTATGTATGTAGCATATTTTGGAGTAGTACAATAGGGGTGTTAGTGGTGCCACCAACGTTAAAATAGTCTGTCCCCCCCCCCCCCCCCCCCCCACAAAAAATAAACCCCAAACAAACAAACAATTTCTTCCGCGGCCAAAATGTTCTTCCAAAAAATAAAAAAATAAAAATTAAAAAAAAAATGAGCCCCCCCCCCAAAAAAAGCAAATCCTGGGTGCGCCACTGCAGGGATCCGGGAACACCGTCTCGAGCTTGCAGGACATTGCGTGCATCATTCTCTCGGAGCCCACAAGGGGCACTGCCTCACCTGGGAAAAGAAGTCTATCCTTTGTGGACATGCTGGAATGCAATGGGATACCCGCTTTGCCACTGCTGAGGAGGTGTGCTCCTACATGCCGGACGGGACCAAGATCATTGGGCGGGCATGGAGCTGCCATATGGCCTCGACTTGATTGATTCATGTCAGCTTTCCCCTGGCAGAGCCATAATTATTTTGGTATGCAGAAGAGTTCTGATTAAATTCTACTCCATCCAATTCTTTACACATTATGATCGAAGAACTGGAATAGTAAGTTTCAATCAATAAATCTGGACGTATGTAATAATTCTGATTGGTAAAGAAACTTGTCATTCAAATGTTTTGCAAATTTCTTTACAATGTGTGGACCTTTTAGTGTATACGCTTAGCTGCGCGTTCATTCCCGTTAAGAATAACAAGCAGCTATAGTGCAGTGCAGGGGAGTGCGGCTCGAAAGCATCTGCACTTTTGTTGAAGCCTTTCTTACATGAACAGGTCAGTTCCTGACAGCTTGTCGCAATAGGTGAAGGGGCCAGAGTTCATCCAGGGGATGTGGCTGACTGCTTAAACAAAGATACTTCCTCTACCACTACGTACCCCCTACACTCCATGCACTATAGCAGCTATTGCTATTGACGGTATCGCAAGCAACTGAGCTACCTATATTCATGCAACGAATATAATGGGGAAAGGACCACAAAAAATCATTAAATTGACCAAAACTGAGAAACAAATAATAGAGGTTGTAGAGGTTGTTGGGCGCAAGAGTTAAGTACTGTTACACCATTTCCTCCTGGTCAGGATGAAGTCGAGTCAGCCACGTCAACAGCCTTCCCTGACCTGAATATTATACAAAAACATTGTTTCCACATTGTTCCCAATTTTAATCGGAAATAGCTAGTGTTTTCGTTAAAGTTTTTTTTCCCTTTTTTAAAAAGCTGTTTCGGTGTACATACCGAAACAGCTCTTGTTTTTGTTATTATTTTTTTAGCTGTTCCCAATTTCAATTGGGCCAATTTCAATTGGGACAGCTTTTGTTTTCAATAACGTTTTTTTTTTCCTTTTCATTTTAAGCTGTTCCCAATTTAGCTTTTGTTTTCGTTAAAGTTTTTTTCCCCTTGTTTTTGGCTTTTCCGCATAGTTGCGGAAAAGCCTTTCTTTTTGTTCTAATTTTTTTCTTTCTTCTTCTTAATCTTCTTCTTCTTCTTTTTGTCGTCTAAATCTCATAGACTTTGTACACGTTTTTTCTCAGTGCCACTTTTGGCATTAATCCATACATCATTCAAAGTTACCACAGGCATAGTCCCTATAGCAAAGATGTATGCCGAAGAGTGACGTCATCATGACGTCACCATGGGTCACGTGACGTCATCACAAATGTGCATATTTTAAAGTCCTATATCTTTAAAACTACAAGTCCGATTGGTTGAAACTTGGTATGTAGATAGGCCGGGATGTGTTATAGGTAAAAATTGAGGTAGCGTCATAATGACGTCATCGTGCGATTTTATATAATTTTTTGAATTTTTGGACCTTTAAGCCATATCTCACGAACGCAACATGCAAAGTTCAAAGTTCTTTTTGTATTTTGTTTGTTAGGTAATAAGTATTTGCACAAAGTTTTGACAAACATGTGACGTCATGATGAAGTAATCAAAAATTCAATTTTTGAAAACACATTCTGTAGTACTGGTATGCAAAATCCGAAGTGACGTCACGATGACGTCATCGGTTCATTTTTTATGATTTTTTTTAATATTTACAATTTTGATTATGCTTCCAAAATTGTACGCTTCCTTTCATTGGATTGACTTCAAACTTGGTACAAACCAAGACCACAACGACAAAATGTGCAACGACAACTGCTGTCAAGACGTCATTGCAGGGCATGTGGCGTCATGTGATAAAATTCTATTTTAGAAATTATTCTAAGCATTTTGAACAACCTTTAACTGCATGAAGCACTCTAAAAAATGACTACAAAAGGACCAACAAAACATAAACATTTCTTAAATGCGAAAAAGCCCTGTGTTCTGTTTTCAAACAGACATACAGCTCTAGTTTTTTTTTTCTTTTTCCACTTTTCCCCATAGGTTTTGTACACGTTTTTATTCTACAAGCCACTTTGGGAATTATTTTAAATCCGATCAACTTTAAACTCAGCATAGTCATAAACCATCATCTGACGATGTATGCCGAAACTTTTCGTCATCGTGACGTCATCAGGGTCACGTGACATATATTTATAGACTCAATTTATACAGCCTTATAACTAATGAACTATTTGACCGATTGATATCAAATTTGGTAGGTATACAGACAGAAAATTGATAAGTCAAGGTCACGTGACTTTCACTTTCGGTTTTTTGGCTTTTTCGCAACTTTTGAGAAAAAGCCTTTCTTTTTGTTCTGATTGTTTTTCTTTCTTCCTCTTCCTCTTCTTCCACTTCTTTTTTGCACAAAATCCCATAGACTTTGTACACGTTTTTTCTACACGCCACTTTTGGCCTGAAAACGATTCCGAAGTCCTTCAAACCTGGCACATACTTAGAACATCACCTGCAGATGTATGCCGAATCATTACGTCATGCTGACGTCATCACGCGATTTATTATAGAATTTTGAATATTTTATTTTTCCCATAGACTTTGTACACAGAAAATTAAAAACAATTGTCGATTTTAAAAGGACATTTTCGACTCTTTGCCAGTAATTCATTTACATCACTCTTTGACTAAGCAAAGACCCTAAACCAAACAACATTGTGTAATGATGACGTCATGATGACGTCATCTGGTGTTTATTTATAGGCAAATAAATTGTGACGCTTAATATTTAAAAATGCATAAGAAATCAACTGTACGCGTCCGCAGCATTCTGTTGCCGGCAAGTGGTAGAGTAGGTTGAGGTCTTTATTTCATTCAGTGTGCGTGCAATCACGTGACCCTTGCTTCCGGTCGAAAAAGGCCAAAACCGGAAGTGGCTTATTATTTAAAAGTAGTAATAGATATGAACTTGCTTTCAACGGTGTTGTCTCTTGGCTGATAATATTCTTCAAATCATCTACAGATGACGTCATGCAATCTTCGAGCGCCCTCTAGCGACAGATTGAACATTTTCAAAAATGTATTTTGAATAGATGTCTGTGGCGAAGTTTGTCGGAATCGCCTAAACATCGGTGTATATGATGAGCTTGACCCACTTAAGACGTGTGCGAAGTTTTAGGCGTTAGACGTCATCAGACCGGAAGTTCCGTTGAAAAGACCTTTCCTTTCTCAAAAATTTCTAACAAATCAATCCGTACAGATATAATCTTGAATTGCCCATTAAATGATAACGTAAACATTTGCCTCAACAGTGCCAAGTTCCCAGCTTGTCAAATTGTTCACACAGTTGACGCGCAGTCGGCAAAAAATACCCTTGCGCATGTTGTGGCAGAGAGAGTAAAAAATGCCGACTCATCCAAAGCAAGCATAAACCGCAAGTGTGTGCGTGTATACATTGACCAGATTCGGCATCGCCTGCTTCCCATACACAACACACGCACGTGGTCGTGAGGGCGCGGACCGACCAAGCGCCACATTGTCAACTCATGAAAATTAAATTCCCTTGTTGAACAACTCGGCAATAAGATAGAGGTGCTGCAAGACGTTTTCATTCTTTCATTGGCAGTTTTAAGTACCCCAAATAGTGGCAGTACGTATATGTTCATACAATAACAAGCACTTCGCGTTCTTCATAGGGCCGGTGTCACATGAAAATCCGACTCCTATGAAAATCGGACCCCTATTTTCCTATTATTATATTAACGATCCTAAAAATAGCATAGTATCGTACTCACGCGTGCGCAGTACTACCAATGAGTCCACATTTCATGTAGTCGGATATTCACGCTACACCGGCCCTATGCTCGCCACACTCACGTGGTTCCAGAAAGCGAAAAAGCCCTGTGTTCTGTTTCGACAGAAATACAGTTCTAGTTTTTCTTTCTTCTTCTTCTTTTTATTCCCTGTCAAATCCCATAGACATTGTACATGTCTTTTCCACCCCTCACTTTTGCCATTCATCTTTGTCATACATCATTCAAAGTCAGCATAGGCTTAGTCCTTATAGCATAGATGTGTCCCGAAGAGTGACGTCATCATGACGTCACCATGGGTCAGGTGACGTCATCGTTCATGTGCATATTACAAAGCCCTATATCTACAGAACTGTCGGTCCGATTGGGTTGAAACTTGGTATGTAGGTAGACCGGGATGTGTTATAGATGAAAATTGAGGTGACGTTATGATGACGTCATCATGGGTCACGTGATTTCATCCTAAATGTGCATATTGTAAAGTCCTATATCTAGAGAACTGTAAGTCCGATTGGGTTGAAATTTGGTATGTGAGTAGACTGGTATGTTTTATAGGCAAAAATGTAGGTGACGTCATCATGACGTCATCGTGTGATTTTTATAGGATTTTTTTGGAATTTTGGACCTTAAAGCCATATCTCACGAACGAAACATGCAAAATTCAAAATACTTTTGGTATTATATTTGTTAGGTAATATGTATATTCTAAAAATAGTGAAAATTGTGGGACGTCATTATGACGTCATAAAAAATGCGATTTTTGAAAACACATATAAGGGAATGTCTGATCGTCATGAAACTTGGTGGGTGGGTAGATAATAGTACTAGTTTTCAAAATCTGAAATGACGTCACGATTACGTCATCAGTATATTTTTTTATGATTTTTTAAATATTGACAATTTTATTCCGCTTACAAAACTTAACATTTTTTTGTCTGATTTGCTTCAAACTTGGTACAGACTAAAAGCACAATAAAATAATGAGCACTGCCAAGTGACATCATGATTACGTCATCACGTAAAATCAATTTAAAATCAGCAGTGAGAGATCTAAGGTAAATCCGATCGACTTCAGACTTGGTACATACTTAGACCATCATCCACAAATGGTCCTAGAAGAAATTCGTGATCATGACGTCATCAGGTGTCGGGTTACGTTACATTAAAGATGCATTTTCCCCCATAGGGTTTGTACACGTTTTAAAACACTCCACTTTGGCACTTTCGTAAATTTGATCAACTTCATACTTGGTACATACTTAGATCATCACCCACAAATGGTCCTAGAAGAAATTCGTGATCGTGACATTATCAGGTGTCAGGTAACGTCACATTAAAGATGCATAGTTCCCATATGTTTTGTACACGTTTTTCTTCAAACCTTACACTTTGGCACTTTCGTATGTGTGATTGACTTTACACTTGGCAGACACTTAGACCAGCAACCGAAGATGGTCCCTGATGATTTTTGTAACGATGACGTCATGTGTCACCTGACGGCATATTAAATGTACATTTTGCAAATCGCTAAATCGCTTCTGAAGTACAAGTCTGATTGGGTGGAAACTTGATTGGTACCTATACTGAGTTGTGTTATAGATGAAAATTCAAGTAATGTCATCATCAAATGTCATGTGGCATCCCTTAAAGGGGCATTTTTTTTCTATTATAGGCCTATAGCTACAGAACTATATGTTCCATTTGTGGAAACTTGACATGTACGTATAATATGCTGTTATAGATGACATTTGTAGTGACGTCAGTACTTGTTCAACACGTGCACAGAGTATTTCAAACATCCGGAACAGCTTGTGTTTGTCCACAAACGCAATATCTAGGTTTCTTTTTCTTTTTCCACTTTACCCATAGGTTTTGTACACGTTTTTATTCTACAAGCCACTTTGGCAATTATTTTAAATCTGATCAACTTTAAACTTAGCATAGTCATTAACCATCATCTGAGGATGTATGCCGAAACTTTTTGCCGTCGTGACGTCATCAGGGGTCACGTGACATTGATTTGAATGTTCATTTTTTACACTCATAACTATTGAACTACTGGACCGATTAGTCTCGAATTTGGCATGTAGATGAAAATTGACATGTAAAGGTCACGTGATCTTCACTTTCGGTTTTACCGGAAATGGTAATTTTAGAGCCCCATATCATATCTCATGAAATATTAATAAGATTGGGTTGAAACTTCACATTTATACAAAGCTATATTAACAGATAATTATATTGCATTATTATTACTGTACACCCTTATTATTGTCATGTTATGACGTCATGAATATTTAATGAGACAATCTTTACAGTCTTATAACTACAGAACTATTTGACCGATTGATCTCAAACCTGGTAGGTAGATAGACAGGGAAGTGTTATAGATGAAAATTGATATGCCAAGGTCATGTGATCCCTACTCCCGGTATTACCGGAAGTGTTAATTTTAGACTATTATTAGCATATCTAATGAATTATAAATTTGATGGGATTGACACCTAGCATTATTGTTCGTTCACATCGACAACATATAATTTCAATAAATGCTAAGGGAATAAACGTGTGATTGGAAGGTTTTAAATGCTCTGTTTAAGACAGGTTGGGTCTAGATTCGGCTCAGGTAATTATGAACATCCAGACTCCAACTATTCTTAAACGACGTGTTTAATAACAACCAACTGCATATTTATTCCTAATTATATATATCTATTCGGTTAAAACAAATCAAAACGATTTGGTCCAAGAGTAAAAACAAGTGAAACAAATATTATTTGTAAACGATGTTGATCAACCAACCCTCAAACTATACAGTGGTAAGACCCTATGGGTAAACCACTCTTTATATGTAGATTGGCGCGCACGCGTACTACGTGATGTGGCGTAGAGCGCATACGTACCGATGTTGTGTAAATTTAATAGGACTGTAAAATTCTGACTCACTCGTCATATACTGCGCATGCCTTTATGTGATGCTTGTTAACGTTCAACCAATAAAACGTTGCTGGCCCCTGATTTCATTAGGAGTCCAAATTTCACGTGACACTGGAAACGTGTTTAGGACCTGCAAGCCGCATGCCTTTATCAACCGTTTAAAACCGGCCACGTGACGGGCTCTGGACCAATATGAATGGGTAAAATTTAGGTATACATTTATATGAATTACAATTTAACGGTCAAAACTCCCTGCACTTTTACTTGCCTGTGAATGGATTGAATTGTACATTAAAGATGCAACAGTAGTATGCTTATACGACCAAATAAGGTCCACACCTAAAGAGATTACTGTAGGTTATTATTTCCAAATATGGTATCAAAATAAAAGTCACTAAAAAAATTGGGGACAAAAGACAATTCCAACCAGTTGAGTATAACCCTCTTCACTTTAATGTAAATTGTACCGTGTATTTTGATTTTCAATGTGAGTTTCTAGAATCCAATACAGTAATGCTGGTTAAAAAAAATATTAAACATCATATAATTTGGGTTTTTTAAACACAAAATGCTGTACTTTTCGTGGATTTTAAACTCTGCAGCAAACGCCACCTGTTCCGTTGTTGTGGGTACCTTTATATTTCAGAAAATATGAAAAGTGGTTAACTATCGTTTGCTTAACAAGGAAAGATTGGTTTGCACACTGATTTCGAGCAAAATATTCATCAAAGACTAGATGGTAGGCCTATTGTTTTAATAGCCAGTCAATTGTTACTGAAACAAAATTCTCACAGATTATAATGTTTAAATTATCCAACCATTTGATAAAAACCAATGCATTCTATGTTTTTCTAAAGAATCTGTTAACTATAACTTTTTACATGCAAGTCTCAACGTTTCAGCAATTTGATATGAATAGCATTGACAACATTTCAAACAATTCTTATTCCAAACACCAATCTTTAAGTCAATAAGGAAACTAGATTCACCACTTTGAGAAATTGTTTTTGACATACAATGTAAAAGGATTCATTAATCAATGATGGTTATCATCTGTGCTGGACATACTGGGAACAGACAGCTAACACAGTGTGTGTTTACACTTACGCTCTAACATGAAAAGTTTGTTTGTATGTTTATTTGTCTTTTATACATATTTATTTGCTTTGTAATACCTATTTAGATATGTTTGGTTTCATTACCCCTTTTTATTGATTAATAACCCAATAACATAAATAGATGCATTAATTTCCTGAAGAAATATTGATTTTGTTTGGCTAAATGTGGCAATATAAATTTTGTGTTTGGCAATTTTAGCCTAAAATAATTCCATGTAGTTCGGTTATCGTAAACACAATTTTGTTTATGTCTCAACAACATGTTTGTGGCGCTGCTTTATTGCAAAACGGTTTTGTTTGAACACAAAAAAATAACTAGGGCCTACATTGCTTTGAAGGAAAGTATTCTATCCAAATACTCTACAGTTGATACAAATATCTGATGCTCATTTTATAAATCTTAACACATGAACTCAATAAGTGCTAATATGTATTGTTATACAGATTTGCGCATGCATAAACGAAAAGCCTGAATACTGGTACTTTATTTTTCTTGTGACATTGAGCATCCTTCATTATCCTTCATTGGTTCTAGTTTCGACAAAATGGAAAGCAAATTAAAAATCAGCAAAACGATGCTGGTGCGTTGGGATTGCTTTATTTATTCGGGGTAAAGGAGGAAGCCACTGAATGTGGTCTGTTGCCAGGAACCACTAAACGCCTTACCATATAAGGTCAGATACACGGTGTCTCCTTGTTGCAGAGCCAGCACCGCGCTCCCAGACACCTGCTCATGATGATTGGAATCAGTGCTAATGCTAGTGACAACTATGTCTCCGTTCTTCCGGAGAAAAACGAACAGGTCGCTGCTGGGATGAAATTTGAGTGCAGAAAACATAAACACGTAGGTGCCCGGCACACTACACGTGAACGTGCCGGTCGTCAGATCGAAGCTGGTACCCGGCAGGAGCGTCTCGGTCTTCTCAAAGGGCAAAGGGGTGTCGTAACTCGTAGAGACATCCGTGTTGGTCGTCCTCACCGCAGTGAATGCTACCCGCTGGTTGACGCTAGTTTCTCTCGCTAGTAGTCCTACTAAATCTCGGATATCTCTAGTCTCGAACCTAGCTAGTCGGGATGACCTGTCCACTCGTCTCACTTGCGGGGTGGAGTCACCGAAGTTGACAGAGTTGCCCAGGAGGAGGGCGATTGAAATAATGGTTGCCACGAAGATCTTCATTCTGTACAGAAAAGAAAAATTATTCAACTAAAACAAATCAGGTGAAAATTTGTAAAGGATAAAAAGGAGAGAAGAAATATGGAAGAGTAAAGGAACAACTCTGAGGTCCAATTAAGTGGAAGATTAGTGACATCATGACAATCCGCCGGCCTTTGAAAACCATGTAGCCTATGACGAGAGATTTGGAAAATCATTTTTTGTAATACTCACAGAATGTGTTCGGCGCGATATAACAGTGAAAGCAAGGGCTAAACTTCATGAGACGCGTATAGCTTATAAATGTGGTTGCCAATGCAACCCATCGATTTGATTTTGTTATTATTTGCTCTCCGATAAATCTAAGGAAAAGTCATGAGAGAAGCAATCAGGAGCTATATTTTTTTGTCAATGTAATTATTAATTGCAGCGAATTCTTCATTCAAATATGAAATGCATGCTTAAAATTTCCGTCCAATTCCACACTTTGCTCATTCAATTATGCACAACTTTTATTCACATTTGCCTAAAAACGGGCAAGCGTTTCCACCATCCGCTTAAATTTAGCGAAAGTTCAAAATATTTCAGAGTAGCTTAAAGCTACAGTCCATCATTCGTAATTTGAGCATTTTTTTCGTTTGAAGCAACAAAAGAGTTCAAAATCTAATGAAGGATACTGAACAACTAACAGGATGAAGTTTCAGCTAAGCTTCAGCTGTACATTCCGAGAAAAACAGCATTCTAAGATCTCAATTTCAAATCAAAAGCTACTGAATCATGTTTTGAATTGTTTTGAATTGCAGCTATACGCGACGTCGCGCACTGATCCGACGAATTATAACAACCGCGCGCGCGTGTGCGTCGTTCCAATACTTGTGCGCGCTGCGCTGAATAACAAAACGAACTACTAATTCAAATTTTCCTACGGTGCTTCTTAAGAATCACCGTTGGAAAGGCCTTCTTTCGTTGATTACTTCAAAATGACAGCTTCCCAGAAAGAATAATTTCACAGGGAGTTTAGTTCCCTTACTATCTTTCAACCAAGTATGTGTTTCAACAATAATTACGCCAGTTACTTTTCGGATGGCTGCAAATGATGGACTCTAGCTTTAATGCACGCGTAGAAAAAATAAACAACAAATCACGTTACTTGTGCATTGCATTTCTTGCACTTTGGATTTAAGTCCCGACCTTCGATTCAAGTAGATGCGCGCACCGATATAGAAAGCGCCTGCTGAATGGTCAGAATGTCGAGGTCTAGCCGCAGGTTTTCATTCGCAAAATTAATCGCGGAAGTCGCTCTTACCTTCGCAAGGGTCTATTATAGACGACAGCGTGTCTCAATAAACATTTTGCATGAAAAAAGTCGCTGATTTGCTCAAAAGGTGGTCATACTAGCTTATCAAATTGTATATTATTTTAAAGCCTATATTCTTGTTTATAATTGGCGAAAATATCAACAAAATCCATCTATGCAAACTAGAGATATCGTTGATGTTGTAAGGCTATATTATTTTCCTCCTGCACAATTAGAATCATGGAGTTAAGCAGGTCAACAAAGAACGTCAAAACGGTCTATACAACGCTAACGCTCGAGTAATTTGCAATAAGAGCAGTAACCACGTGCTCTCGAACAATATCTTCTTCGATGAACAATCAAATACCCTCTACAGGCGCGGATCCGTTCGGTGGGGGACCCCCCCCCCCCCCCCTCTGACACCCAAAATAATTATACAGGTAATAATGTCCTCCTGTAGACAAAATACGAACAGAGGCAGCTTGGATAGGGGGTTTTGCACACTATTCTGTAATATAGTGTTAATAGTCGTCGGATTTGAACAGCGCCCCCATTGAAAGTACGGCACACCCCACACCTATTTATTTTCGGAGGCAAAGTGTCCGGGAAAAAAACTGTCTACATTTTAGCATTCTTTGCTGATGAACCCCTCTGCAAAACTTCCTTGATCCACCCCTGCTCTATCTATGTTGTTTCTTCTTTTATTCATTTACAAATGAAATAATTTTAAATAAAGGCCATTCAATATTTCAAGCACTGCGTAAAAAACACATACCAATAGCCCAATAATTGGTATATGCAAGCAAATGGTTAGTGTGGAAGTTATATTGTGCAGGTCGAAAAATACAGAGCTTACCAAATCAAAGATATTTCTGGTTTGCATCGTTGTGTTTTTTTTGTGTTTTTTTTTTCAGCAAATATAAACAAAACCATAGGCTTGAAAATGCTATATAATTTGATTAGCTAGTCTGACCAACGTTTGAGAAAATCAGTGATTTCCTCAAGCACAATGTTTATTGGGACACGCTCTAGTCCACAGTATGCGAACCATTAAGAAAACTTAAGCGTGTATCGAAATAACTACGAGGCACACTGGCATGGTGAATTTGACGAAAAACCTGCCCTTCTAAAAAGACGGACGCAAAATCAGATTGTGTTGTCATAAAGGAATTCATAACTGAAGTGATTTTGAGTGTCGGATTCGATAAACGAACGGAACCACACGACAAACTTGAACTTCAAAATTGCTACATCACAAAGGAAGAAAAAATGACTTTGAAAAATGTCAATTGGATAATTTTTAGTGTGCACCATTATCTGCGGCCGTTTAACTTGAAAGTTTTGCACGAAATGATTTACAATTACTCACTTAGTCATGATTGTCAGTTGAAATAAAGGATATTTTTATTTTGTTGATCGTCACATTGCAAACTCAGTGACCTTGATATTGCAACTCTGTCTCCATCACTGGAGACCCATTACAAGTGACACAGAGCCTGTGGCATGAGTTGGCCAAGGTGATGTCAAGTGCACAGGTGTGCATTCCAAGGGGTCTACCCGATGCTCCCCAATACCTATGTTCCCAAACACCGATGTTCCCCAAAACCCTTCGGACGAGGGAAAGGGTAAGGGTTACAATTTGGGGAACATCGGTATTGAGGAACATAGGTATGCTCCCCATTTCCAGGTCTGTTACCAACGAATTAACGAAGAAGCCCCCTAAGTTTATAGCGCGCTATACCACTTGACAATAACATTATTGCACACTATCTTGCCTTCATTTGCAAATGTTCTTCTCAAAGTGGTTCATATAATTTTTGAAATAGAATTTTATAAATTTTGTTGTTTTTTTGTGAAGATTTTAATTTGGTAATTACATTTTATGGGACACTGAGGGGGTTGTTAAGTGTAATGCCAGAGCTTACAAACAACTTCAAATAAAGTGTGGTGTTCACCATGGGTTTGATAGGTAAGGACTTGCCAAGGGCAAGGGTGTACGGTGGATGCAAAGAGAGCAGCGATCCCTCACTTCTCTAAAATATCACTTCTCTTTAAGGGACGTTTTTTTTTCTTTTACCAAGAAAAAAAAACAGGTTATGAATGTGTAGAAAAATCCTGCCTCCCTCAAAATTATACCTCTATTCTAATAGTTGTGTGAGGACGATGTCAAATAGCAGACACTCACCTTGCTGTAACTTTCTGGAACTTTATCACAAAAGGAATCCTCAACACTCGAGCAGATTGCTGGCTAAAAATAATACCAGAGAGAATGAGTCATTGAAACCCCGCTCAGAAATAGGTTGGGGGAAGGAGGTAGAGGTGTACATTCACAAATACATTTCACAAGTACAACACCTCGTAAATAATCACACGTTAAGTAAAACATGATTCGGATTGATTATTTATTCCGAGAGGAATTCGTTCATCAACGGCCTTAACCAGACTCACAAACGAGCAACATTCACGTCAGCTTTGAGAGTGGGGCTGGTTGAAAAGGAAAATGTCTTACGGTTTCAGGGGGAAAAAAACGGGAAACGCCGGTATGACAATCAACAAATGCTGGAAGCGTATTTGGTGTCATGTGTACGTTTAAGCGCATTTTGGACAACCTATATCGACAAAAGAAATGTGGTTGTCGTCAAGTGTGAAATTCCGTATAACTATACAGGGTGGATAACAAAAAAAGAAACCGAGATATTATTGCTAATTGGAACAGAATTTGGGCACACGTGAATCAAAGGGAGATATCCTCTGTTAGGATTGCATCTCCTCTTTAAAATGAGACACCCTGATCATGTCCTTACATTCACGGTTAAACGAGCAGTGACCAATTTTATGAAAAGGTATTTAGAGAATTGCGTCACTTTTCATGGTGAAATTTTTATATCCCCCACCTGCCTTTATTGGCAACCAAAGCATGGGCGTCGCGAGGGGGGCAAGGGGGCACTCCCCCCCCCCTCCGGAAAAGCATTAAAAAAAATTTAAAAGGAAGGGGAAAAAAGAGAAAAAAGAAAAGAAAAAGAGGTGCGAAGTCATAGTGGTGTAAATTTAATGGTGTGGGGGCGGGCAAAATGTCCCTGCCACCCTCTAAAACTAATAAATCGAGAATGTTTTGAGAAATACAGGCAATTTTTTGGCAAAAATATGTTTTGCCCCCCTCTAGACAAAAATCCTGGACCTACTTCCATGTGCCCTACTTCTGCTCCAATTCGCGATAATATCTCGGTTTCGGGGTTTTTTTATCCACTCTGTATATAAAAATAAATTGCCAAAAAAAAACACCAAATACAAAATTGCAGTCCCCTCCTTCCGTCAACGTCCGAAGCCATTGTATTGATGCGAATGTTAAGATGCACAACCGTGAATTTGACGGAGAGAATCGCAATTTGCCAGCTGAAATAATGTCGACGCTTTTGTTTTGAGGTTTTCTAATAAACGGATGTACTGTATATTTTGGCGACAATCCTTGAAAAAGCCTAGATACCACAACAACTAGTAGCCATTTTGGAAGCCATAATAAAAGAGGGGTTGTAAAAATGGACCACCGATTAATGCATTCATATTTTCCTATACAAATTTGTATTGTAATTGGAAGAGTTGATGTGTGAGCACGTGAGTACATAATTAGGTATATTATTTATTACAAATTGGTTTAAAAAGCGGTAGAGTAGGGCCTGAAAGTTGACCCCTGGTGGCGCGCTTCAAGGCCCATCAAATAGAAAAAAATAGCATGTAGAAGTAAGCGTTTTTGAAATTATTTTAGGTACATTGATTTCTTGAGAAAATAACCCTAGGAAAAGGAATTGTTACAAGCGTCTCAATTTATGAAAACAGAAAAAACTGCATGACGTGAAGGGAAAGTATCATGCCAGTATTTCACCCATCACCCCCGAACATCTAAAATACATGTAGACTCGTGAAAATCTTAGCACTCGTAGGAGTGTGTAAATTTACGTAAACAAATTTTGGCGGTCGTTGGGTGAAAACTTAAACTTAAACAGGATACTAAAACGTGTTTTGGGACTATTTAGTTGAATAAACATTTACGGACAAATCTAAAAGACAAAATGGCGCACTTGCAAGCTCTATTGGGACTAGAGAAGACAATCGTATATAGTGCTCACAGTTAGGTTCACTGTAAAAAAATGCGTTATTTAACAGTTGTTTTTCTGTTGAAATTTCTGTAAATTTACAGTAGATGTTACTGTTTTCATATTTTTCTGTAAATCTACAAATTTGTTCCTGCCTACGTACAGTTTTCTCCATTTCTCTGTTTGGTTACGGAATATTCGCTGTTAAACTAAAATTCTGTGCACGCACAAGGAACATCATGTTTTGAACAAGCCCCCAATTTCGACTCTGTTACAACCATTGATCTCCATGTCTGTGTATATGGAGATCAATTGTTACAACACAGTCACATCGCTGTCGGTCAACAGAGAATCATCTTTTTTGTACAGGGTTCGGCCGTATCGCGTGATTTTTCCCTGGTAGGCGGTAGTAGTGCAACGTTACTGTGGCATAAACGCTGAAGGGTACCAGTATGTTGTCAAGGAAGGCGCGCGCGGGAGTCGGACTGTATTATACAGTACCATACAACTTCCCGTTGCGTCCGTGCGTATGCGTACCGTGAGTGTGATGTTGTAGCATCTTAGAGCAAATTTACTGATTCGTTTTTGCTTACATGTTTGTGTTTGTATTGTAAATGACTATTATTCTCAAGGAGAAGCGCTATATAGAAGCGGTTTCAGTTTGTGAGCCTGATTGTCAACGACAACAACAGTTGAAAGTTGCCTGGTTCAAGTGGTTGTCATTGCAGCATATGACTCGCCGTAAGCCAACGTGCAAGTATCTACATTCGAACCTTCATGAGTTTTATCGATAGCACCGCCATTACATGACGTGTTACAAGTGTCTGCATGTGAAGTACGTTCATTATACGAGAATATCTGTGAACTGAAGCTCACACAGGACCTGTCATTCGCAATCCTCGATACAAACATGAACACTTTGTCGTTTATCGGCCCCCATCAAATAATCACGGTTTAAACAAAAACAACCTTTTGTTCAGCTACAGAGAGTTGTTAAGGAACAAACAAAAACAGCGAACGTGCTGTTAGGTTACAAAACGACAACACTTAATCATCTGTTGCAAAACAGTATAATCCCCTGTAATTGAACAATATCAAATAAAGTAGAATCTGCTGTTAATGTACAGAGAAAAAAGAAACAGTAGAATATACTGTGCAAAAACAGTAACTCCTGTAATGCCAATTGACAATAGAATCAACTGTTAATAAACAGAGATTTTTTTAACAGTGTTGGTGGTGCCAAGTTTTCGAACATCCGGGGCCAAATTCACGAAGGCTTTGCACATATATAGCGAAGCGAAAGCTTAAGGTCGGTTTTCACGGGGCACGCGAACGATTTGCGAAGGATGCTAATGTCGAAAAAATGGCAAAGTCCAACGTTAGTATTTTATGCTGCAAAAGATCGCCAAACCATCGCGGATGTTCGGAAGCATCGTCAATTATTCGCGGGCGTCGTTTTTAGTTCGGCGGGAGTTTAAAAAAAAATTGAAATTTCGTGACGTCAACAATACGTTCGAAGCGCGTCCACAATTGTTGACGACATATATTTTCCCTTCGCACTTCCTTTCGCGTGAAGTATGATCCGGGCTTAAGACATTCTCACGAACGTTTGGTGCATGTTTGGCGGCAAATCCACACCACGTTTGACCTATATAAAGCGCACGACTATTTCGCGCATTTGCTACTCTGTGTGAGTTCTGTATTGTAGGCAAGTAGGCTATGTAGGCCTATACTATAGCCTAATAGGTTAAACAGTGGGTGGTTTATTTACTTCATTTGACTTCAACTCAAGACAGCAACATGCCGCCCAAGGGAGGAAAGAGTCGTGGCCGAGGTGTTGGATTGACCAAAAAGAGGAAGACAAAGCCCCTGCCAGGGGAGATGGAAGGTGTGCAAGAGGCCCATAGTTCCCAGGAGGAGCGATCAGAAGAACCCGTGGAGTCCCAGCAGTGTTCGCATTTAAGTCGCGTGTTCTTCGTGTATGTGGACTGGCCGTAGTTCAGTCACGGTACACACGACATTCGCACATAGCCTACATGTACGTTGTGAGAACTTCGCACAAACTGCGCAAGAATGGTCTACGACTCCATTGTCGGGAGACATTCGGAGAAAAAGAATGTTGGACTTTGTCATTTTTTCGACATTCGCATCTTTTGCAAATCGTTCGCGTGCCCCGTGAAAACCGACCTTGACTACTTGCGAAATCGCTAGCTTAGCGGTGCGAAGTATTCATAAAGGTTTCAGCAAAGCTTTCGCTAAAATTGCGAAATCGCTAAGTTGGCAAACTTTCGCAAAGTCTAAACAATGTGTTCTTATTAAAATTTTAACTTGGGTCATACATCAGCGAATTCGCCAAACTATGTGTTATGTAATCACTATGTATGATTCATTCGATGATCACCCATATATAAATCATTATGTGCTCGGGGCCTCGTAGCCGAGCGGTTAGTGCGTGGAGCTACGGAGTGGAAGGTTTGCGGTTCGAATCCCATTCGAACCAAAAACTGGAAAACTCTCTCTGACGACCCAACAGTAAAATGGGTACCTGATTCGTTCAGGGAAGTTAAGACGGCGAGAGGAGAGGAGAGGACTGGGCCCCGCCACTCATATGCTGCGCCCAAGACACGGTGGACCTCTAACATCCCACTGCCCCTACGGCCAGTAATGGCTATGGGATCTTTACCTTCACTCCTTTTATATGTGCATGGTTACACTGCCTAAAGCCCGGTTCATACTCCACGCGAATGCGAATACGAAGCGAATTTGACGTCATGAAACATTCGCCCGAGTTGAAATGTGCTCAACTTGTACGAATTCGCAGCGCGAACACTTGACACGACGTCACAAATTCGCGTTCGCTTTCGCTTTCGCGCCGAGTATTAACCGGGCTTAAGACGGGCAGCAACGCAAAGCAGAGCTCGATTCTCCCAATAGTGGAGCGGCAAAGCCCCAATATTTCAGAGAATTTTTGCAATTTTGTGTTAAAAAAAGCATGAAACTTCGCATGTTGGTTCTTCATGTCTTCTTTTTTCAGACATGAAGGCATTTAATATTTGACCCCTGGTGACCTTTGAAAGGTCAACGACCTTTACACACTGTATTTATAACAACTTCTCTTCAAAACTTCACTTTCCTATGACCCATGTCTACGTCATAGGTCTTCACACAATGAAAATGATAAACAGATGTGGGAACAATTTATATCTGACCTCTGGTGACCTTGTATAGGTCAATGACCATTGTAAACCTTATTTATAGCTTTTTGGAAGATTTACTCTTTGAACCGCAAGTCTAAATCCAAGTCTCACGATCCAAGTCTAAATGGTAGGTGTTCATGCTATGAAGAACATTTCCATATATAGGACAATTCAAATTTAACCTCCGGGGACCCAATACGAGAGGTCATAACCTTTCTATCCCCTATCTATAGATATTAATTAGATTTACTCTTGTAAATGCCACTTTCTCATGACCCAAGTCCAAATGTTAACTCTTTCTGCCATGAAATTAATTTTCAGATGTGGGGACATCATGTCTGACCTCTGATTCCCTTGGAGAGGTCAATCAATTTTTATACCTTATGTGTCACTATCTATCATCACTGTATCTTTCTAACGCGTTGGTGCGGTCAGAAAGACCATATTTCTGCGTAATTTGTTCTTCATCCAGTGCGAGCAACAGCCCCATATTGTCAGTTACGAGGAGTTAGCAAGGACTTCGGACTCGTCGCAAAAACAGTAGCCCGTTAGCGAACCTTTTGCGAAGAGATTGCGTAATCGCAAAGGTGGCGAGGCCTTTGTGAATAACGTGCAAACATTTTGTGCTGTGTTTGCGAAAATATGGAGGATTCGCTAACATTTGCGAAGTGTTTGCGAAGCGTAGCTTTTGTGAATACAAAATTAGCGTCAGCGAGGTGTTTGCGACTTCGTTATTACTTTGCGACAGTCTTCGTGAATGTGGCCCCTGTCCTCCATCAGGGTCGGTTGCCTCCGAGCCCTGATGAAGGACAGTACCTCAGAAAGCTCGGCACCACAACACAGTGAACACATAATACGGAACCCTGTTCGTGACAGATTTTAAAAGTAAATAAAAAAAAAATTGTGAAATAACGCAATAATTTTGCGTAAAAAAACGCAATAGTATTGCGAAATAACGCAAAGGTATTGCGAAATAACGCAATACTTTTGCGAAATAACGCAATACTTTGCAAAATAACGCAATAGTATTGCGAAATAACGTGATAACGAAACATGCGTGAGTCCGAATTATTGAACCTTTAGGCCTACTTCGGCCTACTTTAGGCCTACTTGTTGGCAAATTCTCACGTCATTTGTTATGACAGATACAGTTTTTATGGTGTATAAAACCTCACCCTGCATGGCGGATCCTTGATTTGTAAAGGGGGTTAGCGGAGGACAAATAATAAATGGGATCAAAGACCTAAAGCAATGACTGGAGATTGTATGACGAGTGTTATTTCACGAATTTAAGGAAACATTGGGATTTTCTACTCAGTTGGCATTTTCCAAACGGAAAATGATGGTTAATCATCCCAACACTTCGCATAACCCACTAGTGCTTAATGACCCCATACAAACACGTTTTGAACTTTAACCCTAAAAGGGTCGGGCTATTTTGACCACCTCTCAGCCGAGGGGGGGGGGGGGATTCCGCCTGAGATCCCTAAAGATCTCGGCCATCGGGTGATGAACATTTTGAAAATCGGTACACGCATAGAACAACTTATCATGAACATACCCAAGAAATTTCATGACCATAGGTCAAGGGTTTTGGAATTTATTATTATTATGCATGAATGGTAATTCTACTTTCCAGGCTTGTAGTGTCGGAACGTTTTTTTTTTATGTTTGTCTGATTTTTATGTTTTTGGTATCAAAAGATGCGCAAGGCTCGAGGCTAAAAAGTCAGAACAGCTCGGGTCGCGAATTTTTTTTTTTTTTTTTTTTTAAAGCTATCGCGGAAAAAGTTGAGGGAGGCAAATTTCGCCCCGGCCCCTTTAGGGGTTAAGAACAAATGGAATTTTGTAATAAAAAAATGTATTACTTTTTTTCAGCGTGGCGGAATATAGAGCGTTTTGTTGACACATCGCCCAAACCCAAACAACAATTTCTCAAAACGTGTCATTATATCAGTGCAATTGTTACAATACGAATGCACTGTGGATGCATTATTAAATTCAAGTGATTATTAACATTCTCAAGTTGGTATCCTTCAAGTGCATTGGGTAAAATTGCTTATAATGTTGATGCAGTACTTTCTAGTTGCGAGGATATCATTCAGTTCTCATCTGTCAGCACGCGTCTGTGCTTTGTGGCCATTTTTTAGTCGGTTGTGTTTAAACAAAAATCAGGACGCACATGATTTAATATGGGGTGGGTGTGTGAAATGATAATAAATCACTTAAAACTTAGCAGCGTTTTCTTACAAGATCAAACATAGGCCTACTGGTTTTCAGCATCCCACACCCTTTCAAGCAAAACCGTACCACGACAAGAGCACAATGGATACAAACGCAATGACGGACAGGAACTTCAAGAATATTTCATCAAAATGCAGAAAATAGGCCAAACTGAACACCCGGTGTGAAGTTTGTACTCGAGAGTATTGCGTTATTTCGCAATACTATTGCGATATTTTGCAAAACTATTGCGTTATTTTGCAATACTATTGAGTTATTTCGCAATACTATTGCGTTATTTTGCAAAACTATTGCGTTATTTTGCAATACTGTTGCGTCATTTCGCAATACTGTTGGCTATTTCGCAACAGTATTGCGTTGGTCTGCAAAACTATTGCGTCATTTTGCAAAACTATTGCGTTATATTGCAACACTATTGCGTTATTTCACAAAAGTATACGCAATACTGTCGAGTACAAACTTCACCCGGTTGTTTAGTTTGGCCTTTATTTGTCCATTTTGATGAAATATTCTTGAAGTTCCTGTACGGTCATTGCGTTTGTATCCATTGTGCTTTTGTCGTGGTACGGTTTTGCTTGAAAGGGGGGGGGCGGGGTGCTGAAAACCAGTAGGCCTATGTTTGATCTTGTAATTGCGTTATTTCGCAATAACAATATTTTTTTCACTTTTAAAACCTGGCACGAGAGGGCTTCCGTAGTATTACCGTGATACATTACATTATACTAACATACTAACATCTATCTTGGAGGCTGTTGAATATTTTGTTTTGCTGTTTGAATGATTTTTCCAAAGATACCGAGTTTGCAATATGAAGTCAAAAAAGCAGGGCGCAAAGGCCAAACAAGCACAGTAAGGCCAAAAAAATATATATATTCGGTCTCTGGTCAGACCATAGTTCCGGAATTGACGCGGCCACGCCGTTTTTTTTTTTTTTGTTTTTTTTTGGCTTTTTTTTTTCTTCTTCAAGCTTGGATTGTACAGACAAGGTGGGGTACTATTTTGCTTTTTTGGTGTCCTCATGTACATTGGTGTCCTCCATATTTTGCCTTGGTGCTTTCGATCATTTGCATTGGTGCCATTTCCCATTCCTTTGTGCTCTTTGGTAAAAAAAATTGAGGAGGTGCGGAAATAGAGGGCGCTGTTGGAGCTACCGCGGAACATTTACCAAAAAAAAAAAGATCGACGTGCATGCTTAAAATCGACGCGCTGGCTGACCAGAGACCGACTTTTTTTTTTTTTGGCCTAATGCTTGAACTGTAAAAAGCTTTACTGGTCTGCGCCGCCGGACAAGTGACGCGCTTCGTACATCTTATATACATGTTCTATATACGGCCATCGTGAAAGCCATATTGGAAGCCACATTGTAAATGTATTGCGAAAAGGAAATTTAGAAAAGGAAAGAAATTATAGGAATGGATTCACGGACTATCAAAATCCATATCTACATTTTCGTAAGGATGCCGAAAACAGACACCTACATTTTCTTCGGCAGAAAAGAAATGACTGTTACAAACACTCACCGAGCAAAATGTTGTTCTTGCAGGCGTTCTCTATCGAGTTGCGGTCCGAATGTGAAGACCAACTGTGGTTAATTTGAGGAGTGGAGCGGCTTCACCTGCTTTATATCTTGCTAACTATTTTCTGAGCACTGACTGAGGGATTTGGGACCGGTTTGTGATTGGCCCCTGCTTGTTGTCAATCACACGTCTCTGACTCGATTCATATTGATGAGACGAAATTGATGTCGTTGAGGCTATAGTCACCATGAAAGCTTGAGTCACAAACACTGTGGGCGTATTCGAAACCCCGTTGTCATGTTAAATGAACTCGAGAATGGGATTTCGAATGATAACAACCAGCACGCTTATCTGGGAGCAGATGAAGAACGTCAAGAACAAAAATGGCGGATTTCGGCCAGTACCGGAATTAGCGTTAATGTTTGTGCATACAATTGAAAGCACTCATTCAGTGCAGGAGTAATAGTAATGATTAAACAATACACTTGTACGTGGTCATAGAGTGGGCTTTTTGGCCTAGTCTTTGCCAATGTTTATAGCTGTTTCGGGAGTTCAATTGTTTTCTATTAATTCACTTAATTGTCCCTTCTTTTCATTCGGCGTTATACAGCGGCTGACATATTTTTCGTCCAGCTGGACTCCACTCACACACTTGGGCGTTCGTAATCGGCCACCTGAGAACACTGTTCGCAGGTTACCCGAGAACGTTGTTTCGAATGTGCCATGTGAATGCACCGGATCTGACCCTGAACGAAAATAACAAAAATCCTGAACAAAAAGGCTTTTCCGCAGAAAAAGCCAACAAACTTTAACGAAAGCAATAGCTAATTACTCCTTTGTATATGACAAATCTGTAACACCACTTATTCAGATTTGTGAAACAGACAATCTACTGCCATGACACTAAAGTTTCTTTCTACGAAAAAAAATACTGTTATCCCTCAAGCTTTACTGTAACTTGTACAATCCTGTTTAATACATTGCAGTTATAGTTGAAAACCATGACTTCTCTTACCTCGTACAGATATGAACTATGTGAAGCGTTAAGCCAGAAAAAAATGTGAGTATTTTTTTCAAGACTCAGAATATTTGAAATTCAGTGATTTACTACTTATAAATGTGACACTACATGTTCAAGTTAATATCCGACTCCCCATGGTGGCATGTATCTGGGACGACAGGGGGGGGGGGGCTGACATCCCAAAATTCTGAAACCTAGGGGGGGGGGCTGACATCCCAAAATTCTGAAACCTTACCAGACTCTGCAAATGCATAAGCCAGGCTTGCCTAGGGGAGGGGTGGCTGGACACCATTCGACACTACGTGACACTGCATAAAGACACATTTGCGACAAGAGTGGCACTGTTTCATGAGCGCTTTACCTCAATTACTGCAGCATGATTTTTTACGAGTCGATATTTAACTGTTTAATTGGCTACAACATTATATTTTTACAATTTTTACCACGAACATCTTGACGGGGGGACTATCCAATGCCCCCTCCCAAATTAAAATGGTGGGGGTATTTATTCCCCTATTCTCCCCGGGATTAACACCCCTGTCCGTTCCTTCGAATCACCCTCAAATCTTCTCAATCACATTGACATGAGCTTCGCCTGAACTTTTCCCCCAGATGCAATAGTCCGTGGGCTATGGGGCCGGGTCCCAGTGTACCCCCAACCCACCGCCACCGATATTTTGTTAATCCTTAGCATGCCACCAATAGAACATTGTTTAGAAGGTTGGTATCTTCTCTCGCGACCTATCCGTTTCTTCTTCTTTTTTCAATCGACGGTTTTAGAGAATGGGTCTACTTTAATTAAAAAGTAAATTAACTACTTTAATTAAGAGGACTTTACAAGTGCACTCGAATAGTTACAAGGCTCTGCAGATCATTGTGCATGGATATAGCCGGTGCCAAGTGAAGGTCGTAGAGATCCCAAAGCGTATGAGATGACGTACCAGCAGATTACTGCATTGAATTACTGCACTGAACTCTGTTTCAACCTCGGTATTTGGCAATTGCTTCTGGCTTTCTATAGGGCGGTATATTAGTATTATAAATTTTAGACAAGTCATGGGTTGTGGAAAGAAGACTGTAAAGCCCATCTTGAACCACTTCCCGAATAAAATAAGATGAAACTTAAAAGTAATCAGTTAAAGATAAGAACTTAAACTTATCATGTAAACTGTAAAACGAAAAGGACAATTTTGAAATTTAACGTATTAAAAGAAAAGACAAAGTAAAAGTAACATGACAAAATCTATGACCAACCAAAAAAAAAGGAAGATAAAATTTGACGCGCAGACGAGCATTACTCACAATATTAAAACCGTTAAAAATAAGTACATATAAATTTAAAAGTGAAAAAAAAACCTCAAACCATAAGACTCCAACTGGCCAACGAAAATGTAGAAGATAAAATAGAGATATTATCAAACACGCAACAATAAATCATTTAAACTAGTAGAAATAATTCCGAAAGATAGAAAAACAAATAACACTAAACAATGTTGGAAATGCACAATAAAACCAAATTACACACAACAGTGAAGCATTAAAAGAGTTAAAATGAAAAAATATATAAAGTAAAAATAAACAACGATAAACTTGTCTTATAATAAAACAAAACAAAAATGATACTTAACTAAGCTAAAAGGTCAAAAATCAAACAGGGAACTTTTGAACACATTCACAGATAAACTTTGGATGACGTGTTCAGGCAGACTATTTCAGGAGAGTGCTAGGGACAATGGGATGGATAGGATAGAGTCTTCCAGTGCTTGGTCAGATCACTCGCAATTGTAGCAGTTGTACTCCATCATTTGCCAGTTGCATATCCGTGATGTTGGAATTGGAGATGAATAACTCAGACAAGTTGTGAGGAGAGGCCACGTAGCTTTCTGTTTATTACTTGGGCTCTGTTTTTTGGATGATGGTTTCACTTCTGTGATGGATGATCGATAATAGAGTGACTAAAGCTAGAAAATTGCCTACAATTGTTTCAGCTCCGCGTACTAGTTTACTTACAACTGAGTCAGGGTCGTCCTTGGTATTGTTAGTCCCAACATGAAGAATTATGGGTTGGATTTCTCCAGAGGATCAAATACTTTGGGCACGTCATCTGCTTTCAGGCCTGGGTAGGACACGTTATTGACCTTGTTTGATTGGCTCAGGCGTTGACCTTTCATTTTCTTAGTCATGGAGCCCCCCCCCCTCCCAAAAAAGCCCCCAACGATAAGGACGTCTGCTTATGAGCAATAATATGTTTTTGTTTTGATTCTTGAGGCAGACAAAGTTGGATTTGCTCGGCAATCGTTTGGGGGCTGATGACATCCTTGTCGGAGTTGCTGATGAGGTTAAAATAGTGATCGATGATTTAATTCAGCCGATGGGTCATTTTTCGTGTCACCAAGTACAGAAAAAAACTGTATCCTGTAGACCCAGAGGTAGAACTTAACACTTTATTTTGGATGAAACTACATGTAGACAGACATGTTCACGTTGGCGGGTGAAATCTTTGAAAATTAAATTTCTCCCGTTTGGGAGACAGTATTTTCATGCAACTTTTAGGATTTATTTCCCCTATAATGATCCAAGTATGTGCTAAAAGTCGTTGTGATGTGTTCATTACTTTTTGTTGAAATTGGAAAAATAGGCCTCGTTACGTGCAATTTCGAAAATTGTAACACTGGCGTGCGCAATATCTATCAATCTTTTCAGGCCTCATGAATATTAATGTGGTTCCTATCCATTACGGTGTGCAGTGGACAAATGCATAAAAGCCTCCTTCACGAGTTGTTAATTAACAAATATCACCCTTTTTAGTGTCGGCTTCCATTGGTCGATACCGAGACCCACGCCATGTCACGCCGAGTGACGCTAGTGAATAGGTTAATATGGGATCGTAAATTGTGTGCCGGGCCGAAATCGGTCAGCCGTAGCGCCTACGGCGCTTTGCTAAACAATGCACATGGGTTGCGTCAGCAAATAATTGTTTTGATCGTCTTCGAAATTTTCCTTAGTAATTTCAATATGATTTTGCGCAACCCCTAGGGAGTTAGGGCTAACCCTAACTCCCTAGGGGTTGCGCAAAATCATATTGAAATTGGAGGATTTAGGACTGTTACGGTTAGAGATGGTTCCCAGTGTAACACTAGAGTTCGCATCAACAGATTAAACTGAAATTCGGAATGCACTTGGAGGATATAAGTGTTCAACTTCTCGTGAAATAACAACTTGGGTAAATTCCTAGAAATTGGGATAAATACATACATTTGGGGACGTTTTCGAACGATTTCTTCCAGACTTAAAGGTCAGCTGTGACAGTCACCAGTATTGACGTTTCGGCATCGATGACGGCGATGTTTTCACTGACATGAAGTTTAGAATTTTTTCTTTAGTTAGAATGTAACATATCGATCATACCGAGCATATTTTCGGAGAAACACAACGTTCAAAACGCAATGTTTTGGGGGTTCACGAATTCCAATGCTCTGTCACAGCGTCTTAGTACGTAATCGAATTAGCTTTCCTGGACAACGACCGACGTTTTGCCTTCGCAACCATATGGCTGGTTATAGCGACCTCCCCACTTCCACTACTACATGTACTCAGTTGCCCAAGACTATCATAGATCGAGTTGTAGTGATCTCCAACCTTCCCAATCGGATGCAAGAGTCCAATAATAATAATAATAATCAGGGCACTTATATAGCGTTCTTACACAAACTGGTATCACAACGCTTTACACAAGAAAACAATTAAAGTGTATAATACAAAAAGATCATCGGAAAGGAAATAACAACAACCTATGGGGCAATTAAGTCTGGAAGAGATGTGTTTTCAGCAATGTTTTGAAATCAGTGAGGGAAGTGGCATGACGGATTTCATAAGGAAGATTATTCCAAAGGTTTGGAGCAGCTGCATAAAAACCTTTTTCTGAGATTGAAGAACGAGTTTTGGGTTTAATGAGGATTCTGGTATCGGAACTGGAACGCAGGGTACGATTCGGCTGGTATGGGGCGATGAGTTCAGTGAGATAAGACGGAGCACTGTCACTCAAACAATTATAAGTGATTGTTAATAATTTGAAAATGATTCGTTCCTTGATAGGAAGCCAGTGAAGTTGTTGAAGAAGAGGCGAAACATGGTCTGACTTTTTTGCCATAAAAATGAGTTTGGCTGCTCTGTTTTGGAGTCGTTGGATGCGTTTGATGTCTTTGCTGGGTAATCCTTGAAGAAGAGAGTTGCCATAGTCAAATCGAAATGTGACAAGAGCTCGCACAACATGGTGGCATGTGGTTTCATCAATTAGGCTACGAATGCGAGACAGGCTCCTAAGATGAAAATTGACCGTTTTACAAAGTGTGGAAACATGTTGGGACATACTCATGGCAGAATCGAACACAACACCCAAATTCCTTATAGTAGGGGATGGTTTGATTATGGTATCTTCAAGCGTGAGAGAGACTTCGGGTAACAGTTGACTTATTCTTGGTTGTGCATGCTTAGGTGTTGGACGTGTTGTGCATGGCTCATGAAAAAAAGTGCATATTTTCACATTTTTCCAACTCCAACCCGCATCTTCATTTGGATCTTTGGGATAGTTAAACCCTATTTGATCCCAGGATTGTCTTTTCTTGTGTGCCTTTCATCATTTGGAGTCCTAATGAGTCATTTTTAGAGTCATTTTTGTCACCCATCCTGCCACACTTAGATTTAGTCTGGTGCCTGTCTACAGAATTTAACACCTCAGCCTAGTCTGTGTCTAGACCCCAGACGTGAGTGACTGAACTCGGTTTTCAAACCCCAGCCTGCATTTCCACCTGGATATTCTGGGATAGTTAAACCCTACTTCATCCCAGGATTGTCTTTTCTTGTGTGCCTTTTATCATTTGGAGTCCTAATGAGTCATTTTTAGAGTCATTTTTGTCACCCATCCTGCCACACTTAGATTTAGTCTGGTGCTTGTCTACAGAATTTAACACCTCAGCCTAGTCTGTGTCTAGACCCCAGACGTGAGTGACTGAACTCGGTTTTCAAACCCCAGCCTGCATTTCCACCTGGATATTCTGGGATAGTTAAACCCTACTTCATCCCAGGTTTGTCTTTTCCTGTGTGCCTTTCATCATTTGGAGTCTTATTCAGTGATTGAGTCATTTATGGAGTCATTTTTGACACCCATCCTGCCACACCTAGATTTAGTCTGGTGCCTGTCTACAGAATTTAACATCTCAGCCTAGACTGTGTCTAGACCCCAGACGTAAGAAGACTGGAGTGACATTGGTGAGAGATTCCTTTTCTTTCTTTCTATGCATTGCCTACTTCGTCAGAGGCAAATATGTTAGCCATGGCTAGAAATGCTTTCTATGTATTACTGGGCATAATATTCATCAACTTCATCTACAAACATCAGCAGGAACATTTCGTTGAACACCTCTGCATAGTCTGTTCTTCTGTTACACCTCATGACCATCTGAATGTCAATGATGAGATAATTGTTGCAGCCTTTTCAAGAAAGCTCAACACTGCTTCTGCTAGTGTCAGAGAGAAGAAAACCCACTCTCTCCTGTACCTAAGCTTACTGCTCTTGGTTAATGCCCCAGATGTCGAGCTGAACCCAGGTCCGCGGACCTGCAAGTACCCATGCCAGATATGTAGTCGTGCAGTAACATGGAAGCAACGAGGGGTTGCTTGTGATGACTGTCAACAATGGTACCACGCCGACTGCATGCATATGTCCACCCCAGTGTATATGACACTCAACAGTGTCTCATGGCACTGTGTAAACTGTGGCATGCCCAATTTTTCTTCCAGCCTATTCGAGTCATTCACTGTAGATACCACCAATTCGTTTTCTCATCTGGATACTAGTGACAGTAGTAACTCAACTGCGAGTTATAACCCCACCCCTATCGCAAGTCCAGGACCACCACTGTCATGCTCATCACCAATACCCAAATCTACCAACAAAAAACCTGTGAACATGAAAGTGTTAACTGTCAATTTCCAAAGTGCAAAGAACAAAAAGGAAGACATAATCAATTTAATTGATTCTTCTGATCCAACCATCATCATCGGTACTGAAACCTGGCTGAACAGTAGTATACACTCATCGGAAATCTTTCCACCAAATTTTGATGTCATTCGGAAGGACCGCAGTGATGGTTATGGTGGAGTCCTTCTTGCCATCAGAAAAGACCTTGTCTATGATCGTGTTGAAGTAGATGTGGATGCCGAATGTATATTTGCTAAGTTCACCATGGCAAAAGATAAGACTCTCATTATAGGTGGCATGTATCGTCCCCCCAGCAGTGATGCCCAATATCTGAACGCATTGTGCTCCTGTGTTGAAGAACTTGCCCGCAAATTCAAAAATGCGGTGCTCTGGATTGGTGGAGATGTCAATCTTCCGGATATCAACTGGGATCTGCTGGCTGTCGATCGCAACCAATATTCTTGTCGACTGAATGAGAGATTTCTTGAGTTCATCCAAAACTGTGGATTACAGCAAATGGTCACATTTTCAACTAGAGGAGATAAGACACTGGATGTCTTTCTTACCAACCGCCCCTCCTTGGTTAATAAATGTGCTCCTCTGCCAGGTCTCGGCGATCATGACATTGTATACACAGAATCTAGCATTACACCAAAGAGGAACATTCCAGTGAGGCGGAAAATCCATCTGTGGAATAAGGCCAGTGTTGATGGCATGAAGGAGGAGTGTCACAATTTCCAGCGTGAGTTTGTGAGCAAGTACAATGTCAACAGCCCAATTCCCCAGATGTGGGCAGACATTAAGTCATCATTATTGAAGATCCTTGACAATGGTGTGCCCTCCAAGATGTCATCCACCAGGTTAAACCAACCATGGATCACAAGGAAAGTAAAGCGTTTGACAAGACGTAAAAAGCGTAGCTTCACCAAGGCCAAGAAAACACAGAAAGCCAGAGATTTTCAGCGTTATCACCAACTGAAGAAGACGACAAGATCAGCCTGTAAACATGCCTATAGTGAGTACATCAACAACATTATTTCCCCTGAGTCAACAACAAACCCCAAGAGATTTTGGGGGTTCATCAACAGCAAGAAATGTGATAACTCTGGCGTTTCTCCACTGAAGGCGAGAAATGGAGTAACATACACGGACAGTGCAACCAAAGCAAACATACTCAATGATCAATTCTCATCAGTCTTCAACAGAAATGAGGATAAGTCAACCATCAAGGATAAAGGTCCTTGCCCATTTCCATCTATGGACTCTATCACGGTGTCAATTGATGGTGTCAGAAAGTTGCTCAATGGCCTAAACATCCACAAGGCATCAGGCCCAGACGGTATTCCTCCCAGGCTATTGAAGGAGTTATCAAACGAACTAGCTCCAGTACTTGCCTTATTCTACCAAGCCTCCATCAACCAAGGCATCTTGCCACAAGAATGGAAGGAAGCGAACGTCGTTCCCGTCTTTAAAAAGGGGGAACGAAATAAGGCTGTGAATTATAGACCAATATCACTGACCTCCGTCATCTGCAAGATGCTCGAGCATGTGTTGTGTAGCCAAATCCTGAATCATCTCGACAAGAATAACATCCTCACCGATGCACAGTTCGGTTTCAGAAAACGTCGCTCTTGTTGCTCACCCTACAAGATCTTGCCAACACTGTAGATTGCAAAGGCCAAGTAGATGTCATACTATTAGACTTCTCAAAGGCCTTTGATAAGGTGCCACATCAAAGGTTACTCCACAAGCTCAACTACTACGGTATTGATGGTAATATCAACATATGGGTAAGCGCATTCCTAGAGAACCGCACTCAACAAGTCATCCTGGATGGAACTACATCCAAATCTGCACCAGTCCTATCAGGGGTTCCTCAAGGGAGTGTTCTGGGCCCACTGCTGTTCCTGCTTTTCATAAACGATCTTCCTGACTGCACTTCAGTGGGCACAACAGCCAGATTATTTGCGGACGACTGTGTCCTGTATCGCACCATCAAGACAGAGGAAGATGCAAGTTTATTGCAGCAGGACTTGGACCACCTTCAGCAATGGGAGAAGGATTGGCAGATGGAGTTTCATCCACAGAAGTGTCAGGTCATCCACATAACCAACAAAAGGAAACTCATCAAACAGCCGTACATCATTCACAACCACGTACTAGAAGAGGTTGACTCTGCAAAATACCTCGGCGTCAACATCCACAAAAACCTGAACTGGAACCATCACATCAATAGCATTACCAACAAAGCAAATTCTACCAGGGCTTTCTTGCAACGTAATATCCATCAGTGTCCTAGAAAAACTAAGGAGCTGTGCTACAAGACCTTAGTACGCCCTATAGTTGAATACTCTTGCATCATATGGGACCCCTGACAGCAAGCAACATCCAAAAGCTGGAGATGGTGCAACGGCGTTATGCACGCTTCGTGTTTGGGGACTACAGGACCACCAGCAGTGTCACTGCCATGATCAATCAGCTCCAGTGGCCCACCCTTCAAGAACGGCGTGCACAGGCCAAGGCAGTGATGATGTACCGAATTGTCAACAACCTGGTTGATGTCCCACATACCTACCTGATACCAACAGTTGCCCTGAGAGGTCACTCCCTCAGATACCTAGTACCATTCACCAGGACTGGGGTATATCGGCAGTCATTCTTCCCGGATAGCATCAGAATTTGGAACACCCTTCCACAAGATCTCGTCAACTGCACATCGCTTGCAAGCTTCAAGCAGGGTGTGCAGTCAGTCCAGCTCCGCTAAGTCAGCCTGAGTTGTTTTTAGCCGCACCTTATGTTTAAGCTGATCACCTGCACTGTATATATCCTCACCTTGCATGCACACAACAACCGCAGTACGTAATACACCAGATGGTGGACTGTACTTCACCGGAAGAGAGAGAGAGAGAGACAAACAATTCCGTTTTTGCATGGTTGAGGAGAAGCATGTTTTGGCACATCCACTTGTTGATGTCCGAGATACAGGTTGTTCAAACGGAGAGAGATTGCTCTATATCACCAGGCTTTCGGGGATCAGTGCAAACATACAGTTGAATGTCGTCAGCATAAAAATGAATACTGACACTCGGGTGTAATTGTCCGATTATGTCTGACAATGGGTAAATATACAAGGAAAATAGCTGCGGTCCAACACAGGAACCTTGAGGTAAACCATAGGTAAGCAATCTGGAACCAGAGTAACAATTAGCTATCTTAACCATACACGTTCTGTTTGTAACGTAAGTCTTAAACCAGTTTATGACATTCTTACTAAATCCAAAGACATCTGACAATCTGCCCAACAAAATACTGTGATCGATGGTGTCAAACGCAGCTGACAGGTCTAGCAACACCACCAGGACAGCCTGTTGATTGTCAATAGCATGCATAATATCACTTTTGACCCTCAACAAAGCTGTCTCGGTGCTATGGCCAGACCTGTAGGCTGATTGAAATTTACAATACAAGTTATTATTCTCAATATGTTCAGTGACACGTTTTAAAACAGCTTTCTCGATTACTTTAGAAAGAAAAGCAATATTAGATACTGGTCTGTAGTTTTTCAAAACGTCCTTGTCCAAGGAAGTACTTTTCAGTAGTGGTGAGACTACCGCATGTTTGAGAGTTTCTGGGAAGATTCCTGTAGACAGTGATGTGTTGACAATGGATCGGATGGCTGGAGCAATCGTGCACAGGTTTTGCTTAAGAAGCCATGCGGGAAGTGGATCTAACATACATGATTTATTGTTTGAGTTCATGATGATTTTACGCAATTCGTTGTGGTCAGCCAAGTCGAATTCAGATAACTCATCCGGAGCTTCGCGTGATGCATGATCAAATGAAGGTTGTGCACCACATGCAGAAGAACTGATAATATCTCTGATCTGGGTGATTTTGTTATCAAAGTAACGGCTGAACCTGTCACAGAGACTATGGGTAGAATGCGTATATGGGAGGGCAAGAGCATTTCTATTAAGAAGTGTGTTCACTGTCTTGAAGACGGTTTTGGTGTCAGCTGTTGAGAGTTGCTTGGTGTAGAACTCAGATTTGACTTTCCTGGTAAGTTTAGTAAGGGAGTGAATTTCATCCAAGTATCTACGATGAGCGGTGAGATTCCCTGATTTTTTCCATTTACGTTCAAGTTTTCTTCTTTTGCGTCTGGCGAGATGGATGTCCCTGGTGTACCACGGAGGTTGTGATTTGAATCTGTGCTTGCGAGTGGTAGCGGGACAGTGCTCATCAAGAATAGACACTATTGTATCATTATAAAAAGCCACTTTGTTCTCTGGATCACTTTCATATGGGAAAGACCGAAATGCAGTGTTGAGATCCCCTGCGAAGGAATCCATATCAATGCTACGGTAATTTCTGGAGGTTGAAGTTATCTCTTTACGATCAGGTGGTATGTAGTTGACTGCGCAGTATGTTTCCTGGAGATACTGAACAGTCTGAGGACAACCACTGGGTCTATTCCAGGACACGGTACCCCCAAGATATTGGTTTGTCTATCAGTGACATCTGGTGCTCTTCCCTCTTTCAGACAATCCAATGGGTCACCAATACGTACGGAAAGCTCAGTTCCCACATATTTATCAGTCTATGGGTCTCCTTTACCCTTGACAACCTTTTTTTCACAACTTCTTTCCATCACACTGATACCCCAATGCCCAGCTACAAGACACCCCCTGCCCCAGTCAACCTACATAGCAGTTTGTGGATGTTGGAATCCCTTTGTCTCCTCCTGACAAAGTGCAGAGCATACTGTCCCAAACCTGGAATTTCCCTTGGTTAATTTCACACCCTAACATACGAAAAAAAGGAATGATGTCTTGCCTGTGATAATGAAACCTTATTCTTTTCACAGGGTTTTGGAAAAAAAGTTGTAAAAAAGTGAACCACGCTGTTGTAAAATTGATCTACGCTATTTGCTAGTCCGTTTTGAAACACAATACTCGTTGGTTAGTCTCCATCGCAAGCAGTGATAAATGTAAACGGTTGGTGAACTTCAGTGAGACAATAATTATTTGATCTCTGGCGGATCGGGGGGGGGACGGAGAAGGTAGTGAGGTACCTTAGTGACAAAAATGCCAAGGATCGTGACACGGTGGACAAAAGCACCATTTTTTCACCAAAGCATCTCCATGGTATACCTTTTCGAAAAAAAGACGGACGCAAAAAATTGGATGATGGGAAGGGCATGTATGACGTCATTATGACGTCATCAGCTAATTATTACATGAAAAACATATAAATTGATAATATCTTCAGAACGACAAGCATCACAACAACAAATGTGGTATCAAATTAAAGGGAACAACAAGATCTTTCATTTGAGTGGTATGCCAGTGGGATGGAATGTAGTAAAGGGTGTTTTTTTTTGCCAAAAAGCCCTTTTTTGGTAAAAAAAAAACACAAAATTGGTGCTCAAATCATGGATTTGGGATAATCATTTTGGCACCTTGTTTTAACATGCAAACCGTAAGTGGTATTGTGAGTTTTTGTTCTTAAGTCAGAGAGAATAGTTCAAATGCTACACAGAAAACACAAAGTGAGTAATTTGACTCAATATCGTAACAATTGAGTCATTTTGTCCGTGTAGTGAGAAACTTTGAGCCAAAGTGTGTCACTCTACGGACAAAATTACTCATTTTTTACGACAATGAGTCGAATTACTCACTTTGTGTTTTCTGTGTATGCCAAGAGAGTTTTTGTAATTGATTATTGGTATCTTAAATGTTTAAACTTATTCCAAAGATAGGCGGACAAAAAATGTAACATAAGTTGCAGTCGGGTGCCCATCCCAGTGTATCTAAGTTACAGATTCATCACATGTCTCGTTGTTGAGCTTGGAGGGGTTGGGCAATCTGCCGGGTGCATCTGCGATCACCATCATAGCACCAGGTTTGTAGACATCGTCGAAGTTGTATCCTTGTAGCTTAAGACGCTGCAAGCGGTGTGGTGTACTGGCTAGGATTTTGCGCCAGATCGTAACCAATGGTTTTAATGGTCAGTGACAACAATGAAGTTGGAGCCGAATTAAGTTGCAGAAGTGCCACAGCTTCCCTCTCGATATTCGAGAATATGCTCTGGGAAGAGGATCTATAGGCTCTTTGAGGAAAATGCAATGGGTTTACCTTCCTAGGTGATACCCAATTCTCATTCAGATGCAGTACTTTGAGGATGGTTTCTATACCTGTTGGTCGGAGAATCGTAGCCAGGACTGAGTTGAGATGGAGTGTTTAAGGGTTGTAAAAGACGCTTGATGGTTCTCTTGCTAGAGAAATGGTACATCTTTTTGAAGAAGATCGCTGAAGGGAGCAACTTTGTCTGCGCAATTTGGGGCAATTCGGCCGCTCGTCATGCTCTTCAAGGGAGACCGAATACTGCAATGTCGTTGCGGTGATTGTTCCAACGCATCAAGGCATCTAGCTTATTTTGCTATCAATATTTTTTGGACTATTATCTTGGCTTACTGATAAGCCGATGAATGGGCGACGAAAGCTGTTAACAACCAAATTGTATGTTGTTAGTTTTTCAGACTGCCCTAGATGAGCAGACCAATACCCTGCTTTTGATGTTTAGCTTGGAGGACAACCTTTCCAGTGCAAATTCTGGCTTGAGCTCCTCAAGAGTGGGGATCTTTAGAAAACATTATGTGTTTAGCTGCTTGGGATCCGGATACATACGTCTTTTTTGGCAGTTGCTGTGATAGAGCTGCACCCGTCCGTGTGATGGGAGACTTTTCGTATGACCAAGCCTTTCTCAGTCTTTTTCAGCTCGGCCTGCGGTTTTGGTTTGACATGAAAGCTGCACCTATGGGACTGAGTATCTGGCTTGAGGTGTAGGAGAGCGCGTATCCAAGTCGTCGAAAGTATCAAACTGCGTTGGGATCCGGTCCTTCAGGTCTTGTATGTCTCTCATCGGAATGGTAGTGGTCAGCCCTTTGGTTCCTGTGGGGGCCTGAGGCTTGGGGGGGGCAGTGTGCCAGTGTAGATTTTGACCAAGTGTAGGGTGCGGCTCGTAGGGTACGTGCGGCTCGTATAGTAGGGAGCCCATTGATAGCTGGTCCTGGCACATTGACCACTTGGAACTTCTCACGTTGTCAGTCATTCTGCTGGTATACCTATAAGGTGTATCGAACCATGGCAGATGATTCCGGAAACATTATATGCCTTCATTGGGAGGGTTGGTTTCTCCAATTGTTTCCGTATTTTTGACGCATCAACGAACTGGCAAGGTATTTGCACTCGAGTTTGTGTTAACCTCGTTGCAGACATGTTGCTAGAGATGATCCGGACAGATCACATCCAGTGTTTGGCGGTGCTTAGCTGTTGTGCACATTATGTCCGATGCTGATAAGGTAATGGAGTTGAATGTTTTTGATGACTTGGAGACATCCAATCTTCTGCAGTAGCCTGAAGAGGCCTTTTCTTCTGACGAAGGTCAAAGGGCTTCATCGGCTAGGTCGGCGGTCAGTACATCGGTCGTCGCTGCTCTCGGCACTTCTCCTGGAGCTGCCGTAAGTCGAAGACAATGGAGAAGAAAATGTCGATCTTTAATCTTTCAGCTCTGAAACCGCACTGCCTCTCAGGGTATATGCGCTCAGCTAGCAGCTGCGATCTGTTCAGCACCACAAGGGCGAAGGCCTTCTTAACGATACCGAGGAGGGAGATTCCTCGTGTTGCACAGATCTGGGATTGACGTCCTGGCGATGTTTGAAGTATGGGCGTCTTTTTTGCCTTGAGCGGTGGATCTGTTTATTTGGGAGTGGTCTGCATTACAGTCAGCGCTGGGTGTGATGAGAACGCAGTTTCGTGAGGGTCTTCCTGTGATGATGAGATGAAGCTGAAGCAGTGACGGGATCTGAGGTGCTTCTGCAGCCTCTGCCCATTCTCAGTTAGCTTGCCAACGCCAACATGAGCGATGCAGCTGGGCCAGGAGTTGTGATCAGATCCCACTCGGGCGTTGAATTCGCCAAGGAGGTACAGATGTTCTACGACAAGGATACCTCTGATGGTGGTGTTGAGTTCCTCGTAGAACTGGTCCTTAGAATTTTATTGGAAGATGATAATGTTGAGACGCTGTGCTATGCGATGGAGTACTTCAGTGGAGATAGGGCTGCTCATTTCTCCATTTCTCCCCAGCACATCCTTACCGATTTGACCCCAAATGGATTAGGCCTACTCCTGACTTATTCTGATTGTTTATGGGCGATTCCACGACAACTTTACATTTTCAGGCACTTTGAGACGCAAAAAGGAGTCTCACCACTAAATGGATTGGTTTCAAAAATCAGATAGTCAATTGAACATAATGAATACAATGTGGTAAGCTTTTATTTGTGGGCTGTTGCACAACAGTTTAAGCTTTTTTACTTTCGATATATAAAATAAACGTAGGCCTATGCATGATTTGTTGGAGGTCTTGATTCAAAAGTCTCCTCAAACTGGACATGCATTGATAAAAGTAATGCATACCATCTATTTGCTGGTAACTAAACTATGTATTAGGCCCAAAAAAATGATAGTAAACTGTTCTGCTTCCGGTTTCCCTACCTACCCTATTCTGACAGCTCCTACCCTTATTTGTTTTATGGGAAAAATGAGGAAAAAAAAACCCAAAACAATCAATTTCTCCCTTTCACCCTTGACTACACGCAGACGCCTCCATATATGATTGAAACAAACAACAAAATCCTTACCTACCAACCCTGTTTTCAAATGCCATGTAATGGGAAGCAGAACTATTTTTTGGGCCTTATCAAGGTAATACAGGAAATCTTAAGTCCCATTTTGGCCCATACCCAAAAATGGTGATAACTTTTCTCACGGTAACTGCAGTTTTTCCACCTATCTAAGGAACAAGTGTAAGCATTTAAGATACTAATAATCAATTACAAAAAATAATAATCAATTGCAAAAACTCTTTTTGCATAGAATTTGAACCTTTTTCTCTGACTTAAAAACAAAATCTCACAATAACACATACGTTTTGCATGTTAAACAAGGTGCTTAACAAAAATACATGATTTAAGCCAAAAATCAGGTTTTTTTGACAAAAAAAATGCTTTTTGGCCCCAAAAACCACCCTTTACTACATTCCACGCCCCTGACATACCACTCATATGAAAGATCTTGTTGTTCCCTTTCATTTGATGCGACTTTTGTTGTTGTGATATTTGTAGTTCAGAAGATATTATCAATTTATATATATTTCATGTAATTAATTAGCTGATGACGTCATAATGACGTCATACATGCCCTTCCCATCATCCAATTTTTACGTCCGTCATTTTTTCGAAAAGGTATACCATGGAGATGCTTTGGTGAAAAAAATTGTGCTTTTGTCTACCGTGTCACGATTTTGTCACTAAGGTACCTCACTAATGACCGAAGTGTTCTCAATAAGGCCATTTGTCACTTGTGAGAGCCCTTCAGCCTCCTCCCCTCTCCCCGGCACAGCCCCAGTCTCCCCCTTCCTGGCACAGCCCCGCACACACACACACACACACACACACACACACAATAGCCACTCTAGATCCGTCCTTGTTGAGATTTACGGTGACTAATGTACCTCCCGTATGTCCATCGGTGAGCTAAAAAATATAGATTAGTAACATAAATTATAAGCACAATAATTTGGTGATGTCAAATCTTCAATAAATTAAATTATTTCAATATCTTACCCAATTGTGGTTACAAGAGTATGGATGCAACAGCTTAGAATGGATCACATCCACATTTCTTTTTTGATTTTACTTTTATTTAACTGCCACTTAGACTACAAACTCATAAAATCTCTACTTATTGAAAAATACATATGTATTATTATATTTATCCGGGTATAGAACCCTCTGTAGCCAGTTTCCATGACGATTCAAGGCATATGGAAGTTTGACCTGACACCTACCAACCCAGAGGCTAAGAACACACCAGAACCTGTATTCAGCAGGACGGTGTTTAACGTATCCCAATGTATATAATTTTCAATTTTCCAAGAACTTACTCTCAAATTAGCTCAACGGAAGTTTAATAATTCGGTGGCTTTCAAGACGAAAAGTAAACTGTATTGTTAATGATGAGCATTTTCTTTTGAAAATTTTCAAAATAAACGTGTATATATATATTTCGTTTGACTGTAGCGCCCTCTATAGTAAGTTCCCATGACAACCAAATATATTTTCAAAAGACCTATTCGTGAATAATAATTGTGCTTAGTTTGATAAAGATCGCTAAGAATGGCGTTTTGTTACGTCCCCTTTCAAACCTTGTGCTAAGAAAATGCATCTAAGCTCAATCAGAGGCGGTTCTAATTTAATAAGTGGCGTCCTAAGAGAGTACATCCCTAAATTTGCACTGTTAACATCTTTTTTTCTCTATAGGGGACATGCCAAGGATTAAAAAAAATCGGTGCAGGTGGGTTCTGGGGGGGGGGTCACTGGGATCCCCCATGGCCCACGGACTACAACTATGATCATTTGACAGGTCATTTCGGGCGTTGTTCAACAGTAAACAGTGGTGTGTCATTGAGCGTGGATCTGACAGTACACATTTTAAGGTCCGTGTCCGTTGGTTTTGTCAGAAATTCAGAAAAATCAACAGCTGCACAATGATGACTCAGACAATATCGCCCCACCCCCTCGCACGGGTGACAGGTAATTTTCCTAATTACTATACCGCCCTATAGAAAGCAGTGTTGTAGTCGAGTACTTTTTTCCGAGTACCGAGTACTGCCGATGTACTAAGGTTGCCGAGTACGAGTACGAGTACTTGTACCTCCGAGTACAAGAACGGGTCTGCGGGCACGAGTACTTGTACTTCCGAGTATGAGTACGAGTACTCGCATTTCCGAATACAGCCATACGGCAAATGGTTCATTGTGCGTAATTGGCCCAGGCCCAGTCAGACCGGTATACAGACCCACCCACGGCTAGCTGTTAAATGTGTTTCTCCGGACTTGCACAGAGGAAAATCATAAAATCTCGATTTCTCCACAAGCCAATCAACCATTTCAAACTGAAAGTATCGATAAAATAAGGCCATGGTAAGTGAAGCAATAACACCCCCCCCCCTCCCCCGAGTACTGCTATTGGAGTACGAGTGCTTAAATGATCGAGTAAAATGTTGACATGTCGAGTACGAGTACTTTGCTTCCCGAGTACGAGTACCGTCATTTCGAGTACGAGTACTTTGATATTCGAGTGCGAATACGAGTACGAGTACTCCACAAAAAAGTACTAGAGTAGTACTCGAGTACGAGTACCGAGTTCGAGTACTACAACACTGATAGAAAGCAAGAAGCAATTGCCAAATACCGAGGTTATTATAAGATGGAATTTTGCGTCGGGGTGTTATAAATCAAGTTAGGTTTTGCCCTTCACCGACGTTTAAACACTGTATACTCAGTGTGTTACCTCCCGAGTGAAAGTTGGAAAAAAATCGATCGGGTGGGACTCGAACCCACGACCTCCCGCTTTCTAGTGGAGATGTCTTACCACTCGACCACCGAGCTAACGGGATTGGTTGGCTGGTTCGAATCTGATGTACATAGCAGCGGGTAAGACATCAGCACTAGACAGCAGGAGGTCGTGGGTTCGAGTCCCACCCGACTGATGTTTTTCCAAACTTTCACTTGGGTAACACACTGAGTATACAGTGTTTAAACGTCGGTGAAGGGAAAAACCTAACTTGATAAATACCGAGGTTAAAACAGAGTTCAGTGCAGTAATTCAACTCAGTAATCTTGTCCGCTTTGTTTTACAGTTTACATGATTGGTTTAGTTTCTCATCTTTAACTGATTACTTTTAAGTTTTATCTTATTTTATCGGGAAGTGGTTTAAGATGGGCTGTACAGTCTTTCCACAAACCATGACTTTGTCAAAAATTTATAATAATAATATACCGCCCTATAGAAAGCAAGAAGCAATCGCCAAATACCGAGTTTGAAACAGAGGTCAGTGCAGTATTCAATGCAGTAATCTGCTGGTACGTCATCTCACTTGGCGCCGGCTATATCCCTGCACGATGATCTGCAGAGCCTTGTTACTATTCGAGTGCACTTGTAAAGTCCTCTTAATTAAAGTAGTTAATTTACTTTTTAATTAAAGTAGACCCATTCACTAAAACAGTCGATTGAAAGAAGTGAAGAAACGGATAGGGCGCGAGAGAAGATAATAAACTACTAAACAATGTCCGTGTTGAAGAAATATGCCCGTGCTCTTTATTTTTCTCCTAACGAAATTAAAATGTGTATGTTTTGTGGTAACAAAAACACTTTTTCGTTATTTGAGGCGCATGGTGCCCTAGACTGTTTGGTTTTGCGCGTAAACGAAACCGCCCTCCAATAACCTCATAATTTTCGAGCCGTGATATACTTTTTTGGTAAAAAGAAAAGTGATTTCGTTAAAATATATGACTTATCGAAATATGTACACTGTTAAAAAAATCTCTGTTCATTAACAGTTGATTCTATTGTCAATTGGCATTACAGGAGTTACTGTTTTTGCACAGTATATTCTACTGTTTCTTTTTTCTCTGTATATTAACAGCAGATTCTACTTTATTTGATATTGTTCAATTACAGGAGATTCTACTGTTTTGCAACAGATGATTAAGTGTTGTCGTTTTGTAACCTAACAGCATATTCGCTGTTTTTGTTTGTTCCCTAACAACTCTCTGTCACTGAACAAAAGGTTGTTTTTGTTTAAACGGTGATTATTAATGGGGGCCGATAAACGACAAAGTGTTCATGGTTGTATCGGGGATTGCGAATGACAGGTCCTGTGTGAGCTTCAGTCCACAGATATTCTCGTATAATGAACGTACATCACATGCAGATACTTGTAACACGTCATGTAATGGCGGTGCTATCGATAAAACTCATGAAGGTTCGAATGTAGATGCTTGCACGTTGGCTTACGGCGAGTCATGCTGCAATGACAACCAGGCAACTTTCAACTGATGTTGTCGTTGACAAAGTCAGGCTTACAAACTGAAACCGCTTCTATATAGCGCTTCTCCTTGAGAATGATAGTCATTTACAATACAAATACAAACATGTAAGCAGAAACGGATTAGTAAATTTGCTCCAAGATGCTACAACATCACACTCACGGTACGCATACGCACGGACGCAACGGGAAGTTGTATGGTACTGTATAGTCCGACTCCCGCGCGCGCCTTCCTTGACAACATACTGGTACCCTTCAGCGTTTATGCCACAGTAACGTTGCACTACTACCGCCTACCAGGGAAAAATCACGCGATACGGCCGAACCCTGTACAAAAAAGATGATTCTCTGTTGACCGACAGCGATGTGACTGTGTTCTAACAGAGTCGAAACGGGGGGCTTGTTCAAAACATGATGTTCCTTGTGCGTGCACAGAATTTTAGTTTAACAGCGAATATTCCGTAACCAAACAGAGGAATGGAGAAAACTGTACGTAGGCAGGAACACATTTGTAGATTTACAGAAAAATCCGAAAACAGTAACATCTACTGTAAATTTACAGAAATTTCATCAGAAAAACAACTGTTAAATAACGCAATTTTTAACAGTGTATTTCGAGTACAAGCGACACAATAAGTCCATATCTGTTCCCCCTCCCCCAATTCTAGGGATTTGTTTTCATCATCTTGCACCCAAATATTCGTCGAAACCTCTTTGATGCAAGGAGAGAATTAGGGTAAATGTAAAACTAAAGGGGACGAACCTGTGTGCACTAGAACGGAGTGCCCATCTCTCTTTTGAAACGATTGGGCTAGACTCCTCCCTGTAATGCTGCTGTGGTGGTGGGGGCGGGGGGCGCCACACCTCCTCCACGTCGATTCTGTTACCTTCCCGGCATTGAATAATGCCGGAACCCATATTACACTATTCGTGAATAATAATTGTGCTTAGTTTGATAAAGATCGCTAAGAATGGCGTTTTGTTACGTCCCCTTTCAAACCTTGTGCTAAGAAAATGCATCTAAGCTCAATCAGAGGCGGTTCTAATTTAATAAGTGGCGTCCTAAGAAAGTACATCCCTAAATTTGCACTGTTAACATCTTTTTTTCTCTATAGGGGACATGCCAAGGATTAAAAAAAATCGGTGCAGGTGGGTTCTGGGGGGTGTCACTAGGATCCCCCATGGCCCACGGACTACAACTATGATCATTTGACAGGTCATTTCGGGCGTTGTTCAACAGTAAACAGTGGTGTGTCATTGAGCGTGGATCTGACAGTACACATTTTAAGGTCCGTGTCCGTTGGTTTTGTCAGAAATTCAGAAAAATCAACAGCTGCACAATGATGACTCAGACAATATCGCCCCACCCCCTCGCACGGGTGACAGGTAATTTTCCTAATTACTATACCGCCCTATAGAAAGCAGTGTTGTAGTCGAGTACTTTTTTCCGAGTACCGAGTACTGCCGATGTACTAAGGTTGCCGAGTACGAGTACGAGTACTTGTACCTCCGAGTACAAGAACGGGTCTGCGGGCACGAGTACTTGTACTTCCGAGTATGAGTACGAGTACTCGCATTTCCGAATACAGCCATACGGCAAATGGTTCATTGTGCGTAATTGGCCCAGGCCCAGTCAGACCGGTATACAGACCCACTCACGGCTAGCTGTTAAATGTGTTTCTCCGGACTTGCACAGAGGAAAATCATAAAATCTCGATTTCTCCACAAGCCAATCAACCATTTCAAACTGAAAGTATCGATAAAATAAGGCCATGGTAAGTGAAGCAATAACACCCCCCCCCCTCCCCCGAGTACTGCTATTGGAGTACGAGTGCTTAAATGATCGAGTAAAATGTTGACATGTCGAGTACGAGTACTTTGCTTCCCGAGTACGAGTACCGTCATTTCGAGTACGAGTACTTTGATATTCGAGTGCGAATACGAGTACGAGTACTCCACAAAAAGTACTAGAGTAGTACTCGAGTACGAGTACCGAGTTCGAGTACTACAACACTGATAGAAAGCAAGAAGCAATTGCCAAATACCGAGGTTATTATAAGATGGAATTTTGCGTCGGGGTGTTATAAATCAAGTTAGGTTTTGCCCTTCACCGACGTTTAAACACTGTATACTCAGTGTGTTACCTCCCGAGTGAAAGTTGGAAAAAAATCGATCGGGTGGGACTCGAACCCACGACCTCCCGCTTTCTAGTGGAGATGTCTTACCACTCGACCACCGAGCTAACGGGATTGGTTGGCTGGTTCGAATCTGATGTACATAGCAGCGGGTAAGACATCAGCACTAGACAGCAGGAGGTCGTGGGTTCGAGTCCCACCCGACTGATGTTTTTCCAAACTTTCACTTGGGTAACACACTGAGTATACAGTGTTTAAACGTCGGTGAAGGGAAAAACCTAACTTGATAAATACCGAGGTTAAAACAGAGTTCAGTGCAGTAATTCAACTCAGTAATCTTGTCCGCTTTGTTTTACAGTTTACATGATTGGTTTAGTTTCTCATCTTTAACTGATTACTTTTAAGTTTTATCTTATTTTATCGGGAAGTGGTTTAAGATGGGCTGTACAGTCTTTCCACAAACCATGACTTTGTCAAAAATTTATAATAATAATATACCGCCCTATAGAAAGCAAGAAGCAATCGCCAAATACCGAGTTTGAAACAGAGGTCAGTGCAGTATTCAATGCAGTAATCTGCTGGTACGTCATCTCACTTGGCGCCGGCTATATCCCTGCACGATGATCTGCAGAGCCTTGTTACTATTCGAGTGCACTTGTAAAGTCCTCTTAATTAAAGTAGTTAATTTACTTTTTAATTAAAGTAGACCCATTCACTAAAACAGTCGATTGAAAGAAGTGAAGAAACGGATAGGGCGCGAGAGAAGATAATAAACTACTAAACAATGTCCGTGTTGAAGAAATATGCCCGTGCTCTTTATTTTTCTCCTTTAGGGAAACGCTATAAAAAAAACCTCCCACTTTTGCTTTGAATGTTATTGTTAATCATGTCCGGTCGCCACGTTAATTTTTTTGAGAAGTGTACAGTCACGTAGGCAGTAACATGACGTCATGAACAATTTTCCGGTCAGTCGTTTTCGCGGTGCACAGGAAACATGTTTCAGGTCACGGCTGTGACGTCAGAAACATGTTCCAGTTCAAGGGCCGCCAAAACGTGCTCCTGATGTTCCTTTCAATTGTTTACGTCATGTTTAAGCTAAGCGCGCGTACTCAGTATGACGCAAACAATGCAGGGCGGACGTGGGCACGCGCGCGTGCATTGTAGGGCGATACCATTGTCCAGTATGGGTGAATATATAGCATCGCATACCGTGTTTCCGTATGTACACGCACGTGGTGGCTGCACGCGCACATTATTTTTGCAGTCGACTGAGCGACCATTGTAGGCGGTAGACTGAGCAACCTTACTGCAGGGCGATACCATTGTCCAGTAGGGGTAAATGATATCTGCGCTACTTTTTGCAGCTTTTTTGAGAACCACTCGCCCAAACAGCTTCAAACTTGACACAAACTTTGACGTGAGTGCAGTGTGCGTTCAACCTGTGAAAACAACACCATTGAATCGCGTGCGTTGTTTGCACGAGCAGTTCTCAAAAATTCTGCAAGCATGCAACCAATACCAGCGGCAAACTGAGCAATTTGCACTTCCCGAACATGCACATTTTAGACGGGCACTGCACTAGTCTACTACAATTGCACATCGAACCAATAGAGGGCGGTATGCAAGTTCAGTCCATCGCGGTAGTACTAGCTGTGACAGCTTTGCGTCCGAAGGATGAAATAGCGTGAACGAGATTTTCCATGACAGAGCCGACGGAAGCTGGGAAACTAAGCGAAATTTTGGAAACGGGGTTGCTCGTGTCAGAGCGGCAAAGTCTTCAACTATTGCAAGTTTTTATTTGTCGAGACAAAGTACGATGTTATACACATATTGACTGCTCCGAGTGGTGTAGTAAACATTGTAGCCTACCGAAGTGATCCATTGAGCATTTCGGGCCAAGTTCGGACAAGGACCATATGTCGACTAGTGATTGATTTGTGGCGTACCTTACGCCTGTGCTCAAATTTGTATCCTTGTGGAGACACGCACACAAGAGGGAACAAAACATTGTAAAGGTTTCCACGGGGAAATTTCTATAGATGAATAGGTCTCCACAAGGTTTTCACGAAAAAGATATATGGATTTTACTCAAAAACTAGGAATTTCCAAGGTGGGTTCATGTGTCGCAAATGAAAGAGTTTTAAAAAAGGGATATTAAGTCCGAATTTCAGCCAAGGAAATTAATTCTGGTTAAAATAAGAGCATTTTGAAACTTCACTTTCAAAATCGAAAACTTTACTACACGAGAACAAAGAAATGTCTCCACAAGGATACAAATTTGAGAGTGGGTGCACACTGATTGCAATTTGCGACGCTGGTCAAAACGTCATCGCAAAACTTCTGGATCCTGGCTCTCTGCTAGCGTTATGAATGCGCGCGGCTATTGGTTACCAGCGATGCAACCATGCCCCAGTAGGTTGGTTCCAAATAGTCGACAAGCGTAGTCAACCACCGTCGACTAGACAGAGTTCGGGCAAGCTTTAGTCGGACTATGGTTAACCATCCGTCATCTATAGTCCTTGCGCGAACTTGGCCATAGGCGAAGCCGACGGAGCAAAGAAAGCTATTTTCATAACGTGTCGTGCCGTATCCTGCCTAGCCTTTCGCCAAGCAAGGCATTCGTAGCTTCAACAGGTATTCTTACGGACCCGGCAAGCTGCGAAGCGACTGGAGCAGAGACCACATGTGGATACCTCCCAACCTGTTTAGATTTTTTTATGTTTTCCTGTATTTCTCAATGTTTGCTACCCGTTAGGCCAAAAAAAATAATAAGTCGGTCTCTGGTCAGCGCGCGCGTCGATTTTAATCATGCGCGTCGATCTTTTTTTTTCCAAAATGTTTCGTGGTAGCTCCAACAGCGCCCTCTATTTAAGCACCTCCTCAATTTTTTTTTACCAAAGAGCACCAAGGAATGGGAAAATGCACCAAGGCAAATGATCGAAAGCACCAAGGCAAATTATGGAGGACACCAATGTACATGAGGACACAAAAAAAAACAAAATAGTACCTACCTTGTCTGTACAATCCAAGCTTGAAGAAAAAAAGAAAAAAAGCCAAAAAAAAAAAAAAAGCCGCGTGGCCGCGTCAATTCCGGAACTTTGGTCTGACCAGAGACCGAATTTTTTTTTTTTTTTTGGCCTTAAAGGTATCAGAATCCCAACCAATTATAGCCTGTAGTGGAGGCGCGCGCGGTTACTACGCAAACACGTGACGCGCGCGCGCCTAGGATGCTTGCACAAAAGAAAAGACAATTGCGAGTGCTCAACGAGATTGTGAAGGCGTAATTGTTCTACCATTAGCTTATTGGACTAATAAAAGTATTTCCAGAACTTAATGGAGTGAATGAACTAATTTGTTTTGTTATCTAAAAGTATTTCCTCTTATACTTTTCCATTACTCACATTTCTTTCACGAATGGACGCAACTAGGGACAAACCGCGTTGTGATTGGTTCACCATTCAGCACTCTACTTATTTGTATAAAAATATGAATAATTCAACCCCCAAAACCTGCAAATTTTTATTAGGAAATGTCTTGTGGTTTCGCCACTCGTGTGCGCTGAATTGGTCCTTGCTTCAGTATCGCCGCATCGCCACTCCAATCCACGATGGTCTTGGCGAAAAGCTACATCGTGCTTCCGTTGTAGTTTTTCGTCGTAAGTCGAGGCAAGCATGCTTGGCGTCGTGCATTGCGTCTATCTTCTCTTTAGTACCGATGAGTTGAATGTTAAATTGGCGCAAGAGGGTGCGTGATGTGATTTTATAAAGCATCGATGGGTGTTCGCTCGTACCCCCCGCCCTGCAAACAGGGCGCTGGGAAGGACTATTGAGCTTCACAGAAGCTTGTGAAGGAAGTGGGGATGGCATTCTGAGTTATTTATCATGACTTATGTATAAAGAACCTGGCTGCAACTGTTTAAGACCGCGGTTTATGCGCGCAAATGCTATCCGAAAACATTCTCATAGAAATGCATACACACCATACCGGATGTGATTTGTTTTTCATTGCATACCATGTGGACATATTTTGCGCGTCGAATTATATGTTTTTTGACCCTTCGTCGTGAATTCAAAACGGAGCCTGAGCAACTGACGGGAGTTGAAAATTTACAAAACAGATCTGTTTTACAGATTTTTCTACATTATTACACTTTTCAACAAAAAAGGGCATTTAAGAATGGGAATAAAAAAGTGATGAATTAAAACTTCGCAGGGTCGTGGCCGTGATGACTTGCCAATCACTACTAGGTCACGCAAAATCTATCCACCCAGAGTGTTCATTCATTAGCTCTTTCCCACGTCCCGTTTGCGCGGGGGGGGGGGAAGAGCGAAGGATGGGTGCAACCCTGCATTACAATTCCCATAGACTAGAGTGCTAAATGTCCATACTTCAAGATTCCTTTAACCCTGCGCAGCGTTTACAAAAAAACTTTGCAACAACTCGTCAACTGCTGCCCTTTGGGCAGCAGGTACTTTCCCGCACTGTACAACAAAAAGCCACGTGCCAGACAGTGTCCAGACAGTTGCCAGACAGTGCGCTGGAAAGATAATTGACTGGCGGCTGTGGTATGCAGTTATGAAGGGAGATGACTGTTTCAAGTTACAGATCCTTGTTGATGTTTCAATGAGACTTGGCAGGAGGCCTGGTCGAAAGTTTGTTGACACGACCTGGGTGTAGCCCTGGCTGCAAAGTTCATTGAACCAGCTTATTTGGCAAGGGTCGAATGAGGATTAGATGGAAGGTGACCGTCATTGGCCCTCAATTTTTTTTTCCCCAAAAAATTCGGTTACCTAGGGCCCAACGGGCAGCAGGTCAGTCTGCGCAAGGTTAAAAATACTCAGAACTCTCAAAGGTATATAAACTGCACAGAAAAATGATGATCAACATGTCATCTTTCATTTTCATTTCGAGAAATTGTCACCCAAAGGAGACAACCCGTATTTTTCCCAAAGCGGAATAGTAGCCATCTTGAAAAACGATCCCTCCGCAACATACATGGCACAAAAGCGCCACTTTCGAGCCCAATTGCATCTAACATGCTCAGAATTTGAAGCCTCAAGTCCGGGCAAAATGTTCATTGCCATATCGCTTTAATTCCCCAATTGTCTGGCTCTCAAAACTCTCCCTTGTGTAGAATATTTTGAGGGTCCATGAGCTCGGCGGATGGGTTTTGGCCTATTTACCGGTGTGCACCCGGATAAAATATATCCCTCTAGATATTGAAACTCAACAGCGCCCGCTATCCCTCAGATACTATACTTTCGAGCAGTATTTAGACAATGACTGTGATATAACCTGTAAACCAGCATACGCTATAAACAGCATTCTGCAGTAAATCCATGCATAATACCCCTAGCTACCCCCTAGGTACGGATGCGCGCCCCGACGGACTCTGAACATTGGGATGTCATCAACGTCACTGCACAGCCTGCTAACTGACCAGGACCTAACAAATAACGCCACTACTATATCCAGTGCTTGAGTCAGGATACTAACACAGACGTTCATTGCGAATCAGCAGAAATCATATTCCCATGATAGTTGATATCAGTTTTGACTAATTGTCTTGAGCCGTTTTACATGACTTCCGGTGTCTTAACCCTAAAATGGCCGGGTTATTTTTACCATCTCACAGCCGGGGGCAGGGGATTCCGCCCCAATTCTCAGATCTTGGCCATCGAGTGACAACAAATGCATGGGGACAACCTAATTTAAACATACCCAAGAAACTTCATGACTATAGGTTAAAGGGTTTTGGAATTACAGCTTATTAACTATTCACATGCACCAATAGTAATTTAGCCTTGACCAAGGCTATCAGCTTGTTCCCATGCAAGCTTGTTCCCGCTACCGCACACAGCGCGCGCCGGTTGTACTATTTGCATCGCGGTGGACGTTGAGGGCGACTGATTCCACATCAGTCGCGATTCTGCCGGCCCCGCGATCGGGCGCCTTGGCTATCGGGCTGTCCGATCATGGCCAAATATCTCTCCCCATAGCTTGTATATTGCTGGAACAAGTAGAGGAACAGTGCTGCATGCGGGAAGATTCAAGAGGAATGACCTATGGTTTATTTTGTATCCTTAAATGACAAAATATATATAATTTAGGAAAACGGAGTCTTCAGGTATGTTGTTCATTTTTATACGACGTGTCGAGGGTGCAGAATACCCTTGGCTTTGCACGGATGCGTGCTCATGGTGCGTGTTTGGGTTTGTTATTTATTTGGTATTATGGAGGGTTTATTTCTGCTTGGCATGGTAGCATCAACTTGTCGATTTTTATGGAATCAATTTTCTTCCATTTTGGATTGGTAAATTCGTCTTGGCTTTGGAGTGAGTGGCATGCACACATATCGCGTATCGGGTCGGTGCGCATACCTGTAATTCACATGCAAATCAGTACATGCCTTCGTTATCGTTCCGCACTGTTGCGTTCAGGCGTGGTCCTTTGTTCCTGCGTAGGCGAGGGTGGAGATCGTTTCTTGCACCATAGCACACAGATCGTTTGAAAGATTGCTGAGTGACAACGAAATCATGGCCGACGTTTACGATGCTATAGAGGTTAGTTTGTCTTTGGTTTCAGGCATTCGTTAAAGAGGCAATGCTGAGTTTTTACGGTTTATAGGGGTTGAGTTTCTCTTTAGGTTTCAAGAAACTCGTTGTAAATGCATGCTTCTAATGAAGCCTTGACATGTTAGATGCCTAAAGGTGGGATAATTTTTGAGACCAATGGCCGAATGTGCATTATGTTAATAAATACATTTTAATTAAAAAGGATGGTATTGCGGGCTATCGAGAAAATTATTGCGCTTTTATTATTATCATATGGTTAATAATATTTGGGTTTTATTTTTTGGTTGCTCCGGATCCTATGGGTACATATTGATAAGCGCTAAATCTACGAGCGTTGGGAGAGTTTCGTATGAGATATTAACTTAATTATTCGCAAATTGGTTTCATGAGTTTATAATTATTCGCGAATTGTTGATATTTTTTTTTTTGGCAGGAGAATGCGGATGCATATGGGGAGACAGAGGAGGCCGTCAATGCGCTCTTCAAGGGGCTATGTGGAGCCTTTAAGGTCTCCAAAAAGTGTTTTGATTCCTTGGTAGGCGATGGTTGGGACGATGTAAGTCAGTTGGAAGATTTGGACAGTGATTGGCGAAATCACGTTTTGGCTTTGGCGCCAAATGGCGGTCAGAAACGGAATTTGGAGAAAATGTTACAGCGAGTTGAAGCAGGCCCGCTCGACCAGCAGGTACCGAAAAGAAGACGCCTAGATGCGGGTGGTCCAGTCGAGGGTGATGCAGGCGCATCGGACGTAGCGGGTACGTCGAGTGCGAGCGGCGGTCCTCGCGCCAATGATGTTGTGCCAGCCCCCACGTCGACGCCTTCAGCGCCTTCGCAGGTAAAGCAAACCGAAGGAAACCAATGAAATGAAAAAAAGGGCAAATATCTGTTTATATATAATGTGTTCCTTACTGAGTTTTATTATAGTTGGGATAACATGGCTCGCTAAGAATTTCTGATAAAAATATTATGGACTTGTTTTGGTCACGAACCTTATGTTAGCTCGGTGAAACAAGGATAGATTGCATTTGATTTGGCCTCAGAAATTGACTCCCTTTAAAGAGCGAGGGCTCAGATTCGTTTTATTCAGGGGTGGATAGAGTGTGATGATGCGAACAATTTCAACATTGTTAGGTTGGAGGCAACAAACAGTATAAGAGTTCGGTCGAGGCAGGAGGCTCTGCACCAGCGTTCCATAGGCCTAATTATGGAATAGCAGGGTGAATGCGAGTAGAGACGTTGATAAAACTCGATGGGGAAATACATGATTGCCTCTATCTACTGATATTTCGTGGCATTATTCTCAGGTTCGTGTTTAATTATGAGTCACGGCTTTGCAAGAAGTTTTTATGCATATTTTGACAGATCTGTGACATTGTTGTGGATGTAAATACGTGATGATATGGGCAAACAACCGGGCTCAAATATATGTGGGTTCCATACGGGAGGAAATAGGCGAAGTACAGTAGGAAGCATTATGATCGGAAGGTGAACAAGCAGAATGAGGGAAAAGGAAAACAAAGTAATGAGAATATATAGATAATTAAATGGACAGGCAAATTAATAAAGGATCCTTGCTTCGGCCTCCCCCCACCCAGAAAGAGGAAGAAAGAAAATCTTTTTCAAGGGCCATATGCTGCAATTCAGAAAAGGCGTAGCTTTGGATTTTAGGCGAATGAGGAAGGTTGCCGTAATTGGGGAAATCAAGGAAGTTCAAATTTACGGAATGTGGATGGAGGGGCATAGGATGGAACCTAGTTTGGAGAGGCTGGTCCAGATGGTGGGCGGCAGTTTGGTTAATATTTGTGGAGGGCTGCGAAAATGGATAGTGTTTTGGCAAAATAATGATTAAGGATCAGGCAGGCGATGGAGTTGCATAAAGATGGCTGCGGTGGGTAAAGGCCTCGTGGAGATGAGGGATGGCTGGCACAGGTGGTTTAGGCGCTGGGGTGCCTTGACAGAAAAGTTGGCGGGCTTTAACAAGTCAAAATGCGTTATGTACAAAATATCAGGGGCATAACGACCCCCCCCCCCAAGGATATATATATATAGAGAGAGAATGAATAAATAAATAAAATAATGCATAAAATCCCGATTGTTTTAATAGAAAGGATAAGGAACCCTTGCCTATTTCCAAATTTAGGGGAACAGTTATTATTTCTGGTACACAAAACGGGGCTTAATGGAGATTCTTGGGACAGAAGAAAAAAAGAAGAAAAAAAGAGGGGGTCAAAGTGCAGCCTGAAAATAAAGGAGATACCACAATGTAGTTTTTAAAAAAAGAAATTGAGGAAGGGCCCCAATGGGAAAAGGAAAGAGAGGTGTAACCCTTTTATGCAGAAAAGAGTAGATAAATAAAAGAGAACGGGCCAGAATGAAGCCAAAATTGGAAAGAGCAGCCAAAAGAAGGAAAAAAAAAGGGGAAAAAAGGAATATATGGAGAGGATGGGCCTAAATGCAGCTCCTTTAGCAAAGGGAAAGAGGATGGGCATAAATGAAGCCCAAAAAGTGGACAGAGGCCAGGCCTATAATGTGGAAAAAAGGACACACACACACACACACAAAAATGCGGAAAGAGGATGGAAAAGAGGATGGAAAGGGGATGGATCTTGAATGTAGTCCAAATTGAAATGGAGGTTGGACCAAAATGTAGACTAAAATGTAAAGTGGATGATCTTATTATGTAGCCCAGAAATGGAATAAGAAGATGGGCCTAAATGAAGGAAAATAGATGAATAACGGAAAAATTTGCAGCCAAATATGGAAACGGAGGATGCAGCCTGAAATGGGTTCAAGGATAGGCCTAAAATACTGCCAACGATATTGAGAGAGGCCGAGGGCCTAAATACAGCCTGAAGTTTTAAAGGAGGAGCCCCAAGGACAGCAAAAAAAAAAAAAAAAATGCAACATGTTTAAGTGCAGCTTGTTTTGTTTGGATGAGAATTAATATTTTCTCTCATTGCAATTTGGTAAAGAAATAATAATAATACAATTTAAAAAAATATATATATATATATATATATATATATATATATAAGGCCTCTATGCCTATGTACAATGACAGCAAGCAGCATGGAAATACTTGGATAAAAGATTGTTGGTTTTGGTTTTGGAGCTGAACTTTCTTCCTCTTTCAAGGCCCATACTACTCGTCAGTACATAGTAGGTCTTTGTATGTGTTTGAATACAGGCTAAGTCCGCTCTGGAAGTCCACAAGCCTTTGCGTCTAGAATTGCTGAAGGCATGCACGGAGACAGGATACGACCGTAACGTTGCATATGTAATGTCCCTCTTACGGAGATACGTGGAAGAGTTCACTCCCCTTACGTCGGAGGATTTGAAGGAGAAGCAGTTGTATATCAACCTGCTCAATGAATGCACAAAGCATGGGTATTGCAATGTACATTTATAAGTCCGTAACGGGAGAAGACTCCGACAAGCGTCTTCGCTTTGCAAGGAAGCATTTGGGTTTGGGGTCACCACCAGTAGATAGTCAGGCTCGGGCCCGCGACTCTACGCAGTGGGCTAGAGGCAGGCCGCCTTTTCGTCCCAGTAGGCGGGGTTTTATGAGGCAGTATCGGGGTTTTGGTTCCAGAGGGGGGCCTTCTTTTGGTACTTCGACGTGCTATCGATGTCAAAAAAGGGTCATTTCGCACGCGAGTGTAAGGAGATTATGTAGCGGTGTTGATTAAAGTGATTAAATAGAGGGGCCATTTTAAGGCAGGTTTGTGGTCCAATAAATAAATTGAAAATATAATGCCTTATTGCCAGGGTTTTCAAAATTAAGACCGTCTGGTCTTGGCACAAGTGGGCGTGTTTACTTGAATTTAGGAAAGGTACTTATTATTATTTTGTACTTGATTGTAGTCTTAAGTTATATCTCATGATTTAGATCTCAGGATGGATTTTGTACGGTGTTGAAAGATAAGGCATAAAATAGAATAAACAAAATCGGAAGAAATCAAACAAAATAAAATAATGTGAGAGGGAATGAAAAAAAAAAAAAAAAAAAAAAGTGAAGGAAACAATTGAAGTAATTTGTGAAAATGTTATTACAATGCAATAAACACCGAAGAAGCGGATTGTGATAGAAACAGAAGAAGTGTGTAGAGATGTTGTTTCTGTTAGATACATTTAATCATTATCGGTTGAGGCGATAAATACGGTTACTTTCACGTACAAAAAGGCAGTAAACGGGTGGAATGTCTCAAAGAAGCATTCACGATGATTCTTTGTTTCGGTATATCTGTATCTTCTTCTCATACAGGAATATTGCCGGTATCTGCGGATATTAAAGGGTTATCCTTGGGAAAGCTCACTGCAGACGAAGTTTGATCCAGTAGCTGCTTATGTTAACAGGCGGGAGCGGGGTGTGATCTCATGGGTTGACATAGCTGGGAATCCCGCCAGTCCCCCGGACGGGAGTGCTCCATGCCCGTCGGAAGTGTTAGCTGGGACCTGTTTGCCAAATTTTGAATTACTTCGTTTTCGGGATCCAGATAGTTTCGTTGCGGGTGGTTTGCACGAAAATCCGGAGTTATGGGAGAGCGTTTTACAGGAATGTTCAGAGGATGGTCGTATGGTCAAAAACTGGCTGCACAAGGGAGTGGACTTATATGACTTCTTTCAGCCCTTTAAAGGTTCATACCGTGGAAGGGTTTTTGATTCAATTGTTCCTCCGCCAATGTATTTTGCTAATGCGCCCGTGTGTAAAGAGTTTGTCCCCTTCATTAATGAGACCATAATGAAGCGTATCAAGGAGGGATCAGTGAAGTTGTTGGGGCCAGTACATGAGGTCGCTCCTCCAAGATGCGTTAATGCCCTGTCCGTAGAGCCAAAAAAAACCAAGACTGGTTTTGTCAATGAAGGGCCCGAACCTTTGGTGTAAGGACACTCCGTTTAACCTCACTCCTCTGGGCGAGATTGTCAGGTCGGTCGACAGGGGAGGGTTTTTCTCCGGAACAGACGACGCTTAGGGATATAAACAGGTTCTGCTAACAGAGAGGTCAAGGACCTTTTGTGGATTTGAATGGGCTGGGTTTTACTTTGTAGACGTTACACTTCCTTTTGGTTTTAAGAACAGTGCATACATATACTCTTCCATCGGATTCTGTCTCTCAACGTGGCTAAAAAACAGGGGAGTACACACAGAGATCTGGATAGATGACCGCTTCATAGGGGAAGCAGGAGGAAGCGGAAGCATTTTGGGTTGAGTTTACCTTGCTTATTTTGTACTTATTTGCAGAGTCCGGGTGGCGGTCCAGTAGAGTCCGCATACATGAGAGCTTCGAGAGCCTTGTATGCAGTGTGTTACATGCAGTCCCGTCTAGGATACTTCGTGAATCTGAAGAAGATTCATCTTAAGCCAGTTTCCAGTATGGTACATCTTGGTTTGGGTATATGCTCCAAGACATTATCTTTCTGGATACCGGATAAGAAGAAGTTGTCGTTTGCAGAGGTCAGGGAGGAAATTTTGTCCAAAAATGCCGTCCTTCTTAAAACTCTGCAGCGTTTTGTAGGGAAGTGTCAGAGTTTTGCTTTAGTTTTCCCAGCGGCTTCTCTATTTACCCGGGAATGTTGTCAGCTTATGTCCAATCTGGATGATGACTCTGCGCCAGTGTCGTTGCCGCGGCCGGTAAGAGATGAGATACTTTTTTGGAGGTTTATAGACTCGCTTTCTGAGCCTATACCATGGAGGATGGAGCGCCACTTGAGATTACAGCTGTGCTCGGACGCATCTGGCTTAGATGGGGAGGAGTGTTGTCCCTCGGAAACGGTGATGTCACTTTTGGGGATTACTGGTCGCCGGAAGTTCAACGAATAGCTGACATTTGCTACAAAGAAGCACTGGCCCTGTATTTCGTGCTTCTCTCTGTCATCGATGTCCTTTGGGACCGCAGAGTGGACGTGCAAGTTGACTCCCAGAGTCTATATCAGGCTTGGACCCATTTGAGGGCGAAGTCACCTGCTCTCGTCGGAATACTGAAACTGATCTTTGCCCTGACACTAGAAGCAAATTTCGATTTAAAGTTGGAATGGGTTTCCTCTGAGAGTAACCGGGCTGACGGTCCCTCCAGGGAGTTATCGAGAGCTGATTCCCGACTCACATCATCTCTGTGGCTTTATCTCCAAGAGGAATTAGGGGGCGATTCAGGATTCACGTTCGACCTCATGGCACTTCCATCAAATGTGCCAAAAGGCAGGGATGGACGCAGTCTCAAGTTTTTCTCGAGGTATCCCGTTCATGGTAGTTCGGGAGTTAATGTCTTTGCCCAACCTTGTCCAAGAGGGCACGAGTTGTACGTTTTCCCGCCATTTGTGCTCCTCCCAGCACTGATAAAGCTTCTTCGTGAGTGGGGTGGCATAGTTGTGACATTGGTGGTTCCTAAGCACAGACATCCAAGGAGTTGGTGGCCGTGTCTGAAGTCTTTTGCAAGGCAATCTCTACGACTGTCGGAATCCGGCCAAATTGGGGTTGTGGAATTCCCTTCTCGTAGTGGTTACAGGTGCAACGAAGCCGGTCTTCCATTTGAGCTGTGGGCCTTCAAGTGTTTTTTTCCCAATGAGCGATAGCATTCCAATGGAACCAAGTCTGCCAGAGCGAAGTTCGGTGCTGTTGGTGTCGGACTCCATGTTTAGAGGGCTGGTCGCTTTTGGTTGGCCGTCGGCTTTTGATGTCAAGCTTGAAGTGTGTGGAGGAGGAAAGCTGGCAGCACTTTGCAGGGTTTTGGCGTCACTTTGTCGAGCTAGGGCACCAGCTATAGCAATTTTGCACGGGGGAATCAATGATTTCAGCAGGAGTACGGATCGTGTGGGAAAATCGACGGACATGCTGAAGGTCTTTGAGGTCTCGTCCAAACAACTGAGGGTTCAGTTTCCGGCAGTTCGTTTTGTCATGTCCGGGATCTGTCAAACGGCAGACCAAGACACGAACCGGGTAGTTGCATCGGTCAATGTCACATTCAAGCGTTTGTGCATGGAAAATGGCTGGCATTTCCTCTCCAATGACTACATCTCCCAAGAGGATCTAGTGGACCAGGTTCATTTATCCACCTGGAGAAGCCTCAGGTTGCATCGCCGACTGCAATTATTCTTGCGGTCCATTTTGGGATTGCGAGCAGGGGTGAATATTGGGGTCTAGTGAGGCTGGTCGTAGCTTCTCGCACTTTTAAATGGTATCTATATTTCATTTTGTGTCTTTAGCTCGTTTCGATGACTGCAAGGCTGAAGGAGCTAGATGATAGGTTGGATGGATTGGCCTACAGCAAACAGAAAAGCAGCCTAGCAAGGAGCTTGGAGGAATTTCTGAAGGTAAATCGCAGTTCGGGCTATTGCACGGAAGGTGTGGACCTTGCTTCGGCCGCCCCGGACGATGTCGTTAAATTTCTCATTGACAGAGACACGAGGGGAAGAACGCAAGTCCACAGGACGGGCTGTACTAATCTGGGGAAGAATGGTTTTTGTGCTTGTGGCTGTGCCAGGAGGTTAGCGGCTGGAACAGTGGATTCGTATGTTGGCCAGCTAAGAGCATGCTTTAATTCCATCGGTAGAACGCAACCTTGGAGACAAGAAGGCCGTTGCGGAAATCCTTGCATATCGCACCGCGTGCAGAAGTACTTGAAGGCGATACGATTGGAGCAAGCTGAGGCGCATGTTACCCCTCGACAAGCAGTGCCAATATTTTCTGACAAAATTAAGTGGTTATCAAATGAAATAAGGAGGCGAATTTCTACCCATGCCTTAGGGGCTGGAGGAAACTTCATTGAGCGTTTCATTCTTCACAGAGATTTAGCTTTCTTTCTCTGTCTCTGGTGGGCGGGGGATCGAGCCGCTGATCTTGGTCGGGCAAAAACCTGTGAGATAACTCGGATAGAAGGCGGAGATTTATTATTCAATCGTACCATAGGCAAAACGGTGAGAGAGGGGGACTCTTCCTTGATAATCATCCCAAAGTTGGACGTTGATGAAATGGATCCGGCGGGTGCGGTAGAAAGGATGGTGCAGTTGGCTGGAGAAGAGGGTCACGATCTCATCGACGGCTATCTTTTCCGCCCGATGACTCCTGATAAGCGATCGCTAGCAAACAAGCCCTTCTTTGGTAGCGCCCCGGGAAATCGCATGAAGCTGTACTTCGCGGATTCGCCTGACCTCAACGATAGAAAACTCAGGCCGCATGGGGGCAGGGCCGGAGTAGCTGCTACGCTGAAGGTCCTCGGAGCAACGGATCAACAAGTGATGGCCCACTGCAGGTGGGCGACTCATCGCACCTTTAAACATTACACACAGTTGGAGAGGGTCGAGAGACACCAGAGCACGGTACGAATGCTAAGGGAAGCGGTCAGCGCTAATGGAAGCGACCATGCATCAACGGCGGACTTGGCGGGAGGCTTCTACAGATCCTTGAATTCCGGCTTCAGAGTAGAAAGGGCGTTCCAACGGCGAGACTGTTGAGGTGCTTATCAAGAAATCCAAGGCGAAGGGATTAAGGGGTGGGTGAGATAATGGGTGGTTTTGGGGGGTCCTCCGGAGTGTTCTATAGCAGATCTTGATGCAGGATTGGAAGTTTTGGAGTGAAAATCGTTTTACACCCATACCTGAGACTTTTAGAAGCCAGAGCCCGAAGACAACACAGCGATGCAAATAGAATACTATACCGTTAGCCTCAACGACCCTTGCGCCTTTGTGTGCATGTACGTACGCACCACACACTCTTCGGCTTACTGTACTTACTGTACGGCTGTTTGCAGAAGTCTGTGTGGGGCGTATGTACATGCACACAAAGCACACGCAAGGGTCGTTGAGGCTAACGGCATAGTACAACTAGTGTGTCGCGGCGTGCGTGGTGTGCGGTATGTAGCGGGAACAAGATCGTATGAGAACAAGCTGATAGCCTTGGTCAAGGCTAATAGTAATTCAGCGTTGTGCACACTATACATAATGGGAAAATTCAGTAAATCACGGCGCTCAGTGGCCCCCAAAAGGTTTTGCTGCGCGGTAACGCACGGTTGGAATTTTATGTTTTTGGTATCAAAAGATGCGCAAGACTCGAGGCTAAAAGTCAGGAAATAACGGGGTCGGAAAAAAAATTGCACGGGTATCTCGAAAAAAAAGCTGAGGGGGGGGGGTGATTCCGCCCCGATAATTTAGGGTTAATTATTAAGGGAAATCAGTTATAAGAAAACTAATTATTAAGTTGAGCACATTATTCGTCTCCTACTTTGCAGACTCTCTCGTGCCTCTAGGATGCCTCTGCTTTGCCAAGAGGCGACATAGGTGGGACTAAGGACAGGTTGTGATCCGTCCACGGCTGGGTCTCTTCTTAATAGTGCTGGGGTCCTCTTGGCAACTTGCTTGCTTTCTTATTTTACCTGACTTCAGAGAAGCATTTCAAAATGTCTTCAAAACAGTGCTTTCCAAGAATGTCGGTTGGGCTGAAGTTAGTAAGGTGCTAATTAAAAAAGCCGTCGTAAGTGACTAATATGATGAGTTTGAGGGTTTCCACTGTGAGTAACGTCATTTTTAGTCGGCAATTACCAAAACTGTGGAAGTTGGTAATATAAGAACAATACAAGGAATCCTGCCATCTGTACCATGCTTGTCGTAATTGCTTTCATTGATTTGTGTAATTTTGCATTGTATCACCGTTTTTTGTTTACCATCAGGTCTTCAACACCGTCTATGTTAGGCCCCCCAAAAAAAAATATTCGGTCTCTGGTCAGACCAAAGTTCCGGAATTGACGCGGCGACGCGGCTTTTTTTTTTTTTTTGGGGGGGGGGGGTTCAAGCTTGGATTGTACAGACACGTCGGGGTACTATTTTGCTTTTTTGGTGTCCTCATGCACATTGGTGTCCTTCATAATTTGCCTTGGTGCTCTCGATCATTTGCCGTGGTGCAATTTCCCATTCCTTGGTGCTCTTTGGTAAAAAAGAAATTGAGGAGGTGCGGCAATAGAGGGCGCTGTTGGAGCAACCGCTGAACATTTTGGGGGAAAAAAGATTGACGCGCATGATTAAAATCGACGCGCGCGCCGACCAGAGACCGACTTATTTTTTTTGTTTTGGCCTTATCTTACAGCGGCCGAAAAGGGAAGAACAATAATTAAGGTAATGTGGTTCCGTGATTTTTGAAATGTTTCAACACGGAAAAATGCCGGCTAAAAAGGATCTTACACATTCCTATCTTAGAGAACACCGTGGCATGGATATAATGCCTTCAGTTTTGAGCTACGCCCTAAGGGTCACGAGTAACACCCTCCCGCACTTACGGCCAGTGGATGCTTTGCCCCCCCCCCCTTCGAAAATAATCATTCTGACCATTTTTCTGACCTATTGCGGGCCTCGTCAAGGATATCTATAAATAAAAACCTAGTCGGAATAATCTTACTCTAACCGAACAGTCATTGGGGTGTCCTGGATATCCAGGATAGGATGCGCATAGTTCACCCAAGTTCATGGTGCTTTGTACTGGTGGCTTCATTTCCATTGTGTATCAACAAAGCGGCCATTACGTCTAACGAACATTTCCCGCTAACACTACGGTGCTGTTTTAGCAAACATTCCTGATTCTGAAATGTAGGGAAAATACAATACACGTTTTGTTTGCAGGTTGAGTTTACATTTCTGTATGCACTTAAGTTATCACCTCTTTCAATATCAGTGCTTTTTATATAAAATAAGTGTATGTGTGGGAGGTGGAAAGTGGCCGGTCGAACGTTGCAAATTCGAATGGTTTACAGGGGGAAGGGTGGACCTCGTTTGAAGCGGGGGGGGGGGCTCCCATTCCCCGGCACCCCATTCCCTCTATAGATTTCACCAATCATAAGAGGGAAAGGGGGCTGAGTCGCATCGATATAAAACAGTCGTCTTCTCTCCACTTGATTTCAACTATTGCTTTTGCTGCCGTGCCCCCAACCTTCCCCGTCAGCCAGTGAAAGTGTAGCAAATGTCACCTGATACAATAACTCGACACTAGACCTTAGACAATAACTGGACAATGCAGTGTTTTCCTACAGGCTCGTTTGTTCTACAATGAAGCACATTTGAACAATGTATGTGTAAACTTTGACCATTACATGTAGTAGGTTTTTCATTATCTGTATCAATTAAATAAAAAAAAGCCTCCAAATGCCACGAGAATGGACTTGACTTGACGTACATGTTTTATGGAACGCTAATATTCCCTTAACCATTTGTTCAGTACATATTGTATGTTCCCTTTAATTATGATCTGATTCCCGTGTTTTTTTTTTCTTTGCAGTGAAAGACAGCTACATACAGCGCAAACTAAATATCGAATAAATCACGGCCGGTGCACGTCATTAGTATCCCATCCACCAATCACAGCTAGTCACCCAACTAGTCGGTGACCACAAGTGAGTGGTCTGTGACTGACAGGTTCTGTGTGTCAATCACAAATCTCATGTTTGGATGTGTCACCGACATCCATACAATATCCACCAATAGGATGTGGCCATTTCAACGTCGGTGACACAAGTTTTTATTGTGATAATATAGCTTCAACTGCTTTAACCTAAGGTTCTTCTCATAAATATGAATCGAGTCAGTGATGTGTGATTGACAGCACGCAGGGGCCAATCAAGAACTGGTCCAATTTCGTCAGTCACTGCTCAGGAAATCGAATGCAAGATATAAGACGGGTGCAGCCTCGTCTTCCTCACAACGACGAGATCGTCACCACTTGCGGACGACAACCAGAGAGAGAAAACTGACTGCAAGAACACAATTTTGCTCGGTGAGTGTTTGAAACTTCTATTTTCCCAAAACAAAATGTGCTTTCTTGCACATAGTGTTTGAATCAACTTGGGTTTTATTTTCCGAAGATTATTGCTGAAACTATTTCCGAACAGCGAGTGTGGTAGTAGGCTTGAGTTTCCCTTCTTTATGTAAGCTTGTGATGTGTAGATGATTGAGGACAACACCATTGATATGAACAAAATTGGAATTGAAACTGATCTTGCGTAACTATGATACTGATGCACGATTACAAATAGCCAAACCAGCGCTGTCCGATCCGATCCGTGTCATGTTGTGATCGTCATTATTGTTTTGTTTTATTACTGCAATCAAACATAGTTGAAAAGTGTGACTAGTCGGTATAAACAATTCTGTAGCCTGACTGTTATAGTACGCAAATACTAACAGATCAGATGATCATGCACTCTTCAGCGTTATTCAAGGCCAAATTGCTTTATCTAGCGCGTTTTCTTTTGTAATCTTCAACGAGGGTAGTCCATTTCAGTTTAAGAAGACTGCTTTCCAAAGAAGCCCGCACCAATTCGTAGAGTTATGCAAAGATTTATTCATGCGGTGAGGCGTGAGAAGGCTGCAAACTGGTGAAGCTCGAAACCGGTGAAGCCGAGAAGGATGCAAGTTGACTGCTGAGAAGGATGCAAGTTGGGTTTTAATTCTCATCGGTTTTAAATGTTTTAAATGACATCGGTTTTTACATCAGCGCGACATCTGGCGCCCCATCCTTAAGACCAAGTCAGATGGGTCTCCTATACCCTAGGACAACTTAAGTTCAGCTCTCGCATATGGGTCACCTATACCCTGAGCTCCTTTGCCCCCTCACTATGTACTGACACGCTCCAGTGATCATCCAGCATCCTTCAGTCAACTTGCATCCTTCTCAGCTTCACTTGTTTCGAGCTTCACCAGTTTGTATCCTTCTCACGCCTCACCGCACCCATCCTTATAACATCGCATCATCGTTGGAATCCCTCGTTTTCCTGACGACGGGCTGAGCATACTGTTCGAAACGTTGAGATTATCAGAACCACACATACTCACAAAAGAGGTTTATTCACATGGTACGGGGCTACCAAAACTTTTCTTGTCTTAGTATCTTTCCACCATGCAATCCTTCGAATCTCAACACTCTTAAAATTAAGCAACTAACCGTCCATCGCTTTTTACAATTAAGAAAAAACAACAAAAGGGTAATTGTTTTTGTGACTTAATACCGTTTGACCGTTTTACAAAACTGTAAAACGGTAAAACGGTCAATTGCTCGTTGACTGGTTTTGTTTTGAGGAAATCCAAAACGGTTAACCGAAATAACGGTATGTACCGGGATTCTTGAGTCCAAACAGGGCCGTTGGATAACACATTCCGCTTGAACTAAACAATTATTCAAAATACTTTTCACTCGACAGATCTTCTTTTTTTTTTTAGCTAGCAATCCGCTTGACTGTTCACGAGTTCTCTCCCGATAGAATTCAAGAACTGTACTCATGTGGGTATCTGTTCATTCAAGCATCAGAATAGAGCAGTGATTTGCTGGGAGACTGTATTTTTTTTCAATGCTTTTAGATATATACATTTGTTGGTCAAAATTTAAAAAAAAAAAAAAAAAAAAAGAATATTAAAAATGATATTTACTCCCACCGTAGAACTGTGCCTGACATTTTGGTTAATCGTTGCTAAGCATATATCTTTTTGAACGTTGCCTTTGTGTTAATACAGTTTTTGAATCAACATGCGATTGAGATTTGTGAAGATTATTGCTGACACAATTATTTGTCAAGCAACGAGCGCGGCAGCAGGCTTCATATTTCTCCGATGTGTTGTGTGTTTGTAAGGTGTAGTTGCTTGATGACTGAAAACAAGATCGTTATGAACACAATTTCAACCGAAACTGTTCGTGCGTGAATATGATACTGAATCGTGATCGCTAACTGCAAAACCAGCGCGCTAATTTCCGATCCAGAAATCGTGCCTTTCAACAACGGATAAATGATTAACGACGGTCATGTTTTGCACAAAAATCGGTTATAATTTGATACACGATGACGTCATCATGACGTCAGATTAATGTACACGCTTCTAAATCAGGGTTATTCAAAGTTTCTCATAGGCGTAGCCAGCGGGGGGAGGGGGGGTAAGGGGGTATTTAACCCCCCCCCCCAATATTTTTTAAAGACTGCCCATTTCTATTTAAATGCCCTTTTTCACCAGCGCTTACCCCCCCCCCCCCCAATATTTTGTAAATCGTAATCGTCGGTTTTGAACAGCGCCCCCATCGACAGATGGTACCCCCCCCCCCCATTTGATTTTACGGAGGCCAAGTGTCCGGGGGAAAAAACGTGTCTAAATTTCAGCACGGAAGAGCAAGTGTCCTTTTCAAAAGAATGTTACCCCCCTTCCAATAAAATGACCGTGCTACGCCACTGTTTCAAGTTTATACCATGTACCCTTTAGAGAAAAAAAAGTTACGGAGAATTATTGTCCTAAAACAAAACAGGAAAGAAAGAGATTAACTCATTCTTAATTTTCAAAACGGTGATCGGGTCCCACCCGATTACCTTAATATATCAGTGTTTTGTTGTTCAGAATAAGGAATTCCTGGCTGACAATATTTCCGCTACTACTTCCCTTGTGCACTCTCAAAACAAAATTGTTCAAATACTGACTGTTTTTTTTAGGACTTGAAAACCTTATTTGAATTCTTGTCGCTATTCGTGTTGTATAGCACACTATACATTCACGGATGAATTTATTGTCAAAAACAAGGTTGTTCAGGTTCGACTGGTTTTGAATCAAATTCTGGTTGCATTTTTCTTCAAGGGTTCATAACATCAGTTTCACTGCTAGTTGTAATTTATCGTGATTTATACTTATTCAAAACGATTCACGCATTTGTGTTATTTCAGGTGAGCTAAAAATTGCTGCTTTAACATTTTGGTATAAAGAAAAGAATCGTGCGAAAGTTCGACTGTTTATTTCCTGAAACATAAAATTAAATACTGGTGCGATGTACTCACATTGTGTTCCGGCAATCACTCAAACTAATTCAGGATGAAGAGTTATGGGGAAGTTGGTCACGGAACTGAGAGGGTATACAGGAAATCCAGACAACTCAAACATGCCTGTTTTATTATGTGTTATCAGTAATTGTGGATATTAGCAGTACCTTTTGAACCTTGTTGTTAAACTGTTTCATTTCGCTTGAGTTCACAGTGCGCCATTCGGGTTGATCATCAAACATTCAAGCATTTGGATAAACGTGTCAATGAAAATAGAGGGCGCAAATACAACTGGACAGGATCATGATGATGCACACAATTGTATTCAAATTGCTCTATCTAGTTGGATTCGTTTGCAGCAATCATGTATGGGCCTTATATTCACGGGTTGGCCATTTTTGTCGAGTTCCTTGAACGTATATCATTAAGTGTTAACTGTTCAATAGGATGGCGCCACACTATTTATGCAGGCACAATGCAGCCTTATTATACTTTTTTTTAAAATCTGGCTTTAAACATTAGGGAATTTTTAAATTACAAATTTGAAGTTATTCATTGAAGCAGACTGAAATTAATTAGGAATTAACTTTCTTTCATTTCTCGTCGCAAGTTCCAAAATGAAGATTTTACCTCACTTTCAATTCAGTATGGCCGACTCGTGAATAAGGCCCATGGCGTTCATGTCCGTACACATTATTCGATCCTTTTGATCTGCTGTTCGCCTTAAAATGTGAAGAAACAAACTCTCGGATGAATTCAGTCATGTTTGCATGTAGGGTTCCACTCATGCCACTGCGATTCTGCTGATTATTTTCTTGAAATAAGGATAGAAGTATTTGCTTAATATTTTGAAAGTGTGTGGTTAGTTAGTACACAAATGATAAAAAACAAATATGGAACATCATTCGGTTATTCAAATTAGGGTTTGCCCTTTACCGACGTATAAAGACTGTATACTCAGTGTGTTACCTCCCGAGTGAAAGTTGGAAAAAAAATCACTCGGGTGGGACTCGAACCCCCAACCTCCTGCTTTCTAGTGCAGACGTCTTACCACTCGACCACCGAGCTAACAGGAACGGTTGACTGGTTCGAATCTGATGTACAAAGCAGCGGGTACCGCATTAACTATTCTTAAGATGGAATTTTGCGTCGGGGTGATGTAAATCATATTAGGTTTTGCCCTTAACCGACGTATAAACACTGTATACTCAGTGTGTTACCTCCCGAGTGAAAGTTGGAAAAAATTACTCGGGTGGGACTCGAACCCACCTCCTGCTTTTTGTAATGACTGTAACTTGACTTACTCCATCAGTAATGTTCCCGCAAAATACAGGGCGAGTCAAAAAAAGCGGAACCCAAACGCCATATATATATTTCATATTTGAAACAAATATGTAGCACCAAAAATAACAATTACTGGAAAGACTATTTCAAGCTACTTTTAGTTAAAAAAATACTGAAATTGCTCAATCCGTTCAACGAATATCACCATTTAAACGCAATGACCCTAAAACCTGTTTCGTCCAAAAAGCAAAGAAAATGACACAGAACACTGTTTCATCAACTGTCAACAATTGTAGTACCAAATATCTTTATTAACAACCCTAATAGACAAACAATTTGATCAATAAAATCCTCTTTGTTTTTTTGAAAGACGGGCCTTCAAAAGGATTTTGTTGAATACTTTTAACTTCTACACTGAGGTTTTATCGCTGGTGATGTTTAAAGACAATTGTGACGCCGATTCTTGAAACTGCATTTTTGGACGAAAGAGGTTTAAGGGGTCATTGCGGGTCAACGGATTGAGCAATTTCAGTATTTTTTTCATCTAAAAGTAGCTTATGAAATTGGCTTTCAAGTCATTATTATGTTTGGTGCTACATATTTTTTTAAATATGAAATCTAATTTTGGGGGTTTGGTTTCCGCTATTTTTGACTCACCTGTACTTCCTTGGTTAAGTGTTCGATTTTCCTTGATAATGCTGAAAATGTATGCTTATTGTGATTCCTACAATTACATATTGTAGCGGCGCACGGCCGCATGGTGGCGTATTCACCAAGCTGGAAATTGGGGGTGAAGCCACTTTCAGCGCGCGCGCTATCTCGGTACCTGGGGATCCAGGCACGACAGTGCACGCGCGCGTATCTTAGTCGTACGATGGGCCAAAATATAGCAGAAATTGCGTTCGCGCTCTTTTTAGGCAGTTCAGATCTGAGGCTGGTTGAAGAAGGACAGAAACAACGCTGGTTAGATAAAAGATTATAAAATGTGAGTACTTAATTTAGCGGAAGATTGAGGAGAATCAGAATAGACAGAAAGAGAGAAGTTCATCCTTGTGTCCGTGTCACATTTATTTTATTCGTTGTACCGTGCTGTTTGTCTTGTTTCTACCTTACGTTAATTTTAGCATAATCGTCCCACAGAAAATAGCCCTTAGACCGCGAGGACTCGTTACATTGGTGGCAGCGTATGGGATTATTTGTGGCTAAAATTACAGTAGTTTGGTTGTTTAAAAATCACAGCGTAAGGTACAGCAGTCACCTGCGAAAGATTTACTCTCCGACAGCCTTCGGAGGTGTTTAACACGGCGGTGGTTTGACCGAGCCGTTAGTTGCGACAGGGAGTTTATAGCTCCATGGTTTAACGGAGCAGACTCCAACGCGGCAGTGGTTTGACCGAGCCGCCGGGTGACAGTTGGGTAGGCCTACGAAGCAGAACACGGCGGTGGTTTGACCGAGCCGTTAGTTGCGACAGGGAGTTTCACGGAGCAGACTCCAACGCGGCAGTGGTTTGACCGAGCCGCTGGGTGACAGTTGGGTAGGCCTACGAAGCAGAACACGGCAGCGGTTTGACCGTGCCGTGCAATCGAGCCAGTAAAGTTTGCGTACACGGTAGCGGTTTGACCGAGCCGTTTCCTGCACAACGTAAAATCCGGGAGCTCCGGATCAGAAGGCCGCTCCGGGAACTCCGGATCAGAGAGACCGCTCCGACACCGCTGGATGAGAGAGCCGCTCCGGGAACTCCGGATCAGAAGGCCGCTCCGGGAACTCCGGATCAGAAAAGCCGCTCCGGGAACTCCGGATCAGAAAAGCCGCTCCGGGAGCTCCGGATCAGAAGGCCGATCCGGGAACTCCGGATCAGAGAAACCGCTCCGGGAAATCCGGATCAGCAAAGGCGCTCCGGGAGTTTCGGATCAGAAAAACCGCTCCGGAAGTAGAAAACAATTAGAAATACCCGACCAAACAGAAATATTAGGTTCTGAGATTAAATACAAGAAGGAAATGGACAGAGCAAAGGCAAGGCCAGGTCGGGCTATGGACTACTTGTCCATGAATGGGCCGGATCTGTACTGTTTCTTGGAAGGGGAGTACCAACGGGTTTCTCAGGAAATAGAAACACTCTCTCAAGGACTGGGTCGGTTCCTAGGAGGCAAGTCACTCCCAAATGTAACCACCGGAAAGGATGCAACGTCGACGTCGCTCGATATGCCAGTCCCCGAGGAACGGGACATTTCCCTGCAACCGGTTGGAACAAAAACACAAGTCGAGTCTCAGGCTAATATCAGGGATTCTAGGCTGAGAAAGGATTACACCTTATGGGGAGACTCGGGAATACATGTAGATCTTCCAGGAAACCAGTTGCAATCTCACCGGGCGGAGGCAATGTGGCCTGAAGCAAAGGGAACAGTGTATTCATCAGATACACCGCCGGTTCCCTTGATTTCTTACCAGTCAAGGGCTCAAAATGAAGGGAAACAAGATGGTCCCCGGTCAAGACAGTATGATAGGAATTTCCAGAGGACAACTCCAGTTATCGACACTGCACAGCTGCAGGATTGCTCTACGGCTTACAAATGGAGCTCAGGAAATCCTGTACCATTTATGAAAGATGTTTCGACAGCAGAACAAGGGTCTGCCCTAGGGAACGAGTCTGGGGGATGGATGCGTACAAGCTTGCTGTGTAGGCCGATGGACATAACGTCTCACCCCGTCCCTGTTTCTTCCAAAATAGAGAGAGAAGGTGAAAAATCCGAACACGCCCCCAGCGGTACACTCCAGCTACAGGTGAATGACAATCGGAATTTCAACAGCCAAAAAGTGAGCAAGAATCTTCAAGGGCAAGAAGAAGAGAGCATGGATGGAAACGCGAGGGTACAAACTCCGGTTGTAATTCCCAATAGGCCAGTACCAACGAAGCGAGTTCTTGACCATGATGGAGCTGTCAAGAGGAAGACTGTTCCAATCAATGAACCAAAGGAGACGATGTCGGGACAATTGAACAGAGGGAATCAGCGACCACTGATAAAGCCGGACCGCTACGATGGAAAAGGGCCGTGGGAGTCCTACATGAAACACTTCGAGCTGTGCGCTGGTATCAATGGCTGGGATGATGAGACTAAATGCCAATACCTGGCTGTATTACTCACCGGTTCTGCTCAGCTAGTATTGGGAAGTCTCCAGAACGAAGCAAAGGACTACAGAAAGCTAGTCAAGTCGTTGCAGGCCCGGTTCGACCCAACGGGTAGGAAAGAACTTCATCGCGCCCAGCTCAGAAATCGTAGGCAGAAACTATCCGAGAGCCTCATTGAGCTCGCAGACGATACACGGCAACTTGTCGATAAAGTATACCACGATTTGCCAGCTGACAGTAGGGATAGAATGGGGCGGGACCATTTTTTGGATGCTCTGTCTGATGGAGAAATAAGGACAAGGGTGATTCAGATGCGCACAACGACCCTTGATGAGGCAGTAGCCGCAGCTGTGGAGTTAGAGGCCTTATACAAAGCAGAGAAAGAGCGTCGCACTTCTGAAATAAAGAAACTCAGGAGTGCAACAGTTGATGTAGCCGTAGTGCAGAGTCCAACTTTGCAGGACAGCTCAGGGATGTCCGGAATACAACAGCAGCTCTCGCAGATCTTGGATAAGATGCAGAGACTTGAGAAGCAAGTGAATTCTAAGAAGAAATTCAACAAGAAAGGCCCACAGTGTTACAAGTGCAAACAGTGGGGGCACATCAAGCCAAACTGTCCAGAGTTGGTTGGGACTGATGGGGAAGGTAGTCAACAGTCGGCAGGAATAAATAACGCACAACAAGGTCAGGGAAACTGTTAGGAGCTGTGCCTGAGGGCCGAGGGACAGCGGTAGAAGGGGGGCCCATAAAAGATGTCACAAGAGAGAATGTTGCTGTTGTGGTTGGTGAAGGATTGCACCTAGATGCATTCATCAACGGAGTATATTGTGATGTACTGGTAGATACTGGGGCGACGGTGTCTTTGCTGTCTGAGAGGATAACTAAACAGTGGTCCAAGGAAGACCAAGAGTCGGTAATGTGCACCGATATTAAGGTTCAGCTGGCAGACAGTAAGGCATTAGCTGTAGGAGGGGAGGTAGTTGCAGAGTTGCAGCTAGCTGGAGTGAAAGTTCAACATCGGTTTATTGTAGCTTCAATAGGAAACGATGTATTACTTGGGTTGGACTTCCTGCGGAATGAGCGATGTGTGATCGATGTCACTAATAAATGCCTCGATTGGGAGGGATGGCGCTGCCTCTTTGGGAGACAGCGGAGAGACAACAGAGCTGTAGAGTGACAGTAGTTGAAACTGTTGTTGTTCCTCCGAGGATGGAAATGCTTGTTCAAGGGAGTCTGGAAGGTGGTGATATGATGGTACCATGTGGACTGATAGAGCCCACAATCTCGATGACAGAGAAAAACCGTATCCTGGTAGCACCTTCAGTAGTTAGAACTGGTTCCAGTGTAGTCCCCTTGCGCCTCATAAATCTTAAAGATGATCCTGTCACCCTTTACCAAGGTACAACAGCAGCATTGCTCTATGCGGTGGATTCGATAGGCCCCGAGCTTATGGCTGACCCCCCTCCTGACGTTGAAACAGAGACAGTGCGGGCGGCAACGGAAGAGAAAGGGGATACAGAGGACCTTACTGTGCCCAATCACTTACAAGATTTGTATGAGAGGTCATCCAGACACCTTAATAATCAGGAAAGTAATCAACTAAAGGAGCTACTCATCAAGTATCAAGGCCAATATTCTTCAGGGGAAGGAGACATTGGGCGGACGGATTTAGTGAAGCACAGGATAGAGACAGGGGATGTGGCTCCAATAAAACAGCGCCCCAGGCGCCTGCCACTTCATCAGAGGAAGTTGCTGAAGCGGAAATTCAGTCAATGCTTAAGAGGGCGTCATCAAGCCAGCCACAGGGCCGTGGGCGTCTCCAATCGTTCTGGTGCGGAAAAAGGATGGGAAGGTACGCTTCTGCGTAGATTATAGAAGATTAAATTCAATTACACGGAAGGACGCATACCCGATACCCCGTATCGACGATACAATAGACGCACTTTCTGGGTCTAAGTTCTTCTCCACATTGGATCTTGCGTCAGGTTATTGGCAGGTGCCTATGGAGGACAAACACAAGGAGAAAACAGCGTTTGCTTCTCCGAGTGGGTTTTACCAGTTTGAGGTCATGCCTTTTGGGCTTTGCAATGCGCCCTCCACATTCGAGCGTCTCATGGATTATGTGTTGCAAGGCCTACAGTGGCAACTGTGTCTAGTTTATCTAGATGACATCATCGTGTATAGCAGTTCCTTTGATGAGCATATGCAGCGCCTGGACCTTATATTCAGTCGAATAAAGGAGGCTGGGCTGAAACTTCAGCCCAAGAAGTGTCACCTACTACAGGAAGAAGTTGCTTACCTCGGGCATATCGTATCTGCAGAGGGGGTGAAAACTGATCCGGCTAAGATTCAAAAAGTGCGGGATTGGCCCGCTCCGGCCACAGTTCGTGAAGTACGCAGCTTTTTAGGGCTCGCGTCGTATTATCGTCGATTTGTGCCAGGCTTTGCGGGGTTGGCGAGGCCGTTGCATAGGCTCACCGAAGAAGGCCGACTATTTTGCTGGACAGAAGAATGTCAGCAAGCATTCAACGAGTTGAAGTCAGGACTGATTTCCTCTCCGATACTAGCTTATCCATCTCCGACCTCAATGTTTGTGCTAGATACTGATGCCAGTGACTTTGGAATCGGAGCTGTATTGTCACAACAACAGGAGGGTACCGAGAGAGTTATAGCGTACGCAAGTAGGGCCTTGTCAAAGGCCGAGAGGAACTATTGTGTAACGCGAAAAGAGATGCTTGCAGTGGTGTACTTTATTAAGTACTTTCGACCATATCTCTATGGGCAGCGGTTTCTGTTAAGAACAGACCATGGAGCACTGAAATGGCTGTTTCGGTTCAAAGAACCAGAAGGTCAGGTGGCCAGATGGCTTCAACTACTAGCGGAGTATGACTTCACCATCCAACACCGCCCAGGCCGACAGCATAACAATGCTGATGCGTTGTCAAGGATGCCGTGCAGCCAATGTCAATATCCCTGTGGAGAATGGGATGGCCAACATGTGTCTGGTGAGGATCAGCCTGGGGGTTGGAACCTGGCAACGGTGCCCGATGAAGATGTTGGGCGGGAACAAGTGCTGTCCGGGTCTGGTAGTGGTGACGTACAATCTCTAGGGAGTATGACAAGGTGTACCGCCAACTGTCAGGTCGCTACAGTAATACTCCCAAACTGGTTCGAAGGCATGTCCAGTACAGAGCTACGGATGAAGCAGTTGGAGGAACCGGTTTTACAAACAGTGATTTCCTGGTTGGAGACGAACGAGACGAGGCCAGACTGGGAAGAGATTTCAGCCGAAGGCCCCTGGCTCAAGACACTCTGGGGAGCCTGGAAGCAGCTATCCCTTAGGGAAGGGGTACTGTATCGTAGGTGGGAGGATGACACGGGAAAGGAGATTCGATACTTGCTGGTCGTACCTCGTGCGATGCAGGAAGAAGTTCTCCGCCAATTACACGACTCCCCCACAGGAGGCCACCTAGGCACCAAGAAGCTGTTGGAGAAGGCCAAACAACGTTTCTATTGGCAGGGTATGCGGAATTCTGTGAAAAATTGGGTCCGACGTTGCCTTGAATGTGCAAAACAAAAGATGCCTACCAAGACGAGACGGGCCCCACTGAAACAGTGCATTTCTGGAGTTCCACTTGAGAGAGTTGCAATTGATATAACCGGTCCATTTCCAGAGACTTCGGCTGGAAACCGATACATAGTGGTCGTATCGGACTACTTTACAAAGTGGACCGAAGCTTATCCAGTGGCATCAATTACGGCAGAGGTGGTGGCCAATGTACTCGTGAATGAGTTTATAAGTCGACTTGGGGTACCCCGACGACTACACAGCGACCAGGGCAGACAGTTCGAAAGTGAACTGTTTCAGAAGATGTGCACCCTGCTAGGAATTGATAAAACTAGAACCACTCCCTACCATCCTCAGAGTGATGGGCAAGTAGAAAGATTCAATCGGACCTTGAAGGTAATGCTGTCATCATATGTGGCCGACAATCAAAAGGATTGGGACTTGCATGTACCCCATGTTATGATGGCATATCGTGCATCACCCCAAGAAAGCACTGGCGTGACTCCGAACATGCTCATGTTTGGGCGAGAGGTCAAACTTCCCATTGATTTGATCTGTAGCGATGTACTGCCTGGTGAGCCGAGAGACGCACCTGAATATGTCATCGATCTTGGAAGAAGGATTGAGGCGGCCCATGACACAGCCAGAAATCACCTCAAGAAAGCGGCTTGTTATCAACGTAGCCATTATGACCACAAAGTGACCAAGGGAAGGTATGAAGTCGGTGGTGTGGTGATGATGAGGGTCAACACTCGACGTGTTGGGGTGTCACCAAAGCTACAGCCGAAGTATGACGGGCCATACTTAATCACACAGAGTCTCAGCGATGTAGTTGTGAGAATCCAGAAGAGTCCCCGGCATAGGCCTAAGGTTGTCCACACTAACCTGCTAAAAGCGTTTCACGGAGAATTTGATCGGTCTTGGTTTTCCAGTTCCTCGAAGAGAACAAATGACCTAGATGAGCCAAACTTCCTTAGTGTTTCCAGTGGAAGTGATCGCAGTGAAGCTCCTTGCAAAAGCCCGGATGGCGAGAACAGCCCCACTCCAGATAGACCAATTGCGGAGAGTAACCCCTCTGCAGAAACTCCAGGGGAGGACTGGGCGGATGATCATGTTGAGCAGGAGTCTGATGAAGTTGAGCCTCAGGCGGACGCAGAACCACCAACGGATTCCCCTGAGGCAAACACTACTGGTCCGCGTCAGGGGCGAAAACGCAGACCCCCTGAAAGATATGGTGATTGGTGTATATAATTGTAACTATTTCCTTTTGTTATTGGTACTGCAGGCCAAGAGTACCCCGCAGCAGAAGCCGGTCACCCCTTCGGAGAAAGACCCCCAGCAGGCATTACCAGTGTCAAGAATGTTCAACTGACTGCAGCTCCCAATCCAACCTTAAGAGACACCAGGACGAGCAGCATGGGCAGAGAGAGAAGAACCGACTGAGATGCCCGCATGCCCATTGCAGCCTCTCCTTCCTCCGGAAGCACGATCTCGACAGGCACTGGAGGAGCCACGAGGAAGACCAGCGTCCACGCCAGCCCTCAGAGCAGCCTCGTACCCCGGAGTGTCCCCGCACACCAGGGAGGAGTTTGGATGCCATAAGCCTCCACGCAGAGAGTGAAGAACGGCGAGCTATAGGCCTACTGCGGCCCCTGTCACCACCCCGGATGCGACGGAGCGTAGAAATGCCGTTGCCATTACAGGCACCTGCATGTCCGGCCCAGCCTGAGGGCCCACTGGTCAAGGAGGTCGGAACCCAGACTGAGGGAAGTAGGAATTCGCATCGCCTGGTGGAGCGAGTCGTACATGAGATACTGGATACTGATGGGAAAGTCACGACCCGTATCATAAAGGAGAGGTTTTTCTCGGAATGAGGCAATTGGTACTCTCGTACGCGTAGAATGCCGTTGATTAAGATTTATTACAGTTTAACGTTTTCTAATTTAAGTTTTCTAAAGTTCAAGAATTGATGTTCTATATGACAGGCCAGTAATACCTTCATGAGGAAGGTTGCCATAGGTTTTCAGGTAGAGGTAAACTCACACTTCTGCTCAGTTTGGACTTAAGATGAGTCGTAGAAATTGTTGACAAGAAAGTAAGAAAACTGAATTTTGGCTGAATTACTATGTTTCTCTAAGACAAAAAAAAAACCGATACTGTTTTAAGATCCTTGAGAAGCTTGTGTGCGAGGAAATGTTAGAGTCACTCATGTATACATTTTAAGATTTGTGTTTTGTAAGTGTTAAAAAAAAATGTTTTGTTACTGTTAAGGTTTGAATAAGTTTGAAAGAAACTGCGTTATCAAAGTTGTTAAGTTTTGTTTCAAGAATAAGTGTAAAAACCGTAGTTGTTACTGTGTTGCGCAAAGAAATTAAGTTAAATTGGCGATGTGAGGACACATCCTTCTTAAAGGAGGGGGTTGTGTAGCGGCGCACGGCCGCATGGTGGCGTATTCACCAAGCTGGAAATTGGGGGTGAAGCCACTTTCAGCGCGCGCGCTATCTCGGTACCTGGGGATCCAGGCACGACAGTGCACGCGCGCGTATCTTAGTCGTACGATGGGCCAAAATATAGCAGAAATTGCGTTCGCGCTCTTTTTAGGCAGTTCAGATCTGAGGCTGGTTGAAGAAGGACAGAAACAACGCTGGTTAGATAAAAGATTATAAAATGTGAGTACTTAATTTAGCGGAAGATTGAGGAGAATCAGAATAGACAGAAAGAGAGAAGTTCATCCTTGTGTCCGTGTCACATTTATTTTATTCGTTGTACCGTGCTGTTTGTCTTGTTTCTACCTTACGTTAATTTTAGCATAATCGTCCCACAGAAAATAGCCCTTAGACCGCGAGGACTCGTTACAATATTGTACCATTTTTTTACTAAATAGAAAAACAAACATATATAGGATCCTTTGCTTTCAGTGCTTAATTTTGTCGTTAGAAGCAACAAAATGGCCTGATATCTCAAATCTTAAGGAGGTCGCAACTAACCTGTTGAAATTTAGCTCCATGGATACTTTCATTGAGATAAACAGAGAAAATGTCTGCAATAATGTTTGGGTCTCGTAACTTGATTCCATTGCTTGATAACACCTACAAGACTTTGTTTTTAATTTTAAAAATACCTTCAATTTTTTTTCAAACGATATATCAGGCAAAATATTTTCAATGGGTATTTGGTACCACTCTTAGCATTGCAAGGTATCTGTCTTTAAAATCGCTTTGTACTTTTCAGGGCAAAAAAATTGCAACGATTCTACGTGGCCTTAAATTCTTTTTGCACACAGTTTTCATTTCTCTAGGAAAATCTGGGTGTGTGTTTGGTGGTTACTGCGTGTGATTTGAAAATTGTAAATCCTTCGAAGAAGACATGCGTGGGTCTATTCAGGGCCGTTGCATGCAGGACGCATTCCGCTTGAAATAAATATCAACCCAGATTGCATTTCGTCCAACTTAGATTTTTTTTCTGAACCTATGCCTCCCAGCTCCTAATATAATTATCTCCGACCGGATTTTCAATGACTCATTTTTGTTTGTATTATTTTCAGCCAGCAATCTGCTCGTAGTGTTAAAAGTAAATGAGTCAATAGTAAATTTGCCTGGACAAGTGCAGCAAAAGCTTCGAATAACAACAAACCTTGGATCGAGTTACTAGTGCCCACCAAAAGAATTAGTTCAAAAAAAGTTTCAATTTGAACGTTTATACAAAACGAATGTTAATTTCAAGAATCAGTCAATTCGTGAGAAATTGAACAATTTGACATTAAAACAGGTTGTTTTTTCCCGAGACATTCGGCAGAGAAAGCCAATTGTTTTAATTACTTTACCCTTATTAATTGGTGAGTATTTTTCCTGTTTTGGGGGAATGGCAGTTTATCAAAATGAGGAAAAAACAACTAATTTATCTTAATTGATAATAAAATAGTATTCCTTACTAAAGTATAAACGTAACCAGCCTTCGTTTGTATGTTTTTTTTAGCCTAGCTACACTGAACTCCTTGTGATCTCTTCTTGGACCTGATCTTCAAGAACGAACCGTTGAGGTGGGTGTGATGAGGTTTAATTGATGATTCTATAAGGACCAGGGATTTGCTTCTTTTGGGGGGAGGCGGGAGCACATCTTTTCCGTTAAGAAGCAGGATGTGCTCCCCCTCCCCCTTAAAAGAAATAAACAAAAATACAAATATAGCTCCGGAAAGCTTCACCCTATCGGTATGCAGTTTGGTGACCTTTCCTAATTTGTATCGGCGGGCCAAATCCTAACAAAATCAATTGCCATGGCAACCGATTTAATAACAAAAGAATAATAGGCTTGTCATAAATGTTAGCTCTTTGCCCTCTGGCACACGACTATTATATCAAAAGGAACACATTCTCTGAACAATGATTTCTCCAATCTCATGTTTGTTTGTTTTTTTCAAATCGGACGGCGGATTACCATCAGTTTTGCCCTAATTCTCCAGTTGATCTGACTTCAATATTTTCTCGACTCTTCCCTGTTTCTTAACTCTTTCATTTATATAAAACAAATTTCCACCTGATATGTTTCAGTTTATTTATTTTTTCTAAACAGAATGAAGTTCTGCGTGGCAACTGTTCTTTCAATCGCCCTCCTTCTGGGTAACTCCGTCAACCTCCGAGCTTCCGTTACTGGGCCGGCTCCCTCGGACGGCGATGGTCCAGCGTCGCAGGCGTGTCCGATGTGCTGCCAGGGACCTGCTGCAATACCCGGCATGCCAGGTCTGCCTGGACCGTTCGGTCAGCCAGGTCCAAAGGGTGAAGTTGGGGTTACTGGGCCTAAAGGTGATGAAGGGAAAAAGGGTGAGCCTGGGGAGACATCACACTGCTGCACCCAGCAGATAGCATTCAACGCGGTGAGGACGAGCGACTCGGAAACATCTACGAGTGGCGACACCCGTATGCCCTTCCAGGAGACCAAGACGCTTCTGCCGGGTACCAGCTTCGACCTACAGATTGGCACATTCACGTGTAACGTGTCGGGTACCTATGTGTTTATGTTTGCTGCCTGCAAACATCCTTCAAGCAGCTTTCTGTCCGTTTATCTCCGGAAGAACAGCGACTGGATTGCCAATGCCTATAGCAATGATGCAAGTCACTATGAGATTGTGTCTGGGAGTGCGGTGTTGGTTTTGCGGCGTGGAGACACGGTGTATTTAACCTATCGCGGTAGGGCGCATAGTAATAGCAATCACGACGTCACATTCAGTGGCTTCCTGCTTTACCCTGAATAAATAAAACATCACATAAGATACGCGAGCATCGTGTTGCTGATTTTTGTTTAATCACTTTCCATTTTACCGAAACAATAACCAATGAATTAAAAGAAATAATGTCCAATGTCACAACAATATCATTATTGTAAAGGTGTTTGTATTGGGCATGCGCCGATCTGTATACAACGATAGATTGACACTGTGTGTATGTGCATGTTTATAGCTTCATGTATGACTGAGAATTTTTTTCTTCATAGTAAGGTAGCTCATTGTTAGAAACCAAACAATACCATGTTTTCATTTAAGCAGTGCCACCAGAATGTCTAGCCCTCGCAAATTTTGTGTAAACGATAACCTGACCTATACCAGGAATTCGTTAAGGTCAAATTGCCAACCGCCAACCGTTTATTTGCTACATTTGGCTATAATTTTTCCGAGAATAAATGACACCTTTATTTGTGTTATTGTGTAATTCATGAAATAAACATGTTCATTAAAAATAATACCTTTATAGGTAAGCTAAATTATATAAAAACGTATAAAAGACATACAGAAGAACAAACAAAATATTTACCTACCTACCTGGATAATTTTAAGGCGTTACTGTAAACACAATTGGTTTTTTTTTTTGGCCTTATGTTCCCTATATGACCAACACATATGATGTCAATTTAATCAATCCCATGTATGTATCACCTTTTATTTCATGTCACGTACAAATTCTCAAGCGATTCAATCCGACTTAAAGCTTGACATTTGGAATAATAATTGTTTGAAATATTTTAATGATATTCATAGCAATTTGTTGAGACGCTGAGGCTTGCAAGGAAAATGGTACAGTTTAAAGGTGCTTTGGAAAATAGAATACACTGTTTTTTTGTTAAATGTTTGCATTATTCGTCACATTATAATATGTAAGAATTATATACAAGTAACAATTGACTGGCTATGAAAACAGTGAGATCACTTTATAGTATTTCAAGTAGATTTTTTGTATCGATCTTTTTTAACACGATATTTGGACAAGAATTTCCCGAGGTGCGAACCATATTTCATTGTATAAGGACATTAATGTTCACACATTATATCGGGACTTCATTTATTTTCTAAACATTTTGTAATACACTATTTTTGCCAAATTCACAGACAAGTAACAATAACCATTTAACTGAAAACAGTTGCGATCATTTGTCGTGAAAATGAAGGAGCAAAACCTAATCTGACACATTTAAACACATTTTCTTTAGAACACAAGTCCTTAAATAGTTGATGATTGTTAAAATTGTAATCACTTTGATATTAAAAGATTCCTGCATATAAAGTCAGTCATTCAGTTTGTTATGTTGTATATTTTCGTGCCATTACTTATGGCAGGTCAGGATGAATACATTTTGGATTAGGGTAAAGGTCGGATACGGTTAAGGGTTGGTGGGTTAGGGTGGATGAGGATTGAGGCTAATTAGGGTGCAGTTAGGGTAAGGGTTATAGGTAGAGTGGAGTTGCGGGTAAATGGGTTGAGAGTGAATAGGGTTGATGTTGGGTATTGGTAGAGCCTGGGTAGGACCAAGGGGTAATACTGGTGGATTGGAAGAGGGTTATGAAATATTAAAAGCAAGGAAAACCATGGATCAATGCCCCCATAGAGTGAAAAGGATCAACCTTTTCAGATTTTCAGTTTTTGAGATTGCAATGACAGACCTGCCGGTCGGTCAGGACCTTTTCATTTCGGTTACCATGGCAATATTGCGATATGGATCAGCCGCTGGGGGGGTGGGATGGGAGTTGGGGCTCAGATATATTTTGAGGGTGGGATGGTTAAGGGTTGGTGTGTAAATGCTTGATAGGTGTTGAGGCAGGTGGGGTCGAGGATGGCTGATAGAGTCAAGCAGTATGGGGCAATATTGTGTCCGAGTCCCTTACCCACCTTAAGTTGCAGGCAAGTATACCTGTCAGGGGAAGGGCGTGGCCAGAGATTAGGGAGGCTGGGTGTGACGCCCCATGTGACGTTCTTGTTTTGTTTTCAATGTGGTCTTTGTTTTGGTCAAAAACCGCCTCATTCTTGACAAACAGGCCAACATTAACAGCTGCTCTTGCATAGCTTCAGACGGTGTTTGGTCAGGTCTTCTTTGAACAGTACCCGTTTTGTCTTAAAACGGGGTTGGCTTGATCTTCCCGATACCCATCACCCCCCCCCCCCCTTCCCGTGGAGGCAGAGAGAAAAACAGGTTGGATACTGTGATAGCTTGAGGGCTTATAGCTGGGGCGACGGATGGAAGGCTGGGTCCAGAATGTCGATCTAAACGTGCTTCCAAATTCGTGCGAAATCGGGTGATTTGTCATTAAGTTGGCTGCCAAATCTAAGCTGACCGGGAAAACCTACAGTGAAACAGATGCTAGGACAATCTTAATTACTCGTTCAAACAGGCACAGGCTACACAAAATTAACTCTACTCCTACACAAAGAAGGAAAGAGATGTTTTTCTTATTCCAAGCCCTTGTAAAATGCCTGCACCCTAACCTGGCCTCCCCTTCCCCTTCCACTACAATTCTTCCATCGAGGCAGGTGAAACAGGTTGGTGTGAGAAGGATGAAATAAACTTAAAATAGCTACGGCATGGCAGAGCCAAGGGTCACGGGCGAAGTGGACGGGAAAAAGCACGGGAAGAAGTTGGGGAGATAGCCGACAATTGAAAAATCGCACCGCTCCAAAGACAAGCGCCCTCAATCTCTGCTTAAGGTTGCTCGTGCTATAGAGCTGGCAAGTTTTATGTATTTCATGTTATTTTTTGACAGTAATACAATCCTTGAAACTTCATGTGTGATATTTCATATGGTTCATAACATGGATATCGACGGTACCAAGACTTGTATTGACGACTCGAGGATGATGATTGCAAAGTCTGTCTTAACTTGAGGCGTATCACCAAAGCTGGGCCATCTCTCACTCTAACTGTACCTATTTCCACCGTGAGCGGGCGCAGGGTAAACACAGGACATGTTGACCCGATCGGTGCCGTCTTCTGCATCTTCTTTTTTTCTTCAATATTCCCAGTAATACCCTTGACTGGAATATGCAACCCTTAAGATGTCCAGATTAACGTAATAATGCAAAGTGTATACTAAAAACACAATCCGTACAGCCGTTTCAAAAGGACGTTCAATTTGTATACAGTTGACACGGTTTCAATTCAATACAACAGGTATTTCTTCGTCCGCACAGCAAGCGGGTTCCTTTTGTTCCGAAAATTGACATTCAATCGGATTGGATTTTGCGTTTACAGCACTGTATTGTTTTTATTTATCATTTTTTGTATCATTGTTTGACAATTTATCTTTATCACGACCAAGCATAAGAAGAAATATCAAATTCAGTACAACAGGCATTATTAAGTTATTGTCGGCCAAAAGAATGCGTTGTTGTAATTAGGCAGGTTTTCAGTAAATATTGGCTTCAGTTCGGCAGTTTTTTTCCCTCCGTGTTGACAACAATTTTTTTTACGATGGTGATCACTTTTTTGGTAGCGCCCCCTCATTGGAAAGAACATTTTGACTTCAGGCAGGTTGTCTCCGTGTTCGTAAAAAAAAAAAATTCACGGTGGTGACCACTCTTCGTGTAGCGAATTTTATTTGACTGAAGCCCAGTTCATACTCTTTAGGGGTGGGAATTAAAAGAAAAACACATTTTGGGTCTAAATTTATAAGCAACATGTACACACACAAGGTAAACTATACACACTGGGTTTACTTAAAAGACAGAATGGGTGATTGAAAAATAATTTTAAAAAAAATGATTTTATTAGTTTGGTAAACAACTAAGAACAAGCATAGAGCAAGGACCCAAGGAGTCAGAACTCTTGGGCGATTTACATTTTGACCATTAACATACCAATCCCTCGGAAATGTCTATAGCTACAGCACTGTGACCGCAAGCCTCGACCATTCAAAGCGCGAATGCCAGCGGCCTTAGAACACAATGATCGTCGCCGCCTTTTTAGTTGGTAACCAACAACCTCCCTATATGCTGCATAATAAGTCATGTCACGTCGCTGCTCTTTTTTGAAAAATATATTTTACGACAAGATAGGTTTTTACAACTGCGCAGTTGTTAGATGTGAGTTATGAACTCAAGTTAGCAATGTGCAGTTGTTGGTGCTTAAAAGCGTTATCTGTCCCTGTAATTTGAAAATAAATTGGATTTCTTTCAGATAAGTTATCATGTATTTTCAGACATTTTAATTGGCACTATATCATTGATGAAATGTGGGTTTTTTTTAAATTTCACAAGTTTTCACACTAAAGGTACAGAGCATTTTGTTCTTCATGAAATGATTGTTTCAGTGATGTTGACCACATTGTTAGCCAGTATTAGCCAACTCCGAACAAACACTTCAAAATCACTCATTTTTAGCGATGTATGACAACTGCGCATGCGTATTTACCATGGTACTGTCTACAAAGCCATGCAAACTCCTTTTTTTGGCATTAGTGAGCGCGAATCTCTATTGGGTCGAGATTAGCGTAGTGAGCAACTGAGCAAGCTGGCGCTAGGTGCTTTCTATTGTAGCTTTCGAGCGCGGCGACCATCATTTTACTTTTGAAGTCTTGGAGTACGAACTCCTTAGAACTCCTTAGTCTGTCTTTAGAAATTGAAGTACCTCATACCCCTAACACTATGGTTTTGAGATTTCTAAGGAGACAAAGGAGAACAAAAGAAGAGGATTAGGGTCGAACAGTAGTGGTACCCCATAGACCCCATATTATTTTATTTAGTGACACAAACTGCTGCCAAGGAAATATAGCTCTCCGTCTTTTGTATTTTAGAAAAAAAAGAAATAAAATTAAATATTGACGACCTCCGACTTCTATGTTTTCACGAAGTGCAAATTACTTTGATGATGAATTACTAATTAATTGATGTTTACCCGAGGCCGAACGCTGTGATACATTAGAATAAAGCAAAATTTACGTTTTGGCAAGTATACAAATTATGAAATACTGTTACCAGAAGGAGGTTGACCATGCAATGCTCAATATGGCTTACTTAAAACATGATTATCCCAGAATGAACATTTTAACTGAAAAGTTTTTGTTAGTCACTAAGTGACCGAACCAAACTACTTGTTTAAGATCCATAAATTCAACAATGTCACATGACCAGAGTGAATGCGTTCTCGGAATCCAAGTACATGGCAACACGGTGGATGCCCAAGAAGGGTGTCATCAAAGAGCAGTTTACCATGTTAAAATATTGAAGGAAAACTTTGTGTTGCGCTACATGGGTAAACAATTATGATGATTGTGCGCACGATAACATTTAGAAATGCACGTCATCTTTGTATGGGATACTTTCCAGCTTAAAATTTCCCAAAACTACCACGCAAGTTCGTGGGTGTATTATATTTCGAATTGTCATAGTCGTTTAATAAAAGAAAAACAAGCTATATGTAGAGTCGTGAGACCGCAGGTCTTGTAAAGCGCCCTCTCACACAATCCAAGTGCGCTACATGGATGCATACCTGCAAATAAACTCCCATAGACACTAGTGCTAAATGCCCATACTTCAAAATAATTTTAAAAATACTCAAAACTCTCACAGGTATTCAAGCTGCAGAGAAAAATGATGATCAATGTGTCATCTTTCATTTTCATTTCAATTTTTGGTGGGTTGACCATTGACTTTTCGAGATATTTGCACGCAAAGAAGATGACCCCTATTTTCCCCAAAGCGGAAAAGTAGCCATCTTGAAAAACGATCCCTCCACAGCATGGCAAAATAGCGCCACTTTCGAGCCCAAAAGCATCCAAAATGCTCAGAATTGGAAGCCCCAAGTCCGGGCCAGAGGTTCATTACCATATCTCTTCAATTCCCCAATTTTACGGCGCTCAGAACTCTCTAATATAGAATATTTTGAGGGTATGACTTTTATTCATGAGCTTGGCGGATCGATTTACCGGTGTGCACCCATATGTAGCCGTGATGTCACACCATGCCTTTTTGTGTGCTCTGCTCTGTGTGTCAATTTCGTGAAGAATCAAACCTTGCTTCATCTTCGTGTGATAAAATATGGGCCCATAATTGTCGGTAGGAATCATAAATTATCCATAATTGATTATCCTTAATTGTATGATGTTTCGTAAGATTGAGGGAGATAACTTCCAGTATTTTGTTTGGGGGGGGGTTCTTAAAGGGGCATTACGGCCTGAATTCCCCGAAAATGTCACGTTTTGGATTGTTTACTTAGCCTATTTCAAACATGTGGTTGAAAGGAAACCAACCTAATGTATTACCGTTCCCAAGAAAAGAGGAAAAATCCCCGGTTGTTTACATCGGACACGACGAGATACGAATACGTTTTTCCTGTCGTTCTCAGTGAACGATATACACGTTGTGTGTCTCGGAAACAGCGGTGACCAATCACCAATGCACAAAATTAATTGTCTTCGACGTCCGCAAAAGGCGAACACTTTACGGATGAAATCACAACTAGCACCCAAACAGCTCGACGTTTTAGGGTCGCAAAAGTGGACCCCGAAATTCGTTCTCGCACGCATAATACATGAATAGCACAAAAACACCCACAGTTTTTAAAGGATAGTTGTGTTGATGTTTACATCCTACTTTAACATGTTCTTTTCGATTAACATCATTTCGTTCAAAGCGCGTTTTGTAGCCCAATTGGGCTGTTCCAGGACCCAGTGTCTCTTTAAGCAAATTTGAGACAAGTTTAGGGCCTACAAATTTCGTATGTGATTTTGTAAATGTAAATGAACTGGATTTGGGGTTACACTGCAGTGTAAGTAACCGCCTAATTATTAATCTGAGTTTTTATGTATTTGTTATATTTTAGTGAACCAGTTCAGTTGTTGCTATCTGTTGTGTAACAAGCTGCTATATTCGTCTACTGCGTTGGCAAGGGAACTGTAACCACAAATTAAGTCTGTGTGGAGATAATAAGAGAGTAATAAAAAAGGGGACAAAGCATAAACTGCGTTCAGACGTATGGGGTGCAGATTTCCTCTTATGTAACTGTGCAATATCTTTTTTATATGTAAATTGTGGGACTAGTTTATTTAATATCTTTGCGCACAGGATCTAGCTTTCCCTTATTATAAAGGGCCACGTGAGCAAATTAAAGTTGTTGAGTTTAGTGACACCTATCGGCCGGCATTCTTGTTTCGTTCTTTTCGTTCATTCCTTTACTACTACGATACAACATTTGGCGACGAGGATTGACGACCACAGCCATGGCGACTGTGAGCTTCCTAACTCAACCCTCCCCATTCCCACAAGAAGCGGGAGAACCGGCGGTAATTTGGGAACCAGTGGGCTTCCAATTTTGAAAATTACCTACTTGCGATAGGCGGTGATGAGTTTGCGCCGAAGAGAAAGAAAACAATCCTACTTCACTGTCTGGGTGTGGAGGCACAGAGAGTCTTCACAAGCCTTCCCCGGAGTACAGAAAGCCCCCCACCAGGTACGAATGACTACATGCTTGCGGTTCAAATTCTTCAAGAACATTTCCAGCCAGCGGTAAATGTTGTAGCTTGTAGTTACACTATATGAACTTTCTAGAAAGCAAAATAGTTTAAATAAAAACAAGTTAATGACATTTTAACAATTTATTTAATCGAATTATATCAAAAGCACAAGCGTGTTATTTAATGCATGCGTGTTTCCGTTAGATTTTTGAAAACATTTTTGAAAATACCCAGCCAATGTTTTTTTTTTACGACACATCCCTTTTCCGGCTTCGGTCTACACAATCGAAGAATATAGTAAGCATTGTCATGACGTTATACCGAAAGATAATGAATTGGAGTCTTTGTATAGATGTAGAATATATTAAGCAAGAAGAACACATATTGACGAGAAATATACATTGTCATAAAACACAACTGGTGTGATATACAACTAAATGTTTTCATTTAAAAACAGTCAAGGGCTTAACAGATATATACGCGACACGTCATCAGACAAACACGGATCTTAAACAAAGGGCAAAAACACAGAAACTAATAAATCATCATTTTGAACTTTACCCCAATTTATCATGGATCAGTGGATCATTCGATGTTTCATTGGCAAGTTAAAAATCTAACAAAAAGTAAAGGGCCTCAGCAATCTTAAAGAAAAAAAACCCATTCAAAGGTGAACATTTCTAAACATTTAGCCGACCTACGCGCGTAACCAACAATGAGGGCCGTATTTGTGTGCACAATAAAACATGTACGGCCCGACAAACTACACAGGCTTGATCTCACTCAAGGATATATTCCAGGTTTAACTCAAAAGAAACTTCGGCTGGTTGCACTGCCAGCCACGCTGCGATCTTTGGGTTGGCGGCAATGCGACTCATGAGGGCGGTAAGCTTCGGGTACTTCTCCAAGGAGATGGCTCCCTTGGCCCATGCCTTGGCCGTGGCGTTCACAACGTCAACCGTGCCAAAGAAAAAGATATCGGCCGCCGTGATCTACAGATACAAAGGAATAAATGACAAACGTGTTTTTGTCAGTATTCTGATTGGTTACCGGTCTGATCACGTGTCGCTTTTAATCTGTTAATCATGCAATTCACTGCACTTCCATGTTTCGGTAAAATAAATTCATTTCCCTGGATCATAGCCAGATATAATATTGTTTGGTTAACTGATTAAAACAAAAAAATATTTTACCGAGTTTCCGACGAAAAAGTCCCCAGCTTGCTCCAGGTCGAGTAAACGTTCCAAGGCTTCGTAGACGGGTGGAACCTTCTCTTTCAAGAACGTTACTGCTTTCGCGGCCTGAAGTTAAACAAATTTGTATATTTGTTTTCGTAAACAAATACAACCTTATCATTGAAAACAAAAACATTCGGATGTTTGGTTTGTTGGTTGGTTGCTTATTATTGTTTGTTTGTTTGTTTGTTTGTTTGTTTGATTTCGGGGGACAGGGATAAAGCTTTGAACGTGGGCCTGGGTAACGGCATCTCTTTTCTGTTTCCGGTTTATTGAATTATTATTTTGTTTAGCAAAGCCGGGGAGTGGACCCTACTACATGTATTCCCTGCTCCGCGGCCTCCCCTGCTTGATTTAGGATCTGCGTTTAAACTTTAGTACCTGACTTGCGAAAGGAACACGGAAAATATTCTCGAATTCCGGCCAGATATCCTCCACTGTGTCCATAGCCTGGTCAATGTATGCTGCTTCAAGGGGAGTCTTTCCGTAAAGCCCTAAAGAGACAACAAACTACCTTTCTTAAAATAGCGAAAATCTTTCTTTTTTTAAAGTATCGTTTGCAATATGTATTTTGCAGACGGTCAACATCACAATAACACTTCTCAACGAGCCTGATTCTTTTGTCTCTGGCCTCAATGAAGCCACTCCCCTAACCTCTAAAAATAATCTCCATATATCATCGGTTCATAATCTTAAAAAAATACAACGTTATCAACAGCTGTTTTACATCCGTAACATGTTAATCGTTTGTTTTTCTTTCAGCGGGATTGTACACATTTTGGTAAAGCCAGTGTTATTGTTGCCTCCAAGTTTAAACAAGTACGCCCCCATGTTGACATTGTGTCATCAATAGGGAAGACGGCTTGGATGGTTTCAAGCCCTAAGACAGTTGATGGGAAATATTTAGCAGCAAATTTTACTTGTCTAAAGTTTAGTTTTCATATAGTCGTAATGATCGCCGACAGCACCTCCGAAGAGTTCATTTCAGATCAGCTTTAAGAAAAGTTATAACCACCAAAAATCGTCAATTTACATGAAATATTTCTACGGTTTGTGCCTTTAGTTGAATGACTTCACAAACTGTATCTTCCACGACAGTCTGCCGAAATCTTTCGTGTTGTTATCCCTGTCGGCGATCATTTGTTAACTGGGAAAACTATATTTTAGCTTTTACCACGTTGCAAGTTTAATTATACTTGATTGATTCGTCCTATCCTTTTACGTGATTCTAACCCGATATGACTTATGAGTGAAGCGCGAAAACAAAGACGAACAGAAACTCGCATTACGCCACAAAAGGCCTTTATTCGCATCATGCGATAAACGGACTATCGCGTTTTCTTCTCACAGTTTTATTTTACAATTCATTTTTTAAGAAGTAAAAATATTATATAAAAGAAGACACATCACATGACGCATGAAGAAGCAGTTACATTTTCTAGAATCGTTATAAATTGTTTTTACCACTGAGAGGTTCATTTGGACAAGAACAATGTTTGTAAGGATATCGTATTCGCGAGAAACAAGTGGCTAACCGCTCTACTACCGTTATGTATGGCGCAAGAGCTTTTAAACAATCCCATGGGAAATCAGTATTGCTTCAAACGTCAAACCTCTGCCGCATGAAATTTAAACATCTTGGAGAATAATTGAATTGGCACGGCAGAGGTCTGGCCCTTTGCTTCCGATAATATGCCTCTCAAAAATAGGGTCGATCGGTTGGAATGGGTTTTTTTGCCATTTTTGTGTGTGCTGATTGAATGGGGTATTAAATTGAACTCGAATTTTTGTCTGAACTATTTCCATCTTACCACGAAAGCTTTGCAAAAAATGGCCACAAACAAGCGATTAAAATTTATCTTAATTATTGTCAAAATATTCACGGTCGATAAATCTTTAAAATAATGGAAAATTCATGTCGTTCATACGATATACATATAATATGCACAACGCTACTCATGACGGGAAACTGGCCAACACTGTCCGTACATCGCGCGGTATAAGCGTGCGTAATGCACTGTGTGTGGCGGGCGAAGAACCTCGTTTTTACGGAAGCAAATTTCGGGGAAACACGCTGCATTGTATCACTCCAAATACAAGTAGTACAACCTCGAAATAAATTCATGAACTCGGAAAATACATACACAGACAAGACCGAGAGATAAAGTTATGTGTATTAAATTGCAAAAATATTCTTTTTCCATCAGTGTTTTCTTGGCATTTTTACGATGTCTAATCTGACCTGCAACTGAAGTGCACGGCGGCCATGCCCATGCATGGATTGGTTACCTCATTTCCATCATGCCTTCTTTAGCCCTTTCAATGCGCGGCGCGGCGGGAACCAGTCATCGCTGCATTCAGCATTAATGCAAGCAGTTTCATATCGTCATCGCGACATCGAATTGTAAACTAGTTATCGCGAAGCGAACTTGTAAAACAACGGAGGTTTCTTGTAAAAAAAATAGCGAATGTAAGTAGGCAAACAAATAAATACAAGCATTTTGACGAAAAAGGTTGTTGAGAGGTGTTTTGTGAAGACAGAAAAGGAATCAGGATATTTTTTTTTATTGGATTATTCATCTGATTTTTTTTTTTTTTTTGACTTGCCGATCAAAAATAGGGTTGGTCGGGTAAGATGAAGCAGTTTTTTTTTGGCCTTATGAGCGAGCTAATAAGACAATGTGTTGACGGATAAAACTCACCGAATTCTTTTGCTAAGTACCGCAGGATGGCCTTAGTCTGTCCAATCATCTTCCCGTCCACCTCCAACACCGGTACTTGCCGAGTGGGATATTCTAAAATCAAAGAAAGACGTTTACAATAAATAAGCCATACAATCCTTGCCCACACGGCCTACCCCCTCCAACCCCCAAAGACAATGTTTATGTAATTTTCCTGGTACCCAGCAATTCGGGCGATGCACAATGCAAAGCGCCACAAGAGTTTGCCACGGAGGGTCTATTTTTTGAGTGTACGGTCGACAAAACATGGCCCGTTTGAATAAGTTTCAGTAGACAACTTGAGCTAATTTGTTATAGATTGGGGCATAGCGTTCTGCCGCCTTACAAAAACACCATATTGATAAAAAGAACAGAAAAGGGAAAACGGATTCCCAAATCATACGCTTCCGAAACTACTGACCGAAAAACATCTAACAATTTCAAATGTCCCTCGCGTCTCCCACAATGCACAGGGAAAAATGAATTTTCCGTGGCAAGCTCTGGGTGGTGCACTGCATTGTGAGTCGCCCGAATTCCTGGGGTGAAAATGGTCATGAGGAGGGCGGGGGCGGGGGGGGGGGCGGGGGATGGTTAGCGCAGTCGCTCATCTCCTTCGGGATCTTTTGTTGGACCCTTTTCAGAAGGGGCGCCTGCTTGTCAGAGAAAAGGGTCAGGATATGTCGCGACAGTTAAACGCGGCCTTGGTGTGCTGTGGTAGCCTTTAAAGTTCGAACTCTAAAGTTACACGGGGATCATAGTGCTTGTGTCCTTGAGCAAGACACTTAGCTTCAATTTGCTTTCGTCCTCTCAGGGCTAAGTGGTTATTGTACCGTTGGGCGACCAATCACGACCAAGAGCGCGTATAGGCCGGTGCTTCAACAGTGCCTTGGACCGTAGCCACGGGGGTATTAACAGAAAATAAACCGCTTCGATCAACTCGCACACGTTTTTCATTATATTTTTATTCAAATTTTGAAGACATTGCATTTTATGTATTTTTTTTGGTAGTATTCACCACTTCTGCCTAAAACTACTTTTTGATCGGAAGTGTGACTCGAAACGTACAGTTCAAGAATTGCCATAATGTAAGGAACATACTTGGTTTGAGTTTCGGCCATTCTGACATTTCGAAGTTCACCTCTTCGAAGTCGACTCCAGCAAGCTTGAACGCCAGACGAAGGCTTTCAGCGCGGACATTGGCCTTGAAGTAGTGCAGCACGTATTTCACCATGGTGCGTGGATGGATGGATATGGATGATTTGAAGCTGTTGAAATATGGCTGTTAGCAAAAACCTCAGTGCTCGTCGTCTGCCAACAACGAAAACGGGCGGCAACGTATGTGAGGTCCGTGATTCAGCAAATCATCGTGTGATACGTATTCTTCCCACAAAATCAACAGCTAATAAGTTGAAGGTTTAGTTGCAGAGTCATTCATTCTAGCTAGTATCAAAGTTCAACACAATTCGGTCTGCACTATCGAGGGCAAAACCTTTGTGAAAAGTCACAGTACGATCAAATGGTTCTCACGTGTATAGGCCTATAATAAACTCCAAAAGAGCCGTGTGCGTTAGCACAAACTGACGAGCGATCTGGCCGGCCAAATCTCGCTGGGCCCCAGCTCCCCAGCCCCAGGTCAATGTTGTCTTTCATTACATAGAGCGGTCTGTGCTCCGGCTGACGAGCGTCTGAGAAATCATTGCAACCTGCATCCAAACCACTGCAACAATGAAAGGGGGCTGATAAAGGTCTATCGTACCTGCATGCATGGACGTAAATGCTTTAGCTGTTATACTATTTGATACACAAACACAGGGAGTTAAACTCCCGCTGTTACCAAATCTTACCCATAATAATTAAAACAACTAGTCAGTTTTCTGTTGCTCTTTGCGGAAAAGGTTTTTGTGGAGTCTGGTTTTTTAGGAGTTAGGGACTAGCTCCGCCATCTTGAACCAACGGATACAATATATTTTGCACTCCAGCGGTATTATATCGAATTCCCGATGAGCATATGCGCTGGAGTTACTCATAATATATATAGTAGTATGACTCAAACAGTGGACTTTGTTAAAGACCTACTTGGAGCAGGGCCAGTAACTCTTAGTACGTAAACTGCCAACGACCAAAAACATCGAGGCCAGTAAATGGCCTCTGACCTTGTACAAGAGATGCCATCGAGCGTGCAAATCGTGTTGTGTTGAACTTTGATATCTGAATGCATGACCCGGCCTGCCAGTACACTTTCAACTTGGCTGTTGGCTGACGTGGGAACTATCAATATCATACGGTGATCTGCTGATTCGCGGAGCGGCGGATCTCACATAAGTTGCCGTCCGTTTCATTGTTGGCAGACGACGAGTACTGAGGTTTTGGCTAACAATTTAATTTCAACAGCTTCAAATACCGTTCAAGCCATCTGCCGACCATGGTGAAATACGTGCTCCACGCACTTATGGTAGCAGACCAGTAAATAAACTTCCATAGACCCCAATGGTAAATGCTCCCACTTCAAAACTTCGGGAAAAATACTCACAACTCTCCAAGGTGTTCGAGACACACATCAAATTAAAGCTTATTTCATCATCTTTCATTTTCTGTTCAATTTACGGGGGGTCAACTAATGACTTTTAGGAGAAATTTCCATCTGAAGACGATCACCCCTGAAAATAGTCCTGAAGCCCATCGCCATTTTGAAAAACGATGCCTACACTCCATTGCAAAATAGAGCGCTTTTAGGGTCCAAATTACATCCAAATTACACAGAACTGCAAGCTCCCAGTCCTGTACACGGCTTCCACCCATATTTGTTTACAAACCCTCAAGTTCATGGCCCATGCTCAAATACCGAAGATTTTGAGGGCATGCAAATCGCGATTTGGCCGGCGCAGGCAATTTCGGACCGATTTATTGGTCTGCACCCCTATACCTCCAGGCGCGTTGTCGCGCTGAAAGCCTTCGTCTTGCTTTCAAGCTTGCAGGAGTCGACTTCGAAGAGGTGAACATCGAATATTCGGAATGGCCGAAACTCAAACCAAGTGAGTTCCTCACATAATGGCAATTGTTGAACTAATTAAGTCAGTGTCGAGTCACACTTCCTAACCAAAAAGTAGGTAGGGAGGGAGTAGGCCATAATCATGGGAATGGATTATCCCATTTACTGTGAACGTCTTTCTTTGATTTTAGAATATCCCACTCGATCGGCAAGTACCGGTGTTGGAGGTGGACGGGAAGATGATTGGACAGACTAAGGCCATCATGCGGTACTTAGCCAAAGAATTCGGTGAGTTTTATCCTTCTTCATATTATCTTACCAGCTCGCTCATAAGGGCCGGACCTCTGCCGTGCCAATTCTCTCCAAGATGTTTGAATTTCATGCGGCAGAGGTTCGACGTTTGAAGCAGTACTGATCTCCCATCGGAATGTATAAAAGCTCTTCCGCCTCTTGTTTCGTTTTTGAAATATTTGTCCAAATGAACCTCTTAGTGGTAAACCCAATTTGAACAATTCGAGAAGTTTTAAATTGCTGACAAATGCGTCATGCGTGTTGTGTATTCCTTTAGACTTGAACTCTTTTAAAAAATCATCGCAAAAAAAATCTTGAGAAAACACGATCGTAATGTTTATACCATAATACGAATAAAGGCCTTTGTGTCACTATTACAGGAGTTTGTATTCGTTTTTGTGCCCACGTCAAACTTAACGCTAACATTTTTTTTAAATTATGAATAATAACTTTTTCCTTTAAGTGAGTTCCCTTTACCTCACTGACAAATACCTACCGATTGTTAATCCAGCGGCTAATGAGTCCCCGAAAATGCATTCCCGCTATTGCCCTTATAAAACCTAATCCAACCAACTGCCTGGGTAAACTTGGCTCCAGTCAAAACCTCCATTGATTTCGCTCTCTATTTCTACCCATGTTGAGACCCCATAGATTTGTCTCAAATGAAGAAATAAACCACACAATGTCACACCATCGAATAATCAATGTGGTGTTCTTACGCACATTTTTATTCACAAGCCAATCTATAAGAGAGGCGTCTCTGAATGGAATAGAGCCATCATTTATTTTAATATCTAGCAGGACTTTTTTGGAGGGGAGGGGAATAGCTTGATGGAGGCCAGAAACAATCGAAGCTGGCTGGCTGAGAGATGGTTTTTTGGTGTTGACCGTCTTCAGAAGACATTTTTAATATTGTGACAAACAATAGTTTTTCATTTTCGTCTGATGTGATAAACGATATTTTTTTCAAGAAAGGTTGTTTGTCGTTTCTTCAGGGCTTTTCGGAAAGACTCCCTTTGAAGAAGCATACATTGACCAGGCAATGGACACAGTGGAGGATATCTGGCCGGAATTCGAGAATATTGTCCGGGGTCCTTTTGCGACTCAGGTACTAACAATTTGAACACAGGTCCTAAATCAACCAGTGCAGGGGTTGAGGGCAAGGGGAATTTAGGACCATATTCCATTACAATGCATGCACCCCCCCCCCCCCAAATGAAAATGCATAACCCCTCAGTCAACGCTTCATCATACCCCATCCCGCCGAAAAATGAACAATAATCAACAACCAACTAACCAACTAATCAACCGAACATCATAATGTACTTGTTTTTTTAGTGATGAACCTAAGGTTGCATTTATTTACGAAAAAAATACAATTGTTTTTAACTTGAGGCCGCCAGAACAGAAGCTTTCTTGAAAGAAAAGGTTCCACCCGTCTACGAAGCCTTTGAACGCTTACTGGACCTGGAGCAAGCTGGGGACTATTTCGTCGGAAACTCGGTAAAAATATATTTGTTTGTCTTTTAGTTCATGACATAAAGAAATATAATCATTTCTGGCGATGATCCAAGAGATGAGTCTATTTCACAGAAACTGCGAAGTTCACAGTGAATAATAGTGACTTACAAAATTAAAAGCGACATGTGATCGCAAAGGTAACCAATCAGAATACTGAAGAGAAAAAAACATTCGTCTTTTCCTTTGTATCTGTAGATCACGGTGGCTGATATATTTTTCTTCGGCCAAAGGCGCCAACTCCTTGGAGAAGTACCCGAAGCTTACCGCCCTCAGGAGCCGCATTGCCGCCAACCCAAAATAAGACTAGTAAGTATTCGGCCGGGTTGCGACACAACTAACGACTTGAAGGTATACGTTCTCGACCGTGATTCATATATGCGTGCGTTGAGCTGAGATCCAATGAGGAGTTCTTCTCAATACGTCGGACATGTTTGCAGATCGGGCGACATTTAACGGCCAAATCACTCAGCTTGGTCAATTGTGTATAGAAATAAATGTATCATCAGTGATATACTTGATTTATTTGAGTCGTGTATGCCCTATAATGAATTTTGTGATGTTACACAACACAAAGCACAAACCCTCGAAGTAATGAGAATGACCTTCCGTAGCGGGCTAGAATACACGCTGGAATCTGAACCCATCAGAGTGCTCGCAAAGAATTCACTTATAGCTTTTTTAATGTTCCCCTCAAATTTTTAGATAAATCACTTGCTTCATGATATCATACAGTTATGATAATACAGTTTGATATTTCTGTAAGAAAACATTGACTAATGTTGACATGGAATCTTCAAAGTTAGGCACCCAGGCGCGGATCCGGGGGGGGGGGGTTCAACCCCAGCTCTGTAAAAAAAAAATACATAAATCAAATTCCTAAAAAAGAAGTCTAACACCCCCCCCCCCTGCTGTGACACCCCAAAAAAATATACTGGTTTAATGTCCGTCTGTTCAAAATACGGTACACCATAATCTAGTGTTAATAATCGTCGAATTTGAACAGCGCCCCTATTGAAATATAGTACCCCTCCCCCTCCCCCTTCACCCCCTCTTAAACTGATAAATCGAGAATACGTCGAGAAAAACAGGATTTCTTTTGGAAAATATGATTTGCCCCCCTCTAGAAAAAAACCTGGTGACGCCCATGTTTCCAGCTCTTGCACAAAACTTTACCCAATACCGTTCGTTTATTTAGCTCCACTGCGCATGTATGTCATTACGCGAGGAGCCAGTCGCGAGTACTGGGGAAAGTAATCGAACGCACTCATGGTACACCATGGGCCCAACCTCGTCCCCAGGGTGTTGAGCAGTATGCGCCCACCACTACCTGCTTACTATTGGAAATGAGGTTGGAAATAAAGTAAGCACTGGGGACGAGGTTGACCATGGGCCTTATTCACGAGTTGGCCATTTCTGTCGAGTTCCCTGATAAACAGTTAACATATTTCATATTAATATGAACAAATTAAAGAAATGAGTATTTTCGAGAAGGCGTGGACGAATGATCGCGATATCAAATCTTCGCTCGTACCCCCCCCCCCCCGACGCTGGGAAGGGCTGACGAATTAACGCTCTGATTGGATAGATTTTGCGTGACCTGTGACCTGCAAGTCATCACGACCACGACCCTGCAAGGTTTCAAACGGCCGTACAGTACGGTAGAGTCATTCATCACTCTTTTATTCCCATTCATAAATGCGGCGCCCTTTTTTGCTTGAAAAGCATAATAATGTAGGAAAATCTATGAAAACTTATCTGTTTTGTAAATTTTCAACTCCGTTTCGAATTCACGAAGGGTCGAAATGCATGATCATTCCACGCTCCAAATTTGTCCACATGGTCCGCAATGAAAAAGAAATTACACCCGGTATGGTGTGCATATATTTCTATGGCAAACTTTTTGGATTGTGTTTTTACGCATTGGCTAACCGTGGTCTACAGCTGCAGCCAGATGCTTTTTATACGTAGGTCATGATAAATTACCCATAATGCCATCCCCACTTCCTTCACAAGATTCTGTGAATCTCATTTACCCTTCCCATCGACCTGTTTGCAGGGCGAGGGGGGGGGTACGAGCGAATATGGAATCAGGATACAGGAAGAAAGTTTCCTATCCAGGGCTTACTTTTGGAAAAAAGGTTGGAAATAAAGTAAGCACTGGGGACGAGGTTGCAAACGACCCGGTTCGCTCGTACCCCCCGCCCTGCAAACAGGACGCTGGGAAGGGCAGACGAATTCACGCTCTGTTAATGGCTAGATTTTGCGTGACCTGTGACCTAACGTCATCACGACCACGACCCTGCAAGGTTTGAAACGGCCATTAAGACTGAGTCATTCATCACTCTTTTGGTTGAAAAAAAAGCATAATAATGTAGGAAATCTGTAAAATAACTTATCTGATTTGTTCAACTCCCGTCAGTTGCTCAGGCTCCGTTTCGAATTCACGAAGGGTCAAAATACATATCATTCGATGCTCAACATTATTTTGTCCACATGGTCCGCAATGAAAAAGAAATCACATCCGGTATGGTGTATAATGTATTTCTATGGCAAACTTTTCGGATAGTATTTGCGCGCATTGGCTAACCGCGGTCTACAGCTGCAGCAAGATGCTTTATACATAGGTCATGATAAATTACCCAGAATACCATCCCAACTTCCTTCACAAGATTCTGTGAAGGTAGCAGACCAGTAAATAAACTTCCATTGACCCCAATGGTAAATGCTCCCACTTCAAAAATTCGGGAAAAATACTCACAACTCTCCAAGGTGTTCGAGACACACATCAAATTAAAGCTTATTTCATCATCTTTCATTTTCTTTTCAATTTTCGGGGGGTCAACTGATGACTTTTAGGAGAAATTTCCATCTGAAGATGATCACCCCTGAAAATAGTCCTGAAGCCCATCGCCATTTTGAAAAACGATGCCTACACTCCATTGCAAAGTAGAGCGCTTTTAGGGTCCAAATTACATCAAAATTACACAGAACTGCAAGCTCCAAGTCCTGTGCACGGTTTCCACCCATATTTTTTACAAACCCTCAAGTTCATGGCCCACAGCATGCTCAAATACCGAAGATTTTGAGGGCATGCAAATCGTGATTTGGCCGGCGCAGGCAATTTCGGACCGATTTACTGGTCTGCACCCTATAGAGAAGCGAGGTTTTGAAAAATGTCTCCAAACCACTTGTACGGCACGAGGAAGGATGGATGACTCATATTTCATCAAAAAATTGCGAAAAATCTCTGACCTCTGTTTGCGGCTACCTTACTGTAGGCGCCCCCAACTTGGGCCTTCCGACCCCAAATTACCCCCTCCTTGTTCGCTCAAATTGCTGATGTTGGAGGAGGACGGTCCATCGGCCTATTTCAGTTTTGGAAGACGCCATTTTGAAACTACAGAGAAGCGAGGTTTTGAAAAATGTCTCCAAACCACTTGTACGGCACGAGGAAGGATGGATGACTCATATTTCAGCAAAAAATTGCGAAACAAAAATCTCTGTCTTCGATTTTTGGCCTGAAAAAAAGCCCCCTGTTTTCGGCTCCCTTTCTGTGGGGGGCCCCCCACGGGGGTGGAAAGAGTTTTTTGCCCCTCCCCCCCCAAAATTCCCCCCCCCCCCCCCTCCTTGTTCGCTCGAAATTGCTGTGATTGGAGGACGGTCCATCGGCCCTATTCAGATTTTGGGCGCATTTGTTGCGGAACCGCCATTGGTGACCCCTTTTGAAACGCTGCCCCCAGGTTCCGCCCCCCTGAAAAAAAAACACTCCGCAAACATTTGACAACAAACAGTGGAAGACGCCATTTTGAAACTACAGAGAAGCGAGGTTTTGAAAAATGTCTCCAAACCACTTGTACGGCACGAGGAAGGATGGATGACTCATATTTCATCAAAAAATTGCGAAAAAAAAATCTCTGACTGCGATTTCTGGCCTGAAAACAAGCCCTCTGTTTGCGGCTACCTTACTGTAGGGCGCCCCCAACGGGCGTGAAATGAGTTTTTGCTCCTTCCGACCCCAAATTACCCCCCCCCTTGTTCGCTCGAAATTGCTGTGATTGGAGGACGGTCCATCGGCCCTATTCAGATTTTGGGCGCATTTGTTGCGGAACCGCCATTGGTGACCCCTTTTGAAACGCTGCCCCCCCCCCCCAGGTTCCGCCCCCCTGAAAAAAAAACACTCCGCAAACATTTGACAACAAACAGTGGAAGACGCCATTTTGAAACTACAGAGAAGCGAGGTTTTGAAGAAGCGAGGTTTTGAAAAATGTCTCCAAACCACTTGTACGGCACGAGGAAGGATGGATGACTCATATTTCATCAAAAATTGCGAAAAAAATCTCTGACTGCGATTTCTGGCCTGAAAACAAGCCCTCTGTTTGCGGCTACCTTACTGTAGGGCGCCCCCAACGGGCGTGAAATGAGTTTTTGCTCCTTCCGACCCCAAATTACCCCCCCCCCCTTGTTCGCTCGAAATTGCTGTGATTGGAGGACGGTCCATCGGCCCTATTCAGATTTTGGGCGCATTTGTTGCGGAACCGCCATTGGTGACCCTTTGAAACGCTGCCCCCAGGTTCCGCCCCCCGAAAAATACAACACTCCGCAATCATTTGACAACAAACAGTGGAAGACGCCATTTTGAAACTACAGAGAAGCGAGGTTTTGAAAAATGTCTCCAAACCACTTGTACGGCACGAGGAAGGATGGATGACTCATATTTCATCAAAATATTGCGAAAAAGATACCGCTGACTGCGATATCTAGCCTGTAAACAAGCCCTCTGTTTGCGGCTACCTTACTGTAGGGCGCCCCCAACGGGCGTGAAATGAGTTTTTGCTCCTTCCGACCCCAAATTACCCCCCAAATTGTTCGCTCGAAATTGCTGTGATTGGAGGACGGTCCATCGGCCCTATTCAGATTTTGGGCGCATTTGTTGCGGAACCGCCATTGGTGACCCCTTTTGAAACGCTGCCCCCAGGTTCCGCCCCTGAAAAAAACACTCCGCAAACATTTGACAACAAACAGTGGAAGACGCCATTTTGAAACTACAGGTAGCAGACCAGTAAATAAACTTCCATTGACCCCAATGGTAAATGCTCCCACTTCAAAAATTCGGAAAAAATACTCACAACTCTCCAAGGTGTTCGAGACACACATCAAATTAAAGCTTATTTCATCATCTTTCATTTTCTTTTCAATTTTCGGGGGGTCAACTGATGACTTTTAGGAGAAATTTCCATCTGAAGATGATCACCCCTGAAAATAGTCCTGAAGCCCATCGCCATTTTGAAAAACGATGCCTACACTCCATTGCAAAGTAGAGCGCTTTTAGGGTCCAAATTACATCAAAATTACACAGAACTGCAAGCTCCAAGTCCTGTGCACGGTTTCCACCCATATTTTTTACAAACCCTCAAGTTCATGGCCCACAGCATGCTCAAATACCGAAGATTTTGAGGGCATGCAAATCGTGATTTGGCCGGCGCAGGCAATTTCGGACCGATTTACTGGTCTGCACCCTGAAGCTCATCTGCCCTTCCCAGCGCCCTGTTTGCAAGGCGGGGGTGCGAGCGAAATGACCCGGGTGAGCTAAACGAACGGCCCCCCCCCCCAAAAAAAAATTGGCAAAATGGTCAAAACAAGTCACGAGAGGGCGCACTGCACTACAATGTCAGCTAGCTAGTTCCACATTCATGATCATGGTGACCGTTTCAGCCGATTTTCGACTAATTTTGACAGATTAAAAAGAAAAAAAAACGGGTTTGACAGAAAATTTGACAGAATGCGAGTTTTGGGCAGATTTTTGGCAAAAACAGCAAATTTGAAAAAAAAATTGTTTATTTGTTCAAAAAGCCTTCAATCCTTTCAATCAAACCCTTGCATAATGGGACAGGTTGGCTGGTCTAGGTGCCGAGGTTCACTGCGGATCGGATTTCGTCATGCGTTTTGCTTGAAATTTATGTGATTTCATAACATATGTGACTATTGTTTATAATGTAATTTGAACCTTAATTAAGGCAATACTACAACATCTGCATGTGATTTTACGTGTTTAAAGTGAATTTCGAGTAATTCTCAGAGCTGTTCTGGGGAATTTGGCAGATTTTTGATAAATCTGACAGATTTCGAAGTGCATTTAGCAGAATTTGGACATGATGTTACGGTCACCCTGTTCGTGACATTATGCATTATTATTTGACATGTCTGACAGTCGACAGTGACCAAGAGTACATGTAAAAGTAAGATGCACCAAACCATATGTTCACGGAACATGACAAGTAGAAGAAAGGTAACTTGTTCATTTTTGTGGTTAACAATACATTAGAAATACAAGCTGGGTTGGAGCCTCTGTAGTATCATGGATGGAGGTTGACTAGCCTAACTGAGGTAATCCTTACTTTGAGGACACCTCTATTTTTTACAAGTTCTGTTCAAAACTGACTTTTGCAGATGACTGTCCAGTACCAAAGTGACTTTTGCAGGCTTAAGCAGTCTTTTTTCTTCATATAAACTCATGTTAGTTGTACTTTTGAAAGCACTTTTCGAAGAAAATGTGACTTTCCCACCTTTTTTTGCAGTCAGACGTGCATGTTGTAGTTCTCACACGCGTGAAAGCCCTACATAATGAAAGCCCGATGCTGATTGGCTGCTAAAAAAAATTAATTAGTCTGGTTCCAAGACCAAAAAATTCTGACTATTCCTTAATCTTTTGGTCTGGGAACCAGACTAAAAATAAATAAGTTAGTCTGGTTTCCAGACCAAATGATTCTGACTATTCCTGAATCTTTTGGTCTGGGAACCAGACTAAATATAAATAAGATGTTTATTTTTTATCAGCCAATCAGCATCGAGCTTTCATCGCGTCAATTAGCTTTCACGTTTGCCATCTTGGTTTTTGAGTCTGTTTTCTGGTTGTCATCGTCGTCTTTTACCCCTGAATTCCCTCATAAATCAAAGCCCCTGCCCTCTTTCCACAAAATTAAACCTGCTGATATTCAAGAAGGTGTCATTGCCAATTGTTCAGATGTGCCAAGAAACATCAGAATGTCAATTTTGAGTGTGATTTAGTCAACTGTTTTGGTGAGTCTTTCCCTTCCTATATAGGAACGGGGTCCTAACAGTAAGGATTACCCTAACTGAAACTGAAACTGAGTGAAAGCGTCGGACTTGACTAGCCCGACTGCATCTGGCCGTAGCTTGAGTAGCCTTAGCTGGAGTTACCCAGCCCTGAGTTTTATCATTGGGTTGTCATCTAGGGCTGGAGCTCATTTTTCTCGAAAACGATAGTATAGGCGAAAAAAATTTGGAAAATGTTGAATTTTGTCCCCGTTACACACTAATTGCAACTGTAACTCACCCCAAACTTGCCTGGAATAACCATTACACAGGTCCTTGAAGTAAAAAACGATCCACGATGAAGATTCAGCCTACAATTGCAGTGAAAACAGGAGGAATAACCGCTAACCTGACAACCTTGTGAGCATGGCCAGGATCGCCAATGGTTTGTGCACAAAAAATTTTTGTGTACGATTGAATGGCGGTCGGTTACCGGTACCAGGCTGTCAACTAGTCGTTTTTGCCGGCTGGCGATTGGCTGTTGGCGCATGACGTCGCGCGGAAGCGTAACACCCGATGACTGTTTCATGCACTATCGGTTGCGGTTCCAGTACCGCAGCTGTGATGCGAGTGGTAAACTTAATATGAGTACATGAAACAGTCGCTAGGAGGATCTTTTTAGAAGGAAAACTGGGGAAGACTAAGCTACTATTCATCCTAAGCTACTATAGCTGTGCCAATTTTCCTTCTCAAAAGTACCCTCCGAGCCATGCTGGTTAGTCTTCCCAACTTTGCTTTTTTTTAAAAATATCCTCCTAGCCATGCCGGCTAGTCTTCCCCATTTTCCTTCTAAAAAATATCCTCCTAGCCATGCTGGTTAGTCTTCCCCAATTTTCCTTCTAAAAAATATCCTCCTAGCCATGCTCGTTAGTCTTCCCCAGTTTTCCTTCTAAAAAGATCCTCCTAGCCATGCTAATTAGTCTTCCCCAATTTCCTTAAATAAAAAAATAAATAAAAAAAAATAAAAATAAAAAAAATAAATTTATATATAAAAAAAACAAAAAAACAAAAAAAAAACAAAAAAAAAACTTTTCTTCTAATGGAAGTTATACTTATAGCTCTGATAATAATATAATACTTTCAACTAAAATAAATAATTCAATTCCAGGCAAAAAAGTTTTCGTTCGTCTGTCGTTTTACTTGTTGCCATCTTTGTGTCTGTAAACATTTGTATCCCCTCGTGCCGAGCTTGGCAATGATTGGATCTTTATAACTGGTCGTCAAGCTCGTTTAAAGGCACTTTCCGAACGGTTTAAACCCCCTTTCTCCACGAGGATCGTCTGATCGTCTGACGTATCGCGAGGTACGCCTAGGGACAGCTATAGACCCTATGTTTATAGCGATACAAAAACCAAAAAAAAACAAAAAAACAAAAAAAAAATCCCCCACGAGAAAATTTCTTTTTATCAGCCAGAACCAACCAAATCAAGCATATTTTCTGGTAGAATATTATTTCATTATCCAAAAATAGGGTAGACGTCCCGAATATCGGCACGTCCCGAAATTCGGTAGCCCTAAATAGTAAACTGGCCCGCCAACGCTGTCACGTGACCACCCATGTTGCTATCAGGTGACAAGACGAACTCCCGCCCTTGGGTTTTCAACAACAAAAAACAGAAACTTACGACGTATTCTTGCAAAAAAAAATGGGATTAAAAATCTCTCCGTAAAAGGCGAACTATTTTTTCAAGTTTATAGGATTCCTTGTAAGATGGGGTTTAAGATGAAAATGATGATTGCTGCCATTTTTTCATGTCGAAGTGGTTAAAATGGAAGTTTTTTTCTGACGTTGGTGATGGTTTGTGCCGCTGAGAGTGGAAGATCGTCTGTACAATTTGTACAAAGTGCAGGTGTGTAGTCTTGTGGGGGATGCCGAACTTACAAGCAGGGGTCAGAAAGTGACCCGAATTTCGGCACGTGATAAACAACTCACAAAATCAATATTAGTTTGATAACCATTTTGAATTTTGTTGGGGACTGTAACTAATATACGGCAAAAATACAACTTTTACGAGCGTAAAAATATAAACCTACCTACCGAACTAAACGTGTGCGTAATGCAACTGTTTCCCCACGCGCTGAAACATGGTGCCGCCCATGGCAGAAGCACGTGACTGCACGCATTGCCAAACGTACATGTACGCACAGGGTGCTGAATTTCCGGACAACATGAACGTCTTTCAAAGTCACGTGTCATTACCAATTTAGTTTAGGTATCGCAACACGCACTATGCCCACTTGCTGTGTGTTGACGGGAGTACCGGGTAAATCGATACTGCATATGTCGAAAAATAATAATCGGCTCTTTATGGTGCTGAAATTCAGGACGTCTACCCTAGTTCATTCAAGAGAATTCCAGCAAATTTTAAAAAGAGAAAAAAACGTAAATGAATTTGAAACTTTTGTCTGCAGCGCAACGGCTCGAACTCACGCACAGACCGAGAATCTTTGACCCAGCACAGAATGCGTCACACAAAATTGATTAATTAATGCGTGTGTAGTTGGGTCATAAGTGCACGCGCTATCCGGAACTAGGCAAAAGCATACGGTCATTCGTTGGCGAATTTTCAAAAATTAGAGACTTTACAACTTATTTTGATTCAACAAGAATTCGATGGAAGAGTTTATACGACTGTAGTGTACCGGTACGAACAAAATATTCGAAATCACACGATACAAGTGATATACCAAGAAGAAAATTTATCGTCGATTCGCAGCTCTCGCGATTTTCTACAAACCGTCTAAACATGTCCAAGTGCGAGTCGGAAATCTGCCCAAAATTCCTCTTCTAAAGATTTTATCGGAAAAATCTTTGTGTATCTAGGAGCTTATATTTTCCTTTTCAAAATGAACATCGTCCGAAAAAAAATTATTGGAGACTTATCCGAAAGAGGTAGGTTTTTATTTGAAGCTATCCGGACCGGAACTAGGAAAAATCCGGAACTAGGAAAACAACTTTATTTCTGGGCAGATATTAAGGCTTTGCAATAAGAAGCCTAAAAATAGCAAAGCAACCACTCTTAGCTCTTTTCCTCAACAAAACTTATATGTTGGCTTACGATCATCCACCATACCGATTAACAAAGTAAAATCTCTTCATTTGTGGCAGCAAGCGGGATTTCCAAAGCATGCAGTTTTTGCGTTGTAGAAAAAAATCCTGCTTAATTCTACACAGGGGACGCTTTATGGAAAATTGTTGCTATCCGATATCCGGGCCAAGTAACTCAATATAGGGCCTAATATTTATTTTTTTAAATGAGTTAGACACCTTAGTTTTAGGAAAATATATTTCCTTGAGCTTTTCAAACAATTTCTTTCTTTTTCCTTTCTTTTTTTTCAATGCCAATACACTTTTCATAATTTCAAGATTAATTTCAATATAATGGTTGAATCCTCAATAGATTCGAAAAACAGAAAGTAAAATTGTTGAACTAAATCTTTGGGAACTTTAAATGTTTGACTTGTTTTGACTTTTTGACCGAAAAGTTTTGATTTTTTTTAACCGAAAAAAAATTATTTACGAATGGGAATAAATATGCGCTTGGTTGGTATTAAACACTATGTTTAAGACTGGTCGGAGTCTGGATGCTGATAATAACCCTTGGCTTCGCCTCAGGTAATTATCAACATTCCAGACTCCTACCAGTCTTATAGTGTTTAACACCTCACAAGCACACCCATGTTTGTTTTACATACCTACCTGTAGTATGGACATTCCTTGGTTTTCGTGTAGTTAAGAAAAACCAGTGGAAAAACTCATTTTTCTCAAACTGATTTTGCCACAGATAAACCTACATGTAACCCAAAAATACCTCTAAAAATGTTTTCCAGAGAGGGGAAACCTTGTGTGGACATCGGCAAGTCCACACAACGTCGCTGCTACCTGGTTTATGTGGACATCTTTTGCTAGGAAGTCCACACAGTGAATGTAATGCTTGTCCACATTTATTCCCTTAAAAGACAACCAGCATCGGCCAAATATCCACTGCAACCAAAAAGGGTGGATTTACCACAAATGACAAAAAAACTCTCTATTTCACTCCTACACATGTATCCAGATGTGAAGACAACATCAATCTATCTATCAATCTATCACTCTGTCATGTTTGTGGGCGGAGCTAGTCAAGGATGAACCAATCACACAGCGATCCTTACATTTATTGTTATGTGCATAAATTTTGTAAAGACTTTAAAGGACAATATTTAATAGCTATCACAGAAACTGTGCAAGAACGTGGTTCCTCAACTACTGAATGGCACGATGCAGTTAAAATCATTCTGCCCTACCAAACTGCACTTGCAATGGTGGTGAGCTAATGGCAAAGTTAACTGTACATATTTAAAGTTTGCAAAAATTATACTGGGTTTTCTGGAAGTTGCAATATTTCAAAAACAGTCACAATTTTTCAGAAGACTTTTTGGAGGATGTATGATGCACCTATTGGAAACTAGTTATAATTTGTATGCCCTGCCAACAAAGCTGAAGGGACATACTGAACAGGGGCTGCTGTCACTTATGTGGATCCGTGAACAAAAGATGTCTACACATTGCAAGATTTTAGATGTTACATGTACATGTATGTCGACTTGCACAGGTCCACACATTGTTTTCCACTTTCTGAAAAAAAAAAATATTAGAGGCATTTTTCATGTTATTAGCTTAGGGTTACCTTTCGCAAAATGAAGTACAGCATTGGTTTTGGACCCCAGAGGTCAAAGGTCAAGGTCATTATGGTTAAAACAAATGGTTTCAGCAGAGTATTCAACCTCATGCATGTCATGTCCCATGCTAAACGTAGTTTCAGACTTACAGACAAGGCTTCTCAAAGCACATGCTTGAAGAAACATTTTAGAACAAACGTGCCAACTGGAATGATGAATAGTGCTCCAATGGCTTGATGTTTGATAAGGAGCACAATTTTGTACCCCTTATGGTAGTTGTGTGAACGTCAAATATTCTACTTTTTTACAATCTTTTTTTGAGGAATGTGATTTACAGCCCAAAAGGATAGGTTTCAACCAACATGTCCCGTTATACATGTGTGAATTTTGCATTGACTGATTTTTTTTTTTCCTTTGGTTCTCCCAGAATGTACCATTCATCGTACAATGTACATACAAGATGTACTTGAATATTACATACACAACTTGGATCTGATTTGGTGCTGCTCACGTCATCGTGTTTTACAAACCTGTCAGCGCAGACATTCAAAACAGCAACAAAACTGATGAAGAATGGGGTTGCTATAAAACTTGAGAGTGTACAGAAAGAAGTCTACAGCGTCAAGGAGACTTCAGGGAATCATGGAACAACATTTGGTTTTGAGGAAGCCACTGAGAGACATTATCTTCGTGCTAGCCCTTGCGGGGGTTTGCTTTGGGAGACTGTATAATCCCTGGAAGCCAGACATGATGCGTCGTCATGGTGACCAGATGGAGGAAGATGAAAATGAGCCAGATCCAAACTTTTTTTATCTGGATGCCCTTATGCCAGGTGTCCTTCCACAAAGAGTAAGTATTCAATAATAATTCAATAATGGCTTATTAAAAACGTGTCTCACAGTCAAAATCTGAGTTGTATACATGTACATTAAGTGAACATTTTATATCAAGTACCAAGTGGTACAAGCCACGGCGGTTCCACGAACCGTACAACTGTGAATTTTGCCATGCAATGGGACATCATGTAATATGCAAATTAGACTCATGCTCAGCCGTGTCACAAGCTGTAGGTATTCCATAGAAACTCACTGGCAAAGCTGTGATACACACGTGGCATGGAACAGTTATAATACACCCCGAGTAAACTGTCCACAAACCAACCAGCCCACCCACCAACCCACCAACATAAGCAGCTCAAGCCCACGGCGTGTTTTACACCGTAGTGGGAAAAACATTTCAAACAATTCGGGCGATTCACAATGCAGTGCACCACCAAGAGTTTGCCATGGAGAATTCATTTTTCCCAGTGCATTGTGGGAGATGGTCGACAAATTCTCAGTGCGGGACATTTGAAATAGTTAGTTTTTTCCGGTCTGTTTCGTAAGCGTATGATTCGAGGCTCTGTCTACCCATTTATTTTCTTGTCATCAATATGGTGTTTTTGGTAAGGCGGCAGAACGCTATGCCCCAATCTATGACATATTAGCTCAAGTTGTCTACTGACACTCATTCAAATGGGCCATGTTTTGTCGACCGTAAACTTGAAAAACGGACTCTCCGTGGCAAACTCTTGGTGGCGCACTGCATTGTGAATCGCCCGAATTACAAATATACTTCTTCTAAAAGATGTTATGATGCATAAAAATAGACATCAAGTAGACTTTTGATGTTTGTTTTTATGACAAACTCACGATGATGGGACGTAACACTTTTTGGTTGTACATGTACTGTACATGTACATTGTTTCAGTTCAGTTATGATTGTCACTGGCAGTTAATTTATTAGTTTCACATTGTTTTAAGCATTTTATCATTTGACAAAAGGTATTGAAAAGAAATGAGTTCTTCAAATTACATGAACATTTATCGGCTTTAATTTCAGTTTGATGATGTCGCAGCATTTAGATGTCTATTCTGGTACACTTCATTATGGAGTTTGATGGGGTCTCTAATTTCCTTGCAGTTTATGCAACATATGCCGTAATTTTCGGAATATAAGCCGCGCGGCGTATAAGCCGCAGCACGCAAAAATCTGCAAATTAAGATTTGAAGTCGGCGTATAAGCCGCACCGGCGTATAAGCCGCACCGACCGCTGCGGTTTCAATTTTGTAAGGCCTCCAAATTCTAGTCAAAATGCTCTGAACCAGTTCCATTTTCAGTACAGAAGCTATTAAAAGGGCCACAAAAGTTATATCAAATCATTTACATCGATACTTTTACAAACAAATATGGGAATTGATGAGAAATAAACACCGGGAACTGCTGCCGGTTGCCCCGTCATAGCACGGCAGCCTGCGCCACGCACGCCGGTGAAAGACAACATTTTCCCACAGCACGTGAGAAAGTATGAAACCCACCGTGTGTTGTCTGACTCATAGAGCTAGGCGCTACAAATCTTGCTTTGTGGCAACAGATACTGATTTGTTTTGTCCTAAGAATAAACAGGACCGTTTTTACCTCAAAACTTATCCACTTATTCAAGTTTCGATCATAACTTTCTTCGGAAATAGTCAAAACGAAGCGGACATTTTAATAGACGAATCCATTAATTTTGTAAGGGGTGATTTAGTCCCTCTTTTGAGTTTTACATCGTTTCTTGAATACATTTCAAGAAAACAAAATATATTGCAACGTTGAACAACTGATTATGTAATAGAAAAATGTTTCGAACGCCATACAAATTTTAGTCGTCTTTTTTCTTATTTTTTAAACAGCGTAAATATTGGTAATTATTGTTCCCAAGAAAGAACACCCCTTTGTTACCACAAATGGTGTGGTCCGCTGGGGGGGAAAAAACATGCTGCATATCGCTGCTGCACTGTACCAGTATCACGTACGGCTGGTCGCAAGTGTCAAAGACAGCTTTCATCACCGTACTTTTTACCGCTCGGTACCTTTGCGTGAGACGTGGTTTCGGTTTGTTAATGACTTTCTTAATTTATAATTCATTTCAGCAACACATCTCTTCTTGTACCAGTACATTAAATACACATGTGAATCTTATTTTTATTCTTCAAGGCTCGGCGTATAAGCCGCCCTGTGTATAAGCCGCAGTAAACATTTTCATGGGCAAATTCAACGTATAAGCCGCGGCTTATATTCCGAAAATTACGGTGCTTAAATGTCTAAAAATATCTTTTACAGCTTTTTTGTCTTTGCATTGGCATAATAAATTTCTGCTCTGAGCTAACTAAAGCATGATTCATATGAACTGGACAAAAAGTTGATTTTCTGCGCTAACCCTCCTACTGTTTGATCTGTCACAGACAGTCAAAAAAATCAATCATGTTCCCCTGCCATGCCTTTTACACACAGGTTAGTCACCAACAGTCAGATCATATAAGATTATAATGTACACCAAATTCAGGTACACGCTATTCATAAATGTGTACAGTATGGGTAGTATTGACTCGGTGCAAAAGTGCCCGCCTCAATTATGAAAAAAAAGAAGAGTGTACATGTATGTATGTATGTGTTGTGGACTCTTGAATGTCATTGCCACCATATGCCTGATACCCATCATGCCATGCGAAGACACCACCGGATTGTGTATGGTTGATGCACACTGCAGAATCAAATTTTATAGTGTACAATGTACATGTACGTACGTGTGGGTGTAATGTACTTAGTAACGTACATGTACAGGGAGGGGGGGGGGGAAGAGCCGAGTGCCTGTAGCGGTCTGTGTGCCTCTTCCATTAGGGCAATTCCACGGTAACGGAAGGACGATTTCACTCATTAAACAAAATTTCAAATGAGTGTATCACAGACACTGTTATTAGTTACAGCAAACAAATGTCACAATTGTATTTCTATAATGCTACCTTCAATTTCCACACTTTTGAGGGGCATGAATACCTCTCGTTCATGAATTATGAATATTAATGAGGTCGGTAACGGAAGGACGGTAAAACGGACAAGGGTTTTCCAACTTACATGCATTTTGCATAAACTCTGTGAATTTTATGGGGTAGGCCTAATTATATTTTAAAGGTAGGAAATGGAATCCCTGAAGCTTTATCTATACTATACCACCTTTCATTTGAATTTAAGTGTTTCGGTAATTTTTTACAACGTCTTAAGTGGATTATAATTTAGTAACAGAAGGACGGTAACGGAAGGACAAAAGGTTTACTCAATTAAAGCATGAACAAAATGTGAATTTACACTAATTGTACAAGTGAAACAAATTGCTGAAATGTGTAACTGAATGTGAAATCAACAATATGCAGCCCTGGCATAAATAATTATACCCAAGAAACTATTGAGATAAAGATAGAAGCCTGCTAATTAATGATAACAAATGAAAAACAAAAACAACCAAAAACACATAATTCACGAACACAAGACAACTACAGAAATGGACTTCAAACCCATCACCTCAATCCTTAAAATTTTAAATACACAGTATTTGAGCACTTGAGTATATTGGTTACATGTTCACCAACAACTTTTAATAATAATACCGGTAAGTTCAGTGGTTTACCTAAAGTGTGGGGGGGACCAGCCTACATACATACATTTAAGTTAAAAACATATACTGGTAGAACTGATGGCTTCAGAATCATTATGCATTAAAAAATGTTTTAGGTGTTGCTTTTAATTGAACTCTAAATTCAATGTTTGAAATCAAATTAAAATGATTTAGAGTAGTAACAATAATTAACTTATAAACATCCAAACTGAAGTTGTTAACTTGGGCACAGTTTGTCAAAAATTGCACCTCACATGTCTTACATATGTAAATTGAATTGAAAGTGCCCAAAAGTACGGGTACTTTTTGACTTATTTTGCTTCTGGAATGGCTTCACAGAATGTGTATCTTTCTCTGTTGGCCATGAATTTTGTTGGCAGCAACTTTATGATTTGATTTTCTGCAACAACTCCATACAAGTACCGGTACTTGTACATGTAGCTTTTCAAATGCCATGTAATCGGAAGCAGAACTAATTTTTTCCAAGGAAATGCTACAAAGCTGAGTGAGATACAGACATGAAAGTTTCGGTCAACTGTCATTTAATAAAAATAATCTACAGTGCTGTGCATTTAAATTTTGTTTTTATCATTCATCTTAATCTTTCATCATTATTAATATTCTTTGCATGAACAATGTATGCAATTTGGGTACAAAAAGTGAAAAGTGCAACACAGGCGATTCGCAAGCGTAAGCGAATGTCGACAGTACAACATACACATGCAACGTGCATGCAAAAAATCCAGCAGATTCGTGTTTTCTTGGTGTCTACACATTCAGCCTGCTTCCCATTGAATGATAGGCCTCTGTTTAAAGCTAGGCCGCTGTTGGCTGGGTCTCTTTTTTCATTCATGCAGATTGACAATGGGGCTGGACCCGTATTATAGGACCAAAACCGGGGTTCAGATAACGGCTTATTATACAAATTATACATTTCCAATCGCATTTTGTTGGAACAGTTTTACTTCATTTTTTATAAAACCCCTCTAGCTATGGTATGGAATATCCTCTCCTTATGGGCTCCATGTGCCAACAAAAGAGGCCACGCATGACGTTGTCGTAGAAGTTGAAATGTTTCTACTCTTACGATTGTTGATGTTTTTGAGTGCCGACTAATTCTGATCATTTTAAAATGATCTGTGAAATGAAATGTTCCCGCAGTCATAGCTCAGGCAAACCTTGATCCTGAAAAGTCAGTCACTGACTGTTCTGTGTCGTCACAAGGTCGACCTGAGGGCAGCTTAATATTGCAGCTAACCAGTTTACTAACACTGTATGCTTTACCACTGCACATACTTGTACATACATGTATAGGCCTCCCTATGATTGCATTTATGGCCAATTTTTAAAAGTCCTTTCTTTGATTTTTTTTTTTAGAGCTGTTTTTAAGCTCCTTTGAGAAAATTGAAGAGTTGTGTGTGTGCACTCGTTTCAAATAAAGGTGTGGATGAATTAGGTTTGATGCAGTTCCTCCCTATCACCATGTACATGTACATTATTAATATTTGTCTGTTCTTTTACCCCATTAGTCTGAACAGTATCTGTGTAGCTCTGTGGCTGTACCAAGACAAGATTCTTACATTAGTGAGTATTATGGGTGTTCATGTGCACAAGTACATGTACCATGTCCACTGCAATTAAAGTTAACATTGAAAATGGAAATTGGAATTTTCTGGGAAAATCGATTCATATTTGCAATCACATTTCATGTTTTTGCCACAACTTTTCCTTGCATCTTCGCCTGCAACTTCATTACAAATTCACTACAAATTCACTGTGAAATGGAATGAAATTAATCATTGTAATCCACACCGTTCTTTGATACCAGGGGTGTGGTCTGCAGGGAACCTAAACATCTGTAAATGAATGAACAAAAAATAATGTGGAAATACTTTTACCATCAGCCTATAGCAAATGATTACTGGCAATTTATTGAAGCATAATTAGATAGATGCAAAACAATATGAGTGTTTAAATGATATCGCTAATCTTCTGTAGTGGATGCTGTTTTGAGTAAATGTTTTGCCTTAATGTACCATGCAAAGAAGAATCCAAATAAGACTTCTTACATGTACATGTAGTGTTTAAATTTAGATTGCCATGCAAAGTTGATTCAAATTGCTAACACGGTTGTTACCACCATGTACAACTCAATGAGTCTGACTTCATGGTTATTGTTTATTGTTGTTTTATATTGCATTCCTATTCAGATTTTTAAAGCAATTAACATTATCTTCCTTTCTGTCTCTATAGTCGGATTTGAGCCTCATGCAAATATGGATACAGCCCACCATATGCTCCTGTTTGGCTGTGCTGATGTGAAGGCTTCTCCGGGTCTGTCCTAGTAAGTAGAGTGTACATGTACATTTGCCGTTACTTAGGGTTACCGTAGTTGTAAAAGACTTGTCTTTTTAAACAGAACACTGCACCCTTTTTTTATGATTGACATCCACAAAAAGAAGCTGATTACATTGTTATTATTGTTCTTGACCGTGCGATTAATTTTATTTGTACAGTAGGCTACAGCCGGAAATGAAGTGAAATTCCATGCATGGAATCACATGTGGGTACTTTAACTTCACGCATGGCATCCTGTATGATTGAATAAATTACCGGCTTTTATGGGCATGTAGAGAGTTTTCCCAGACAAAGAACATATTTAAAGTGCTTTCTTCCCTTAAGTTGTGTGAGGACACGATGCCACGTGTGTCACCAATTCACGATTGAGCCGGGCGTGCAACAAAGCAATGCCAGTTAATGCCAATACATGTAGAGTAATTAGTTTGTACAACTCATGCGTGTCGTGTGTTTGGCGTGACAACGTACGTGGAAAAAGTATAATCTTAATAATAAATAGAACATTGCAATAAATTCTGCAACATTTAATTGTTGTTCTGCCAAGCTTGCGGTAGACAGTCGTGTTTTGTCTTTAGGCGCCCATGTCTAGTATGGTAGCAGGGCGCTAGCTTTATGTTTATAATCATATGCTCTGTTCCATGTGTTTAGCGACTTTAAATATGACATGATTTTAGATGATTATTCGTATATATGCCTGCCTAGAAAGGAATGATAATTTTGACAACAACGAATGCTCTGTAGAATAACAAGGAGGGTACACCAAGGGGTTGTTTAGGAAAAGAGGAGAAGAAAGAATTCTCAAAGGGAAACTGAAGCACTCCTTTAAAGTGCATGTGTGGGTAGCGATTGCTAAGGCTGGAGCAAGTGATGTGGCCATTTTTACAGGTTGTATGGACGGACAGTTCGATGTGACACAAATCATCCCAAATACCATACCGGTACAACCCTCCATCCATCAGGTATTCCCAAACAATCATCGCTTCCAACAGGATAATGATCATAAACACATACTAGTAGAAGAACACAGCAAGAGATGGACAACTTGAGAATTAAACTGGTGGAAAACCCGACCGAAATTGTATACATTTTATAATGTATGCAAGTTGGATGTGTAACTTGCGCACTTGCAAGTTTACATGAATATGACTGTAGGACACACTAAACAGATAAATTACTTAAAAGCTCCTCTATTTATATTGTTTTCCTCCCAGCGACTGCAATAGTATGGGTACATGTAAGGGCAAGGGCAGTATCCTGTTTGCCTGGGCAAGAAATGCTTCACAGCCAACGTTACCGAGAGGTATGCATGCACGTGTTATGTTTTACTGTAGCAAAGCAGCATTCCATCCAAAAACAATAAAACAATCAAAGAAACCTTATAATGAACATGTATCTTGGTCAACAACAAAAAAGAAACAGAGGTTTTCCTTTACACTTCTGTAGAGTGTTGGAGCCCTGCCAGAGGGGCATGCAGTGCATATGCAATGAACATGATGAAGGCAAAACCCACACATGGTCATTTCTAATCTGTCAGCAGCAACTGTGAATATACGAGGGAAGAATTACATGTAACATGTGTAAGGGGTGGTTGGGTTTGAAGTTGCTTATTAATGCCAAAGCAAGCAGCAGTTAGCTGTACATTCAGTGCTGATCAGAAGAGGAAATTCTATTGGCCTGATAGGCAGGGATAGTAATGATAACACATGATGAGTTACGGACATGCAATTACATGGACTTATAAAGGATAGTAAATAAATGTAACACTTCACTATGTAATACAGAATTGACTAACATGTATGCATTGTAACCGATGTCTGATATGTACATTTGTTTCTTCATGCAAGGTGTTGGTTTTCATATCGGTGGGAGCAGTGGTATCAACTATCTTACTCTGCAAATACATTACGGTGACATCAGTCATTTCAAGGGTAAGCAACCATTTCTATTTTTTCATATTTTATGATTTAACAGAAATTATAGGCTATTTGCTACTCGCTGAAAGTGGTTCCTCAGTGGTCAAGTAGTGAGACGTCTGCACTAGCAGGAGGGTGTAGCTGGTTCCAGTATTTCCAGTAACTCTTGATTTTGTTCTTGCAAGCCCTCTGACAACACTGAGTATACAGTGTTTGTGAAGGGCAAAACCCAATATTAAAAGAAGTGCCACCCCCCTCCAATCCCTCCTGTGTGTTACTCCTTGCAACCCTGCATGCTTGTGTGTTACCTATATGCATATTTGTTTCTTGTTCCTCTGTCATTTGCCTCGGAAGAAGTCCTTGCTAAGATGAAATATTAGGCTGCTCTGAGTTTTGTATTTGTATATTCCAGGATAATCCAGTCGGTAAGCAGTTAGCAACATTTTTATTCCTTTTCAAGAACAGAATTATTGTTAGGCCGCAGAAAAAAATATTTAAAAAAAAATTCAAAATTCCATCGTTATTATTCCATAACTAAACCTGGGCCAAATTTTCTTTAGGTGTGTCATTCAAAAGACAATCACTTTTGTACGTTGCTACAAAGATAGCTATTTACAAATGTACACAAAAAAAGTTTTTACAGGTGAAACTTGAGAATACAGTGTAGCAAAGACAGTACATCTGTTCATGTACCAAACTCAGTACAGAAGAGAAACATGATCAAAATGGATTTGAGAAGTACAGTACATGCCATGGTAACAGTTTCCAATGTAAGTCAGTTTGGTAAAATGTGCATACATGTACGTGTACACCATGAACATGTATCTGATACTCACTGATGATTACATTTATTTTCATATTAATTGAAACAAATGTCCTAAAAAGTAAAAGTGGAATGAAGATGAACTTGTATTTAATCTTTTTTTTTTTAGCCCTGATGCCAAGTTGTCTCTTTTTAAAGACTTTGTCCTACAAAGTAACAGCATAATAACACAGTGATATGTACCGTAGAAGTAATTGTTTTGAATAGCAGGATACATGTATGTAGGCCTACTGTAATTAGCCATACTTCACCCTACCATGCCTACCGGTATCTCATACATGTACATGTACCGGTACGTACATGTTGGCTGCAACCACTCTCCATCCACTTACCTGTTTACCAGTGAGGCCACGTGAAATTGAAACCATGGCAACCAGAGTCTTGTTACGTCAGTAACTCTGGGCTGTTCGTCTTGTGTGACCTGTGTAATTATAGAAATGGGTACAATTTATGATTATAGCTATCCATTGTACTGGGGGAGCACCGGTACCAATACACATTCAAATGAGCTGTTGACGTGAATTGTAAATGAAGTCAACTTGTTATTCATAATTATGTGTAGTATCCTTAGGATTTTGATTGTTTGACACTTAGAATTAGCAAACTCTTCTCTTCATTTTGATAAGTGCTCAGTTTGATATCTGATGTATGTACATGTACCGGTACAGATATTATGTGGTTAATACTGCTCCTTTTCATTTTACATGTAATTTAAAATTTATGTATTGGTTCCACCTTTCCTAGAAATTACACAAAATCAATCTAAAACTCTGATCATTAATTTAGAATGTGATCTGATTGATCCATATACACGTACTGTACTGTACACTGAAGCATACATGTACATTAATGTGAATTTGTTTTGTCTGCTTGTTGTTTAAAATCAGAAAAGGCCTTTTCCATTCATTGTCCATTTCTTTCATTAACAAACATTTGTAGGCAAGACGATAAATAGATTATGTCTCTACAATGTACATGTACTGGTATGTTCTCTTTTCATTTTATGTAAAACGTAATATACATCAAAACTGCATTCAATCTCCTGAGTTACTAGCTACAAATACTGCATCAATCGCCTGTCTAAGAATTTTTAACAGGTGTGTCTTTGGTGTGTGTGTGTGTGAGGGTTTGTTTATGGTGTAAATCCGGGACACGTTTGAAACATCGCTGTGTGATTGAGTACAGGAGTCAAATCGATGACATCCTCAATTACAAAACGAGTACAAAACCAATAGGAGCTGTTGCATAGAGTTGAGTATGAACAAAGGATCAATGATGAGGACCAATAGGAAAACCTCGATTTACACCATAAACAAACGTGTGTGTGAGCGTACATGTACATGTACCATATGTACCGTACAGTACCGGTATGTAAGAGCCTGGGAGGGGGATAGTGTACAAATTATGAATGTTTATGATTGCAATGGTAAGATCAATTTCATGAGCTGACGGATGGATGTTCCATTCCACGAGGTGAAGCCAAGTTGAATGGAACATTCCATCCGTCAGGGAATGAAATTATGCTTTTCATTGCATGAATTTGAAACACTATTGATCATTTGTTTTATACAACACCTAAATACATCCTTGTCATGTGATTGGTCATAGCCGCCAATTGTGTGACTGTGCAATGGAACTTTATTTTACCATGGAATAGAAAGTCTACATGTATGCGCTTCCGCCGGGCCGTGGGTTAGGACGAATAATTCAATGACATGTGATCAATGACCCACCAATCAGATTGCGGGCATTTATTCATGCGTTTTATAAAAGTCCATATTTTCAATGTCTTTCCCGTTTTTTTCCTGCCCTTTCCAAAATACAGACTTGTGTTACCAAAATCTACCAAAACTCTCCTAAACCTTTTGAAAATCAGTGCATAATACATTTTTCATGATCCTTTTTAAGCCTCAAGTAAAATATTTTTTAAGCGAGGACTGCACCTTACTTTACATGTACCGTACCGGTAGTATGGGTGGCATGTGTGGTATGGGTGGCTTGTGTGTAAAGCGCTTGCCTCTCACCACTGTGGCCCTGGTTCGAATCCCGGCCACGGACCATACATGCCATATGAGTAGAGTTGTGCGCTGGTTCTCTCCTGTGCCACAAGGGTTTTTCTCCAGGCCCTCTAGTTTTCCTCCCTCCATAAAAATCAAACGCTTTCAATCTCAGGCTGTGCTCCGTGGTCATATATGGGTTGATGTGGCTTGCTGCCGGAGGCAAGGCAAGCGGCTCGACCACGTTGTAGCCGCGTCCTTCGTAATTCAGCTTTTTAGCTGCCTGTAAGGATGATTGGCCTCCCAAATAATTATTATTATTATCATTATCAGGCAGTGCTGTATCCTATGAAGCACTTTATGGACAAGTTTGCCCATTTTTACTTGAAAGATGGTTTGTTCTGGAACTGAAAATTGTATTCACAATGTAACACTTGCCGAAGGATGACTAGTTACAGAATCTGAAAATATGTTTATGGTAGGCCTAAGGGTCACAGAAATCTTGTTGGTAGGTTGCAGACATTTTAACACATGACATGTACATTTAATACAAGAACATTTGACTTGATATGTTACTTAGCTTCCTCATCCAGCTCTTTCAAACAAATACTCAGTACCTATCTGTTCACACCCTAATCGCCCCTTCAGCTTGTACCTACGGTAATGTTAAATTTCAAATGAGATGTGTTCGATTTAAGTATTTGTAAGTTTTGTAATTGTTTTTGTATGTTGCCATGAGCGTCACTGCATGACTGACTTTTAGTGCTTTATAAGAAGCCACTATTATAATAATTATTATTATATATAATTAAATTATCTTTATGGATGCAAATGCTTACTCTTTATTTCAATACATAATACAAATACTTCTTTTTTAACAGTTTTATTATGTTTTGCATTACAATACATGTACATGTAAATGTGGCAGGAGGCCCATGTATTTACTCTTGAGGTTAGCCTTGGTCAATGCTCTCGTCGTTATTCGTCCCGTACGCGGTCAATCGTCGGCGCGGCATATATCCTTACGCGCTATGCACATGCATTTAAAATAACAGCGCGAACAGCGACCTCATGCGGCCACTATTTTTTTATGCAAATCAGTTGAGGATGATCTCGAGCCTTGGTTCAATCGTCGGCAAAAGCTTATGTTTTTCTTTATTTTGCGCTGGATTTCTAGCGCACGACCTCATATGCGAATACAGAGAAGTGTAGGCGGGGCTAATATGTGGAGTGTCCAATCACACCTTGGTAAATCCGGACGTCATCAAATTATTTGCAGCTATTCGCCTTTTGCGGATGTGACAGGAACCACAGTATTTGTGCATTGGTGCCGTGTGCAGAGACACACAACGTGTACATTGTACGTGTATGCATTACCAATAAGAAAACGACCAATAAGAAAACGACATTTAAGGTCAGCTAAGGCTATTAACATAATAAGCACCACCCCCCAAACCTCACATGGACGATTGAACCAAGGCTCGAGATCGTCCTCAACTGATTTGCATAAAAAAGAGTGGCCGCATGAGGTCGCTGTTCGCGCTGTATTTTTACATGCATGTGCATAGCGCGTGAGGATATGTGCCGACGATTGACCGCGTACGGGACGAATAACGACGAGAGCATTGACCAAGGCTATCTTGAGGTGTACTAATTGGTACAATCTTGAATGTTCTTTCTATCTTGATTTGATTACAGGTAGGGACCATTCAGGATTATCCATGTATGTGACACTCAATCCGTAAGTATAGTGTGCAAATCCGTTGGGTTTTTTTTAACTGCATTGAATGCACGTAGGGGTTTTTGCACTTCCAAATGTCTTTTCTACCGTAGGTTCTAGAAAAGAAGAAATGTTTGTATTGAGGATTTCTCATAGTACACTTTGGATCTGCTGCATACTGACAGTGTGGGACTTACAGGTTTCTTCTTTTTTCAACTTAATGCCAATTGTTCCTTTTTACATACATTGTACATGAAACACCTATTATTAGGCAGAATATGGATATTTTGATAAATATTATTACACATGTCCCTTTGTGCATACATGTCTGCATGATGACAAATGTCTGAGTTTATTGGACGTGTTTCTCAGGAGTGTCAGAGTGCCAATTCAATAACCCAGAGCCTAGATCAGCCAAGGCTATGCTGGGTGTTCTCAGTTGTGTGATTTAATTGGATTGGGGACTCCCTGTAATTCCTAAAGGAAGTCATTCATCAACATCGATATTCATTGCAATCACATCCAATTTCCTGGTGCATGTCAATAGTACTTGCAAAATGACAGGACACACATACATTTACCTGTGTTTGTTCATATCAATAGGCAACCATATGCCGGAGGTATCTACCTATTGGGATCAGGGTACATGTCCATTCCACCTCAAGTATCAAGTAAGTACCACATAATACATGTTTTATACATTCAAGACAATCTATACATGTAATAACAAAACTTCTGCCCTTAAATGTTAAAGTTAAAAACCTGCGCTGGCCTTCCTGGCCAAAAATTTCAGAATTCTGTAATACAAACTACCAGACTACCAGACCTTTTGAACAAGGCCCTAATACGGTATGTCTCTACAAGTAAGGACTTTCATTAGTTTGTGTTCCGAGCGTCACAAGAACACATACTGCATGTACATGGGCGTCACTTGCCCCCCCCCCCCTCCCGGAAAGGCCACCAGATAAAGGGGGGGGGGGATTAAAGAAAGAAAAAAAAGGTGCAAAGTCATATTGCTGTTAATTTAATGGGTGGGGGAGGGGAAATGTCCCTGCCTACCCTCGAAAAATGATAAATCGAGACTGCTGGAAAAGTACAGGGATTTCTGGGAGAAAATGTGCTTTGCCCCCCTCTAGAAAAAAATCCTGGCAACGCCGATGTGTGCATGTACCAAAGTATGTACAATATGAAGGTGAACTAGAAATAGTTACGTGTACATGTACATCTGATGAATATTTAACGGGGGAGCTGAAAGACATATAAGGTTGCTGCATTTGTGTTTACTTTTTAATAAAGACAACAATGGTGAGTTTATACTTGCTAAAAAAAAAAAATATGCCAGAAAATGTACCAGAAAATGCATTTTTTTTTTAAATAATGTGGAGATACCTTTTTTTCATATTAAATTTAAATAAAGGACATACATTTGAAAAGAAAAAAAAACAATTTGTCAGGACAACTGACTGAGATTTAACAAACACCAATTTATATAGAACATTCCAAATCACAAAAGTTTGTTGAGACTTTTGTTTTGGCGAGCTGCAAAGCAGATGTAGTCCGTCCTTCAGTCCATCGGAGGTCTGGCCATCTGCGTGTCCGGATGTCTGCATTCAACTGTTAAAGTTGCTTGTTTCTATCTATTAAAGTTAGTTTTGACAAAATGCAGTTTATTAGGTCTACAACTTCCAATTAAGGTTCATTACCTCATTTATGATTTTAATGAGGATTTCTTAATTTTAAAAAATTCTTGTAAGTTTTTAATTGTATGTACATGTATATACCGAATTACTTGGAAAAGCCATACTCGAGCCCGCCTGTGGGCGACCGAGTGAGTGAGTGAGTGATATGCCATTATGTACATGTATATGTACATGCATTCATTTACAAATTTAAGTACCGGTACCTTTGTACAGTATGTGTAACCCTACCTTAGCTTCCCCCTCACCCCTTCAACAGCGAGCTGTGGCGGCTTTGCCATTCTAGTTTTTGTAAACATGGTAAACTGCACTGTGTGGTAGTAGTTTATTGTTATATTGTCAACATTACTTGAAATCATTAAGTACTATACAACTGAACGCATTTTAACCCTAACCGCCCTGAATCCTCCAAAATCCTTTTTGCAAATTGGAGGAATTTGCAGGATTGAGGTTACATGGCAAAAGTGCGTTGCTGATTTCGGAGTACGCACTGTGTCAAGGTCTTGGGCCGGACCTTGTGTTGTTTATGCTCAGCCATGCATAAATTTAGTCCTTGATTATACTTGACATCCTCCGCACTGCTCCAGGATGTCACTGCCTCTGCCTCAGTCTATTGACAGACATAGCCGGAGGATTTTGCAGGATTTAGGCAGTGGTCATCCCTCCATGGACCATATTCAAGAAATAACGGAGGAATTTGCAGGATTGAGGCTATATGCTATTTTTCCATGAGGCCAATTGGAGGATTTTGCAGGATTGAGGCTACATCCTAGCAAAAAGGCCTAGGGAGTTAGGGTTAACCCACGTTTGAATTTGTAATGATGTACATTATATTGTGTATTGTTTGTAGATTACCATGTTGATATTGACTGCGCATATGCTGACCCTGTTCCCATCTACCCATTTGCGTTCCGGACACACGCCCATGAGATGAGTACTGTCATCAGTGGCTACCGCATACGTCATGGAGAATGGACAACACTTGGCAAGGGTAACCCAAAGTGGGCTCAGGTATTCCAATCTTTTATAATGTTCAGTATGTTAACCCGTTTCACTGTTGCACCCAAAACTGCCTGAGTCCTGCATGGTTTTATGGATTCTTTAGTGAATAAACACAGTTCAAATACAGTGTGCATGAATTACAGTTAATAGGTTTGTGGTAACACCTTGTGGATGATATCTCATTGAGTTGTGTGGGTCCAACATATTATGTGACATTCTTTCACCCCAATTTGTTTTGTTGATTACAGAGGGTACCAACACAATTCAGTTACGTAACCCCCCAAAGTGTCTCTGTTTTCTTTATTTCCCAAAAATGTAGAGTAGCCCCTTCAATAGGTCTGTCGATTATTTCACAGTTTTGTTGCTTCAAATAAAAAAAATGCACAATAAACAAATAACTCTAAGTGATGTTTATCTGTTTGGCAAACTTTTAACCGATCCCACCTTACCACCAAAAACATCATTTTTATGTGTGTGCATTTGTGCGTTGCACTTGGCTTGCAGATGATACGAGAGATTAAAGCCTGATTAGGGAAAGCATTATCAAATCACTCCTATTACCCGTCATTTGGGTTGGCTTTGTGCTTCCCTTCCTGTACCAGCAGGCATACTATTATGTTGTTCGCCTTGTCCTTCGGTGCCACATAAGGAAAACGCTATGGAGTTTGAGATTTCATTAGAAACAAAGGAGAACAAAAGAAGGGGAAACAAAGGTTTTCCCCACAACTATTTGTATGTAAGGCTGTGTGTGGACACAGTCAGTTTCATCAGAATATTTCAAGAGTTACTTGACACACCAGTATCATTTTCAAACTTGGTTTGTGAGTTGATGTGGGGGGTCCCCAGAAGCTTATTGGATTTTGATCCATATGTCGAAGGCCAAGATCATTATGGTTTAAACAATAGAAACCATTTCAGCAGAATACCTACAGAATTACTTAACATATCAACTTCAAATATGGTACCGGTATGTAGGTTGGTCTTTATGTTTATGCTTGCCGTATAATATTGGGATGGAGGTTTAAGGCCAAAGGTCAAATTCATGATGTGTTTTTAATCAGACTTATAATAGATAATGCTTTTTAAATCGCGATGTTAACTTGTGTGTTTATACCCCTCGTACATATCAGTTCCAACCCTTTCCCTGTTTCCTTTCTCCCCGCTCATATCCCCCTGGCTTTCTTATATCTCCCCTGGCTTGCCATTGTTCCCTTCCCATTTTTTGTGCAACAGGCTTTTTGTCATTATACATATAGCTCTATAAATCCAGATATTTTATTTATTTATTTATTTAATTAGGCTAAATTTGTTGTTCTATTTCTGGTTACGTGTAGTCTTGTCAGTTTTCTCATATTGTTACATCTATTTGTACATGTATATGTTTTTAAGGGTTTTAATGTGAAGTTTTAAATGTGTATATGACTAAACGTGTGCAGAACGAGGAGACAAGTTTCATGTTTTTACATGATGAGAATAAATAAATTGAATAGAATTGAATTGGGGTTAAGATAATGGAAATTGCTTTCTAAGCGTATTCAGAAACAGTAGCCAAATCCACTTGTGTAGCACAGTCGTAAGATTTGAAATGGGCTCAGTGGGGCATGTGTTTCAACACATGCTTGTTTTCCTAAGGAAGTGTGATTAATGTCACTCGATCACGTAATACCACATTACACACATTCAGTAAGCATTTGGCAGTGTGTCCAGATAACTCCACAGTGTGGTTAGAACACAGTTATTTGCACACATTCAGCCATAAATGGATCGTGAGAGTGAATCAGCACAATGTAATTAACCTACCTTTGGTTGTCATTACTTCGGCCCATTTTGTAGAGCTTCTAAACAGTTGTATCCTTCAGCAAAATAATTGAGAGTTAGTCATAACAAATGCATGAACATCACTTGACATTTTGTTTAAGGTGTTTTTTTATTCCCTCTTGGGAAAAATGCTCTGTGCTGAACACATTTTTGTCAAGTAGCTTCATGCAGCTTGCCCCTGGCCATGTGTCCTTGCCTCATTGGAATGGATATTCCTAAAGTTATCTTATGATCTATGCAGGCATTCTATCCAATGGATCGTATCTATGAAATCAAAGATGGAGATATCCTGGCAGCACGCTGTACTTATAACTCCCAGTCAAGACACTCAATCACATATGCTGGGTAAGTTATATGCAAAGGCTACTCAGTGAAATTGTGGAAAATATCTGTTATGTCATGTATGTTGAATTCATTTTGATTCTGCAGGGTCCTAACCAAATTTCTGAAAGGGGTCAACATTAATGTTCATACTAATTTTTCTGCCCTTGTCCTTTGTGTATGTGTGGGCCAGCCGTCACCCCGTTATGGGGAAGTTTTTTATTGTTATAGACAAATTAGGACCGAGTTATGCAGAATTTCTGCTGTCCCCGTTGGACTTGGGCGAATCCAGCATTTTTTTAAATCAATTCTGATTCCGTCTGGGAATTGCGATTCCATGCAGGAATTGATTCCATAATTTTTGCAAAAAAAAATAATAATAATCAAATAAATCAACCCCCCACCCCAAAAAACACCCGAAGAAACAAAAAACAACAACAACAACAAAACAAGCAGAAACATTAAAACCAAAACCAATAATAATAAGGTCATTATGGTTTGTAATTGTTCTCTTATAGATGGTCATTTGTTAGCAAATATACAAGTCACGTTTTGGGCAGGGGTCACAACAAAATAAAATATTCCGTGTTTGACATTTTTTTTTATATTCTTCCCCTGCGGAAAATACGCAAGATAAAAATCAGAGCTTACCCAAGTTCGGCGCTTTCAACCAAAACATTTGAAAATAATGTGGAAAGTACACTGAAAAACTGGCATTTTCCATCGAAATGGATGCTAAGCATAATACTGTTGTTTTCTCTTAGTTCCATATAGTTTTTCATGTATGATCAACACTTCATTTGGCAGCGTAATAATCGTATCGGAATACACAGAACTTCTCTACGTGCTTTCATTTCTGATGCATAGCGTACTCACCCCCGGGTTCGCTGGTAAACGATCAACCACTACATTGGAGATTGATCACCAAGTACCAGCCACTTCATGTCATTAATAAAATCATGATTTTCTATTATGAGATACGCATACGCGTATGGATCCTGGAAACTTTTGATGACGAGGCGACTCGACTCTGCAACTGTTGAACGTTAGGATGTAGCTTCAGAAGTTGGGACATTGCCATGCAACTTTTTCTCGGATCCTGTGATTTCCTCATTTTTAACTTCTCATGAATGCCATTACAAATTGAAAAACACTGTACAAAGTCTTATGTGGTTTGGAGTTTCCTCATTTTTTCTAAATTCCAAGTTGCATGCCTGGCTACATCAGAGAATCGATTCCTCAAAAAGTGGAATCGCAATTCTGATTCAGAATTTGTAATTGATCAGTGCTGTGCATGTAGGTCTCGAGACCGGTCTTGGTCTCGAGACCGGTCTCAGTCTCGATCTCGGGAGCTGTGGTTTCGGTCTTGGTCTCGGTCTTGGTCCCCTTTGGTCTCGATATTTTGGCTGGTCTCAAGTCCAGACTGGCAATATGAAGCATCTATGTACAGATCGATCAATTACTTTGTGTTCACTTTGTTCAGAACCGTTGAAGGTTTCAAACATTTGCTAGCCCGTCATGTTGTCAACCTTGTTAATAATGAATCGTTATATATCGTGGTTGGTTCGGACTGCATGTTGGAAAGTCCCAAAGTACATGTGAAGCTGCAGCTGCAGCTGCAATAAAGGCCCACCATTTTCGGGGATTGTGTAGTTTAGCTCACCCATGTGGGCATATTCAATTGTATTTTTTTATTCTTAAAATGAATGAGGTGCTCCCAATTAGTGACATTTTTGTCTATTGCGTTTTGTGCTGTTGGGCGTTTTCTCAGAAATTGAAACTAAATTAAATTTTTTCGGGAAAAATTTTTTATGTGATGTAATACAAATAATTTTTGTTCACTATAGTGTTGCTAGTAAGTAAAGATGCAAGTTTCTTAAGATTTTTCATAAGTTGGTCTTTCCTTGCATAAATTAGCATAATTTTAATTACAAAATTTCACGCATGGGACTGATCAAAATGTCACACCCATGGCAACAGAAAGTAAAACTACAGCAGAGGGTGTACCGGTACATTGCATTCTGTAAAATCACATCTCAGTTACTTGTGCAGTATCCTAACAGATTCCAAAAAACCCTGGAGTTGGAGTTTGGCTGGTTGGGGATCGTTTGTGTTAAATGGTGTATACCCACAGCAAGTCATTTTAACATTTCAATTTGCGTCCAAAACCAACATTCAGATAAAATTTCCAAACTGAGACAAACACGAACTGCACCTGAGCCTAACCTATATGGGGTTTTTTCCCTCTAAAATTTAGAATTTTAGGCAGTCATTTTGGCACTTTGTTTTCACATGTAAAATGCAAGTGTTATTGTGTGTCTTTGTTTTTAAGGCAGAGAGAAAGATTCATTTTCTAGGGGAAAAGAGGGTTTTTGTTAAAGTTTTCCTTATATATGTTTTAACTTGTAACTAATTGCCAAATAAAAAAAAGTATTTATTATTCATTACAAGGGATCTTCTGTGAACAAAATCCAACCTAAATGCTTTGATTGTATGGAATAACAGCACAGGGTTGTCAGAAGACCCCCTCCAATTGGGACAGGAGTTACCATGGAATTACCCAAATATCAGGAAAGCGTATTCACTCACACGTCATTCAGTGTAGTCAACCATCCTAACATTACTTTACACTTTAAAAACACTAAACAAAACTGAAAATTAAAAAGTGTCATTTTTTCCCCCCGCAGCGGAAGTTCCCATGATGAGATGTGTAACTTCTACATGATGTACTACACAGATGCTTTTGAAGGAGAAACATACAAGATGTGCTGGTCGGAAGGTAGTCAACAGCTCTTCCAGTACATTCCTCCAGGTAGGATATACATATACATATACAGGGTGACTATCAATATACAGGGGTGACTAGCTACGTGTACAACAGTGATACAATCGTGGTGTTTAAGAGAACTATTGTGAAATGGCTGGATTTTACTTCCAAAGTAGTCAATGGTGCCGAGAAGCTGGTAACTAGGCAAAATCAAGAATATAATGACACGTTCCATGGTAAAGCACATTGTTCTTCAAAGTTCAGGGAATAAGTTCAAGCATTCACAAATTCCTGTGCTTTTTGATGATGGATTGTTGATATTCAGCATGACAGATATTCGATTCTCCTAGGGAAGGCTTCAAGAGCTGATGGGATCGGTAATAATTTGTTCGCAACTTGTTTGTACTCGAGTACTTCTCATGTACTTTTTTGTTTATCGTACTCGTACTCGTATGTCAAAGTACTCCTACTCAAAATGACGGTACTTGTTCTCGGGCAGCAAAGTACTTGTACTCGACATGTCGAAATTGTACTCGATCATCAAAGTACTTGTACTCGATTATCAAAGTACTCGTACTTCGAAAAGCAGTACTCAAAATAAAAATGGTATAGCTTGACTTACCACAGCCTTATTTTATCGATACTTTCATTTTAAATGGTTGATTGGCTTGCAGAGAAATCAAAGTTTCCTGGTGTTCCTCTGTGCACGTCTGGACAAACACATTTAACAGCTAGCCGTGAGTGGGTCTGTATATCGATCTAACTGGGCCTGAGCCAACTACGCACCATGAACCATTTGCCATACTCATACTTGTACTCGGAATACAAATACTTGTACTTTTAATCGGAATACAAGTACTCATACTCAGAAGTAATGGAAGTACGAGTACTTGTACTGGTACTCGGACTCGGAAACCTAAGTACTCGGCAGTACTCGGCAGTACACAGTACTTGGAAAAAGTACTTGACTACAACACTGACAATCATAGTATTTTCCCATTTTGTGCAGGATATCTAACAATTCCATCAAATGCTGCAACCTTGCTGGGGGATGCACATACATGTTTATTCATCAGCCGACTGTTTTCTTCTTTGCATCCATGGACCCATTGGTTTGACTTCACTCAGTATCATCATTTATAGAAAGACTTGTCTGTTGTTGTTTTCTCTAGTGAGGGTCATCTAAAGCACTAATGGCATGTAGTTTGACCAGCAATATAGGTTTTATCTCCACAAATACTGTGTTACCCGGAGTACGAAGCCCTCCCTGGGTCAATTCTGTTTTGTGTTATTATGGTTTTTTAATACACATCTAAGACAATGTTTCCCCTGCCCATTCAAATATGTGGCGGTCCGCCTCGCAAATTTCAGAGCCTACCTCAAGCTTTTCTGCCTGTATGGCTGCCTCACACATAATTTTTTTTTTTAATACATTAAAAACATAATTTTTTTCTTCTCGGGTCATCACACCACTCCCTCCCAGTGTTGAGCACAGGATCTCACTCGGGGGTTGAACTTCTCTAGGTCCTCGTGGGTGCAGGGTTCTGGCAGGTGGGGGCAGACCAGCAGGTGGTCCATGGACTGTTCAGCCCCACAGTCACATGCGGTTTCACCATCCTCATTGTATCCCCATTTCTGCATCAGGGCTTTGCAGCGTCCGGTCCCTGTCCTCAGACGGTTAAGACATGACCAGGTGGGCCATTTCTCTCTTGAGCCTGCTGTTAGGGATTCCTTGGGGCTGAAGGAGAGCTTGTGCGGGCTTGTCTGGAGGATTAGTCGGCGGTTACAGGCACTACCATCAAGTGGATCAACAGAGTGAAGGAAGCTGTGCCTTGATTTCAGTCTCTTTTTGGCTGGTTTGTGCTCGAAGAGAGGGTGTAAGGGGTCATTCTCCTGCTTACGCTTCTCCATCTGTGATGCGACTGCCCGTCTGATATATGGGGGAGCAATTCCACACAACAGGTACAGATCGTCTACTCTTGTCGGTTTTAGGCATCCAGAAATGGCTCTACAAGCAGTGTTCAGAACTGGGTCGAGTTTAGCAGCATGCGATGATCTGCTCCAGACTGGGGACGCATATTCAGCAGCAGAGAATGACAGAGCAAGGGCTGTTGTACGAATGGTTCTGGCGTCTGTTCCCCAACTGGTGTTTGCCAACTTCCTCAGGATGCTGTTTCTGGCTCCAGCTTTTGCTTTAGTTTTGGCAATGTGGTCCTTGTATGTGAGGGAGCGGTCTAGGGTGACGCCTAAGTAGGGTTTATGAGAGTGTGTAAGCAGTCTCCCATGCCATCTTTCTCTCAGTGTTCGTTGAGCGTCTCAATTCTTCAGGTGGAAGGCACTGATCTGGGTTTTCTCAGGATTGGCCCTTAGATGGTTGGCAGCGTAGTACGGAGTAAGATCTGCAAGTGCATCACTGAGAGTCTTTTCCACCTCCTCGAACGAGTGCTTTTGAGTGGCTATGCACAGGTCATCGGCGTACAGGAAGCTTCTGGTGTTGGGATGTAATGGCTGGTCATTGGTGTAGATGTTGAATAGCAGAGGGGCAAGGACGCTTCCTTGCGGGAGGCCGTTCTTCTGTCTGCGCCATCTGCTACGGTTGCCGTTTAGATCCACAAAGAAACGCCTGTTTGATAGCATATTCTGGATCAATTCTGTCAGGCTCACGTCCCCTGTCATCTCAAAGATCTTGCTGATGAGGATTCTGTGGTTCACTGTATCGTATGCCGCAGAGAGATCAACAAAGGCGCTCCAGTGATCAGGCCTTCCTCGTACCCATCTTCGATGAACTGCGTGAGGTTCAGAAGTTGGCTAGTGGAGGACTTTCCTGGTCTGAAGCCTGCCTGCTGGGGGATAAGGCATTCGTCCACGAAGGGGGCGATCCGGTTGAGTACGAGTCTTTCAAACAGCTTGTAAGTGTGGCATAAGAGCGAGATGGGCCTGTAGCTCTCAGGGCTGGCTGGGTCTTTGCCGGGCTTGAGTAGAGCAATAGTTCTGGCTTTCCTCCATGCCTTAGGGATGTTGTTGGTACTCAGACAGTCATTGTACATGTCAAGCAGCCACTGAAGCGCAGCAGGTCCAAGCTGTTTTATCTGCTCGCAGAGGATGTTGTCAAGCCGGGCTGCTTTGTTGCTCTTCATGGCTTTGATAGCACTGCATAGGTCACTCATGCAGAAAGGTCTTGTGAACTCTGAAGTGTCAGCAGTCTTTGGGAGCTTGGCTCTTCTCGGATGGTGGTCTGGGTTGCCCTGGCTGTTCACAAGGAGTTGGTGGGCTACCTGGTCGGCAGTAACTTGCGGCCTAGGTTGAGTCTTTGTGAGATCGTTTCCAAGAACCCGAACTGTTTTCCACGCTTTCCTGCTGTTATGAGTCATATCTGTGGATTGGATAAACTCTTGCCATCTCCTCCGTCTGCTTTCTGTAATGGCTTTGGTCAGATTCTCACCACATTCCAGAGTATCAGCACTGAAAGGGTCAACCTGAAAGTGTTTTTCATAGTCATTGTACAGCACTTTGGAGTCATCTGTCAGACCTGGGGTGTAGCTGGTGCGGCAGCCTCGGGGGATGTTTTCCCTTGACGATGTTTTGATCAGCTCTACAAAGGTGTCGTAGTGGGTCGGGAGGGCTGGCAGGTCCTGGATGTAGAAGTCAAGGTCCTTGGCAAACTTTTCCCAGTTTGCCTTCCTCAAGTTGAAGCGCCTGCGGAAGGGGACTGTTCTTGGAGTGATGACGGCGTTCACTTTGAGTCCGATTGGTCGATGTTGGGTGTGGGGGATGGGGTTCAGCACAACCTTCTCACACTGATTGGCAATGCAGTTAGAAACAAACACCAGATCAGGGTTGTATCCCCGTCTCCATCTACAACTGTTGAAAGAGGGGGGAGCTTTGCATCATGTACCGGTATGAGTGACATCTGGTTTGTATCTGCCCAGTTCTCTACGTTTTCACCATCTTTGTTCGTTTCTCCATATCCCCAAGCGACGTTATGGCTGTTGAAGTCCCCAATAGCCACATTTACACGGCCATCTGTAAGTGCATTGGGTAGGTTGAATGTCTCGTTTAGCGGTTTGTAGACTGAGCTAACAGAAGACCCCATGAGGCAGATAGAAAGGGCTTCAATGTTGTCAGTCTCTGAAAGAGAGAACTTATCCACTGTAAGTCCGCTACGCACAAAGATGGCACTGCCATACTGGTCGTGAGGTCTCTCTATTATCAGCGTCATACCAGGAATACGTGGGCGGTTACGTGCAGGCCCTCGTTGGGTTTCCTGGAGGCAGAGGATGTCACAGTTATTCTGCACACAGAGTTCAGCCAGAAGATCTTGCTTGGCGCCTGTGAGACCTTCAATGTTGGATGAGACGATGCTCAGGGCCGGTCCTGACAAGGACCCGTGTTGATGACGCTGAGGTCCATCCACATTTTGGTCATTGGTAGCCATAGTGACTAGGCAAAGTTCAAATAGTAGTAGTGGTGTGATGTGGTAGAAGGATTCGCAGGTGAAATACCTGACAGGGACTGCAACGAGATCGCTCCTTCTATGGGCCCCCCCCCCCCCCCAAATATAATAAGTCAATGTATTTTACCAAACATATTTATTTTTTGGTACAGAAATCAGAAATTTCAGTTCAGATATATTTTATTTGCTCTTTCAAACTCCAAAGTTGTCAACGAAAAGATTACGAAACTTCAGCGTACAACGCGGTGCACGCATGAATGTGTATGAATGATTCGGGGCCTTTGGCATTATTTTAGGCATTACCCATGTACATGAGTCTAGGAACAAGACTAGATTCCCCTACGATTGACGAACTGATAATTGTCCCTGTTATGGATACCTTGTGTGTGTCGTAATGTGGTGCACCATCCTGGAGTGCTGCGCACATTTTGGTGTATTCACGAAGGGTCCATTAGTCACTGTCATGTCATGTGATAGTAATCACTGGTTGTGTACCGTTACGTGCAGATTGCGTATTATTTTGCACAACAGGCCGGGTCCGAAATATCAAACGAGTGTGTGGAAAGAGGGCAGTGGGGTGAGCCAGGCTGTAGCCAAATTGGTTGTCTTCAGCATGCAAAAATGTTTGCTGTTTTTACATAATTATGGTTCACAAACATGCTCAATCTCAGCCACTCTAACAGATTTTTAAAGTGAGGTGTGAAGCGGAAATGATTTCTGATTGACTTGTTTTCAGTGCTGAATGAACAGTTCTTTGCTGTGAATTGTTAGTAACAAACAGTGGGAACCGTTGTATTAATAATTCTTATTTGTAAATATAATGGAAAATAACAAAGGAAAATCAAAGAGAGATCAAATTTAAAACAAAAAAGAAAAGGCCTATTCCCATGAAACTGTCAATTTTACATTCCTTGAAAGGCTCAGTATTTGTTTACATCTCAAAAACAGTTTGATTCAATGCATTTTCAACAAATTTTTTGTTGTAAGAAATAAATAATACAAGTAATTTAATTAACTGAAAAACATATAAACAGGGGCGGCGGAACGGGGGGAGGGGGGGGAGGGGATTTACCCAAGTGCCCCGCTAGCGGCCATAAATGGGTCCCCTGGCGATGAAAATATGAACAAGGAATATTAAAACCAACCCCCAAAAGCCTTACAATGCACCCTAAAAATGGGCACCTAATGCTTATTTATTTGCGTATTGCCCGTTATTGAAGAGCCCCCCCCCCCACCCCTCCCCACTTTTTGATTTTACGGAGGCCAAGTGTCCAGTGAAAAAAAACGTGTCAGCATTTCAGCACGGTGGGGAAAAAAAGTGCCCCTTTTGGGTGATGCCCCCCTCCCAGTTTGAAAACTGTTCAGCTTGTTACAACTGATAATGTAGTAACCAACCGATAACGTATCACCAACCGATAACGTATCACAAATTGACCGATATTGTATCACTAACCGATAATGTACCAAAAATTGACTGACAGTGTAGTAAAATTTGTATCCGATAATGTATCACGTGTCGACGGATAATGTAACTACAAAATAACTGTATCCGATAATGTATCACCACGGAACGGATACTGTATCAACCGATAATGTATCAAAAATCAACCGATGATGTATCAGTATGGGGAAAAGGTGTACACAAATGTTTGTTTTATGTCCGATTATCCCGCCCCACGTTTTGACCAGGGAGGGGGGTCTGAGCTAGTTGATCACCACCACCCCCATTATTTTGTATTTAGAGAAAAAGTGCAGATTTTGAGGTATTTTTCAAACTTTCCAACCGACAAAATGTATTAAATAGTACTGAGAAAGGGAGAAAAAATACAAATAGCTTGAAATGGGCTGGGACGTCTGTATCATGAACAGCGCCCCCAGTGTCATGTGGTCTCCAGCAAGGCCCCCCCCCCCGTTTGTATTTCACGGCCAGGACTTCTTTTCTTTTTTAGCTATCCCCCATCCCCAAGTCCCAAGCACAGATTTACGCTGCTGTTGCAGGGGCGTATCCAGGAACTTCGCGGGGGGGGGGGGGGGTTCATCAGCAAAACAATCTGAAAATGTACACGGGATTTTTTTTCCGGACACTTGGCCTCCGTAAAATCAAAAACTTAGGGAAGGGGGTATCATATTTCAATAGGGGACGCTGTTCAAATTCGACAATCATTAACACTGGATTACAGAATGGTGTAAAAATACACCCTATCTAAGCTGCCTCCGTCCGTATTTTGAACAAGCGGACATTAGGCAAAAAAAAATAAGTCTCCGGTTTCTGGTATGGAGCTTGTCCAAAAAGTGGTGCGGCGACGCGGCTTTTTTTTTTTTTACCTGACTATTTTGCTTCAAATGTCGGCTGATGACTGCAAATGGTGCCCGACTAAACTTAGTGCAAATATATGGGAGTCCAGAGAGGCCACATAAAAGCTTATTCTCGATCATAACCCCATCTAAAAACATGTTAAAATTGTGCAGTAGCAGGATTCCAGTCAAACCAGTGAGTTTGGCGGTTTTGAGACATCATCTTTCGTTGAAAAAAAAAACTTTTTCATTTTGCCGACGCGCATGGCTACGGCGACGCGCGCGCATACCAGAAACCGGAGACTTTTTTTTTTGGCCTTATACCAGTATTTTTGGGGGGGGGGGGGTCACAGCAGAGGGGGGGGGTGCGTTATTTTTTTAAGGAATTTGTATGCAATTTGTTTTGGGACACAGCTGGGGGACCCCCCCCCCCGGATCCGCACCTGTGTTGGCCTCAAGGAAGCGGCAGGCTCGTGACGTTTGGACTCTAAACTGTGTGGATTGAACAAACTGAAGTCAGTGGGTAAACAAATAACAAATGACGTCACATGCCAACGGTGCCCCCCCGCTAAAAAAAGCTGGGGCATTATTTTGTACGGTACAGTAATATTGCGAACATGATTGTAGGATTTTATCAGCGCTCCCCGTTGAAAATATGGCACGACCCCCCTCCCCCCTCATCCACCCTCCCCTCATCCCCTCCCTCAGCCACCCCCCATCCCCCCAATACGTGAGCAGTAATGCTGTGATTGTGCCCTTTTCAAATCTGTAAGATAAAAAAATCGACTGGGCTCGACAAGGGACCCATGAAGCTTGATCGCATCTATATCTAGACGATCTTCGACGATTGCCGCCTAAATCCGGTAAACTTGTTACATTGTATCTTTTGTGACAGCTCAAGTTACATGATCATTTAAGATGGTAGTTTTGCTATACACATGCCTCGCCACTCGTATGTGTTCCTGGTTCATGCACAGCGCGTATTTTGAATGATGCAAAGTTATTGGGGGAGGGAATAGTCTGGGAGACCATCGCAAAATAAATTGAACGTATGCGCGCGCCGACGTTGCCTGGCGCTCATGCGAAGACGCTGCTGCTAATGATGTAATAGCCACATTCTGGCACATTCTGGAAGTGGTGTGGAACTTTGCGCGCGAACCAGTACAGTACAGTACGCACATGCTGTGTCCCGTCCATTGATCTCCATACGGAGATCAATGGTCCCGTACGTCCATGGGGCTCTCAAAAGTGGTAAAACGCGCCCTCTTGTGTCGCAGCACGGAGCCCATATGGAGGCCAAGTGTCCGGAGAAAAGAACTTGTCCTCATTTTGGCGCGGATGTGCGAGTGCGGTTACCCCCCCCCCCCCTTGACATCAAAAGCTGGATACGCCACTAGCCTAGGCCCACTTGGAAGTAGAGCGTCTCCAAACCAGAGCAACTCCCTACCTCCCAAATTAAAAAAAAAATATTCTTAATGATAAACTTTCTCGAGTGGGGACTTATCATAGTAAAGGCACTTATTAGACTTTAATTAATTTGCAATATTTCCACCTTTTCCCCATACTGATACATTATCGGTTGATTTTTGATACATTATCGGTTGATACAGTATCCGTTCCGTGGTGATACATTATCGGATACAGTTATTTTGTAGTTACATTATCCGTCGACACGTGATACATTATCGGATACAAATTTTACTACACTATCAGTCAATTTTTGGTACATTATCGGTTAGTGATACAATATCGGTCAATTTGTGATACATTATCGGTTGGTGATACGTTATCGGTTGGTTACTACATTATCAGTTGTAACACAGCTACATATAAACAACAAATACATACCTTTGACATGTTGGAGATGTGTTAGAGGTATATGCATGTACCTTGAAATCAAAATCTGCTATAACTGTGGAAGGAAGGATTAACGTTCTGGGTAGAAGTTATTGAGAAAAAAGTGCAGAATGATTGACATTTCCTGATGTATTACAGGTAAATTGTCCTTTTTTCTCTACATGTCCTGTTTTTCAAATAAATGTATACAGGGTCAGACATTGCTCCCTCAAAGCCACCTAGAGTGAGTACTGATGCAAGCAAAGAGGAACCTGATCGCTATGACCTCAACCCAGACTTCTATGGATACCAACATGATAACGATGAGGTCGATAATAACAAGCATGATTGGTATGGGGGTAACATAGATGATGATGACGATAACAAGTACAACACCATGAACAAATTCTTGGACAAACATGGCAAGCAAGAAACCCAAGGTACATATACAGAGGGTGGAGGTAAGGACAGAAAGGAAGAAACAAGCACCAAACCTGGCATTGTGAAGACATCAGAAGAGGAGGGAAGATCAACTGAAAAGATCAATACTGATGGCAATGACAAGAAAGCCAAAGACAAGGAATCCTCTGAAAGTAAGTGTTTTAGGGATTCATCACGTGGATGTTAAGGGAGTTCTGTCAAGTGGCATTCATGAGGGGGGGGGGGGGAGAAATCTGAAGCAATCTTGTCATTCTACTATTTCCTGTTTTCATACCAGATGACAAAATGCAGATTGTCAATCAACTGTATTCTAATTGAATCATACTCGGAAAGATCATAGATATTGTTAACGGCAAACTCTACTAACTGCACAAAACTGACTTGATCACCATGCTGCTTGTTTTTATTTCCTATATCCTTTAGACAAAATTGGAGAACATATTTTTTTAACTTTGTGGCTCGCTTCATTTCATAAAAATAACATAGAGATAAAGTACACGTTATTGACAAGTAACGGAAAATTTCACGTAATTTGCACACTCTATTCCCAAGTTATGTCTATTTTGATAAAAAGATCACAAAATTCAGCTGTCCACCACTGATCATTTACCGTTCTACAAACTGATAAATACCTATTAAATACAAAAAAAATGAACGTTTTCAAACCTGCGTGTATGAACGAAAAGTTGCAAAGGAAATCAGACAAAAACACCATAGATATTTCAGGGGAAAAAAAAGAGTTGACTTGTTGAATGTTTCAGTCTTGACTCAAATGATTAAATTCTCATTTGTATTTGAATGGCTGCGTGTAATCTGTAGTTCTCACGCAGCTCAATAGCTTCCAATGGCATTCCATGGACAGCTATAAAGATAGCTTATTTTAGTAAAACTTGTATAGCTAGTGATAGCATGGATCAATTTCAGTATTTCTCTTTTTTTTCACATGAGTGGAAAAATATATTTTTTTAATACATGTTTCATTTGTGTATCAAATTTAATAAGGGGATAAATGTGTGTTTGGGAGGTTTTAATTACTCTGTTTAAGACCGCTTGGAGTCTTTCTTTTTAAGGGGGAAAAACAATTAATCCAGGTCACTTTCTTTTTGATTTGCCTTGTACAGTATCAGAACTGTTGTTCATGAATTTAGTTTAAGTGAAATCAAATTATTCACTTGGCCTTTAACAAGCTATTGTTGTTGATTTGCTTGATGCAATGGAAATAATTAGTAGGTTTTCTTGCCCAACATTTTCTTTTGATCACAATGCAATGATATGTCTTGATTTGCAGACCTGAGCATGGTAGATGGATGGCCTGTATATGATGGCTTGAACTTGGGGCAGGTTGCAGGGGTTGCTGTGGGCTTGGATGGAGATGTGCTTATATTTCATAGAGCAGACAGAGTCTGGGGTGTGGGGTGAGTCATACTACATGTAGAGTAGAAATATAGTATCATCTTGTTGTGTTTAATACAGTAATACCCCAATGTTACCCCTCCCATACCCTGGGGGAAACAAACAAGGACGCCTCTTTTCATAATGCATGTTTTCATAACATGTCATTATTTCTTATTTCATTACCCATACTTTTCCTCTCTGTTGTGGTGCTGCAGGGTCTTCAGTACTGACAACCATTACATGGAGGTAGACAAAGGACGCATCAAAAACAGTACAGTGTTGGTTTTTGACAAGGAAATGGGAAACATGAAACAGCAGTGGGGAACAAACATGTAAGTGACTAGCATCACCACACCAGTTTTGTCTCAAAATTGTGTCACTGGCCTGACATGTGTACTTATATTAGGCAGTGGCAGATATCAAAAGAGAGAAAGAAAAGAAAAAGAAAAAAACTCAGAATCAGTGCATAACTTTGTCCATGTGTATTTCAGTTATTTACTATGTGGAAAAGGAACATGGCTGAGGTCCAAGACAAAATGTCAGTTTGTTCTATTTAAAAACAAAAGTGATTTTCATAGCCAACCAAATATTTTGTTTTACACTGTAAAGGTTTTTCATGCCACATGGGCTGTCTATCGACCATGAAGGTAACATATGGCTGACAGATGTTGCCCTGCACCAGATATTCAAGTTCCCTCCAACAGGAGGAGACAAACCCTTACTAACTCTTGGAATGGAGTTGGAGCCTGGCAGTGGTAAAGACCACTTCTGCAAACCCACAGACGTGGCCGTGGATCCAGTAACTGGAGACATCTTTGTAGCAGATGGCTATTGTAACAGTAGGATCATGAAGTTCTCTGCAGCAGGGAAATACATCCTGGAATGGGGGAAAGCCTCTTCCTATGTTGGTAGGAGTGCTGCTCATTTGTTTTCCATGAGAACGTACAAAAACATATGTGGTTTTCGCCAGAAATTCTCTATTCTTCGCCACTGTACATCGTATATAAACATGATCAAGATACAAAACAAACACTGACTGTGCATTGTTACATAATGGCAAGCATGTTATGGGGAGTTTATCATAACTATGCACACTATGATTAGGGTGTAAGGCAAGTATTGAAGATGAAGATAAATAAATAGCTCCTTAAGTAGAGACTCATTTTTCATGTGCAGTTCATTTTCCCCAGTTGATTAAATGTATGGTAAATTATAATGTTTGCGGGTAACATCACTTGGAAAGAAATCTCTTCTTGGAAGAAGTGTGGTTCTGAAAAGAACCGGTTGGTTGACAACCGGTTCTTTTCAGAACCACACTTCTTCCAAGAAGAGATTTCTTTCCACATGTTGTTTCCCGCAAACATAATTTATCTCATCCACAATGCAAAGCTTCAATTCATAAATGTATGGTATTTCTTCCATGCTTTTTCTGTATTAATAGACTAAAAACCTGCAACAAATTGCAGACAGTAGTTTCAGTGAATACAAATGTACATGTAGGTAGACAAGATGAGTTCCCTTGAATGCAGTGGTGAATGTTTCAAATTCATCCCTGTGTGGACAATTTCTGATACCTAAGAGAATTTGTCTGCTGATAGAAAGAGCCTGTCATTCTTGTCTTGATACTACAGGAAGGGAGCTTGCTATTGACCCACAGCCCAGCACATTCTCCATACCCCACAGCCTGGCATTCATTCCTATCAAGCAGCAGTTGTGTGTGGCTGATAGAGAGAATGGCCGCATACAGTGCTTCCAGGCAGATACTGGCAAGTACATCCGAGAATATCATCCTCCAGAGTTTGGCACGCGGTTATTTGCCATTAGCTACAGTCCATGGAAAGGTAGGATAAAGATGTTGCTGACATGACATTTGTCAAAACAGGGAAGAACATCAAGAATGTTGCAGTAAGCTAACATTGTGGTCCGATTTTCAAATTTGCAGAATGTGCAGGAAACTTTCACCTCAGTCCTGCCAAAAATTATGGCGTAGAATAAAAACTATACATCCTATGCTTGTTTTTAATCCATGAAGGATTGCTGTGAAAAAAAGATACCCACTCAATGCTGTCTAGCATATTGAAATGTAAATAAAAGTTCTAAATGTCCGAACAACTTTGAAATGGACTATGTATCACAATTTTTTTAAATTATTTTAAAAGTAATGTGAAGTATATTACATTTTCAAGTTGGACTTGAGTTCTAAGTAGTATAACGTGCAAAGTTTTCAAAGTTGCGGAAATTGTAAAAGCTTTAGAGCTGTTGAGAGAATTGCAAACGTCTGAGAACTATCTTGTTGGTACTTGCTGATGAAATGACAGGGGTTTGTAGTATTGCAGTTTTTTTTCTTTGTAGCCCAGAGTTCATGTCACTAGGGTTCACCTTGCCTGCTTTGTGGGGTAGGCCACTTTAACGCCTGTCATTTGTATCACAATAAAGGAAGTCTTCCTTCAACTCGGTGCTATTATTTTATAAATTCATCGCATTTAAGGTGGAAGTTGAGTGACTTAACTACAAATAAACTTTTTGTTGGTTTGGCAATCAGTTTTTACTTCGGAATCCATCCATCCATCCATCTGTTTAAAGTCCGTCTTTCCCTGAACTCGAGGGTTGGACTCCATGATGATCATGTCCTCTTGGTCGGATAGCTTTCCGCCACTCCACTCGGTTCAATGCCAGATTGGCATCGATCTGCTGCTTCACCTCTTCTTTATACGGCCACGTTGGTAGTTGCCAGGGATCTGGTAGTCGAGGATCTTCCTTGGCCAGCTGTCCTCGTTCATACGCTGGAGGTGACCAAACCAGCGAAGGCGTCCCCGACGAACCACCTCGTCAACAGCAGACAGACTAGGTTGGCGCCTTAGCTCAGCCATGGATTTCCAATCATGGCGTTATCATTGCGGATAAGGTGGTAGATGTAATAAGCAGTTACTGGCCAGGTTTCACTAGCATACAGGAGAACACTACGCACACAAACATTATAGGCATAACCCCTGACTTGTAGGGAGATCCCCTTGTTGGTCAGAACTGGTAGCAGATCATCAAAGTGCTTCCAGGCCAAACGTACCCTTGCAGTTGTAGCGTCAAAGCAACCACCTGACTGACTTAAGACATCCCCAAGATAACAGAAGGAATCCATAACACACATTACACTTGAAGGTTGAATCTTTTTTTGCCTGCCATGGATGCCAGAGCAGCGCTTTTGGACCCAATGGTTACAACTGGAGCAGAAGATTGAGTTACTACCTACTCCTTTTTTGCAGACAGGCCACTTAGCAGCGTCAGCTTTAGGTTGGACACTGTGCCTACTGCAGAGGATCTTTGTTTCGGACATGTTGACACGAAGACCCTTTGACTCAAGATATGATGTCCAGACAGAGAGATTATGTATGAGCTCCTCGATTGACTCTGCTGTTATCACCAGATCGTCAGCATACAGCAGTTCCTAGGGGCAACCAGTTCGGAACTCTTGCGACAGTGCCTCCAGAGCTATTATGAAGAACAGACGACTGAGCACGGACCTTTGATGCACACCCACCTTCACACTGAACACAGAACTAAACAGGTCATTCAGGCGTGTGCTGGACTTGGAGTTCTCATACATGGCCTGAATCATCCTGATTACCCATTCTTCCAATCCCACTTTCCTCAGCGACCACCACAGAACCATTCTGGGCACTCGATCAAAGGCCTTTTCCAGGTCGACAAATGCAAAATTGAGATTCTTCCGTTTGCCGAGGTACTTCTCATGCAGTTGACGTAGGATGAAGATAGCATCAATTGTGCCACGGCCAGGCATGAACCCAAACTGCATTTGGTCGATGGTCACTTGAGACCTATCACACTCTCCAATATCCTCTCAGTGACTTTAAACATCTGGTCCAACAGCTTGAGGCCACGGTAGTTGTCTCGCAGTAATGCATCACCCTTACCCTTGAAACAGTTCACTGTGTACAGCGCGAGTCAGAATGATCTGGAACCAAGATCATAAAACCTAGTGTGAACTTGTACCATGTGACAAAGATGTTATAATCTTTGTAACGTCATCATGACGTCATGATTTAAGGGCAAATTAGTTTGCACTATATCTTTTGAACTAAATAGAGTATTGTGTTCGTTTTTCATGAGGTTGTAGACTATGCCGTGACAAACATTTCTTGTCCCGGACACAAAACTGCTTGATCCTTCACTTCTGTTGTTACCGGAAGTGCAATAAAAACCAAACATAACTCAAAAGCGGAAGCATTTTACTAATACATATGAATTATAAAAGTGTAAAGTGAGGAATACCAGACACAAAAAATATATATTGAAATTCTCTGATTAACCACAGATTTTAAATTCATGTCGTCATCAGACCGGAAGTTACTTTAAGGAAAATTTGAAAATGATCATATTTTTTATTTAGTTCTATCATTTGATCCCATTTTTTGTGGCAAAAAGAGTATATTGAGAAAAAAATGAGTTTTTGATATGAATGATTATTAACTTGTCTTCCACAGGCATTTTGAATTTTTCAAATTAGTGGCTGTGGTGACTCCATTTTCATTGAAGTGATTCATTTTCCAGGAATTGGTTTTCCCTTTTTTAAATGTGTGAATAACTTCAAGTGAGTCAGTCACCATGACTATGTGTTTATTTCTTATTACACTGCTTCACATCAGTACGGGTTCTTTTCCCACTTTATATTCGACAGTTATACTCCTGTAGAGAGCCAAATATTGCAGCTTTTAAGGTCAAACTTAGGTTACCCAGTGGTCACTATTGTATAGTGCACATTCTGCTCTCATTGCACCCTTGATTGTTGGCAATTTCAGGCTGATCTATGTAACTTTGACTATTGTGCTCTCTATTCAGGGCTTGAACGGTAGGTTAAGATCTACATGTAAGTACTAGAATGAAGGGGGAGTAGCTCGAATACTAGACTACCAGAATTGTAGGAAAAGAAAAAGTTGATGCTTCTGGTAACTCGCATTACATGGTTCTAAGGCCGTGTCCAAATTACTTGGCTGCGGCTGGCAATTACACACGTGTCTATGGTAGCGGTTGCAGCCACTTTCCATAGACACGTGTGTAATTCAGACACGGCCTAAGGCGTGAGGTCACCCACATCATTGGAGTTGTTTGGATCCTTGCAGGTCTTCAAGAAGAACTAATATGCTAAAAAGACATCTCAAAGAACTCATCCATTTGTGGCAGAATAATTGACAGGTTATTTAATACCAGTACTTTTGTCACTTTGAGTGAGGTTTTGTACCTCATCAATAGGTTCTACCGGTATTCTGGTAATTGTCAATGTTCCCGTGTGCCTTTTAAAACTCTGCATTTCCTTATTCCATTGTGCATGCCTTAATTCATTCTTGACCCTATGTGTTGTCTTTTTAGGAGGTTGTCTGTATGCAGTGAATGGCAAGGGCTTATCCAGAGGTGGTTCAGCGGAGCCAGTCCAGGGTTTCACCCTAGGCTTTGACAGTGGCCTGCTGCTTCAGACATGGACACCAGGGAGTTCGGTAAATATTTATAACCAAAGATTGTTATCGAAGTTGGGAAACATATATTTAGGCTTTATGGAGCCCTCATTGTGTACAAAGAGAGACTTGAAGGGACTATGGGCCTTATGCACGAGTTGGCCATTTTTGTCAAGTTCCCAAGAGTATTTCATTAATTGTGTACTGTTGAATGGGATGGCGCCAGACTATTTATGTAGGCAAACTGCAGCCCTATTTTACAGTCATTGAGTGGTCGGGCACAACCCGACCACTCTTTGGAGTTGTTACGATTAATCTTTCCTTCTTTCTTTCTTTCTTTTTTTTCCGGACAATACTTCTCCAAGGGTTTTCTCCTAAACTGTTTATGATATGAACTTGTAACTTTCAGTATATATCGACCCTCATCCCGAGTGGTGCATATGACTCTGACGTCACGATGACGTTATCGGGTGTCAAATTTCAAGCGATTTTTGTTGAAAAAATGATGATCTTCTTCACTTATAACTCCTGAACAAAATGATCAATCATGTTCCAACCTTGTAATCAGATAGACCATTAATTGATAAACATTTCTTTTCGTGTACGTGAACTCGCTTGACCTTTACTTCCTGGTCTATCGGAAGGTCAAAGTTACGTGAATTCAAAATGAAGACTTTAGCCTGAAATCAAAACAAAGCAAAATTTCTTCCATATCTTCGTAGTCCAAATAATGATATCCATTACAATGTTCACCTTTGGATCTCTAATGCTGTGACGTCATCAAACCGGAAGTTAGGTGTTATTAGTACAAACAATTATATTTCCCATATTTTTATACATTATTTTAATTTCACATTGAACATTTATCCTTTCCAAACTTTATCAGTATTCACTCAACGTTTTGACTGATGACGTCATCAAACCAGAAATAACTTTTTTGAGCACATGTAACTCAACAAACGGGAGCCTCTAGTGTTTTTTTTTAATTTCTCTTCGCAAGTTAAAAATGTTTTAGATATTATCTCACTTTCAATGCAATATGGCCGACTCCTGAATAAGGCCCATTGACCCTATTACTGCCATACGCCTAATGCTGACATGAAGGAGACATGGGTTTGTGCACATTCAAAATCAAATTAGTTGTGCCAGGGTTGCCATGGTCATGACAACAATCCTGGAATTTGACTTTAGCTATCATGGAAAGTGAACTTTGTTCTTTCCAAGTAGTTATGATATTGCAAGAGCAGTGTATGAACCAGTATGCACACATGGTGCCTTTCCCATTGGGGCTCTCAACAGTGGTCACAAAGTACCATCTACTCAATACACAGTCCATATTTACCTAAGTCTGGTTTATAGTCGGTCACGCGATGATCATGCAGATGAAAAATTGGTTTTATAATTATCGCTCAAAGAATGCTCAAGTACCCCTTCAACGGCCAGAAAAGGAGAGTTGGGGGAGACCTAGAGACTGGTTCCCGGTCCATCCACTGCATATTTCAAATGATCCAAAGTTATTGGGGGAGGGGATTAGTCTGGGAGACCATCCTAAGTTAAATTAAGGACGTTTGTCGTGCCTGCAACCAACCAGAAGCTGGCTTTAGTCTATAAATTCAGTCTTAGGTTTTGGCCATGATAAAAAGTTGTTGTTTTTTAATTAGGCCGCTGATTTAGCAAGTCTAGAACTAGAAACGTTTTATTTTTTATCTTAATCATGTGTGCACTTTGTTATTGTTGTTAAGGAGTTCGGGCAACCACATGATGTTGCAGCAGCACCAGATTCCAAGAATGTTTATGTCGTGGAAATTGGACCCAACAGAGTCTGGAAATTCCAAAGGGACCTTGGTAAGTAAAATGTGAAGCTTATATCCATGACCTCAAAGTAGTATGATTCCATTCATATTCATGGCCAGGTGTTACAGTGTTGAATGGATTACCGGACTGTCCACCCAGCACCATGTTACTTTCATCACATAGGGCTTGATGACCCGGTTCAAAATTAATTTGTCATAGATTCACATTGGTATGGCAGATACAAAATGGCAGCTTACACTTGATACTTCCCGGGAACAAATGGGCACCTGTACGTGCCACTTGTAAGGACCCTTGTGAGATTGCGTTGAAAGAAAGGCTGCAGTAGCAAGCTTAGCAACCTACATCTACATCTATATAAGCGACACAGAAGAGTCTTTGTTTAGCATATGCAGTCTTTTTTTGTTTGTTACAACACCGGCATTCTGAGCGACGATCAAATCGATTAAAGACAATATCTCATCAATAGTATTAAACTTCCAGAACCTCATCAAGCAAGGCTATCAGTGCCACAACTAGAGTCCAAATTTTGTGACACATGGGTTATCACTTGTGTAGAGAGAAACTGGATTTCTCTCCAATTTCTGAGCAGTTATTTGTGATATTTGGCTTCTACCGAATTCTTCTGTGATTGCTGCTGTATTTTATTATTTTGGTGTTCCATTGAATGAGATGTATGCCTTTTCATATTGTCCATTCAGATTCAAACCTGTGGCAATAAATAGGTTCACATATTTGCTTGTCTAGGACTAGATGAAACTACTTCTAGCCAAGTCGAGGAGGAAAGACAACCGCGCCGAGAGGAAATCCCCAAGCACATAGTCAATCCTACCATGGATGCCAGTTTCACCACTACGGCCATCATTGTGGCTGTACTTGCTGTTCCCATCTTCCTCATGCTTCTGGTGGCAGTTGCTGTGCGCCTGCGGGCTCAGGGCCGCATGCGCTTCTTCCGAAGTGAAGCAGGTACTACCATCCGCTCAGGCTACAAGGCCACCACTGACAGCAAATTCAGCTTGGGCAACTTCTTCAACCGAAGGAAGGGTTTCAACCAAGTCAATACAGAGGACTCTGATCATGATGGGGGTGGGATGGGCTGGAGTGATGACTCCGATGTGGAAGAGTATAGCATTCTGAACTCCAAGAGAACACAAAATTTATGAGAAAAAAGTGGAAGACTAACATTGTTTGGTTTGAGGGTTGGAGCAGTGTCACAAAAGTCTAATACATGTAAATGTGTAGAATCAATGTTGCATAAATGCTTGGGAAATGAAGGGGAATGGGACAGAAACCAACCATTTTGAGAATGAATGACACTGAAGGTGTTTTGCCTATAATAATACTGACTTTGGGGAAAAGAAACTTAGTTTTACAGCGAAGTTCACTATCTGGGCCTCAGAATGTAACCCTTCCAATCTCACTTTGTCTCCCTTGAAATAACAACATGAGTTGAGATAAGTGCTCTATTTGCTTTGTCTCTTTTTCTCAGTTTTCTAGTATTTCAGCCCAACACGAGTATAAGTATCAGTACCTTAAGTTAGTTAATTGCTTTACTTGGAAGTATATATACACACACCAATGCAATGGTACCTAAACATATGATAAAGTACTAGTCAGTTTCAAGTTAAGTGTTTATTTCATCAACAAATTTGGTGAAGTAATATATATTGTCAAACATGTATAATACTGTAAATAAATTTAGAGAAACTGAATTCATGTACTGTTTTGTTGTAGTTATGTATGTAAGCTTCAGACAGATTTTCCACATTTTTAAACCCACCTTTTGCTTTAATAGTACTATTAAACAAAAAGGAACTGCCTGTTGCACTAACTGTATTCTAATATAGTACTCTTTAAAGTACTGCAATTTATTAAATTAAAAAAAAAATCCAAATTATGTTTTTTTTATGAAATGGAACAAAATAGTTTGTTCCCATGAGAGTAATTGACAGTGCTGGGTGGGTATGCAGCACTTATGATACAATACAGCCAGATATTTGGTTATCCCCATAAAGGGAAAGTCTGTTGGCATTTTTACACGTCAAAGATTAGCTGGAAAACAAAATAAACACTTTGAGACCTGCAGCTCCTACCAATCCTGGACAAAGTTTAAATTTCTTGTTGGGTTTTGGGCAATTTAAATTCCCCCTATTCTAGAATAGTCCGGTGGCATATGGTCGGAATTGTAACCGACTGATCCAAAGCACCACCAAACTTAGCAGCTACATTCTTATAGCCCTAAAGAAGTTACTTACAAAGGTTGACGCCTGAGAATCTTTTGGGAAGGGTGCCTTATTTGCATAATTCGTTAATAAATGCCATGTAATATATTTATTCCCATATTTGGGTATATTTGGGGGGTTTTCTATTTTTCTGGAAAAGTATATTTTGGTGATTCTACTTTATACATATCCTTACTTAAATAACGTTTTCTAAAGCATATCACAGACTGGATGATTATGAGGACATAATAAAGATCCAAAATGGCTACCATTATATCCTATAGTTACCTTTTACTCAGATATCATCTAGTAGTCTTCCCAAACCCCAGTGTTGATGAGCTTCAAATTCACAAAGTTACTTAGTGGCACAGCTACTTTAACAAAAATAAATGGGAAATCATGTGAAAAAATGATAACATCTTGATATTTAGCACCACAAAAGGGCAGGGGGGGGGTGAGGTGTCTGCCAATTGGGCTAAAAATTAGGCAAAGGGTTGCCTAACGTGGGAGACCTGAACAAGTTCAAGGAAATCCCCCAATGTAAGACATTATTTTTGTTTACAATAATTGTATCTACGTCAAACAATTTTCTTGCCAATAATTTTGGGAATTTCCTTGAACTTGTTTAAGTCCCCATGTCTTGTTTTCTGGGTTAAATATCGCAATGTTATCACAGTTCACATGATTTTCCATAAAGTTTTAAAAGGGTAACTGACAGCAACTTGGTGAATTTGAAGCTCATCAATACTGAGGTTTGGCAAGACCACTTGATGATATCTGGAGATAAGGTTAATGTGCGCAACTCTAGGGTATAATGGTAGCCATTTTGGATTGTTTCTATGTCTTCATAATTATTCAGTCATTATTTAGAAAATTTTATTGAAGTAAGGATGTGTAAGTAGAATCACCAAGATAAACTTCTCATAAAATAAAAAAATAAAAAATATAGCCAAATATGGGAACAAATATATATTACACCGCAGGTATTTACGATTTATGCAAATTAGGCACCCTTCCCCAAAAGAATTTCAGGTGTCACCCCTTCTAAATGTCTTTGCTAGGGCTATAAGAATATATCTGCCAAGTTTGATGCTTTGGACCAGTCGATTGCGATCTCGTCAAAAATTGGGTCTGAGCCACCTGACTAGAAGGAATAATTGATAAAACTGTGACAACTCAATTATGAAATAAAATTCCATTTTTCACAAATTCGCCAATAAAATAAACTTCTGCTTGATGGAATATTTACAAAATATTGAGGTTTATAGTTTTCAATTCACAGAACCTCAACTAGTTTCACCTTCAAATGACATCACATGCCATGGCCAAATTTGTGCCAAAGAAAAAGAAAGAAACTTCTGTGGGAGCTGATTCTTATAAAAAAGATTAAGCAAATTAAAAAAGGTGTACCTTAAAAGTAAATACAAATAAGAGAAATGTCTAGCATAAGAGACATACATGTATTTAGAAAATGGATAAGAGTAGCAGTACACCAGTTCATTGTTCCAGCAGCTCATTGTGCGACCTGGTAGCTGCGGGGAAGGATGAGTTGCCGTATCATGTGATTCTAGTCCTGTGTTGTAAAACAGGGTTACTTATATATTTTATGTTCCTTTCTCAGTGGTAAATATTAACTGTTGTCTGTACTATGGAAGGCAATATTGGCCCTTCTTGTAGTGGTTTTCTTCTCTTTTTTGTTTTGGTTTATTTGGTAATTTATTGTGATAAAAACATAATTATGTATGGAATGAAAGTTAGCCATGATACTGTTCGTAGTGAATGTTGATGTATTTAAACATGTGTGATGGTGTGTATTGAATAATTCCACCCAGGGTCAGTAAAGTATCCACTGACCATGATAAGCACATTCTTTGATCTGTAATAAATGGTCTAGATTGAGTTCTTTGTGTATGTAGTTCCATGTACCATTTGTAGCTTTTCATTTGGAGTTTTGTGTAGGCCTCATTTAAGCCATCAAAAAGCGATTGTAAAGGATTGTGATTTTTATATGATAGTCTAAGGTTTATTTTGGACTCCGTCTGTTGTTTACTAATGTCGGTATATATACCCGCATTGCGAAGCAGGAATCAGGCGACGATGGCAGAATGGCATTCCAAAATTAGTTTAGGCATTGCGCAGCTACAAACACGTATTGTTGAGAAAATCTGGTTGGTGGCAACTGCATGCTGCCCAATGTTGTAGTCGTCAGTACCAAAACTGGAGTACTAAGTTTTCCCGAGTACACACAGTGCCGAGTACGGGCCGAGTCCGAGTACTTTTTAGTCGAGTCCTGGGCCAAAAATCCGAGTTCGAGATTTTCAGAGTCCGAGTACGGGCCGAGTACGAGTACAAAGATATCGAGTACATCCCGAGTACATTTTTAAACCAAAGCACTGTGGAAATTAGCACCGTTACTTACATGTGATATGTAAAGTAATTACAATGTACACAGTATTCCAAGAAATTAACACGTACACATATTAAAAAGTGTTGTTTTGCCTTGGAATTTTTGATTTATTGACGATCTTCCTCATTCGAAAAAGACATGTCTACGTCTGGATGGAACTCGCCGCCATGCGCCAGAGAATGTGACGCGTTTCCAACAAAGAGTGATGAGCACAACCTCTTCCCCACGGATACGATCTTTCTGCGCCTTGTTAGTTAGAAAATGCCGCGTGTGATGAACGCACATGCAGCCCATGGAAAAGTTGCGATTTATTTCGCTGGTATTCTTGTAGTATTCAGCTGGAATAGGACAGTAAAAAATGTGCGATACTGCGAGCGCTGCCAATACCCATTCACGAATACTCGATTTAGAGTCGATAAAGAATACAGCGCAATACTTTCATCATTTTCATATACACTCTGTGAAATTTTTGGTCAAAGTTTGGTATCAAAAAATTAGTATCAAAACAATCCGAATTTTCTTTCGAGTACTGCCAAAAGCATCTGATATTCTTGGACGAATTTGAATGGAGAAAGTTTTAAAATAGCCTGCAAACCCTATAACTCTACATCTGTGAGTCAACAGTTTGCCAACTTTCAAGAAATGCTACAGATATAATAGCAAGGCCATCTTGACAGTTAACCTGGAGAAGTGTACCTTGGTCACATCGTTGGCAGAGCGGCCTGCATGGCATATCTGGAGGTGTAGGCCAATTTCAAGTTACCTACACAATGAGCTTGAAGCAGCTGAGGCAGGGGCGTAGCACGGTCATTGCACATCCGTTGTGAAATGTCGAAAGGTTTTTTCTACAGACACTTGGCCTCCGTAAAATCAAAAAGCAGGGGGTGGGGGTTACCATCTGTCGATGGGGGCGCTGTTCAAAACCGACAGTTATACACACAAAGAGCCAATATATGGTGCTTTTCAGGGCAATACATGTGCGAAATTCTAAAAAAAGCACCCAAAACGGCAGATGCCACAAAAAAAGGGCACCACTTCTTTTCTACAAAGGGCACTTGTTCAGAAAAAAGGGCACTTCTTAAAAAAAAGGGCACTCTTTACAAATTATTGGAGGGAGGGGGGGATAAGCTAGCCCGTTGAAAAAAAGGACATTTGAATGGAAAAATTAAGGCAGTCTACACAAAATATTGGAGGGGGGGGTAAATACGAAGTTGAAAAAAGAATTGCTATTACTAGTCGTATCGCGCATCGCCCGGCCAACAAGTGGCATTTCCATTTTGAGGATAGAGAAAATTAGCCACTTACTGAATTGCCACCAACGAGCGATGTGAAAATGAGCCAACTGAAGTCATGGATAGAAACAAATTTGCAAAACAAAAAAAAAAAAAATATTCCCTGTCCATCCCCTAAACTCCAACCAATTCCATTAATCCCCATTTCAAGTGCCAACCTCAAATCCCTCCAAAACCAAAACCCTTCCGAATAAGCTTTGGTGTGCCTCAACTCAGTTGCCATTCCTCCTCCTCCCCAATTCCAACAGCTGAGGACTTTAATTATGCCTGGTGTCACTTCAGGAGTCGTGGCTGACATCAGACTCTTGCAGACAACAAAAAGTAGACAAAGTAGTTCTAGACAAAGCCACTACAACTATAAGTGGCAGAGTTGTATAACCCTGCAATGCTTAGTAACCTTGTGAACGTCACAATAGGTGCTTGTTTTCTCCTGTATCACTCTGGTAAATAAACACATCAAACTGAATATGTTATTTGATACCTAGTACTGGACGAAATTTTGTATATTTTTTGGTATTTAGAATTTAGTTGTTTTTTTATTTTTAGATAGATTTCACCCTACCAATATAGAATTCATTAGTAATATTTTTCATTGTGCCAAGTTGTGGCTATCTTGGACTTCAAAACAGTTGCATTTGAGAATTACTTTGCTCAATAACTTGGGCTATGAAGGTTGTATGAGGTTCATATTGGGGACAAACTCCATGTTCTTCATACAAAGAAATATATCATATTAAACTATCAATGATGCGCTGTCATAGCCACCCTTGCACTGATTGTTCAGAAGGCTGATTTAGTGTGCAGTGCAAACTATATTGATAATGAGGCTTTGCCAGGAACTAGTCTTTTAGGGGTACTGAAATTACAGTCCATGGACAGCTGTTACAAATATGCTCTTTTCAGTAAATCTTTATTTTTTTCAGATGAGTATAAGAACGGTAATACTTGTAAAATGTTGTCTCAACATTTAATTACTTAAAAAAACCTTGACTCACAATGCATTGTAACTGAGCAGTTACAAAAAATGTACATGACTGGCTGCCGATAATGACCCAGCCAAACGCCCCTAACTGCTTTTATTTAACATCATGTTTATACATGCTTCATCACACTATTACTCCCATTCATAAATACCTTTTTAATTAAAAGTCATGAAATGTGGAAAAGTACAACAAACTTCGTCCATGTTTAGGCCACTTCTATGGTGCGCATCGTGCACGGCGTACTCACTGGTTCACCCTGTTGTAGCTGGCGTGCATGGTACGCACACTGCATATGTGGCATAGAGCCTCCTACACTGTTAATGACCAGCCTCAAACGCTGCTTACTGGTGTTTAAACAGCGGTTTAAGACTACCCATGTGATGGGCTCTCCACCAAGAGGAATGAGCAAGCTGTCTCAGGCATTTATGAATAACATTTTCACATGTAAGTAAACATAAAATGAACTTATTATGATTATTATCTATCATGATTCATGATGATGTGTGTTTGTGTGCAATAGAAATTGCTGCAGGCTGGAGGCCATGCTGAATTCATTTCCAGAAGGATGCTCAGGACACTCACATGGAGTACATCACTGGTCAATTGTCCATGATTAACAACAGTCTGTAGATGATGATCACATCCATGCATTTCATTTCTTCCTCCTGTAAAGAAGATAATTAGATAAGAATGTGAAAGAAGGAAACTGGACATGTTGTGCACAATAACCTAACTGTAAGATTGGTCAGCGCAGTAGTCTATTCAAAAACAAAATAATAATTCCTTTTAGTTACTTTTTATGTTACATGCAAAAACATGCAAAAACATGCAAACACATTTCTTGATCTATTCAAGGTTCACGTTCTATCATTTCATAAATTTGTAATCTTTAAAGTTAAATTTGAATTTAGAAGAAGAAAAAAATGCTGTGAAGTATGCTAAGTCATTCCTGGTTAAATCACCCCACATTTTAGAGAATGATTTCAATGTGGATGAAAGTTTAATTAAAATGTCTTAAATGGCCACCTAAGACATGCTTTATGAGTTAAGTCAAAAGTCATCAAAACCCAAGTCCTCTTTAAAATTTCTGAGTGAGTTGGTCAGAGTGATCCTACCAGCGTTTAGCTAATGTGTTTATCCACAAATACTGAGGATGACATGGAAATGGAAATCAGGCCCCCTCCCAATTGTTGACTCTTTGGTCCCTAGCTGTGCCACTATCCAAGACCTGAGTGGACTTGCCAGCAGGAATCTGTGCGAGGGGATCTATTATCTACTAACTATGCAGCAACACTTTTTTTGCAGGGGGGGGGGCCTTTGGCTTTTAAGGGACTCAAGGCAGTGGCATGTAGAAACTACTATCAACTTTTTTGTTTTGAATAAATTAGCTTGAACCAATGCTCATAAGGGGTACACAGCCAACTGTGGTTGTTGATTTCCATTTTGATTGTAATTAATTCAAAAACAAGTTATTACTTCTTCCTAGGATTCATGAGGGTCATCTCATGACCAGTAGGAGCTTGTGGTGATGTGACGTCCACGTCAACAACAGGCGATGTACTAGAATGGCTGGGGCCAATCACTTCTTCTGCCTGAATTTGGAAACAGAAATAAATAAAATAAAAAAAATGATTACAAGAAAAACTTGTAATAATTGTATGCAAACTCCAGAGAGTGTTCCTGATAGGATAGTAAATGGAAGTCTTTTGACTTACTTCTCCTGGGGCTCCTATATTTAAAAGCTCAAATTTTAGAGGTGGTAGGAAAACCTCAGAATGACTTTCCAAGAAAAGCCTACTGAATCAGGAAGGGACTGAAATGCCAATGAACATGATGGCCTGGGCTGCCTTGTAACTGGGGCACAGAGATGGACGGCGAGGAACGTAACACTATGTCAACCTGATCCCCCAAATGAAATATGCACACAAACATCCACTTAGTGTTCATGCTATAAAGCAAGTGCACAGCGTTGATAAACAAGAAATAGAAAAGGTTCAAGTCTGTGGTGAACCAGAATTGCCATGATTGTTTTAGCAGGTCAGTGATATCCCAACTGTCCTTAGAGTATGTCAGTTATGCCTAGATGGTTGATTATTCTGCTGATACTAATACCCGTGTACATGTAGTGCTGCAACTGACACTCAAAGTTCGGTTTGGTTCGGTTTGGTTGCAGTTCAATTTTTTTTCTCCGAACTTCGGTTCAGCTCGGAAGTGCATACATAATGTACATGTCAATGTATTGGGCTACAATGAACAGCACATAGGCCGTTCCCCTGTTCGAACAAACACGTGTGCACCGCGCACATGTATCTGACAGAAATAGGCACCGCAATTTCCACATGCTATACAACACAAGTTGAAGGATGAATCTTATTTTTGTTGTGTAAACAAAATACCATTATAATTTGACTTGATGACGTTGAGAAATGAACATCGTAAATTGTTATCGTGTTAGTCGCAACCCTATCCGGCCCGGCCTGGCAACTATGATAGAAAATTTTCCCACACGCGCCGACAGTTTTCCCGACGAGTTCCGTCCCATCCGAGCATGCCCTGCTCAGCACCAAAAATTTGCTTCGTGGCAATAATTGCTGATTAGTTTTGTTCTAAGAACAAAAAGGTCCTTTTACTGTGCCAAACTTATGAAATCATAATTATTTTAGCAACACGCTGACAAGTAGCTGCCGTAAAAATATAATAACTTTTTGATTTGCGACTGCCATGAAGAGTCACTCTGTGGACAGATCCATTAATTTTATAAAGTGGTGTTTCACCCTCTTTTGGGAGATTACATCGTTTTTCGTATACATTCTTTACGAAAAAAAAATATATTGCGAAAATTAAGAACTTATTCTGAACTTGGGAAAGGTTTCAGACCCCCATAAAAAAAAAAAAATTTAATTTTGACACGGTGAAAAAAACTGAAAATGCTGGCATATTTTAATGAGAAAAGCACACCCTTCGCCGCAATTGGTTTGGTCCAAATGTACTACGTCACGCTGGGCCGGCCAGATACTGACCGTGCTGGATGAATTACATGCAAACAGCACACTTTTCATTGAGAAAATCCAAGGTGCGTACGATTTTTTTCAAAGCGTATCAGCCCGATATCCTATTGTATGCCTGGCTAGAACACTGCAAATAATGAAGATGAATGCAGTGACCATTAACACGGTAAATTCAATCATCCGTGCGCTTTAAGTTTGCCCTTTCATTGCAAGCATTAGCATTCCTAGCGCTAGCAACAAATACTTGCCGAACTCTTCCAAACCGACATTTGGGTTCGAGTTCGATTCGGAAGGCCAAGTTCGGCTATTTCTAGTTTGGTTCGGCAGTTCGGCTGCAGCACTATGTACATGTACATGCATATCTGGATGGGTTGAGGCAAGTGGGGTGACATAGTACGGTACATACCTAATTCAGTGGTATGTCACTATACTGAATATTTGGCTATACCAAACATCGTCCTTGGCTCCTGATTTTTTAGTACACAACGTACCGAACATTGTTGGTGAAAAATGTCAACAGAAGAGTGACAAGTGGCTATTATTTCCCCAAGGAATAGAAGGGGAAATCCACCCATTGCTGTAGGTAATAAGCTAAAAAAAACTGTGTAATTACGTAATTCAATAGTCGGCAGATGTTCAAAGTCATCTTTCAGAAACTACCAGGGCGTGCAGGGTGAAGTTCTGCGGAGCGCTATTTATTGAATAGTGAGTTATCAGAGCACTGGCAGCTTAAAATCGCTATACTGCACGATCGATATTATGACCAATTTCTGTGGATCCTGTGATGTTTGTTATAGCGACGTTTCACTGTAGCGGAATATGAACCAGAGGCCCAGTCATAAACCTAGCCACTCATCGTTAATAGATATCTTTCACTGTTCACAGCTAGTGAATATCAGTGAGCACAAAAGAGAGAAAAGTATAGAATTACACCCACCTCATCATTAGAATGCTCTTGAAGTTCTTTTGCCTGACCGTCCCCTTGCCTTGATCCTGCCTCAGTCCCTGGTTCTGTCTTGATGTATGCTGATGGATACCAGTGATTACCCTCTTCAGTCATGCCAGTTGTTGCACGGCTCTGGTCCTCTAGTTCCATAGCATTGAGACTATGTAAATTCAATGGCTGATTTGGCTGTTCTGGCACATCAGAAATGATCTCTGAATCTTGCTCGTTGTCGGGAAACTGGATGTCTATGAATGGCTCTTCTTTGAATCTGAGTGGTTTTAATTGTATCACTCAAAGTTAAGCAATTGTATCAGTATTGACAAAATTTTAATATATTATCATTGTGTCAGTGTTTAAAGATGTACTGTCTGCCTCCCCCCCCCCCCACCCCCAATCCAACATCCAATAAAAACAGGCCCACATTTAGTTGTGGTTGATTAATTCACAATTATCTAATTATTTGTGGCCCAACAATAATTCAGTTCAACAATGACTCAGTAGGGCAATATGGTTCCTGCCTCTATCAGAATATATAAAATAGAGAGCATGAACAAGTGTATTAGCAGGGGGATGGGTGGTGGCATCTGTTTTGCATAAAAATTGCAAACCAAAATTAAAGTTTTTTTCCAAAAGAATATTAGGTGGTACAACTGCTAAACTGAATTTCTAATCTTGTAAACACAAAATTATTAACTTTTGAATGAGACATTTAATGAAAAACAAAGTTCAAAGAAAGTTATTGATAACTTATTTTTACCTCTTGCAATAGAAGTGGGACACACTCCTAAAACAATTTGAAACATAGTCAGACCTACTCTGTGCATATCATGCACATTCATTTTGCTTACTTTTCAATTTGGTCATTTAATTACACATGCACAATCTTTAATTGACGTATTAATTGCTGAATATCACAGGTAAACTGTTTATGATCATTCCCCAGAAACAAGTGAGACACTGGTCATCTGACACTGCAGAGATGCAAATAAGGTATTAAAGGAAAGCAGCTGAATCACTCTGACAATGTCCACATAAATAACTTTCAGATACCGATATTTTCAGATTACATTTGTTTTGTTGCTCCATGTACAAAGCCAGCTTTAAAAGGTATGCCTACTGGCCAAACTCTTTCATCTTTCTGTCTTATGACTGTACAGTGCCTCTTAGGCTACCTATCATGGCTGTGTACAATATAATCACACCAACCACACATTAAGGTGAAACTGACTATTGACATGGCTTGGATTACCCCACGACAAATACATGTCTTACTACTGTAGTCAGGAATTGAATTTCTGCATTAAATAACAAGAAAAAGAAAAGTAGAGCTATGTCTGTTCAAACAGAACACAGGGCTTTTTCGCATTTTATTAATGTTTATGTTATGTTAGTCCTTTGCAGTCACTTTTTAGACTGTTTGATAGAGTTAAAGGTTGTTCACAATGCTTAGAATAATTTTTTTTAAAAGAGCTTTATCACATGACATCACATACCATGATGACATCAAAAGCCCTTCTAAATGCACATTTTGTCATTGTGATCTTGCTTTGAACCAAGTTTACAGTCAATCCGATGAAAGGAAGTGTGCAATTTTAGAAGCAGAATAAAATTATAAATATTAAAAAAATCATTAAAAAAACCAAACGATGACGTCATCGTGACGTCACTTTAGACTTTGCATACTAGTACCATTATCTACCTACCCACCAAGTTTCATGACCATTGGACCCTTCCTTAGATGTGTTTTGAAAAATCACATTTTTGATGACGTCATGGTGACGTCACACATTTTCAAAATTGTGTGCAAATACCTATTACCTAACAAACCAAATACGAAAATAATTATGAATTTTGCATTTTGCATTCGTGAGATATGGCTTAAAGGTCCAAAACCTCATATAAAATCGCACGATGACGTCATCATGACGTCACCTCGGTTTTTTTTTACCTATAACACATCCCGGTCTACCGACATACCAAGTTAGAACCGAATCGGACTTACAGTTAGGACTTCAAAATATGCATGTTTGTGATGACGTCACGTGACCCCTGATGATGTAATCACGACGTCACTCTTCAGGACACAACTGTACTATAGGGACTATTTCTATGCTAACTTTGAACGATGTATGACAAAGATGAATGCCAAAAGTGCTCCGTAGAAAAATCGTATCCAAAGTCTTTGGGACTTTTGGCGACAAAAAGAAAGAAAGAAAAAAAACTCAGACCAAAAAGAAAGGCTTTTATAAAAAGCCACTCCAATTATCAAGTAGGTAATTAAAAGTTTATTGATGGTAGCATGTACAACAGGATCTTACCTAGGAGACTTGGAATCGCTGGACACTATTGCATCACCTGGATTCTGAATAAGAAAAAGAAATCTTATAATTAATATCCTATTGATGCAAAATTCCCCACAGAGGGGTGGTAGGAGTCTATGATAAAGTTTACAGAGCCATTATCACCTAATTCAGTGCAAGATTTTGCAGAAAAAAAATATGTTTGCCACCTTGAGTAAATCCTCTAGACATCTCAAGTATTGAACTAGTGGGAGGAGGGTGGTTAAAAGAGGGACATATCCCCCAATAAATGTATGTTTGGGGACACCAATGTCAATGATTCCCCTTCCAAATATTTTATCCTGATGCATTAAGATTTTTCATGAAGTCACCTACAATGTCATGAAAACTGAAAGATGTTGCCCAGTCAGCCCGATTTTTATGGACGTAGCAGTGGATCTCCTTCCCATCATGATACTTTATTGGTTATTGAGTGCTTGTGTCTGCGATGGCTGCTTAAAGCCAGAGTCCATCATTTGCAGCTATTCAAAAGTAACTGACGTAATTATTGTTGAAAAACATACTTGGTTGAAAGATAGCAAGGGGACTAAACTCCCTGTGAAATTATTCTTTCTGGCAAGCTGTCATTTTGAAGAAATCAACAAAAGAAGGCATTTCCAACGGTGCGTCTTAAGAAGCACCGTTGGAAATTTCCGTTAGTAGTTCATTCTTTTTATTCGGCGAAGCGCGCACAAGCCTTGACACGATGCACGCCCGCGCTTGGTTGCTATAATTTGTCAGATCAGTGCGCGACATCGCGTAGATGCAATCAGCTCTGTGAGAACGTGTCTCAGACGCTCAATTCAGGCTCAATTCAAAACATGATTCAGCAACTTTTGATTTGAAATCGAGAACTTAGCATGATGTTTTTCTCCAAATGTACAGCTGAAGCTGAGCTGAAACTTCATCAGGTTAGTTGTTCAGCATCCTTCTTATAGATTTTGAGCACGTTTGTTGCTTCAAACGAACAAAATGCACAAATTACAAATGATGGACTATACCTTTAAACTGATGCAGGAGCTCGAATCATATGTGCATACAATGTTGGCACTCCTCATAGATTATTGAGTGGAATGTACTTACCACAAAACATGCTTGGTGTCATGGTATCATGGTTGAAGCCAGTTTGTGGAGCCTGGTTTCTTTTATAATGCACTTCTACTAGTTTCAGCAAGACTAGAGCTTCAGTACCCACCCTTAGTTTGTCATACTGCTCCCTGAGTTGAGAATTTCTCTTCTGTATGAAGGCATGGTAGTCCTTAATCCCAGCTTTCCAGAATTTGAAGAGTGTCTCTGTGTCACCTATACCAATCTCTTGCAGGACTTGCGACAAGACATCCTGTGGAAAAGACAAGTGGTTTCTAAGCCCAGAAAATGGCTTATAAAAGTTTGATTGAAATCAACACTGTAAGAAACTTACAGGTCACATCATCCACTCACTGACTTTTATTCTCAGCAGAAAAAAAAGGAATTTCAACAATCTATGAGATGTGAAATGACTACTGACTTGTGAAACTGGAGATTCTAAAATATGTAAAACAGAATTTGTTGATACAGAATATATTCGAATTTCCAACTTCGCCTTTAGAAACATGAAGAAAAAACAAAAGACACATTCTAATAACTTCTTGCCAGGAACACCGGTGAGTAGTAAGCTGATGTGCTTGCAGAAATTGCCCCAGTTCATTGTGTCGGATATCTCATGTGATATTCTTTCATGCTGAGCATTTATGAGTTTGTACACTCATGTCTGTCATTGTGTTAAGAAAAATGCATTAATTCACAAACATAGGTGTGAAATCTCGTGGCATAAAAGTGATCGTCATTGCAAACTGCTTTGTTTGAAGCTATTGTGTATATGACAGAAATAATCAGCCATACTGATGCCCCATTGCATCAATTTATTGAGTAACATCGACAAAAATCCGCTGACATCAGAATCTATTTATTAATAATAATCGTCCTTCTAAAATTGAAAAAAAAGTTATCAGTTCTATTCAAAGACGAAATTAGGTATGTTGTAATAAATTCTTGCCAGGAACACAAATGTGGAAATAGGGTCAAAGTGCTCCGTATACTTGACAGTTGTTCTCAACACTGGTTTCAAATCTCAAGTTTCCAAATTCCAAACCAGAAAACTGTACTCAAATTTGAATGTTAAAATATGCAGACTTCAATCCAAGCACCTGTGTTGACATAACCCACCTGGAATCCAGTGCAGCTTGTCAGTGCCTCCTTGTCCACGGCCCCCCTTAGCAACTTGCACACCTTAGTCAAATACTCATGAAGAACATCAGTCAGGGTTTCAGTGGCTGATTCTTGGCTCACTATACAAACAAGTGGTGGGCAGCTGTGTTAGTCAGGCAAAATCAAATGGAAAAGTAAGGTATCACCTTAAATGACTAACTAGAGTGAAAGTGTGCATAAGCTTTCACAGCTACAACTACTTCATTAAATGCAATGAAGAGGGGCATCATCATACAAGTTTTATATAGCGATACCAAAAAGTGAAAGGTGTCATGCAAAAGTCAGGTGATTACAGTGCTTTCAGAGGCATCCTAGTTGCCAGAATGGGCAGTTATTTTGGACATTAGTTGGCACAATGCCTTGGCTTTGACTTGGATGCTTCAGCGTGAATGATCATCACATACCGGTACTCAGATCGATTTTAATCTAGGTGGCAAATGCCTGCCAGAATGCACATTTCCCTTTGCCAGTAGGCTGAATTTGCTGAGGCATGAACCTCTTTAAAAAATCCTTCTAGGCAGTTCTGGCAAGGGTCCCCTTGGAATCTAAGGGATCAGTTGGGGAACAGTGACAGTTGCTTTGCCACTAATCATCTGTCAATGCTTCTGTGCTCATGTCATGATTTATCTTGACACATGGCCTTTCACATTTTGTGGGAATGTCAAACAATTAGAACACCATGGACAATTTCCGTCTGTCTTGGAGTTTCTGGATACCTCTTTTTCTGAAATATTTAGTGGATTTTGTGAAATGGGTATACTTTTTTGGAGACACCCGATAGGTCATATGCAGCAAACATGTTTGTCAGCCTTTGAAACGGGATCACCTGGGACTTAATCTCATTGATGAGGAAATCCAGCTCTAGCCAGAGAGTGGGTAACCTCAAGTGTGCGTTAAAACTATGCTGTTGTATTAGTTGAGTATTTCACGTTTCTTTTATTTGTTCCCTTTCATTCTGAAACAAATATTTCCTCTTTATGGCTATAATGAAAAATAAAAGCTCCAAGAATTTTAGCAAGAGAGAGGGGAAACACATTTGGGAGACAGGGGAGGGGTATGGCAACTATCGTTCTACAGAAGTAAAGATGAGAATATCAAGGGTCATCAGCCACTTACTTTCATAGCCCGCATGTGCACATATTGTAGCCACAGCTCGCCTGCTCAGTTTTCTGGATGTGAACATTTCATTTTGTACACTAGTGTTTAATATTGTTGGCTTGCATATTCTTTAAAAAAAAAAGAGAATAGAATGGTAGAAAGATAAAAGGATTATATAACCCAACCTGGTGTGCATGTAAGACATCTCCATTGTTTAAATTAAAATTACACAAAAATAGGCAAGATATTTGTATAAAAGAAGTGGTGTACATGTACAAACTAAAGGGAAGGAGGTGGCCCCCTCACCAATAGCTCATGCTGTGTAATCACACCCCAAAATTAACATTTTTGTGAAAACAGACAGAAATTGTAAAAAAATATTCTAATACTGTCACACAGCAACTTCTGATAAGGGCAACTGCATGCAAAAAAGCAGGGGAAAAGCAGTGCTGATTATGCTGTACACTTTGCCACACGAGCAAGGAATTCAATAAACTCCTGCTTGACTGCTCGGATTGTGTTTGTCTTTGTTGGTGTACAATTTCACTTCCAATTTATTCTGGGTTTGGTAGTAGACCTTAATAAGGGAATAAATGTGTGCTTCGGAGGTTTTTATCACTCTGTTTAAGACCACTTAGAGTCTGGGTGCTGATAATTACCCGAGCCGGAGGCGAGGGTAATTATCAGCGCCCAGACTCTAAGTGGTCTTAAACAGAGTGATAAATACCGACGGAGCACATATTTATTCCCATTCATAAATACCTTTTCGGTATGAAAAAATCATATAATTCGTTCAAAACATCCCGATTTTGTTCAACAAATTCACTTTATGCTTTTTGAAACATCCCTCTTGCAAAATAATGGAGTGTTCAGCTGGCGAGTAAGATGTAAACAACCCTTTTATGGAGATTGGCGCTTGCGTATCATGTTCTGTGCGATGTCGCGCAGAACGCACCTGGCGCGTTGCGTTTTGAATTTAGAACTATAAAATTCTGACTCCCTGGTAGTGTTGCGCATGCCTACGTGAGGATTGTGAACGTTCAACCAATGAAACGATAAGAGGCACTGGATTTTTAGGAGTCCACATTTTATTGTGACACTGGAAAAGTGTTTAAGACCAGCTAGCCATGTCTTTATCATCCGTTTAAGACCGGCCACGTGACGGGCTCTCGACCAATAGGAATGCGTAAACTGTCTTAGGTATTTATGAATATTGGCTTCATGGAGGGAACGCTGGATCTTGTGCGATGCATGGCCAATGCATGGAAGGATGGCAACTGGCTGTTGGGTGTGTTTGGGGTCTGAGACTGGTCCCTATTTGGTACAAAGTTTTGATTACACGTACTTAGGTCTGTATCCATTGTCTCTTAGTACTTTATTGAGGCGCTTCAATTCGGATGGTAGGTGTTCTGCATCACGGATGATGTGTGCCCTTCGAAGTAGGGTGCTGTTTACCAAGGTTTCACTGACAGTGGGTGGAATGAACGAGCATTAATATCGGTCTGTATGTGTGGGTTTCCTGTACACGTACAGAGTGTCCAAGCGAACCATCAGCCCATTAGGGAATGAGGACATCAAGGAAAGGCAATGAATCGGATGTCTCAGTTTCCACGGTGAACTGTATACTCGGGTGTTGTTGGTTGTGATGGCGGAGGACACATCAAGTGCATTGGAGCTGTGCGGCCATATGAAGAATACACATGTATCATCTACGTATCATAACTTGGGTTGGAGTTGAGCTGTCACCGATGATTTATGCTCGAAATCTTCCATGAAGATGCTGGCTAAGACCAGGGAAATCGTGGACCCCATCGGAGTGCCTGAAGCCTACTGGTAGTAATTGTCTCTCCATTGAAAGTACGTAAACTTAACGTAAGTCAAGAGAAGATCATGGATTTGATCTGGCATTAGGCTGGTTCTTTCCGATAGTGTGCCGTCTTGTTCAAGTATCCACTTGGTTATGACGCATGCTTCTTCAGTCGGTACATTAGTGAATAAAGACTTGACATCAAAATTCACTAGCATGTCGGCGGGTTGTAGTTGATTCCTTTATGGTGTTGATGAACCCTGCTGAATTGGGTGCATGGTGAGGCGTGTTGCCAACAAGTGGGTGTAGGAGATATGTTAAGTGTTGTGCGAGGTTGTAGGTAGGAGAACGTATTGATGACACATTGGGTTGGAGCGGTTTATCGGGTTTGTAAATCTTTGGTTGGCCTAAGAATCTTGGGCATTTGGAGCTGGACGGGCGAAGATGCCTGTATAACGGAGTCGGTAAGGCTGTGCTACAGGTATGATTAGGCGAATATACATAGGTATCTGTGTTGAGGATATCCTGAGCCTTTTGATCATACTCTGTGTGGTTCATTATGACAATTGCATTCTGCCTTTGCATTCTGCCTTTAGAATGTGTATTGAAGTAACATTGCTGTTGATAGCCTGGTGTTCCAGTCTTGTTACATGTATGTTTGATATGGGAGGCTTTGAGTGCTTCAGGACTTGGTGTACTTGCATACAGATGTCGTCTGCTTTCTGTATGCCAAGTTTACGAATAGAAGGTTCAATTGATTGAATGAACTCCTCTACTGGAATCTTGTTAGGGTAGGTGGCAACATTCATACCCAAGACTAAGACATTTGATTTCGTTTTACAAAGATGGCGTTGGCTGAGGTTTACCACCAACTTCGTTTTCTCCTTGTCACCATTGTTCCAATTGTTTTTGAACGTGTTCCGTCAGGCTCTGTCTATTCTTTTTGTGTGAGAGGAAGTGAGGCGTTGGAATTTTTTGATCTCCTTGAGGGCGGATATCTTTTCATAATCAGTTGTGTGCATAGTCGTACGGAGACTAGCCTTCCTACTCTTTATTTCTTGATCAGTTCTGTATTGGGTGGAGGCAATTTGTGATCGGAGTAGGGCTTTATTGGCAGTGTGTATGATTCAAGCAGAATTGTTTCCTTGTATTAGGTCTCGTAGGTGGAGACTCTTTGGGACTACATTTGCATCTCTACATCTCTGTAGAAAAGTCAGTTTATTTATCAGTTTGCAACGTCTGGTACAACAACGTTGGTATAATTTAACAAGGTTATTTGTGCACTCACTGTAGAGCATTCTGATATACGACTTTTGGCCTTGCATGGTTGAGTATCAGTATCGTTTCAGTTTGCTGTAACAAACGTGATGATTTCTATTTGTCCATGTAACAAACGTTATTTCAGAAAGCTGTAAACATGTCTTTATTTCAAGTTATTTCTTTGGTTGAACAGTCTAGAAAAAAATGAATTGGGGTTTACATGGCTCTTACTATTCTCAGTTGTTAAAAAGATCTTCATCAATTAAAAAATGGTAATTTGATATCGTCTTGTCTGTCCCAGTGACATACGTTATTTTCATGGCATCCTCCTCTCTACAATTTCTTAAGAAAGAATCAAGTTTCTTTGAAAGTTTTCAATAACAAAAAAGCCGAGTTGTGTTATAGATGAAAATTGACCTGATGTCATGATGACGTCATCACATGAAATGTGACATCACATTGAAGGTGCATTTTTATAAGCCTATAGCTACCGAACTATTGGCACTGATGATTGAACACTATACAACTTTCTACCGCACATCTATGTTATATCAGTCTATAAGATGACAAAAAATTCAACAAATTGCAGAAACAGCCATAGGTTTGTCCACAAACATCTAGATTCAAAAGGTGTACAAGGGGCTTTTTAAGACTCACTCATCATGCTGCTCTAACTGGCCCATGTTGTCGCTGCTAGAAGCCCACGTCCTCTTAGTTGCAACCAGCATAAGAGGTGTCGCTGGTAATGACTGCAATCTTGGTCTTGCACCTCGGTCTTCTCCTTTCTATTAGAAGTAACAGAGGCACTGTTTATGTTTCAGCCCAGCAAGAACACTACAAGCTCCTAGCACCAGACTTCACGGTCCTCCCCTGTCCAATGCGTCGGTATTGCTGACACCAACTAGCTTCAAGCTAATGTGCCATCCATAACACATATTTACTTTTTATACAACATAATGTGAATTTCAAAAAGAATTTTATCTCTAAAATTCCATTGATATCCCCTTCAATTAAAAAAAACATAAATGATCTGATATGCCTTTCAAATATCTTGAAAAAAATCACATAAACCTAGACATGGAAACATATATCCTGTCGTTATCATTATTTAAACAGTTGTTTTTTTTAATGAAGGGCCTATTTAGTTTCTTTTTTAAAAGATATGAAATGCTGATAAGATCTCAAGCCCTCCCATAATCACATCAGTTTTAATGTACTGTATGTAATATTCTGATCATTTGACAACACATTTGAAATGCTGATTGTATACTGAAATGCTACATTATGAAGCAGTTGCAATCAGACACTAGCGTATTACAAGACACGCCTATTACTCAAGCAGAAAAGCCATCATTGTTTATTCAAGAAAAAAGATAAACTGGACTGCGCCAACTATAGGGGTATAAGTCTACGCAGTCTTGCAGGGAAGGTCTTCTGCTCCATTTTGCACAATCAAACAAAGAGCAAAGAACAGAACAAATATTATCTGACTCACAAGCTGGATTCAGACCTGGTCGAAGCACGATAGACCAGATGTTCACTCCGAGACAAATAATAGAAAAGTACACCGAAATAGGAAATCCCTTGTACCTCTGCTACATCGACTACAAAAGCCTTCGACATCTTGTGGCACCTTAGAAGAGAGACAACAACGGCTTGACGGACTGGTTTAAAATCCTTACAGGCGTCAGACAGGGTTGCATACTATCATCGCAGCAACTTCAATCCTACTTGAGCTAGTCATCACCAGGGCAAATCTGGAAATGAACATAGGTGTCACAGTCCAAGGCAAAAACAATCAACAACCTACAATTTGCTGATGACATTGTCCTACTTGCCGAATCTGAAGAAGATATCCAACTACTGATGTCCAAGGTTCAAATATCAAGCAAGAGATTTAGTCTCACCATTAACCAGAGTAAAAAGAGGTGCAAATAATCATAACAGAGAGCACACTTAGTTCAATTCTTATTGAGAACATGCCTTTGAAGCAAGTACCAACATTCACCTTCCTGGGCGGTGTTATAACCGACAAATCTACCAGCAGCGAAGACATCAAAATGGGAAAGGTCTAGCCATGGGCAACACGCAAACACTGTCTTCATTCTGGGAATCTAAAGATATAAGCTGTGACACTGAGATTGAGTTGTACAAAGTACTCATCCTGTCAACTGCTACATACGGATCTGAGGCATGGACACTGAAGAAACGGGAAGAGCAAAGACTCCTAGTCTTCGAGATGTCCTGCCTCAGACATCTCCTAGGCATATCAAGAAGAGACAAAATCAGAAACACTTCAAAAAGAGAGGCCACAAAATGACAACCTATGATCGTTGATAAAATACTAAGAGCAAAGCAGTTGTCCTACTTTGGTCATGTGATTCGTATGCCAAACACCAGATACCCCAAAGTTCCCCTAGAAGGAAGACTCACTGGACAGAGCCCCGCCCACGCATTGGTTGGACAACATCAAACAAAGCTGCCTGGATCTCGGAATATCTACAATATCCAAAGCATGTAGATTAGCCTACAACAGACCCTACTGGAATTCCATGGTGAAACGACTGCTAGCTCCAAAGATTCCTCAATCTGCGGCAGGACAGCAGTAAGTCAAGTAAATCAAAACTTACAAGCATAGATACATACATATATACGTGTACCTTTATGAAGTTACACATGTACATGTTTACCGATTTTGTGGTCGTAGGATTTGATCAAGCTTATAATATCCTACATGAATTATTCAATATGAAGTGAATCCTGATAGCACACATTGGTTTGATCACAAGAACTTCCATCACTTTTTGAGACTTTCTGGTTTACCAAACTCCTTAAAATTGTGCTGATTCTTTCACTTATGCTTTGAATTCCTCTGATCACTTTACTGTTGCATACGAAAAGCTGAAGGTTTTAATAAGTTTACTCTAAAATACATGTGTATATATATATTTATAACAGATATAATAATAGATGTATATAAATGGATGAATCTTTCGCTTACATGCACATTGCTTTCTGTTTGCAGCTGCTGAGAAGCGGCAATAATTGTCCGGATGCGGCGGTTGTGCTTCATCAACTGAATGGTGTGAATGCTGATGGCATCAGGACGGCACAGCTCAGCTGGCAAGCTGCAACAGACAGAATTCTGACATAAGGATTGAAGGAGATCATAGGCGCTTGTCCATGTATAATGGAAAAGGCTGGTCAATTGATGTTGGTCCTGTAATGAACTGCTGCTGGGGCAGAACTGGGTGTCATTTAGCTGAGTTTCTAGGTCTTCTACAAAAAAGCCCTTTAGTTCAACTGCTTACAAGTTGATTCAATTCTTGAGAAAATCATTAAGCCAGCCCCCCCCCCCACCCCGACGAGCAACCAACTGGCCCCCCAAAAACCATAAGCATAAAAAGGTATATCTTTGGGTTTCTTTTTTATGGTGTGGCCCCTAGTTTGTACTGCCCCCCCCCCCCACCCCAATGCCAGGAGCTGGCGACGGTGCTGCTTGTAGAGAACATATTTTAAAGTGCATAGGCCTATTGCACAAACTTACGATTTATGAGGAAGTGTATCATGATGTGCAGTTGGCTGGTGCAAATGAGGTCCTTCCAATTCAAGAGATTTAGGGGTTAGAGTACCTAAGTCCATATCAACCATATGCATTGACTTTGTTGGACACTGCATGTGTACAAACTCCCCCCAGTGATGCACTGCTTTATTCTACAAGAGAAAAGAAAGAAGATTAACACGCTGATATGGTCATTACAATAATTATGGTATTACTATATGAAAAGACTTTCACAATCCCTCACTTTTACATTGTGCAGTATACTATATCACATTACAGTACATTTTCATGCTGAACGTCGTTTTGTTTCTTGTATTTTTTTATTATAGAGTAGACCCATATATATCATAATGACAAACTCCCAATTTTTTGTAATGCGCGTTTATGTTTATAAAACTGAAATTCATCGAGTAATTCGTTGGTCGGCGAGCGCATAGGGCCTAATTGAAATCAACAGACGTCGAGTTTTTCATGCCAAATTCGTAAAATCAGAAAAATTGTGACGTAATAAACAGGACTTATTTATACAACGGCTGTTTACTGCTGCCCCATGCGCCCCAGCAACATGTGGCTCGGAGTCAAGCAGTAAAAACATCAACATTTTTTCAAAGACTCGCAGAGATTAACATTTCTGTCCATCGCTTTTTTTTTTTTTTTGATGAGTATATTGACCAAGGAAACGGTGCCCTCCAAGCCGTTCTTCCATATAAATTTGAGCCCGAACTGCACGAAAAAGAGACCGGCGAAAACATGGATACTGCAACTGGTCCAACTGAAAACACCGGACAACATGGCTCTGATGGGTGGTAGGTTTAAGACGTTTCCGTAAAAAAACCAGCAATGTTTTGTCCAAGGACTCAAAGTGTTATGTTCATTATAAAAATTCTAGATGAGCATCAAAAGTCCTACCACAACATTCTTCATGATCTAAAGACAATTCCCAGGTTATTCTGGTGAATATTCAGTCCAAAGAGACGACAGATCATCAGGCTGTTTTCGAATACACGTACGGCACGCATCACGGCGGTGGATGTGGTAGACTGCGTCCAGAACTAATGATCGGGCCCCGGTCAAGTCCCTTGCGTTGCCGGGTACTTTATATATGTATACATTCGCCACAAGGAATAGTCCTTTTTCTCTTTTCTTTCCTTGTGAATTTTGACCAGTACATGTACATGTATGTGCAAAAACCAATTGCGGTCCTGGCCTAGCCCCACTAGTGTGGCCGTCGGTATGCTGCGCTGAACCAACGGCCACACTAGTGGGGCTAGTCCTGGCCATGCCTGCAAGGTTGTCAGGTTAGCGGTTATTCCTCCTTTTTTCACTGCAATTGTACTTGTAGGCTGAATCTTCATCTTGGATCGTTTTTTTACTTCAAGGACCTGTGTAATGGTTATTCCAGGCAATTTTTGGGTGAGTTGCAGTTGCAATTAGTGTGTGACGGGGACAAAATTGAACATTTTCCAAAAATGTTTGCAATTTTTTTGGGACCTGCCTATGCTGCTGGGTTACGTGAAAAATTAGCTCCAGCCCTAAATGACAACCCAATGATAAAATTTAGGGCTGGGTAACTCCAGCTAGCTAATCAGAAAGTGCTGCCTTTTTCACATGTCTAATTTTTGTGAAATTTCATGTTGAAATTTTGATACGCAAATGTGTGCAAATGTATCTGGAAATTTCAGTTTTCACGAAAAACGGACATCTGAAAAAGGCAGCACTTTCTGATTAGCCTATAAAGAGTGTGAGTATGTTTCTAAAGCAAAAAAACCTACAAACTAAGCCTAAATGTGAAAATCAAAATTTGGCAAAGTGCGACACGTTTTTGTACATGTGGATGTGTTGCCTATGATTTGTTTACGGAGGTAGTCCAGTCATGCCAGTAAATAGGCCACATTTATGGGGCTAGCCTACATGTAGCTAGTACGACAGACCAACATCCCAAATGTCAAAAAAAGGAGGTTAAGCGCCCCAGTTGGTGGGACTAAGGATTACCGTGTTACTACTGCTGCTTACCTCCCCCAATGTGCCGAAATTTGTTAATTTTCCGTCACAGTTTCTTTTTATCACAGTTGTGGGCAACTCCATTTTGGAGGCGTTCCGGTCAACTCGGTCCGTGACCAACTCGGTCCAAGTCAACTCGGTCCGTGACCGACTCGGTCCATGGCCAACTCGGTCCACGACCAACTCGGTTCGTAACCAACTCGGTCCGTGACCAACTCGGTCCCGATGGGAAAATGTGCGAAAAACGACTGCATTTTCTTGAAACAAAGCAAGGCAGTCTCGAGCGCGGTTTTTTTTTTTCAAATCTCCGTACGATACGTACTTTATAGTTTCTGCTACAGTAGTTGAGTTGAGTTTGCCCAGCTCTATGAGGAGTAAGCTCTGACGAAAACGTCCCAAAATTTCTGTTCCCGCCAAAATTTGCTCGCCTATACCCGACAACACCAAGATGTACATGTATGTAGGCGTATGGACGGCACAGGGAAGTTTGGTGACGACTTGAGGAGATTCTTGAAGTGTTTCTTGACAAAACAAGGTGAAAATGTTGAACTTTTTAGGCAAAAAGGCGGCTGTATACGTGCGCGTACATCAGCAGCGTCATATAGAAAAATCTGACAACAACTTAGGCCAAAAAAAAAAGTCTCCGGTTTCTGGTATGGAGCTTTCCCCAAAAGTGGTGCGGCGACGCGGCTTTTTTTTTTTTTTTTTACCTGTTTTTTTTTGGGGGGGGGCTTCAAATGTCGGCTGATGACTGCAAATGGTGCCCACTAAACTAAGTGCAAATATATGGGAGTCCAGAGAGGCCACATAAATCTTATTCTCGATCATAACCCCATCTAAAAACACGTTAAAATTGTGCAGCAGCAGAATTCCAGTCAAACCAGTGAGTTTGGCGGTTTTGAATCATCATCTTGTATTGAAAAAAAAACTTTTTCATTTTGCCGACGCGCATGGCTACGGCGACGCGCGCGCATACCAGAAACCGGAGACTTTTTTTTTTTTGGCCTTATCGTGCGCTGAACTAACTGTATCGTGTTCTATCTTGCTGGGAGTTGTGTGCGTCGAGCTATACGCTACCAGTATTCCATTGTTGACGTCACTGAAGTAAGGACCATGTAGCATTTTCACCTTGGATACGAACTCTTCTGAGAAATAGAGACGCCATGTCTCTCTCTCAGTACACCTTAGTGCATGAAGTCTACTGTGGCAGACAAGGCGGACCCAGCAGATATGCTACATCAACCGGCTTAGATGGCACAGCAGCGAAGCTTTGTGGAGAGCCTCAGGTCATCAGGCGCACAAGGTACTGCAGGCCATCCACTCCAGCTGAACCCATCTCCAGACGTCTCGACTCTGTCTTGCCTCTGGCCCCAGATGAGTGAAGCCGATAGAGTGAGGTTGACTCAGCGCAAATCTTCTTCACTTAAATCAAAGTCACGCGCAGGTGCCGTAACATCTCCACCGCCCCCCCCCCCCTACACAGACACATCCTCCAGGACGATCTTTCTACCGTGAGTGATCATCAAAACAAATATGTCGACAACTTACTCACACAGCAAGCATACCAACTTCAGGAATGCAAAACAACGTCCGCTTAACTTTGCGGCATGGAATGTTAGAACACTCCGTGATGCCCCTAATAGACCTATACGAAGAACTGCACTCGTTGGCAGAGAGCTCGCCAAATACAACATTGACATAGCAGCACTTAGTGAAACTCGTTTTGCTGAGAAAGGTCAACTCAAGGAACTTGGTGCTGGTTACACCTTTTTCTGGAGTGGTCGTCCCAGCAATGAACGTCATGAAGCTGGTGTTGGATTTGCCGTGAAGAATCACATCGTAGATAATCTTGAAATCTACCAGTGGGTATCAACGACCGCTTAATGACTTTGCGTCTGTCACTCACAGCGAAACAACATGCCACCATAGTCAGCGTGTATGCACCTACCATGACAAACCCGGATGATGTCAAAGACAAGTTTTATGATGATCTGGAACAAGTAATCTCCCAGGTTCCCACGAAGGACAAACTCATAATTCTCGGCGACTTCAATGCTCGTGTTGGCTCTGACCATCATACATGGCAGGGCATAATAAGGTAACCACGGTATTGGAGCATGCAATTCAAATGGTCTCCTTCTCCTCACAAAATGTGCAGAACACAACCTCACCATCAGCAACACTTTGTTTCGACTTCCAAATAAAAACAAAACGTCATGGATGCATCCCCGTTCAAAACATTGGCACCTGATTGATTATATTATAATCAGGAAGAGGGACATTGCAGATGTGAAAATCACCAAGGCTATGAGAGGAGCTGACTGCTCGACTGACCATCGACTCATCCGTGCGAAGTTCAACTTCAACATCAAACCACTCAGGAGACCTCAGGGCAAGAAGCCACCAAAGAAGCTCAACGTTACCAAATTAAAGACCGCCGCTGTAAAATGTGAACTGTGCAGCGCAATGTACCAGCAATTCATCTCTGCTGACTTCGTCTCAGGCGACATTGAAAAGGACTGGAAATGCTTCAAAGATGCAGTCCACACAGCAGCTTTCGAAACTTTGGGCCCTGTTGTTCGGAAACACCAAGATTGGTTTGATGAAAATGACGAGGAGATCAAGAAACTTCTTGAAGAGAAACACCGCCTACACCTATCCATGATCAATGATGAAAAATCTACATCGAAGAAAGCAGCCTTCCAGAGCATCCGTAAGACACTGCAGGCCAGACTCAGAGCTATGTGCGACTCATGGTGGAGCAAAAAAGCGGACGAGCTCCAGTCCTACTCAGACTGCAAAGACATGAAGAAGTTCTATGATACGCTCAAGAAAACTTATGGGCCAAAATCATGTGGCTGTACCCCCATCATGAGCTCTGATGGAACCACATAATCACAGAAAAGAACCATATCATCGACCGTTGGGCTTCTTACTTCGAAAATCTGTTAAACAGAGACTCAAACATCAGCACTGAGGCATTAGATCAACTGCCTCAGAGCACTGTCAATGTAGCCCTAGCTGAAGTGCCCACTACCTCCGAGACTGAAAAAGCCATTGATGTACTATCCATGGGTAAAGCAGCTGGCTCCGACTCAATTCCTGACGAGATATACAAAGCAGGAGATGCTTCGTTCGTGCAACGCCTCACAGAGCTATTCCAACTGATGTGGATCAAAGGAGTGCTTCCCCAAGAGTTCAAGGATGCCTCCATTGTCCACATTTATAAGAAGAAAGGCAACCGTTTCATTTGTGACAACCACAGAGGAATCTCCCTGCTGGTCATTGCTGGTAAGATCCTCGCCAGAATCATGCTTAATCGCTTCACAACACACATTGCCAACACATTTCTACCCGACAGCCAGTGTGGTTTCAGAAAAGGAAGAGGTACAGGCGACATGATCTTTGCAGCCCGGCAGCTACAAGAGAAATGCAGAGAGCAGAATACCGACCTCTACTGTGTCTTCGTCGACTTGACAAAGGCATTCGACACCGTCTGTAGAAAGGACTCTGGAAACTCCTGTCCAAAATTGGCTGCCCTGAAAAGTATATCGAGATGGTTAAGCAGTTTCATGATGGTATGATGGCGCGAGTAACGGAAGATGGGGAGTCTTCAAAACCCTTCCCAGTATCAAATGGAGTTAAACAAGGCTGTGTCCTTGCACCAACGCTCTTCAGTGTCGTGTTTGCTAGCATGCTCCTTGATGCTTTCCGTGACATCAACATCGGCGTGAAGATGAGATTCAGGACTGATGGTGAACTCTTCAATCTGAGAAGACTTCAAGCAAAAACAAAGATATTCGATGAATTAGTTCGTGAACTCCTATATGCCGATGACTAAGTTACTCTTGTCGCCCACACCCAGGAAGACTCACAACTCATCATGGACTGCTTCGCAACAGCTTGCTCACGCTTTGGACTTTCAATCAATCTGAAAAAAGACAGAAGTGATGTTTCAACCTGCTCCAAGTAAGCCATATGTTCCACCCGTTATCACCATTGGAGATCACATCCTTCATGCTGTTGACAAGTTTACATACTTGGGCAGCACCCTGTCAAGAGCGGTCCCGGCATAGACCAGGAAATCACAAATCGGATATCCAAAGCCAGCTCAGCTTTCGGAAGATTTCGTGAGCGTCTGTGGAATAGGAGAGGCATAAGCTTGAAAACAAAGCTGCGTGTGTATCAAGCTGCAGTCCTGACTTCCCTGCTGTATGCCTGTGAAACTTGGACAACTTACAGCCGCCACATCAGAAAGCTGAACCACTTCCACCTTTCCTGCATGCGTAAGATCTTGCGCATCAGATGGCAAGACAAGGTTCCAGATACTGAAGTCCTCAAGCGAGCGGAATTGCCCAGTGTAGGTGCTTTGATCATGAGAGCTCAACTTCGCTGGTCAGGTCATGTAGTACGCATGCCTGATGATCGACTCCCCAAAAAGATCTTCTACGGTGAACTAACAACAGGCAAAAGATCGGCTGGTGGTCAATTCAAGAGATACAAGGATTGCCTTAAAACAACCATGAAGCAATGCAACTTCAATGTGAGTAGCTGGGAAGAACATGCCCATGATCGAACGGCATGGAGAAGATTATCACACGAAGGTGCATCAAGCTTCGAAGCCCGTCGCATCAGGGAGGCTGAGCTGAAACGACAGCAACGAAAATCTCGCCAGCTAGATGCTTCCCTACGTGTCCACCCCCACCCCCAACCTAGTGTGTCCAGTGTATGACCGTAGCTTCCTGGCTAGAATTGGACTTAGGCCTATTAGCCATCTGCGAACACACAACACCAACTAGTATGGAGATGTTGGCTGTCATCTTCGAATTTCGAAGGACGAATTATATATATATGCCTCAATTTCTAGGTAGCATGTGGACGGCTCGGGCCTGGGATTGCTTGTGGAGCTTAAATAAAAAATAAGAGCTTTGAAATAAAAGTTTCACGCAGGACACACGTGTACGTGTGCCGAAGCTATGTACATGTACATGTAGGCTGCACTGCCGCGGCATGCCGGGTTGCCGGCCCTTCGCTCACCCGTACGACCTGGCGCGCGGCGGTATTCGGACTTTGTGAAGTGCCACGCCCAGCTGTACAGCCGGCCCCAACGGCCATCGGAACAATGCACGGCCGGTAGAGGTGGCAGTGCCGCCCTTAGCCTCACAGCCCCGGCCCACCGGCCATCGGCACCGGCCATCGGCACGGTGCACTGCCGGTGGCAGTGCCACGCCTGGCCGCACATCCCGGCACACGGCCGGTGCCCGGGCAGTGCCGCACCTGGTCGCACATCCCCACCGGCCGTCGCCTTGATGCACGGCCGGTGGTGCAGGCCGGTGACAGTGCCGCGCCCGGCCGCAATAATATATAAGTCTGTAATCGTAAGGTCTAGGATGTCACTGACAGTGGGGTGTGGGTAGTGAATAACGGCAAAGCAGCATTTAAATATTTTTCATGTTGGCCCCTCTGTGGATTTCTTCCTCCATGGTCCACGCAACCTCAGCTCAGCGGCCGCCTAAAATACTGTCGGGAACGCCTTGTCACACAAAAATGCAATCTTTTTCCGTACATTTTCCCATAGGGACCGAGCTGTTAAGGACCGAGTTGGTCATGGACCGAGTCAGTCACGGAACGAGTTGGTCACGGACCGAGTCGGTTACGGACCGAGTTGACTCGGACCGAGTTGGTTACGGACCGAGTTGACCTGAAAGCCTCCAATTCCTCTATTACAATATAGTATATGGGCCCCGTGAACGAGTTGGCCATATTGAATTGAAGTAACTAATTTCAGTCTGCTTCAAAATGAATAATTAAAAAATGTTAATTCTTCTTTCAAAAAAGTACACTCCTCTTACTTTAGGATACGTGCAAAGGCAATGTTTCACGCGGGAACAAAATTTCAAGAAAAGATAAGTGCAGATCTGATCGAAACATCATTCTCTTTATGAATAAATATATTCTTTTAAAACATAAATATTACTTCATTAATAATTTAATTAATTAATTTTGATGGCATAGTAATAATTCATATTACCTTTTTAATTGCTTTACATTACATTTCAAGCCCTGTACACTTTTAACAAATGCATAATTTCTCAAAATTAAAAATATGCCTTAATAATGTAATTAATTAATTGTATTAATAAATTCAACAATTAAATAATTTGACGGTCAATTTCGGCAAATGAGCAGCCAATTTAACCACTACGCTATTCTATTTCGCGCGAAATCAAATGCTACTGAAAAGGGTCATTTGATTTCGTTTTATGACCAGTCAAATGTACTGTTGCGTCATTCAATTTAACAAAATAATCATGCAATTTAACAATTCAACAAAGCAGCATTCAAATTCGCAGGAGCTTTTTGAGGCGTGTGTTTAGTCATTCAAATTCATTTTTGGGCAGTCATTTCTGGAATTTGTGCAATCTAAAAAGCGCTTTGTTAAATTTGTGTTTCCTTAAGAATGTTGAAGGCATAAATACGGTTCACTTTTTGGCACTTTTTGGCACTTTGCCGATGTACGTCGAAGACGAGCTTTCGCTACAGTTTTACACGCATATTTCTAGAAATGGCAGCTCGTGGTCGCTACGCTAGAGTGGCCCAGGTAGATCGAGAAAGGTTGATTGAGGCCTTCGAGGGAAACGAGCAAGACTACCTTCAGCTTGCGGTCAATTTGAATATCAACAAGTCCACAGCCAGATCAATTGTTGCAACATATTTGAGGACTGGAAGGCGAGAGACGCTGGCAAGAGGAGGAGCAACCCACAGCAAGATGGATGATGACATGCGAAACCATCTGCAAGGCATCCTTGACGCTAATCCCGTCTTGACACTTCAACAAAATGAAGGCTAGTTTGAGTGAGCATCTGCCAGAGAAGCCCCAGGTTTCTACTGCCACCATAGCGAGGGCCTTGGATGGGATGATGATTACACTGAAACTAGTGGAGGACGTCCCTGATGCAAGAAATTCCCCTGAAGTTCTTGATCAACGCGTCCAGTATGGTGAGTGGTTCCTGCAGCATGGTGTTCTGGCGCATCTAGTCTTCATTGACGAGACAGGTTATAACGTCTGGACTCGACGCTCCCAGGGTAGAGCTCCACGAGGGATCGCTGCAAGACGAGTCGTCGACAGACAACGAGGGAGAAATTGCAATGTCACCTTCGCTGTTTCTAGTGAAGTAGGCTTGGTGCACCACCGAATCGCATTCGAAACTTTGACGCGAGAGAGATTCGAGGAGTTTCTTGCGGACACAATTCAAGAGTGTGATGCAGTTTTCCAAGACGACGAACCCATTTACCTCATATATGACAATGCGAGGCCTCACGTGCGAGCCCAACTCCCTGAAGGTGCCAACCCAATGATCCAGCTGAAGCGCCTCCCTCCCTATACTCCCCATTCCTGAACAGCACGGAGATGGCACACTCTGCATTCAAGGCTGCAGTTAAACGCATCCTTGGGTTACCTGAGTGGCAACAACGTGTCGGAGACAGACAGGCTGCCCAGCAAGCAGGAATGAACATGCAGCAGTGGAGGTGCGATCTCCTTCAACAAGCAGCCATCCAGAGCGTTGATGTCATCACCCAAGTGAAGTGCCTGCAGTGGTACAACCATACCCAAACACATATGCCAAGATGTCTGGCACGCCAAAAGATTGATGGTTAAGGAAGAAACAACATAAACAATAAAAAAACCAGGAAAAACATAAAGAAACACCCCATTCAAACACAATACAAAATTAGGTCTTGGTCAGCTAACCACTAAAGATTCCCCCCCCCCCCAAAAAAAAAAGAATGAAGAAGAAAACAAAGAAGAAGAAAAAAACCTCATTGGCCCATGTAAAGTCTACTGCAACCATAAATAAAGAAAACAAGGTTTGCCTGAATTAAAGTGAAGATACGAAATAGTTGCCTAGTACAGTTTATCCGTTTATTCGTATTTCTTTAGTCGTACTTATTTGAATTCTCTTTAAGCGAAATTGATTGCCTCTTTACGAAATTGAAAAAAAATTAATCAGTAAAATCTCCAGTCGAACCAGCTTTGCTAATTGAATGATGATTGTGTGTCACGAAAAAGAATGACGATATGCTAAATTGAACACAGTGCTAAAGGAATTTGAATGCCTCAAAACGAAATTGAATGGCCGAATTCTGAATTTGAAACGCAGTAACAACTGGAGAGGCAAAATAGCTTCAATTCGAACGCACGAAAATTAAATTGGCTGCTCATTTGCCGAAATTGAACGAAAAAACCTATTTTTTTTAATGCTTTGACTCACATATAGTACAATACAAACGCTGTATAATTTAAAAAGGCATAATTTCTTTTAAAAGATAACAAATTCGTTAATTCAATTCATTAATTTAGTTATTTAATTAACTAATGAATTCAACAATTAATTAACAAATATGTTGTTTACTTTGAAAACAAAATCCTGTACACACGCGCATTAGCTTAATACTGTTTAAAAAGAAAGGGAAAAGGGCACTTTTAGGTATTGTCTCATCAAGCACAGGGACGGTGCTATTAATCAGAGAATAATCTTCTTTTAAAATGTTACATATCTGCATAATTTTGAGCCCCCCCCCCCCCAAGGAAAAAAATCAGTATAGCGGCTTTGCGTAAGTTTTCACAATAAGTGCATACAGGAAAATCTAATTTTTTTCCTATAGAAAAGACATCTTCTGGCTACTACAGAAGATTGGATGTTCCCAACTCATCCGAAACATCATTAACTCCATTACCTTATCAGCATCGGACATGATGGGCACAACAGCTGAGCACCGCCGAGGACCAGTCAAGGCCTTCACCACACTGGGTGTGATCTCTCCAGATCGTCTCTAGCAACACCTCTGCATCAAGGTTAACATTAACGTGAGTGCAAATACCTTACCAATTTGAAAGAACATAGTGAACATAGTGGATGCGTCAAATATACGTATACAAGTGGAGAAACCAACCCTCCCAATGAAGGCATATAACGTTTCCGGAATCATCGATCTGGCATGGCTCGATACACCTTACCAGCAGAATGACTGGCAGTTCCAAGTGGTCAACGGTGCCAGGACCAGCTATCGCTGGGCTCCCTATACGAGCCGCACGTACCCTACGAGCCGCACCCTACACTGAGTGACAATCCACACGGGAACACAACCCCCAAGCCCCCACAAGAACCAAAGGGCTGACCCTAACGGCTACCACTCCGGGACATTACAAGACCTGAAGGACCCGCTGCCAACGCAGTTTGATACCTTCGATGACTTAGATGCGCTTTCCTACACCTCAGCTCCACATAAATCCGCCACGTATAGGTGCAGCGCTCATGTCAAACCAAAACCGCAGGCCGAGATGAAAAAGATGGATAAAGACTGGGTCATACGAAAAGTCTCCCATTGCACAGACGGGTGCCGCTCAGTCACAACAGCTGCCAAAAAATACGGCCCATCCAGGATGTGTCTGGATCCCAAGCAGCTAAACACACGCCTTAGTTCTTCTCAAAGCTAGACGTCAAAAGCTGGGTATTTGTCTTCCCATCTCGAGCATAGCAGTCTGAAAAGCTGACAACATACAATTTGGTTGTCGGCAGCTTTCGTCGCCCACTCATCGGCTTATCAGTAAGCCAGGATAATAGTCCAACCCGACGACATTGCAGTACTACGAAAGCCCATTAGCGCTACTGCAAGTATATATGTTGCAGATTATGTAATTCGTTATTACGGATTATTTAATTCGTTATTACGGATTGTTAATTCGTTATTACGGATTATTAAATTCGTTATTACGGATTGTTAATTCGTTATTACGGATTATTTAATTCGTTATTACGGATTATTAATTCGCTATAACGGATTACTAATTAGTTATTACGGATTATTTAATTCGTTATTACGGATTATTAATTCGTTATTACGGATTATTAATTCGTTATTACGAATTAAGTCTGATGTTCTCACACGTGGAGAGCACATGACCTATGTATATAGCGCCGCTAGGCGGCGCTATCTTTGCATACGTTTGCTTTACACCAGCACCACTCCTGTGCTATACTAAGTTGCCAAGTAATGACTCAGAACGTATGAGTAATTCGTAATAACGAATTAATAATCCGTAATAACGAATTAAATAATTCGTAATAACGAATTAAATAATTCGTAATAACGAATTAGTAATCCGTAATAACGAATTAAACAATCCGTAATAACGAATTAATAATCCGTTATAACGAATTAGTAATCCGTAATAACGAATTAAATAATCCGTAATAACGAATAATAAACACCATGTGTGAATAATTTCTCAACTAAGAGAATGGTTCTGAAAAGAACCAGAGGTATAAACTCGACGTTCCGGTCAGTATGCTCTGACCGTCTTCAGGAGAGTGCCTAAACTCTAAGAAAGTGAATACTTAAGTAGCAAAAGGCGAAGTCAATGAAGTGAGAAGTTGCATCCTGTGAGGATGCCAAGTAGACAGGATCCCAGAACAAGCTTGGTGCCCACTGAAGTGGAACAGTAGGGTTGCAGTGTCAGTAGAGGGAGGACCTATGGTATAGGAGACCCATCAGTCTAAGGTGGTAGCTGAGGACCTAGGGTATAGGAGACCCATCACTCTGGAGAAGTGGGAGCCAGATGTCGTTGAGGTGAAACCCGATGTCTTGCGGAACTGTGTTGTGCTTGCGGATCTCGATGGCTTCCCGTATGCGTCTTGGATGCCAGAACTGGATCGGTGCGATGAGTTCGGCCGCATCCCAATCAACTTTGTGGTCGTTGATGTGGGAATGTTTGACAATGGCCGATTTGTCAAAATCCCCTCGCCGTCCATGTGCTCTGTGTTCCTTGAGCCTAGTGGGAAGGTTCCGACCGGTTTCGCCGATGTAGACTTTGCCGCATTCACATGGAATGCGGTAGACTCCCGCCTTGGAAGAGGAGTCCTGCTTGTCCTTGTGAGTGTGGAGGCTGCCTTGGAGCTTGTTGCCAGATGAGTGGTACACCTTGATGACGAAGAGTGACTGAGGGAGATACAGTGGAAGGACCTTGGGTATAGGAGACCCGTTGGTCAGGTGTGCTGATCGTGATGCGGTTGGGTTTGTAGCCGTTGCGTTGTAGTGACGCCTGGATGTGCTTGAGTTCACGCTTGAGGTTGTGTTGGTCGCAGACCTCAAAGACTCTCTGTACTAGGGTGCGGTTGACCGATGACTTGATGCTGGGGTGATGAAACGAGATGGTGGAGATAGCGGTCGGTGTGGGTTGGTTTCCTATAGACGCTATGTCCCAGGGTGCCATCCGGATTCCTGGAGATCTTGACGTCCAGGAAAGGAATGGTGCCGTGCTGTTCTTGTTCCATGGTGAAGCTGATGCTGGTGTGTTGCTTGTTGATCGAGGTACTGGAGGAAGTCTTGGAGTGTGTCCGGGCCATGGGGCCACACTACGAAGGTGTCATCAACGTAGCGTAGCCACAGGCTCGCCCGAAGATCCGCTGTGAGGAGGGAGGAAGACTCGAACTCCTCCATGAAGATGTCGGCTAGGACCGGGGATAAAGGAGATCCCATGGAAGTCCCAGCCGTTTGCTCGTAGAACTTGCCTTGCCACCGTAATAACGAATTAATAATCCGTTATTAGTAATCCGTAATAACGAATTAATAATCCGCAACATATATACTTGCAGTGGCGCTAATGGGCTTTCGTACAGTACATATTCGGTCTCCCTTGGGAAGCATTACGAGCGACCGAACGTCTCGTCGCCCTGATGGAAACCGTCGGTTCTTTAGCATATATACTTCAACATTGTCTCACACTACACCCCAAATTGCGCAGAATTGCTCGCTTCAGCGATCTTCTTGATGTACCATTTCTCTGGCAAGAGAACCATCAAGCGTCTTTTACAACCCTTAAACACTCCATCTCAACTCAGTCCTGGCTACGATTCTCCGACCCACAGGTATAGAATCCATCCTCAAAGTACTGCATCTGAATGAGGATTGGGTATCACCTAGGAAGGTAAACCCATCGCATTTGCCTCAAAGATCCCATAGATACTCTTCCCAGAGCATATTCTCGATTATATAACACCTGAATAAATCCCCGTCATCTGATTGGTGGATCGTTGATCATGTCATTGAATTATTTGTACCAACTTAAAGCTATAGTCCATCATTTGTAATTAGTGCATTTTGTTCGTTTGAAGCAACAAACGAGTTCAAAATCTAATGAAGGATACTGAACAACTTACTTGATGAAGTTTCAGCTCAGCTTCAGCTGTATATTCCGAGAAAAACAGCATTCTAAGATCTCAATTTCAAATCAAAAGTTACTGAATCATGTTTTGAATTGTTTTGAATTGCAGCTATACGCGACGTCGCGCACTGATCCGACGAATTATAACAACCGCGCGCGCGTGTGCGTCGTTCCAATACTTGTGCGCGCTGCGCTGAGTAACAAAACGAACTACTAATTTAAATTTTCCTACGGTGCTTCTTAAGAATCACCGTTGGAAAGGACTTCTTTCGTTGATTACTTCAAAATGACAGCTTGCCAGAAAGAATAATTTCACAGGGAGTTTAGTCCCCTTACTATCTTTCAACCAAGTTTGTTTTTCAACAATAATTACGCCAGTTACTTTTCGGATGGCTGCAAATGATGGACTATAGCTTTAACGCACGGCACGCGCGTGGCGTGCAGCGCACAGTGCAATGGAAGTTCTATTGCACTGTGAATGGAGCTTCCAAACTGTGTCACTGCTGCTGGTGATGGCGCTGTTTTAAATAGAGATAAATTGAATACGATTGTTCTCAACCTGTTGAACAGTTTGCATTAATATAAATATGATTGCAAAAAGTTTCGCTGGAACTACGCTGCATCGGTGTCCTGTTTATTACGTCACGATTTACTATGTTTTGTTTGCTGCCCCCAACGACGACTTTTACACAAATTGCACGTTCGGATCGAAACAGGACCTGAAAAACAGCTCTCAAAAGTACCTTTTTGTATTCATTTCATGACAGAAACAAGAGTCGTTTTTATTTCATCACACCTTAGACTGCATATACCCGAAAAATGACAGAAATGTCTTCGAGCATTCCACAACCTCTTTAAACAGATTTTAACCTTCATAAAACAGATGACAAGGATTTATTCAGGTGTTTTATAAAACAAATAATGAATGTTTCACGTTCGTGCAATGGAAAGAATAATTTCATTTGGTTCATTTGGCTTCGCCTCGTGGAATGGAACATTATTTCAGTCACGGGGCCGGGGCCCCGTGACCGTACCGAATGAAATTAGTCTTACCGTTGAATTATTGTATACTGACTATTGTTGGCTGCAGAAAAAAATAATTGCTAACCGGCGCATGCGGCACTCTCCTCGACCCCGCGTCACACTCGTATCTTTAGGATTTTTGCTGGGGACGTGGTTGAAACTTCACCACCCTCAAGCGGTCATACTAAAAAGCGTCAACACAGCGTCAACACACTCCAAAGCGTCAACACAGCGTCAACACATCGTCAACACATCCAAAATGCATTAAAAGTGACAAAAGCAGTATGTAACCCATACAGTATGGACAGAAACAAGATTTTGGCTTAAAATCAATGGGTTAAACGTCTGAAAATTGCGGTTTTCAGTTCAAGAATATTGGCTCTCCGTGCCGCTCCGAAATCGGCTGCCATGTTGCCTCAGTGGCAGCGCGGACCATACCATTATGCTAAAGGGTGATAGCGTTGTACAATAAACCAACAGAGAGGGCGCGGCCGGCCAATACCAAAAGATGTCCATTTCAATAAAGTAAATGAAACATAAACACAACTCACAAAATAATGATCCACCACTCCGATCCTCAGTCCTCACAGATCTATATCCCTCTGTCTGCAGCAAGGTGCCCTCTGTTGTTAATTAATGACAAGATAATGTCATTACCTACATACCCCTATTTGAAATGGTGTAGTCCAAGCTTTGTGCGAAGTCAAGATGGCGGACAACGGCCGTGCAAGGTCATTTTTTCGCGTGAATATACTATATTTTTAACAACGAAATGGCAACTCAATCCAATGAAAATTCTCTTTTATTCTATGCTTTACAATTAAATACCAGTTTTGTTAATTCAGAATGTGTTTTGGATGTGTTGACGGTGTGTTGACGCTTCTGTCATGTGTTGACGCCGTGTTGACGCTGTGTTGACGCTTTTTAGTGCGACCCCTTTCAAGACATGCAAGATGGCGGCTCGCATGTCGTGCATGTGGCGATATGGATACGCGGTAAGTCATAATTTGGATAATAATAAGACCCAGGCAGTGCGTCCTGTATAAAAATATGGGAATGAATCAGTTACTTATACTACAGTTGTTTTCTTAGTTCCGGATAGCAAACATCATTTAGGCTGCTTTCGGCTCGACTAGGCCCGTAGCCTAGGCCTACCCGTTTTCCATGTTTTCTGGTCCGAGTAACTTGGACCCAACTTATCGCCTGTTTTAACATTTGGACATGGTCTGGCGATAGTCGCCGGACCATGTCCAAATGTTAAATGTTAAAACAGGCGATAAGTTGGGTCCAAGTTACTCGGACTACCCATTTTCCAGGAAAAAAAGTTGGCGATCGTCGATCATGTAGGCTAGGCCGGCGCCGGCGGTAGCCCCATAAATGTGGCCTATTTACTGGACTAGGGCGGCCTAGGGCCTACCTCCGTAAACATAGGCCACACATCCACATGTACAAAAACGTGTCGCACTTTGCCAAATTTTGATTTTCACATTTAGGCTTAGTTTGTAGGGTTTTTTTTGCTCTACTGAGTGGAGTTAGCTTGACATGCTTGAGTAACTCCAGCTGACATGCTCATATTCATTCACATGTAGCGCTGGAGGAATAACCTGTTCGTTTCCATGTGGTAGCAAGAGACCCTAAAAAAAGCCTAGGCTTTGTAAATGACTGCTGAATGTATGAGGTATGTAAATGAACTCTGGGGTGGGATAAAAGAGGTGAAATTCGGACAATTTTGGAGAGGCCGTTTTTCTAGGGTCTCTTGCTACCACATGGAAACGAACAGGTTATTCCTCCAGCGCTACATGTGAATGAATATGAGCATGTCAGCTGGAGTTACTCAAGCTGGAGTGGAGCGTTGAATTATGGATAGTCTACCCCTCCATACAAACGCTCCACCGATTTGGCATACTTTGGTGACGGCTTCACAGTAGCATAGTCACATACCCACGCGAGGACAAAAAGACCCCCCCAAAAAATGGTAAAGAGAATACAAATGAGAGAGACAGTTACCCTGGATTGATCTACACATTCATGACATTCCATCAGACCCCTTACATTGTTCTCAAACAGCGAAAGTTTTGAAGAAAAACAGCAAAATAGTCTGAAAACTTACAGCTCAATGTGTTCGCCGTGAAGCTCAATCCTTACACTGACTTGCCGAATGAGGGCGTCTGACGTGACGTCACCGTTGTTGCTCGATCGAAGAAAAACAAGTCGCGCTTTATCAACGACTGTTTCGTGTAATAATACGTGCTCCGATCCGCGCCGTACAACAGTATGGGCTTTGAACACATGCAAGGTGGAGACGGCTGAAACGTACACGTTCTAAAACAAATTAATAATGACAGATACCCACATGAAACTTGTATCAAAGAAACGTAATAACAATGGGATTTTCATTTGTCAGTATTAGTAGTTCTTTGATACAAGTTTCATGTGGGTATCTGTCGTTATTAATTTGTTTTAGAACGTGTACGTTTCAGCCGTCTCCACCTTGCGTGTGTTCAAAGCCCATACTGTCGTACGGCGTGAATCGGAACACGAAACAGTTGTTGATAAAGCGCGACTTGTTTTTCTTAAATCGAGCAACGACGGTGACGTCACGTCAGACGCCCTCATTCGGCAAGTCGGTGTAAGGATTGAGCTTCACGGCGAACACATTGAGCTGTAAGTTTTCAGACTATTTTGCTGTTTTTCTTCAAAATTTTCGCTGTTTGGGAACAATGTAAGGGGTCTGATGGCATGTCATGAATGTGTAGATCAACCCAGGGTAACTGTCTCTCTCATTTGTATTCTCTTTACCGGTTTTTTTGGGGGTCTTTTTGTCCTCGCGTGGGTATGTGACTATGCTACTGTGAAGCTGTCACCAAAGTATGCCAAATCGGTGGAGCGTTTGTATGGAGGAGTACCCGTAATTCAACGCTCCACTCAGTAGAGCTACATGTAGGTTTTTTTGCTTTAGAAGCATACTCACCCTCTTTATGCCTTTTTCAGATGTCTAATTTTTGTGAAATTTCATGTTGAAATTTGATACGCAAACGTGTGCAAATGAATCTGGAAATTTCACATAAAATAGACATCTGAAAAAGGCAGCACTTTCTGATTAGCCTATAAAGAGGGTGAGTTTGCTTCTAAAGCAAAAACCCTACAAACTAAGCCTAAATGCGAAAATCAAAATTTGGCAAAGTGCGACACGTTTTTGTCTGTGGATGTGTGGCCTATGTTTACGGAGGTAGTCCAGTAAATTGGCCACATTTATGGGGCTAGGTCGGCGGCGATCGTTAAGTGTAGGGCCCCTATTTTGTTTTGATAAAATTAGAGAATAGAGTCAAAATGTTTTTGTTTTTTTATTGCTCAAAAATCACCTTTACAATCAAAACAGACTTTTCTTATTTCTAATAACACCTGTTTTGCAATTTTGAACAGATGGGTAGAAATCGTAATTTTCCAGCATGGTTTTGCCTTGCGATTCAGCGCGCCGTGCGTGCTCACGGTACATCGCGGGGTGATCGCCATCTTTATTTTCAGGTCGCGTGTTGTCGCCGCACTGTCATCGTCATTTTACCCCCCAATTTCCCTCAAAAAATCAAAACCCTGCACTCTGTCTATGAGTATGACATACCTGCTTATTGAGAATGTCGCCAACTAGTTCGGTAGGTCCAATAATTTTGAAGTGGATTTTGTTCCCTTAATATTAGGAACCGGGCCCTACACTACACGATCGCCGTGTAGGCGGCCTAGGCCTACATGTAGTCCGAGTAACTTGGACCCAACTTATTGCCTTTGCATTCGGACATCATGGACATGCCGGTCTGGCGATAGAAGGGTCCAAGCTAACCCCACTTGTGTGGCCTCCGTATTGCTGCGCTGTACGTTAGGCCACACATCTGGTTTTCCAACCTGCTGCTGAGGAGTCGAGTGCATTCTCTGGCGAACCCTTTTTTGGCACTTTTTTTTACCTACTACTGTATATGGTTGTATTCTTTGATTTCTCATCTTTTGCCCTCTGGGTAGATTAGGTAGGCCTATTCTGTTTTAAAAATTTTCGAGAAATTTAGACATCTTTCTGGAGTCCATATGTGCCAGTTTCGGACTAAACTCCTCAGTAGTCTGAGTAACTAGGACTCTACGGATCGCCTTTTTAACATTTGGACATGGGCGGGCGATAGTAGAGTCCTAGGTACAATGTACGTGGCCGTACATGGTTACCATTAACGTGTTTTGACCATTTTCACTCGTACCCCCAATCAAAATTGTCAGATTTCACCACAAAAACAGTCTTCAAACTGCCTGTGGGCTTTAGTGGGAGTTGGAAACTATACGAAAGATGGTGGTTAGGTTCACATACCTTAGAGAAGAAAAGAGAAATTGCACCTTCAATTCGGAAACCAGCCTCGACGAGCTGTCGTGCTGGTAAAAGCCATCTTGAATGTTGTTGTTGTGTACGATTCATTCAAATTGTGAGGTCAAACTGATGACGTACGACGTGCCGGCCGAGCGCACGCCTGCATTCACAATCAGGCATATCGTGTGTGCACGCGTACAGTGGCGACTGTTTACTGAACGGCGCGCGCAGCCTGCACATGTATATTGTATCGAAAGTGGCAGTGAGTGTGTCCAAAAATGATTGTACTATTTTATCTTTATGTGAGGGTCATGTACAGTATGTTTGTCCTTTTGATATTCTGCTTCTGTTGGTTTCATTCCTGACTTGTAGGCACCAAGCATCAAAAGGTTGATTGGTAGAAGATACTTCTCGCAAGAGGTAAGCTAAAGATTGTGTTGTCTTTCCTCCTTCTGTTCTGTGAGATTTACCAGAGATTAACATAGAGCAAGAAGAAAAATCAGACTGGCAGATTTATGTCAGTTTTGCCTGGCTAGGTATGCATCAATTGTAACAAAGATGTTAGTTGTACTAGATATGTATGTAATGGTATCTTGGTTCTTAGGTCTGCATGCACATTAAAATATATAAAATGTCTGTGGTGGGTGACTATATTCCTAAAGTAGCTTTTATACTCTGGTTCCTAAGTACTTATTGCGAACTCGGACTTCTTTATGGCACCCTCTTTTGTTCAACGTCGCACCTTTGCACATTTCTGTAGTAGTATGGTGCCGTCCTCACTCTGCAGTTCGTTAGTAATGCACTGTCAAGATTCTAGGCTTGCGACTGTAGTTTAAACCGTGTCGTTTACATTGACCTCGTACTGACAAACTTCTAGATTTGACACTAAAACTCAAAAGCCACATTGATAATGCCTTTGGACAGAAAGAAGCGTTGTGTTTGTAAGTCTGGTGTAAGTAGTAGATTGTATGCGACAGCGATTTATAAAAATGACTTAAAGGGTTGTTTTTTCGCTTCAAGAAGACAGGGAGGGTTTTCTGTGTTCTACATGCATTTGGTGTGTTTTGAATTTTCGGCTTGACATTTCACTTAATTTCAATTATCGTGAAGACAGCAGGGGTCACTCTGGAAAACGCCAGATTGGGGGAAAATGAGGTTCCCTTTGTTCCCCGGTTCTACCCGGTTCCAATATGAGAACCGGAACTGCGAGTACAATCTTTTCGAGAACCGGATACCCGCTATGCTCAGTTCCAGCCCCAGAAGAATCGGTTCTATTAAATTACCTTTTCTCTGGGCACAAAACCCAGAGCCGAGAATCGGCTACATTGCAATTCAATCCCGTGAAGGCCAGGACCATTCACTCTTGCTAGTCACAACAAAAGCGGGGAAAACCACACAGACTCCCATATGTGTCACGGAGAGTCAGAGACAAAAACTGCCCAACAGAGCCTTTTTTGCGAGTTTGCGGTCGGCCATGAGATGCGCATACAGAGCATTGAACCCAATACTGGCCCTGTACCATGGATGATTTCGTTTGGACAAGCGGTGTAGCGTGAATTTAGGTTTATGAAATATGGACTGCGCCGTGGTATTGCGCATGCTCACGCATAGATAATTGGAAAAGGACCGCTCACTAAAAAGTAGTCCGTTGTTCACATGAATCCATTTTCATATCGCACTGGCTGAAGTAGGAAAGAACGCTCAGAAATAGAAGTAAGATTGCTGCTGTGAATTGTGGGCATAGTTCCTCAAGTTCAGAACAAATTTCTTCAGCTGCAGGATCACCTTCTCCTAGTCAAGTCCCTACAGTCTCTCTTTTTTAAAAATAAATTTCACGGATAAGTACCGTATCTTGAGAAAACAAATGTGTCTACATTTCAGCATAGATGTGCAAGTGCCCTTAATAGAAATGTTTAACACCCCCCTCCCCCCAATAAGAATGACATTGCTATGCCCCTGCGGCCTGCACTAATACTGGATCGGTCTATTTAGGTTCATCTGCCGCATGAAAGTTGAATTACACTATTTAATAACAGTTGTTTTGCTCTCTGGAATTGCATTTTGTTCCATACATGTATCAGCAAAGTGGGAGACATTTGTGGGAAGTTTGGGTGTATCCAGTTACCACAACATATGTGTACATGAACTATGGATCTAAAAAGAAATTGGTGATTTAATAATTGTGTGTTCATTTTTAATTTATTTAATTCAACAAATTAAAGGTCATCCACTTTGGATGGGGTCATGCTGGATGGGCCCGATGATCCATACATGTAGAATTGTTTTGCAACTTTAGGTAGTGCCCACACCGCATGGGATGAGGATTTTTCCACAACCATAACTTGCAAAAAGACACTGAAGACTTGTTCAACTTTTCACTTTTTCAGCATGCCACTATTAAACCTTCTATTCCATTTGTAAAAAATGTCACGCAGGTCGAGTCCAAGTCTGAGTCCGATTGGTCGAGGCGGAGTCTGAGCCATTTGACATCGTGACACGAGTCCGAGTCACTGATATTGGGACTCGAGTTGGACTGAGACTCGATACTGAATTAATTCGAAGAGGATACCTGTACGTGTCCATTATGAAGTAAAATACATGTAATGTATTAAAACGTGGAAAATATGCTAAAACGGCTAACTTCAGATTTTATACCATCACAGCATTAGGGATCCAAACGTCAACATTGTAACAGATACACAGGGAAGTTTCAGACCTACATTTACATTGACATTTAAAACAAAGATTGTATCTCTCAGGTTTAATTTTTCAGGAATTTTCAAAGGAAAACAGGTTTTTTCATTCAAACTTCTGATCTGATGACGTCATCAATTTCTTTTCATGCACATGTGTTCTCCGCATAAAGGTCATCATATATAATTTTGAAGCGATTACTGCAAACTTTGCTACAACATCCAACTGAAATTCATTCTAATTTTTTTTATTTGGCGCTGAAACATTTTATGACGTCACTGGTATTTTTTTTCTTAAGTACAATCTAGCCAGAGACTAATATCATTGAAAGCAAGTTCACATCTTTTTCCACTTTCAAATTATAAGGCGCTTCCAGTTTGGACGTAATTTTGCAAATAATATCAAAAATGAAGACAGTGGATTATTCTATCAGTACCCGTAAAAAGCAAAATCAGATTTCTAACGATTGATTTTATATTGATTTTCAAAGATTAAATCTAGAAATCTTTGGTTGCTTGTCATGCTTGTAATCTGATACTTGATTACCAGAAAGCTTGAGAGCTATGTTTACTGTGCTATTTGAATAAAAAATCTGGATATACATATCTCTCGCGGTTGATTTTTCAACAATTTTTAATGGTTTAACCCCAACTCCCTAGGCCTTTTTGCTAGGATGTAGCCTCAATTCTGCAAAATCCTCCAATTGGCCTCATGGAAAAATAGCATATAGCCTCAATCCTGCAAATTCCTCCATTATTTCTTGAAAATGGTCCATGGAAGGTGACCACTGCCTGAATCCTGCAAAATCCTGTGGCAGTGACTGTCAATGTGTTGAAGCTTGGCCAGTGACATCCTGGAGCAGTACGGAGGATTTCAAGCATTATCCAGGCCTATATTTATGCATGGCTGAGCAAAAACAACACAAGGTCCGGCCCAAGACCTTGACAAAGTGCATCCTACAAAATCAGTAACGCACTTTTGCCATGTAACCTCAATCCTCCAAATTCCTTCACTTTGGCAAAGAGGATTTTGAAGGTTTAAGGGCGGTTAGGGTTAAAGGTCTTTTCATTGTAACTTCCGGTCTGGCAAAATGTCTGGTGATGTCATCAATATTTCTTGTTCTTAGCATGAAACTGATTAAATACATTAATTATAAAGTTATTTCAGCAAACTTTGCCACATGCATCAACTGAATATTCATTCTATACATTTTTCAACCTGCCTGTAGAGCGCGCTCTAACATATTGTGACATCGGTTCATTATGTGTACAGTGCAGTGTGCGACTATTGTGTATGAATTATATATGTGCACTGATGCATAATCCGCCATTTTGGTTAACAGTGCGACCCTCATGTCGCAACACTCTCTATATACGGCTCTGTTATGACGTCACCTGTAATTTGTTTGTTAAAGGGAATATACAACAATTGCAAACATTGGAAAACAAAACTACCACATTTTTACGAAATACCTTAATAGGATGTTGGTAAATGAAAGTCTAAAGCATCCTGTAAAATTATGGCACCTGGTGTGAAGTCATTTTCAAGAAAAGTGGTATTTTGTATAAATTTCCAACGGTGGTCGGCCGACCACCGTTGGAAAAACCTAACTATTTTTCAACTCCTGCTCCAAATTTACCTCTTTTTTCAGTCCAAATTTTGGTTACATGTTCGTGAACGGGTGCAGGCCAGCTAGACTGGTTTCCCAACCTTACAATTTTCGGGCATCAATAAATTGATTCATTTCATCTTTTAAGGGAACCAGACTATTTGAACATTTTTGTTTTTCTTGGTTTTTCCAGCATTTTCGAACACAAAACTTCAAACTTGTCTGTGTAACAGTATTTGATCTATTATACTAACCCCTCAAATAGTTCATTTCTGAAAATTACAGCAAAAGCCAATGATGTACATTCCCTTTAAGTACAAACTAGCCAGAAATTTACATTATTGAAAGCAAGTTCACATCTTTTTCCACTTTCAAATTATAAGGCACTTCCGGTTTGGACTGGAAGAAAGGGTCAATTGATTAGTCGCACACAAGATAAAATGAAGATCCTGGATTATTCTATCAATTCCTGCAAACACCCTAGATACTTGCGTTGATACAAAGTCATTTACAATGTATGTATGCAATGCGTTCTATACATGATGTCATTTTTATTGACCAGGTATGTGACTGGTTTAGATACATGACCATCACAAGTGTTGAATCAATTACCCTATTTAATCCTACTCTTTAAATGTTATCTTACTTTAAAAAAAAAGAAAAGAGAATAATACATAGTTATAATTTTGTATTTTTTCCAGCCGAAAACTGTTACACTTATCCCAGGAGATGGCATTGGCCCTGAAATATCAGCGTCAGTGCAGCAAATATTTGCTGCTGCAGAGGTAGGTACATGCAATTTCTGATCAATTCTACTTGTATAGCTTATGTAGCACACATAACACAGGATTTGCCAAGAAAAACCTTTTTGAATCCTTTTGTAATTACACAAAATATTGTATTTACTGTTCCTAAATGAAATTTAGGAAGAAGTTGACCTAAATTTCAACTTTTAACTTTCAAAATATTGTAACTGTATACCCACAGGCCACGCAACAAAAATTAAAATGCAGTTGCCCTTCAGGCAGGAATGCTTGAAAACTGGTTGCCTGAATTTCATTTTCAGTTGCCCAATAACATGAATAAAGAACTTTTAATATTGCCCCAAACTGAAGGCAAATCCTAATGTACATTTTGTACATGGCTGCTTACCTGAAGGGGCTCAGGGCAGTCTGACATCCTGGGACAATCAAAATATTTTGTACTCGGCTGCTGCGCTATTGCCATATTGCAAGAGTGCGGCCGACCGTGGCTGCGTGCATGTGTACGGTACCCGCACTCTGCACCGCGCTGGTACATGGTGTACAGTGGTCCAGTCATAATATTATTGGAACACACGTACACACCCATGCATGCCATGTTTGTTTTACATACTCTATGTGGACATTCCTTTCTTTTCGTGTAGTTAAGAAAACTCCGTACAAAAAGTAACTTTACTAAAACTGTGAAAACTAATTCAACCCCAAATTTGTTTTTTGATTTCCTTGAATGTTCTTGTCATTCTGCGACGATAACCCTAACCCGAAAATGCCTCTAAACCTGTTTTCCAGAGAGGGCGAAACATTATGCAGACACGGCTTAGTCTACATAACATCAACACAACCTGCATTATGTGGACATCTTTTGTGCACATGTCCACATAGTGACTGTAAGACAAACTCAGGATGGCATTCGCTACCTACACACATTACGTACACGAAATCTTATTGCATGATGTAGCCGGACTGTACATACACACTGTGATTGACCGCGTTTCTGTTTTGGCTGGTACCCGTTATTGGTTTATGCGTAGATTACCAACATCAAAGAGTACAAAATGTCAATATTATCATGATTATTGTTCGATACTGTGCACATGTATAATCTGCAACTTAAGAAAATCCCATGGACTAAATTAAAGTGTGAAAATGTGTGAGTATTGGTGAAAAAAACAGTGGTTGCCCGTCGGGCTGGCAACCTGGAACTTTTGGTTGTCCGACAAAATATTTTGGTTGTCCCGGGACATCGGACTGCCAATTTTGTGAGCCTTGACCTAGACATTTTAAGATATTTACCACATTCTTCTTTGCTAAAATACTGTCTCTATTCCAGAAGCTGCTTGCTTGCCTAATACTTGTTTTCCATGTATGTACAAATACTATGTATGTAATTATGTAATGTAGTATCTGTAAAGCTTGTTTCACAAAGTGTCTCATATGTACAATTACTTGAGAGATTACAAAGAGTTCTGTGTATGAATATCCCAGGTTCCTATTGTCTGGGAGTCGGTGGATGTGACCCCAGTTCGTGGACCTGATGGCAAGACAAGGATACCTCCTGAAGCCATCGACAGCATGGGAAGGACCAAGCTGGGTTTAAAGGGGCCCCTGGCCACACCAGTTGGCAAGGGCCACATGAGTCTCAATCTGGCTCTGCGCAAGTAGGTTCCTACATTATTCATCATAGTATAGGTTGAAAGTGACATACAGTACTCCCGTAGTGAGCTCATCACAGTGCATGGTAACCCTTGGTAAATTCTAATCCATCATTCTGGCGAGTACACCGAATATTTCAATATTTGATCATGAACCAAATATTCAAATAGCATTTTTATATTCAATTATTTTGAAAAAAATGTGGCCACGAGGAGATGATTAAAAACATCTATAATGTTATTTTAATTGTTGTGTAGTTTTGTTGTTTACCAAATGCCACACTTTAGTTGAAAGCCACTTTTGCATATGATTTTCAGAGCTTTCATGAGACTATTAAATGGTCAAATATCGGCCATTCCCTCTACCTGCTCTCTTTACTATTAATAATAAGCTCTTTGTCAGTTTTCGTCAAGCGCAAACACATGCAAATCCCGAGCAGTGGCCAGTTTAGGCACATTTCAAATATTTGAATAGTTGATCAAGTCCAGCTAGGGTATAATTTGCAAGGGGCATTTTTTTTGGGGGGGGGGGCCTCATATATACAGCAGGGGTGAAAACTTAAAGAAATAAACATCTGTTTCAAAATTACAGTAGATTCCCGTTATAGCACTCTCAAAGGGACCGAGCTGAACCGAGCGTTATAACCGCACAGCGCTGCAACCGACGTACATGTACATGTACAAATACATGTGCACATGTACATGTACTGTATAAAATACATGTATGTACATGTACACACATACACGTACATGCATGTACATGTATGATGAATGTACGGGTCGGACTATACATCATGTAACATGTATTAAAAGCCTGTGATTCTTCTGTTGGACACCTCCATCAAAATCATATTGTTCGTTTCAAAATGGGGAGAATGAATTCTGTTCCCATATACACAAAATAATGAAACATTTCTGTTTATAAAGTCGAATAAAACAGTTGAGAAAATCATGGAATCTACGGAGTTATTTTTAAATTTGAAAATATGAAAGTTTACAAAACATGTATAACCTATAACTGAACAGAATGATTTTAGTTGAACATTGGAACAATTTTGAGGGCCGAATGTGTCGCTTAACCAACGCAAAAAAAATCTACGAAAAAAAAATCTACGAAGAAAAGTCTTGAACGACCCTGGAGCAGACCGACTACGGACTACGGTTGATTTTTTCCTGAGCTGCTTTATACTCGGGCAGCTAGCATTTCATGCCGGTATTTTCATCTTCCAACTTCACCAAAAACATCTCAAATTAACTGTTACAACATTAACATGGAAAACTTTAAACATTTAAAATGATTTTACAAACGAATCTGGAAAACGTTATCCCTACTTCTCTCTTGCAGCGACGAATCAGAAAACCGTACAACCTAAGCTTCATGCACACACAACACAATCCCACTGTATGCAAAACGCACACACGTGCTCGCGGCTCGACTGCGCTGGGCGGAAGTTGCGCTATGAGCATGTGGCCTCCATTCCAGGAGCTCATTCATGCAGCAAGAATACAGTGTGGCTGAGAAGTGTAAAGTCGGCCTTACAATATGAGTGTACAAATGTACAACACAGTGTGCAGAAGGCTAGTCACTGACCACGTATAGTTATTGCATTGTAAAAGGGTTTTCGTTTTTTTGCTGAAGTCAAACTGCGACACGTATACATTGAACCAGACGGACATGTTACGTTTTTTTCACATCCCGCCCAAAACATGAGATTAATAATCACTGAAACAATTTGTTGAAAAAAAATCATGGGTTTCGGACAAACTGTTCTAAACTTTCTTGGATCTAAAACTTAATTGGAGACATAAAAAACCATATGGGTGGACACAATCATGGAAAGAACTTTCAAGACTAGAGTTTGAAAATAATGCACAAACAACTGAACACTGAGTTGTAGCATGGAGGAAGGTTGTAGATTGGTCACTGTTTCGGAGGGTGACACAAAAAGTCCGTCACCGTCTGTACCCGGACCCGTTGGATATGCCCTGAACACTACATGCATATCGGCACGTACATGTACAGTATGTACATGTACCGTACGTACACCCACTGTGTGTGTGACGATGGACTGCATTGTACATGTACATCTAGTGTGTGCACCCACGCGGCGTTAGTGGGCAGACCGCGCCGCTCCTTGCGGTTTTCATCAAATCTGCGAAGAATCTGACACTCCAAGGTGAATAGCGTTATAACAGGAATCATTTTACATGTTTTATATTGTTCCTGGGTCTTAAAATAGTGAGCGCTATATCCCGAAAAGCGTTGTAAACGGGAGCGCTGTAACCGCAGGAATATGTACACAATGAATGGGAACGCAGTCGGGGAAATGAAAAATGAGCGTTATATCGGCAGGAGCGTTATATCAGGGCGCGCTGTAACGGGAATGTACTGTAAAATGAGTGGGGATCTTTGCTGTTCTTATATTTTAGGACAGTTTTCTTTAAAACACGATGTCGCTGGTTGCAATGGAAGATCTTGAAGTTGTGGTATTTTATAGAGGATCAGCTTCTCACGCATCATAAAAAACACGATGGATATATTTTAAGGACCAAAGCAATGTTAGAGTTCCTTGATTTTCAAGACATCGACCAAGTATTGTTCTTTCCTTTAGTATTCTGTTAAGAAGAGGAATTAATCACTTGATGGTTCTGAATGTTTCTGACACCTAAACTTCTCTATGAGTGGATACTGAAGATAGCTTACTTCCCAGTTCTTGACAAGTGTACTGTTGTGACTGTATATACCTACATGTCCATGCGCACAGTATCACTGATTGGTGGGACAGTGTCTGCTGTGGCTGTAGAGTCCTATTCTAGAGTGACAGTCTCTGCCACAGGTGCTGTATGTGAAGGCTTATCAATTCCTCAGAGCTCTTCTCTTCTCTCTCCCACACTTATCCTGTATACTGCAGCCCTCCATGCTTGGCAGTTGTTTGCGACAGGTTCCAATTTATTGGGTCAATGTCGCACTGTTTCATCTCGCATCTGCAGACACTTTTGAAGCTGAGAGCAGGGTGATCAGTGGCTCCGGTGCCAATGGCAAGCTGGCTGTTGAGAAGAGTCTTTGGGTATCCTGCCATTATTCATGCGGTGCCTATGGCTGAGCCATGGCAGGCGTCGCTGACACAGGAGGGCATACATGCTGGGAATGTTTGCCTCCTCAAGGACCTTCTGGTTTGGCACACAGTTTAGCCACTTGATGCCAAGGATACGTCTAAGGCAGCGCCGATGAAATGTGTTAAGGCGATGTCCTTGTTAGGTGTATTGTCCACGGCTCGCTGTCATAGAGTGCAGTGATGAAAACACAAGCCTGATACACACAGACCTTCATGTTCTGTGTGAGGGCACAGTTTTTCCACACCCTCATGGCCAATCTTGACATGGCAGAACCAATGCGTTTGCTAATTTCAGCATCGAGGGACAGGTTGCTGGTGAAAGTTGAACCCATGTGAATTCCTGGACCACTTCGAGGATGTGGTCATTGATGGAGATGGATGGGGCGATGCTGATGCCCTGCTCCATGATGTTGGTCTTCTGGAGGCTGATGGTCAGGCGAACTCGTTGCATGCAATTTCAAATCTGTTGATGAGACACTGCAGGCCTTCCTCAGTGTGTGATGTCAACGCAGCATCCATGGGCGTTGGCAGAATTTTTTTCAGATGGGGGGGGGGCACAGCACATTTTCTCCCCAAAATACCTGTACTTGTCCAGCATATTCTCGATTTATCATTTTTTGAGGGTGTGCAGGGACATTTTCATTTTCCCCCATCCCATTAAATCAAAAGCAATATAACTTCGCCCCTCTTTTTCTTTCTTATTTTCCTCCTTTTTTTGTTTTGTTTTTGTTTTTGCTTTTCCAGGGGGAGGGGGAGGGGATAAGTGCTCTCCCCCCCCCCCAACCCCACGATCAGTGGTGTCATTGAGTTCTGACTCTGTTGCTATTTCGTCCGGATTTGGACTGGAGAGGGGCAGTTCTCATGATGCTTGGGCTTAAGGTTTTTTGATGCCAGCATACGTTCCCTAGATGTTTGCGGTGTCTAAAACCAGCTGGATGTGGCTTCAAAGTTGTTGTCAGTAGTCATTTTAACACTGTCTGACCGTTCTTTGTGTTGTGCTTCTTGCGGGTTTTAGGACTGCAAGTGTTTTCTTGCAGGTTTTTTCTTGTAGTTCAGAAGTGTGGTTCATTTACAGGATGTGACTGATTCCATCACGTCTGGATGGGCTTTAATCCAGTCTGCATGTTGTTTTCACATTTGCTAAATACTGACATTGCTGTGTTGTGGATGGCATCTTTGATGTGGCTCTATTTGGTCGTACCAGTGTCTCCTTCAGGTGTACTGTAGAGGGCTTTGTCAAGGGTATCAGCAAACTCCTGTGCCAGCTGGGGATAGGAGACCCTAGCAGTGTTGATGAGAGTAAGGCTTTCTGACTTGGAATGATGGATCTTCTTAGCCTGTAGCTTGACCTTACTACATACTGGTGAGTGGGCAGTGTCGCAGTTCATGCTGTGGTAGCTGCGTATAACTAGAACCTTGTTGATGGAAGCTTGTTTAGTAATAATAAGGTCCATCGGGTGCCGGTGCTTAGAATGCGGATGTCGCCATGATACCTAGTGGCAGGGTTTGGTGCAAAAGACGGTGTTGGTAATGCATAGATCATGGTTAGTGCACGGTTCCAATAGTCACTTTCTGTTCTCATTTATTTTTCTGGTACCAGATTGACCTAGACAGGAAGGCCAAGTATCATGATCTCCCCCAACCCATGCATTGAAGTCACCCAGCAGGAACAAGTGTTCAGATTTGGGAATGTTACTGAAAGTGGTTTTTAGTTCCTTGTAGAACTGATCTTTGACCGAGGGTGGAGAAGAGAGTGTTGGGGCATAGACCCTGAGTAGGTTAACTGGGCCTGCTGAGGTGGACAGTTGGGCCGACAGTATGCATTCTGAGCCTTTGGATGCTGGTTCGATTGCGCTCAGTAGACAGTTTTTGATAGTAACCTACTCCATGCAATCGTGGTTCATCTTACTGTTTGCCTTGCCAGTACAAGTTGTGCTCCTCCTCTCTCAGTGATCCACTTCCAGCGAGACAAGTCTCCTGGAGTGCTGCGATGTCTACATTGAGCCCAAGAAGCATGTTTTTTATGACAGCGGTCTTTTAAACATTGCTAATTTGTGTAAGATCTTCAGACAATCCTGGACACATACATGTAGTCCTGACGTTCCAGCTTGCAAAGCAAAAGGCTTGATTCTTCTTTCTTGTATTTGACTTTAATTTGCTTAGTGCAGTGATGCAGTCCACTTGACAGGGCAGTTAGTGACCCTAAGCTCCAAGCACCCATTGAAGCAGATGGACTGTGGCAGGCCGGCACCTTAATGGCCGGGGGCTGCCCGGCTTGAGGTGGGCAAAAGCTTTCCAGTGAGAAATATAGGATTTTGTTAAGCCTATAGAACTACGTTTTTAATTTTCGGTGTGCAGGTAAGATTTGAATTTGCTGTCTGTGGGTGATTCTGAAATACCTCAAATGAACTGTAATGTATTGATATAGAATGAAAGTAGAAAAAGACATTGATTCAGATTATGACCTTCTTTATCTCCATAGAGAGTTTAATCTGTATGCCAATGTCAGGCCCTGCAAGTCAATAGATGGGTACAAGACACCATATGATAATGTGGACTTGGTAACAATCCGAGAGAACACAGAAGGAGAATACAGTGGTATTGAACATGTGGTGAGTACATGTATTACAACCCTGCATGTCCCTCTCCTCATAACCTCCAATCCCTACCAAAAATCCAAAAGTTAGCCAAAGTCACATTGTAACCTTAATCAGTGTGAATAGATGAATTGACAATAGCCTAGACGTTGTCTTTATAAACCAATAGTTAAACTAGAAATGTGTTTGTGGACAAACACAAGCTGTTTCGGATGCTATGTACATGTACATTAGATTTGAACTAGCCAACCTATCCTGTTAGCCTGGTGGTCGAGTGGTAAGACATCTGCACTAGAAAGCAGGAGGTTGTGGGTTCGAGTCCCACCCAAGTGATTTTTTCCAACTTTCACTTGGGAGGTTACATTAATTAATTTCTTGCTATCAAAGTTTTGAGCAAAATGAATAAAAACAATGGTGGTAATCATGTTGTTGAGGACCCAGTTTCCTTATAAAAGAAGAACAAATTGTCCACGTCCACTTGCCACATCCTTTGTATTAATCTGTGTCACAAAAGGTGTTCATTAGGAAAGAAAATTAATTGCTACCAAAAGTCAAGAATGAGTCTGCGCACTACAATTTCTGGCACACGGTCTATGTCTGGGGAAAAAATGAATACAATTTTGAAGTTGCCAAAACAAAAATGTACAGTAGCTAGGTGTATATTTTGACCTATTCTGTGACTTTTGGGAATGTTGTTTCCACTGGATAGGGTCCCTGAACAATTAAACGTGTAGACAATTGGTAGCGCCCAACTGCTGAAAGGATCTCTCAGTTAAAAATATCCCTTATTGGACATCATGGGCTTATTATCTCATTACAGGTTGGTTTAGGCCTATCACATTACAGTTACATGTAAACATTGTTACTCTTTCAGGATGGTGCAGTTATTGCATTATGGGCTCACTTTTGTTACATGTGAGGTCGATATTGCATATAAGTATGTTACAAGAATCTGCACTTTTCTAGATGTCATACCATCTATCAGCCCACAGTTTGTTACATGAAACATACATGTATGGGGTTTGTTTGATTTGTGGTGTCTGATCACATTTAAAATTCATGTAAGTTTGAATACCGGTACATGTATCTGGAAAGTAACGGTCAAGTGATTTTACCCTCAAAATGAATATTGCACGGGAAAATGATGTTCCATGTGAGCATGTGTTTAGTTGTGCTATTTCTTTAATACTATTGATTAAGGAAACTGTGTGTTTCTTCTTGCTAAAATCGCTCACAATTTAATAATCAGTTTGGTGAAAGAAAAGTAGGTCCACATTCAATCTACTGATCTAAGGTCTTTTGCTGTGTTCCACTTGCTTTGTGTGTCACAGATTGTTGAAGGTGTTGTCCAGAGCATCAAGCTAATCACTGAACCTGCCTCCAGAAGGGTGGCCGAGTTTGCCTTTCAGTTTGCCAAGGCTAACAACAGACAGACAGTCACTGCAGTGCACAAAGCTAATATCATGTAAGTTAATGCTAGAACATTGTCTGACTGTGGGTTCTCATGACACCAGCTGAAATTATTTTTTTGGTTTTCTTCACTCAGATTGACAAAAATCGTTGGGGAGTGGAATTTGTATTTCATATTTTATAAATTCCACTTTGTCACATCCAAAGTAAATTGAGGGAGTTGAAGTTCAATTTATGGTTATAAACTTGAAGAAGACACAACTATTCATAAGATGGAATTTGCTTCGGATTGATATTGAATACTGAAGATTCACAACAAACATGAAACTACAAAATATTAAATACCAGTGAACTGTTTTATGACCTCAAACCAATTTTTTTCCCCAATAAATCAGAGTTTTCACTCACAAACATTGCTCTTTCAACACGTGGAAAGTTGCACACGCAATTGATGCGATCGCCTGCTTGCAGTAAAGTTATGTTGTGGGGAGGCTCGACCATTTTCTAAAGAAGGGGATTACCTTTTTTCAGAGCGTGAAAAGGTGATGTCGATATGACTGGGAAAAAAAAAGACATATCCCCTTCTTTACACAATGGTCGAGCCGCCCCACAGAATAACGTTACTGCAAGCAGACGACCGCATCAAGTGTGTGTGCAACGTTTGCGGTGTGCAAAAAGTGATGTCTCACTGTTTGCTTGTAGATCAATGGGACTGTACCTAAGGATTTGGTGATTAAATTTGTCTGATAAAAAATTTTATTGGAGAAAAAATAACACCTTCAGGAAAATTCAAAATATAAACTAGAGCTACATGTATGCCTGTTTAACAGTTTAATGAACAGGACATAGGTTTTTCCGCATTTTGTTTTTGTTAATATTTCAGAAATCTATTTGGAAATTCATAAAAAAAATTGTAAAGAAATCAATCGATTACATCATTATGGTGTCACATTAGATTTTGCCTACAAATAACATTGTCTGACTTCCCGCCAAGTTTTATGACGATCCAATCAGCCCTTGCACATGAAAACAATGTCATCTTTAATTAGTAAAGTTTATTATCAAATTTGTCCAAAAAGGCAGAAACGAGCAGAAATCATTTTAACCTGATGACACGTGTCGGACTACCTTCATCAAGACTTTTGAGCCAATCAGTCAGATAGTTTATCAATAGAAAACTTTGACAAATGTTCATTCATGATCATGTCACATCCTGTGATGACGTCATCGTAAAGTCATTTCAGATTTTGTGTGCTACTTACTATTATCTACCAACTCACCAATTTTTATGATGACCGATTTTTTTGATGGCGTTATAATGACGTCACACAATTTTCACAATTTTGTGAATATGCCTATTACCTAACCAACATGATACAAAAAGGAATATTGAATTTAGCATATTGCATCCATGAGATATGGCTTAAAGGTCCAAAACTTCAAAAATTGATATAAAATCACACAATGATGTCATGATGACATCACCTCAATTTTTGCCTATAACTACATCCCAGTCTACCTACATACTGAGTTTTAACCCAATCAGACTTACTGTTCTTTAGATGTAGGATCTTACAGTTTGTACATTTAAGACTCATGATGACGTAATCATGACATCACTCTTCCAAACACAAATGCACTTTGGGGTCTTCACATACCAGTAGGTTAGGTTTCATTAGACATGTTAGAATACATCTTTGTTTAGGGTTAAAAATGCTGCGGTTAAAAACTTGTACGAAGTCTATGGGATTTGGGGTGGAATAAAAAGAAAAAAGAAAGGAAAAAATCAGAACAAAAACAATTCTTTTCTGCTTTCATGCGGAAAACAAAAAAAATATCAGGGGTTGGGGGGGGGGGTGGGTAGGAATCGAGGTGGGTGGTAATGAAAACCTAAAAATTAATGTTAACTGGCCTTAGGTTTTAGATTCAGATTTATTTTCAGGAATATGGCATTTTCTTGATAGGAAACGTTTGAATACTGTAACATTTAGCCTTATAATACAGGATGAGTAAAAAAAAAAAAAAAGGCATCAAATGGCGCCCCCTATTTTTTACGGACGTTCTGCAAGTATCGCTTTCCAGATCTAGGATGTGAAAGCCCAGTTAATAGGTCATCCAAATCACTCATGTACTTTTCCAGTTATGGAAATTTGAACGTTTAAGGTAAGTGATATTTCAGTAAAATGAAACCATGTCGTATCATTAAAACAATATCAGAATAATCCCATGTCTCATGGTAGCCAAGTAGAAAGTAGCAAGACTATAAACTCTTGACATTATACAGCTTGTTGTTTTAACATTGGAAGCAGAAGGTGTATAAATGTTATGATAAGTGCGAGCTATCATGGTTATGAGAGTTTTTTTATGTGTCTTTTTTTAATATGAATTGTCTTCATTTTGCTTAAGTATCACTTACCTTTATTGTGATTCGTAGACAAAATAATAAACTGTGTTTGTGTTTAAAAGTCCATAGCTGAAAAAGTACATGACAATTTGAATTATTCTTTTACTAAAAGAAAGCTTATTTACTTGGGCTTTCACATCCTATATCTTGAACGTGCTACATGCTGAACTACTTCAAAAAACAAGGGGTGCCATTTGAGTTCCTTTTTTTTTAGTCACCCTGTATTACTGAACTACCTGTACACCGTATGTATTGTTCAAATCAAATTAGGTTTTTCCCTTCACCGAAGTATAAACACTGTATACTCAGTGTGTTACCTCCCGAGTGAAAGTTGGAAAAAATCACTCGGGTGGGACTCGAACCCACTACCTCCTGCTTTCTAGTGCAGATGCCAATACCACTCGATCCCCGAGCTAACGGGATCGGTTGGCTGGATTGAATCTGATGTACATAGCAGCGGGTACTGCATTAATGTATTGCTTATCCAGTGATGACTTCGATTAAGTCTCCCAGTGCAGAGATGTAAATTTAATAAGGAGTTTTGCCTTCCACCGACATTTTAATAATGCTGTTCAACTGCTTGTGATGAGAAAAATTACATGCTTAACAGGGTGGGATTGAACCTATGTACAAGTTTCTGCTTTTCACTGCAGATGTCCGATAGATACCAATTTGACATTACAGTGGCCGTGTGTACCATGATCACTCTTTTTTGATGGGATTTTGGTTTCAGGGAGATGTTTATGTTAATGGTGAAAGGTAAATATTAAATTATGTATTGATGCTCATTATGTGATATGGCCTATAAATTGTACCAAATACAGAGTTTTTTTCTGACTTATACTAGAACAAGCATCGACATGTAGTGATAACAACCGTGATTCTACTGGTTATTAAAGTGTGGGATGCCTGTTCTATAGAAAGCTGAATTGGCTGGATTGAAATGCCAGTCTCAACACATCATATGCACATTGTTTACCAGATTAATACACGTACATGTAGGTAGTAAAAGTGTATGTGAATGCAATGTGTTTTGTAGGAGGATGTCAGATGGTCTTTTTCTCCAGTGCTGCAGAGAAGAAGCTGAGAAGCACAGGGACATTAGATTCAGGGAGATGTATCTGGACACAGTCTGTCTCAATGTGAGAACTCTTTCCTTTCACTTTAATAATTCAACACTCACTCGTTTTTGTATCCCAAACCGAAAAGTACATGTAAACACTTTGATATCATTTCTGCTTCAAAATTCACTTGAGTATAAAACTCCCCTTGAATATATAAAACTCCCCTTGAATATAAAAAAAAATTGAAATCTTGTATAAGTGATCTGCATTATTACCTGGGTGAAGACCTTTACCGTACATGAGAAGTGGACGAACAATCTAACGAAATGAGACAGGTGAATGGAATTACCCTCCTACAGGTGAATGGAATTACCCTCCTCACAACGTGATTCCCAATAGTGTGTGTGTGCTGAAGAGATGCCAAAATACAGAAAATAAAGAAATCCCACAAAAAGCATGGACAAGCAAATGACAGTGACTTGAGTGCAGTCATGCCATAGACTTAGTGAAGTTGAGTCATTGACACTCACAGTGACTCAAGTTGCGTTGCAGAAAGATTGATTTCATTCTATTCTGTTTCCCGTAGTTGAGTCATTTGCTTGTAGTTGAGTTGAATTGTTTACTGGTAATGAATCCAATCAACAACAAAACTTTTCACCTTTGAGTAATCAAATGGCAGAATTTGTCGTTTTCTTTTAATTCTGGGTTCCAGCACGATGTCATGTCTGGTCACTAACCTTATACACGGGGGGTGAATTTTGACCGTGTGTGTATGTGCGTGCTGAAGTGCTTTGGTGCTACGGCATGTCATTGTTTTCACCCAGTGGATAATAGCAGTTGGCCACTTCCAGTCACAGTACCCCAGTACTTTGATGTTGGATCTGAAAATGGATTATTTGTTCTCTAGTATCAAGCATCAAAGTGAAAGAAATACAAAGAGTTTAAATTCTTGTTCGTTTTCATTTCATTTGTTTGATTTAGCTACATTATATAAGTATGTACATGTAATTCATAATTTTCTGATTACTTTTCTTTAAAATTTTGTTTTGTCATTAAATTGTAAATGTTGTATCATGTTGACTAGATGCTAGAGGAGAGGGAATACAAATGTTTACACTCTTTCCTCGTCCAATTTTGTCACTTTCCAAGAATAGATCAACATGTACCGGTAAGCAGAGAGCTGATCCAGCCTCCCTGTCATTAAGCCATAACACTCATGGCTACCAATTCTAGCATCCTTGATATGAACCCAGATTCAGCCCTAAAACTAGTAAAAGGAAGTGATGATACTTAATACAGCCATATGGTTGCTAACGCAAAGCGTCATGTTGTTGTTAGGCAAAGCTAATCCGATTACATACTTAGACGCTATAACAGAGCAGTGAAATTCATGCACCCCAAAAACATGGCTTTCTGAACGTGGTGTTTCTCAGAAAATATGCTCCGTATGATTGAAATGTTAAAATATAAGGCCCCATGGATTTATTCTGATTTGCGTGCGCCCCCGGGCAAACTCGAACAAAGGAGATTTTGAACCCACTGGCCCGCATCGGCACGCATCTGCCCGCATTGGCACGGACTTGCTCGCAGTGGCACGCAAACGGGCTCAGTGCCAGGCGGTACAACGTTACAAACAAACCGCAGAAATGCACAATAGACATCGTCTTGGACTTTAGCCATTGTGTCCCTTAATCCGCTCATTAGTTGATTGTAAAAACTTGGCAGGGCCAAGCATGACTCATCTACTCTGGTGGTACCAATAATTACACGCATTCCAAAATGACAGGAAATGTTAACGAAATGTTAATGATAAAAGTACCCAGGAAAGGACAGGAAATGCCCCATACATTACCGCGTGAAAAAATCGAACTGTCTTTATCATAACTTTGTAAATAAAAATGGTACGGACTGGTACACTCGTACCCAGAAAGTGCAGACTTTATTGAAACAGTGGTATGAAAGGAAAAAAATTATTAAAAGCTTGCCACACCTTGCCGCGAAGAATTTTTAAAGGTCGGGGTACAGGAGCGAAATGAAAGAATTGTTTACAACGGCGAGACGCCATTGCAGCCAGACTGGTGTACAACCACATGTTATTGTACGCTGATGGAAGGCGTGTCAGACTTACATGTAGTCTGGCTCGCGGTAACAGTAATAACGCGTGCACGCATGTTCAACTTGACTCTCAATGGGCGCGGCCCCAATTATGAGGCCTATAACTTTATCAACATATCATGAAGATACGTACGTGTAGGCCTATGATTGATGTACAGCAATGCCAATCATCACTTGTTCGTTTGATTTGCTTGGTACCTTTTGATCGGAGGACTATAAAGTTGAATGATGAAAATGAACTTGATCATGTGTATTCTTTCTCTTCCAATAATTAGTGTTCAACTTGAATAATGGAGTGGAACTTTCTTAAAAATGCATATTAATATAATTTAAGAATAATGACATAAATAAAGCTCGGCCCCAATTATGAGGCCTATAACTTTATCAACATATCATGAAGATACGTACGTGTAGGCCTATGATTGATGTACAGCAATGCCAATCATCACTTGTTCGTTTGATTTGCTTGGTACCTTTTGATCGGAGGACTATAAAGTTGAATGATGAAAATGAACTTGATCATGTGTATTCTTTCTCTTCCAATAATTAGTGTTCAACTTGAATAATGGAGTGGAACTTTCTTAAAAATGCATATTAATATAAATTAAGAATAATGACATAAATAAAGCAGTCTTTCAACTGACTTTTATATTTACAGTAAGAACGTTCGGTGTCTTTCAATTAAAACCGAAGCTCTCAACGAAAAAAAACCAAGAAATATAATATATCCGGAGCTCAAATCAAACGACGCAAAAAAAGCTATGAAAATAGCCTAGCCATACGTACGTAAAGTGTAGTACATGTACACATGTACATGTAATGTCACGTATCATAAAAGAGTAATCAAGACACCATTGTGGCACTGCCATGCACCAACGTCTTTTATGTCATTGGAACTCCAGCCCTTTCATCACAACCTCTTTGTCTGGTGCCGCCTTGGCCGGCTACCCAATTTCTTTTGTCAGCGTTAATCTAGGGATTAGTGTAGCAACCCTTGCCTGCACTCAATAGCCCGCGTAAGCACGCAATGGCACGCAGCTGCCCGCAACGGCACGCAACAGCACGCAGGGGCCTATGCAATTGCGGGCAGACCCGTGCAGCACGGGGTAGCACGCATGAGCACGCGTGTGCTCGCAGGCGCACGGGGGCGCACGCAAATCGGAATTAATCCACGGGGCCTAACTCTAAACTTCATGTCAGTGAAAAAATCACCATCATCGATGCCAAAACATCAATATTGGTTACTGGTAAAGCAAAAACGTCCCCAAATCTATGTATTTATATCACTTTCTAGGAATTTACGAAAGTTGTTATTTCATGAGAAGTTGAACACGCATATCATCTAAGTATATTCCGAATTTCGGCTTAATCTGTTTTTTTTTGCTAACGCTTGCGTTACACATTGAACAATCTCTAAGGAAAATTTCGGCAAAGAATTTTAGCGACCAAACCCATGTGTATGGTTCCTATAGCACCGTAGGCGCTATGGTTGACCAATTTCGGCCTGGCCACACAATGGACGATCGCATAGTAGCATATTCATTAGCTTCACTCGGCATGACTTGGCATGGGTCTCGGTATTGACCAATGGAAGCAGGCAAAGGGTGAAATTTATCAATAAATAACTCATGAAGGAGGCTTTTACGCAAATTTTTACTGTAGAACACAATGGATAGGAACCTTACTAGTATTTGTGAGGCTTGAAAAGATGGACAGACATTGCTAATGCCTGTGTTACAGCTTTCAAATATGCACGTAGCAGGCCTATTTTTCCATTTCAACAAAAAGTAAAACTTATTTACTACAATTTTTAGCACATAATTGGATCAAGTTGCATGAAGATACGGTCTTCCTAATGGGAGAAATTAATTTTCAAAGATTTTGCCCGCCAATGTGAACATGTGTGTGTACATGTAGTTTCGTTCAAAATAAAGTGTTACGTAACCTTTAGAAATCGCCCTTTGCAACCACATGGCTGAATAAAGGAATAAATGTGTGCTTGGCAGGTATTAAACACTCTGTTTAAGATCGGCTGGAGTCTGGATGCTGATACATGTAAATACCAGCATTCTAGACTCCAACCAGTCTTAAAAAAAAGAGTGTTTAATACCGGCCAAGCACTTCCCCATTCATTAATACCTTTTCAGTCAAAATAATCAAATTTTTCAAAAAAAATCAATTATTTCTTTTTTTCAACATTTTTACTTTTCGAAACACCCCTGTAGCTTTATTATGGTAGTGTCCATGTCGTAAGAAAAAAATTCCTTTTATGGAGATGGGTACGTGCATCCTGTGTAATGCAGGATGTCGCGCAGAACGCAGCTGTGCTGGTGTAGCGTAAATTTAGGACTATAAAATACTGACTCACTGGTAGTATTGCGCATGCCTACGTGTGCATTGTTAACCTTTAACCCCATGCGCACGGGGAGCGGTCATGGCTGCGGCCGCTAATCCTCATTGGAATGCAGTTGCCAGCTGTGGTATGCCGTAGCACATGGCTAGTGGGTAGTTCCACAGCTGCTGCTTTTGTGCAGTCCCGCTACCACACAAAGGCTGTGCAGTCATGCGGGCCACTTGCTCTATGTGTGGAGGAATGTCCCCATTATGACCCATGCTTAAGGGGTTAACCAATAAAACGGTAACTAAATGTCGCCAGATTTCAAAGGAGCCAAAACTACATGTGACACTGGAAAAGTGTTGAAGACCAGCCAGCCGGTCTTTATCAACCGGCATAGTGACAGGCTTTTGACCAATAGGAATGGGTAAACTGTTCTGGGTACAACATGTATAAATTTATGAATGGCATATTAAGTTTTCTTACTAATATTTGGAAAATGTATGATATTTTCCTCCCTTGCTCCTTGGATATCTGGCATTCTTGTCTTCGCAGATGGTACAAGATCCTACACAGTTCGATGTGCTGGTTATGCCCAATCTCTATGGAGATATCTTAAGGTATCTTGTAATTATTTCTCTGAGTAGTTTCCACTGTATAATCTCTAACAACACATCTTTGCTATGGAATCATATGTGACAAAATTCATACAAAAAAAAGGAAAACATATTTGCCTTGTTTGTTTGTCAATTAGGCTTTCACAATAATCCGTGAATAAATTGATTGATTTATTCCATTATGTCATTGTTTATAAAACTGTATGTTGTTATTCTTCAGTGATTTATGTGCTGGTTTGGTTGGTGGTCTTGGTGTAACGCCAAGTGGCAATATTGGAGCTGATGGGGTAGCAATCTTTGAATCGGTGAGTGTATCTGTCAATCATGCTATGGCATATATTACACTAGTTATTAACCTTAGTTTTGAGGATCTTTTTCATCAGGATCATTGAGATTTAAAAATACTGCAAGTAAAACTTGCGTGATCCCCTGGTATCCTGGCAGTTTGTATACATGTAAAGGCAGTTAGTAAGGACACATTTTCAGGGACGGCTTGATTGTCCACCCGGCAGGTACCAGCTCTCAGTTGAATGGGGAGTTTGGGTTGAATGGAGAGTATCATTGAGACACTGGACTAACACATGTTAGAGTCATTAGAATCTCTCCTAAGACCTCGTAAATATCCATATTGGAAAGGATATTTTTTACGTCGGCCTTCTCTCCGCAGACCACCTTTCAAGTTTGGTTGAGATTGATGACTGAACTTTACAGTGAAATGGAACACACACTCACCCACGCACGTTTGTTTATGGTGTAAATCAAGGAGATTATTGTTTCTCTTCCCTTTTCCTTTGTTTGTACTTTAACTTTTTAGCAACAGCTCTCATTGGTTTTGTACACGTTTTCCAACTCAGGAGTCCTCGATTCATTGATGATGTTGCACGTGTATGTCCTCGATTTACATCATAAACACGCAACACACCCTTGTATTTGCCTGCAATCAGGCACCCCCTACATGTATTGTCCCTCTTTTGTTTGTACACTAACTTTTTAGGAAGACCTCCCATATGTTTTGTACACGATTCTAAATTGGGGAGTTTCAGGAATTGGGGACCCTATTGTCCTCTATTGTTCAACATCAAGTGAATGCAGAAACAGACTCGCACACAAACACATGAAGGAATACGCAATCGCAATATCCCCTGTCTGTCTTGAAAGCCAGGGGGATAAAAATGAATTGCCTACAAAACAACAATAGTTGGAAGGATCATTAACAAGCAGAATAACCGGTATAAAAGACTACCGGTAGAAAAGTGCACACAGTATACCTTGAAATGTGAGGTTTTCATATAATAATTGGGCAAAGAAATTTCAAGGTCCAAAATTAGGGTGCAAACAAATCCAGCCACTTTAGAACTGATTCCAGACACAAATTTCTTTTCATAACTGGTACTTCAAAGACACAGAATACAAAGGCCTATTTCTTGATGTTGATAAGGTGATTTATGTGGGGCACTTTAGTAATGTGCATGTAGACCTTATCTAAAGTGTCCGTCTTGGCAAGTATTCTATGTTATTTTGATTAAATAAAAATAAATTGATAAAGTGTTAATTCATGCATATCCAAGTGTTCAAAAACATTTCCAAATTCCAGCCCAGACCAGCTGTATGTATAAGGTCCCTATGGTAAGGGTGGTCATACTTACAATCGTTGAGATATCTGCCTCTTGCATCATTCACTTATGAATTAATTACACTAGCGGGATGCCACGCTCTAGCTGGTTGACCCCAATTTGCATGTTGCCCCCTATGTGCACACATGAGAAATTTAAGCCTGTTTGTTAATCTGGTTCAGGTTCTTACACTGTAAGCCATTTCACTATTAAATGACGAAATGGCACTCCATACCTCAAATTGTGCGTGGATACTTCTCAGGCTTTTTTCGTAAATTTTTGTAGTGGTAGGCCTATCAGTGTGAATAAACTTGGTGGCCAAACATACCAACATTTCGCCTTTCCGAAAAGTAGTGAATAAATTTGTGTTGAGTGTGTTCTGTGTGTGGTTTCCTGGTGGATTCAAGTCACCAGCAGGGAGTAGTTCCTTGTAAACAAAAGTCGTCCATGGTGAGGAAAGGGTTAAGAACCTGCATACAATAACCGTTGTATTTTGTGCTTACGCACACTCACAGGCCTTTTACAAAAAATGTGACACACAAACATCAGACAGTCATCAGACAGACAGACAGCACTGGATTCTTTAAAATAGGATTTTGCTGATGAGGCATTTGTACCAGAATGTTGAAGTGCTTTGCTTTAAAGCAAAAATATTGAAATACCAAAATTGTAAAAATATAGAAAAGATTTGACATGCCAACCCTGTTTGTTGCATCACAGGTTCATGGCACAGCTCCCGATATTGCAGGCCTAGATAAGGCAAACCCAACAGCATTACTACTCAGTGCAGTCATGATGCTCAGACATATGGGTTTGAATGAACTAGCCAACAGGATTGAGTCTGCAGCCTTGACAGTCATCAAAGAGGGCCAGGTACTCTTAACTTGTGTTTTTTATGGGGAGTAGAAAGTTGTGTTTAGACAATTTGGAATTGAGTTTATTAAAAGTTATGTCAAAAGATTTAGCTTTTAGTTTTCTTTTCTTTTCTTTTCCTGTAGTACACACCCTATGCAATTTGGTCTCATTTATCAATGTATTTGGACTATAGAATCTGTTTAAATTAAATATTGGAATTTGGAGAGAGAAAAATGTCGCCCCCCCCCCCCCCCCCCCCCCCAAAAGGAGTTGCCCTTCGGGCAGGGGTGCTTGAAATCTGGTTGCCCAAATTTCTATTTCAGTTGCCCAATAAAGAACTTTAATATTGCCTGAAACTGAAGGCCAAATCCTAATAATGTTTATGTACATGGCTGCTTACCTGAAGTGGCTCAGGGCTCGCAAAATTGGCTGTCCAACGTCCCGGGACAAATCAAATATTTTGTACTCGGCTGTGCTATTGCCATTTTGCAAGTGGCGCGTCAGGCAGTGGCCGACTGTGGTTGCGTGTGTGTGTGTACGGTACCCGCGCTCTGTGCCGCGCGGGTACATGTACATGGTGTACAGTGGTCTGGTCATAAAATTATTAGAAACACACATACACACACACGTTTGTTTTAGATACCTAGTGTGGACATTCCTTTGTTTTCGTGTAGTTAAGGGAAAAAAATAGTGAAAAAATTCTCTCAAACTGTGAGTTTCTCTCAACCCCAATTTTTTTCTATGATTCCCTTTAGTTTTACTCTTCATAAACCTAACCCCAGAATGCCTCTAAATCTGTTTTCCAGAGAGGGGAAACATTGTGTGGACGTGGGCAAGTCCACACAACTTCGCGGCTACCTGGTTTATGTGGACATCTTTTGTTCGGAAGTCCACACAGTGAAATGTAATGCTTGTCCAGGATTGCATTTGCTGTCTACACACATTCAGACATTACATATGCGAAACTTTACTGCATGATGTAGCCGGACCATATGTACAGATTGAAATTGACCACTGTTCTGTTCTGGCTGGTAGCCTTTATTGGTTAATGCGTAGATTACCAACATCAAATGGCGATAGCGAAGCAGCCGAGTCAAAATGTCGACGTTATCATGATTATTGTTCGACACTGTGTACATGTATGGGATTCAGGAACTTTCGAAAATGCCATGGACTGAAATAAAGTGTAAAAATGTGTGAGTTTCTGTGAAAAAAAGTGGATGCCCCTCGGGCTGGCAACCTGGAACTTTTGGTTGTCCGGTACAATATGTTTGTTGTTCCGGGATGTCGGACAACCGATTTTATGAGGCCTGACAATGTTTACTAATTACAAGTAATTTATGAACTTACAAAAATTTATTAGAGTGGTTCTTTGGGATTTATTGGGATTTTAAGTGCACCATATTAGGCAACCCTCTGCCTGATTTGTGCGTGTGTCCATTTTCTGGAAACCACCTGGGCTTCCAATTTTGTAATTGGATGTCATCAGCGCTGTAGCAGAGTTTGTCACAAGTTATCATGTCACAGGCTGTTCAGACGTACTGAGATAAAGGCACTCTATTGTTCATCCTGTGTTACTTGTGATAGTCGAGCCGCTTAGATCCACATTTGGACAAGATCGTGACCGACTGGTCCAAAGCACCAAACTTGGCAGATATATTCTTGTAGCCCTAGAGAAGATATTAAGAAGGGGTGACACCTGAAATTCTTTTTGGAAGGGTGCCTAATTTGCACAATTGCCATGTAATATATTGAATTCCCACCTTTTGAAATATATGACATATAAGTGACTTTTAGCTATTTGTTTTTTATAACTCACTTATTCCATACCTAACTCTACCCAGCCCTGCTCCTCCCTACCCTGCCCTACCCTGTTCCAACGTTTGCCTCATTATCAGACCCTCTTTTTCCATGCTACCCCTCTCTCTCCCACCTCTCAACCCCCCCCCCCCCTCCACTACCCTCAGTCCTACCCTTTACATTGCCCGACCTGTTTCCATCCTGTCCCGTCATATTTTCCTCATTTTCTTCCCCAATCACCCCATTGCCCTGAATCCTACTTTACTGCTGCCCATGTTTTTATGATATTTTGATATTAAGTACAAAACTTATTATATTTTTAGCTTTGTCATATTTTTGTATATTTTTAATGTATAGTACGTATAAATTAGGTTTCCGTAAATTGGGCTAAAAAAAAATGGCAAAGGGTCGCCTAACATGGGGGACTTGAACAAATTCAAAGAAATCCCCAAATTTACTTGTAAGAAAACTTTTTTTGACATTGACATAATTGTTATAAACAACCATTATCTCTTATTTTGTGGATATATATAAATCTCTTCTTTTTTTTTAATCAATCAATTTTTATTTGCATGGACAAAGCTACACAAAACAACTCTTAAAACTGTGAGGCAGTTTTCTAACATGTGCTGTCTGGATATGATTTGTGAAAACTAAAGGCTATCATGTTTGTCTATTAAATCTTTAATATGTGTTTTTTTGTTGTTCTTCCCAGGTGCTAACAGGCGACTTGGGAGGGAAGGCTAACTGCTCAGATTTTACCAAGGCTATATGCGATCAATTAGCATGATAACCCACTCAAATGTACAACTCGTTTCAGGATCCATCCAGGTCATTTCTGAAGGTAAAACAAGGTCTCCCGAAGTCGTATTTTATTGTTTTATTTCTGTTCACTATCTTTGATTACAATTCCTTTTTTAGCAGAGTATTTATGAAAAAGATGAACTCATAAATTTGATAGAAGAAATATGGTAGCTGCCATCACATTATATTGCTAGAGGAATTGGAGTGTTGCTTGATTTGACATTTGAAAATCATTTATAAATATAGTTATTTGGATGCATCTACATGGACACTGAACACAAGTCTCCCTACCAAGGTATGGGTCAAGGCTCAACTGTATTCGTAATTCAAAAAAATACAAACTTAAAAGCCATCAAAGTTGAGGAATTGACATTGAAAGATGATTGGCTCTTCTTTGACATTGTTGTCAATGTCGGCCATCAATTAAACAAACCCAGTGTTTGCAAATAGTGTTTGAAATCTAGTCAGAATGTAACTTGGCAGATTTGGATCCCTTCAAATGAATTGCATTTAATCCATGGGGTTCATACAAACACGTTTTTGGTTGGTTGGTTGGTTGGTTGGTTTGTATTTTTGTAAAAAGTTTGGAACTAAGTTCATTGATTTTAGTTTGTAAGAGGAAAGTTGTCAAAGTTGTGCCTGTAAATCACGTAGTAGACATGGTATTAAAGGCATTTAGAATCTTTGCAATCACTCAAAAACCAAACTGACGGGTGACGGATGACGGGATAAATCGTCAGGTTTCCCCCAGTCTCTGGTGGTGGACATGTACACCTCACGTCAGTGGTTGCCATTGGTTTTGTACCCATCATGTGTTGAACTTGGCTGCTGTACACGGCCTGTGGTTGTAGCCAATATTGCTCCCTGGCGGGGCCTCAGAGTGCTGCAAAATATAAAGTACCGGGGAGAAGTACCAGACACATATGGTACAAATGACTCTCAAAAGTCAGAATTTGTGGTGGTTGACTTGATTGTAAAATTTGGCCAATATATTTAGTCTTATTAAAAATGGTGTTTTTGGCCAAACATAATTCCACCATCAAGTGGTTTGGAAATCCCCCCAAAAAAACAAAAAACCTGGAAAGGCTTTTATTTCACGGTTGCTTCAGCCCACAGATATACATGTATCCTGCAATTACTTATAGACTGGTACCTGGTCCAGTATCAATGTTATAGGGGCAGAAACAGGTCAACGTTGCAAGAAGTTAATAATTGTTGTGTTTCTAATGAGTAATTTTTCAGCAACACAAATGTGGCTATGTTTTATTGTTCAATGTCTCATTCAAAAGTGACAACTTTGTATTGGCTAGAATATTGACCTGGCAGTCCATTTGAGTGATACCATGGTTATCTACAGGGTGTCCTAAAAAAAAAGGTAACGCACAAAGGGACACTCCTGTAGATCTCTCTGTAGTTACTTAAGATTAGCAGTTTGGCACATGTTTTACTGTTTTTTATTACTTTTTTTAATTGAACCTCTCCCCTAGTACATTACATTTTAACACCCTTATCAGATGTACTCTTTTAAATACAAGTTACATGTGTTTCTACTGTCAGTATACAGTTGTGACAATTTGGATGTTAAATTTAAAATGTATCCCAGGCATGATCCTGTATGTTTGCCTCTCTCAATTGCCATAAAACCAGTGTGTGTTGTTAACAATTTTATGCACCCATTGTAGGGTGAAAAGTTAGTTCTCGATCTTATTTGTGCTATTTAAGAGGTTGTGTTAATATTAAAGTTTGAAGCTATAATTTACAGTATGTGGTGTTGCATCTTTCCCCTGTTGTAATCCCAATGGTGAAATACACGGTGTCCCCAAAACACGATATATATTAAAGGGGTAATATTCAACTTTATATCACTGACATACAGATCCTTGTCATTTGATTGGTGGAACTCACATCACGTGGTATTCGTTATTGCTCCCATTCACGCCACAGGTCAAAAAGTACTATCCACCCATGGGGAATGGGAAATACTATTGAACAGTTAGGATCATGACGCGGTATCTGTGTGACAATGCATGCTGGTGTGCGCGTTCAGCGTTGCGCGTAGCGCGTATTGTTCCAAAGAGCCAGCGCTATAGCGTTGGTTTCAAACATTTTCATGAAGGGATGGTTTGGAAGAGAGAAATACATTTTCCTCCAGTTTTGTATTGAAATAAAAGATCAAATGACAAGGATCTATATGTCAGTTATATAAAACAAACATTGAGTGGCTTTAAACTGTGAAATGGGAGGAATATTATCGCTCGGTAAAATCTGGACTTTTCCAGTTCATTCGGCTTCGCCTTGTGAAATAGAAAAGTCCAGATTTTAAGTTGCGATAATATTCCTCCCATTTCACGCTGAGCCACTCAATATTTGTATAATAAACATTATCACCATAATTATTGTTTTATCATAAACTATGGGCGGCAAGCTTTCCATTGAGATCTTGGATGCATCGCTTCGTTCCACTGTTTTGAAAGTAGCATGTGAAAACAATTCAAAACTGCAATTTAGATACAAGCACTGGGGACAGAAAGTAAACTACCGGTAAACAATGATCATTTATTTATTGAAAACCCTAGTACAAAAATACACATTGTAAAAAACACTGGGTACAAAATAATTTCCTCTCAAAATTAGTACTAGATGTTGCAGTATACTGTACTTCTCATTACATTTAATTGCATAATATAAGCTTACACCATGCCAGTAAAAACAAAAATGCAAAGGAAAAAACAATTAACTAAAATGGACTACCATTCCTTTTAGTTAAATTAAGTCATATGCTGTTAAAATCCACTGACAAAGGACAGTGTTTTAAAAAAAAATCGCAACTTCACCCCTATCTGTGGCTGCACAAGGTGCAAGGACCTACTGTAAACCATGTCATCAAACATGTCAAAGCTTCAGCAATAAATATAAACTGGGTTTAGCTCCTGGAAAAGCTACATGTGTTTGTTACTTTTGTCCTGTATATTCTTTTTCACCGATTCTAACCAGAATTGTACATCCGTTTTTCTGGATGGGACTTTGGTCACTTCTACAGTTGATACACGTATCCTAATCAATCTTGGCCCACAAAAAGATCAACAGTGATATATTCTGGAAGCAATACTGTCATGATGACATCTTCATGTGTCATATGACATTGACTTAGATATCCAGAGGTCCAATATCTCTAGAAGTGAGTTTGAGTCAAGCTGAAATTTTGTGTAAACTAAAACTAAATATTCAGTACTAAATAACAAGTGATGTCATGATGATGTCACATTTACTTTCCAAGTTGTTCAATATGTCATCTTCCAAAGTCTGTTCGTGATACCTGGATATTTTTGCATACCTACTTTATATTGTCACAACTTTTTTTCCCATTTAACAAATTGTTGAATGTTAATTCTATTTTTCTCTCTTTTCCTTCTTTTTATGCCCCGCGGCGAAGCCGAAGGGGCATACTGTTTCCGCCTTGTTTGTAAACACACCTTACTTGTTTTAGACTTAACATGGCATTGTGATCGTTTCTAAAACACCACCACAACTCCATAAAAAATATGGGCATAAAAAGTCACATCATAATGACATCATCAGGATATTTGTCGTCTTCTTTTTTTTTTTTTTAGTATACATTTTTTTCTGAATACCCATTTGAAATTTTCTGAATACTAAATGTAGTTTGGACTCTTCTCCACATCTGATCTCTGTCAATCATTTTAAGAACATCCTAAAAAATACATCCATTTTGGGTGTGTTTCAGATTTAATAAAGCAGTGCGTTCGATTACTTCCCCCGCGCTTACTCATGCAAGCGCAACAGCATTCAATTAATCTCTCACATGACTTCTCGCACTTACTCGAGCCTGGCCAAAGTGACCGACTTGCCGAGCCGGTTACCCCCCCACGAAAAGAAAAGAAAAAAGAAAGGAAAAAAAAGGAGAGAACAAAAAAGAAAAGAAGCGAGAAGTCATATTGGTGTAAATTTAATGGGGGGGGGAGCAAAATGTCCCTACCCCCCTCTTAAACTGAGAAATCAAGGAAGATGTTGAGAAAAACAGGACTTTTTCGGGAAAACATGTTTTGCCCCCCTCTAGAAAAATCCTGGCGACGCCCATGTTTCCAGCTCTTGCACGAAACTTTACCCAAAACTGTTCGTTTATTTAACTCCACTGCGCATGTCTGTCATTACGCGAGGAGCCAAGCGCGAATAAGATGGGGGGAGTAATCAAACGCACTCAATGACAATGATGTATAAGTTTGCTAGATTTTTAAATTATTTGCAAACCTTTTGTGTTTCATGTTTTTCTCAGTAAGTAGAGTTCCGTGGATACCCATTATGGCAATGGGTACAGGTACCCAGGTACCCAGGTACCCACTGCCATAAGGGGCATCCACAGAACTCTACTTACTGAAAAAAAAAACATGAAAACACATAAGGTGTTCCAACATTTTCTCTAAAAGCACACCCCTAATCAAGGTATGGTGTGTCAGATTACAAATTACGAACACAATTAACCATTTTGTTCACGAGTATAAATAATACAATAAGCTCATTTTTAAAACTGATATCGATTGAAATTTGATTAATGACACCATCGTGACTTTACAGTAAAATGCGCATTGTGGGATCAGGGTTGATGAAACTGTTTAGAAAACAGTTGTGGGGAGAACGCAAACTTGTTTGATAACAAATGCTTATCAGAAATCCGTCCGATCACCCACTCAGAAAACCCCCGTGTTTTGTTGACACATAGGCACCCCAAGTTTGAAACAAATCCTGGGAGGAGTATAATATCATTTCCAATCAAAAGCAAAATTCTGTAAGTGTAACAAATGGCCAAAAGGTTATGGAAAAGCTGTAAGAAAAAGTACCAGCTGTTATAAATTCAAAAAAATGAATTCTGTAAATGAGTTAATAACTTAAAGGTGTACAATAATTAAGAATAACATGTTCCCATATTTATTGTTAAAGTGCTTTCATCTTCATCAGTACTGCGTACTCTACAAGAAATTATTAAAAATGAAATATACATACATGTCGCACTCCACTTAAGAAAAAACAAATCTAGTACACAAACTTTTTTACAACCTGCATTGAAAATGTAGTTACTAGAGTTAATACAAATGTTGACCATATAAAAAGTGATTTTAATACAGGAAATTTAAGTACTGCAATCACGACGAGACATGTTAAATGATATAAAAGTACTCACTATTAATTTTCGAAGAAATGACTGCTTAAAGGGAAGATACAACACCGAGTTGCAAACATCAAAAACGAAATGATCAAATTATCACGAAATACCTTACTGGATTGTTAGGGAATGACAGTCTAAAGCATCCTGTAAAATCGTCGCTCCTGGTGTGCTGACATTTTCAAGAAAGAAAAAAAAGCTTTTTTTTCAAAAACTGCTCCTAATTTTTCATATGCAGTTATTCTGCATTTTCTCTGCACTTGATTACTCACTTGTGAAGGGGTACAGGCATGCTAGACTGATTCTCTGACCTTACAATTCCCCAAGTCTATAAATTGCTCTGTTTTATCTTAAGTGGGGTCACGAAACCAGACTACAAGAACATGATTGGTTTCCTTTGTTGGTTTTCTTGATTTTGCCAGCATCTACAAGCCCATTACTTGAAACAAGTAAGTTTAACAGTATTTTCAGTTTGGGGTCTGGTTTGCACTACACTAATGTGGGGAGTGTAGAGGATACTGTTGGACTTGCTCACACGAGCCACGTCTCTCCTTCATGGGTATCATTCTTGTTCATCAATAAGAAATAAGCAGCAATATAAGTAGTGACATAATTAAATGATTCACTTTGGATATGTAATTGGTTACCATTTCCAAATTCCAATGCTTTACATTGTAAAGTAGACTACTGTACATCTCTTTTGACACACGTATCCCATGTGTACGTTACCCAATCACATGGTATAAGGTTGTTATGACTCTCTTCTCAATCACTACACCATTATTAAACAGTAATCTGAACACACAAACTAATACACTCCCCAGTAAAGCTACACAGGTTTAATGACAAGGCTAGATAAATGCTGAATTTCATTATGTAATGACTGAAAAGGCACTTCACTTCGGCTAACTGTTCATCCTTCGGCTAACTGTTCATCCTTACAGTCCCAAGACGTCCAAAGATAAGACGAGTTTCGTGAAATCAGCCCCTTAATCGGCCCCTGAACCCAACCTCAAAGACATAGGTAGACTTTTGCAAATGAATCTTGTTCCTATTTGAGCCAGGCTTACTGTGAGCATGAAGGTCATCCCATGCAGGCTGCCTGCAGGTGGATGTTTTCGGGTGACCATCTAAGATTTGGAGGGGACTTGAAAAAAACAACACATTCCACAAGTCCTTTGTGAGAATTGGCCTACTGATAAACAAGTCACACCCCAGTTTGCTGTTGCGTCAGTAACATGTGCATATTTATCATTATTCCCCAATATCACCGCACTGCACTTACATAAAAATGGTCAGTGGGGTGAATGAAAGCAAATTAATATTTCTGGAATTAAAAAAATCTAAAGATATCTCTTTTCCCAAAACCAATTTTAAAATGAAGAATTTGAGACATTAATTTTTTTTTAGATACTATACAAATAACGACTTATTTCACATCCATCCAATGGTAAGAATACTTTCATGAGATGACAGATGGAATGTTCCATTCCACAAGGTGAAGCCAAATTTGTGGAATGTTCCATTCAATCCATCACCTCGTGAAAGGTTCTTTCCATTTGCATGAATGTGGAATGTTCATTATTTGGAAAGACAGGGATTTATTCAGGCGTTGTATCAAGTATTTTAACATATAAAAGTATTCAGGGGTAAAGGACAACCTGGTCAACTACTCATCCAGGAAGTGTAGTTTATACATTTTTCTTAATGGACCTATTATCAGACCCTGACCGGCCACCCCCCCCCCCTCCCCCCAAAAAAACCTTTTTGAGTCTCCATGGAGCCTCCAAGGTGTTCTAAAAATTAAAGAAAATAATAAATTTTGTCGGCTAATTTTTTTGGGGTAGATCTTTATATCAAGGAACTTTTGATAGCAGATTTATAGAAAATGTATTGCATTTACTGCTCATATCATTTCTAGTTCAGTCCCGTGTGACAATTTTAAGGTAGGCTTTCAAGACTAAAAAGAAAAACTTAGATTGTAAGGTAAGGACCTTACAAACGACTTGGAATGATAGCAAAGTTTCACATGGTTGAATGTGATTCACGGGAGTATTTTTTTAAACAGTTCTTCCAAATCTGAGTCTTTCACCTGACAGTTCTTGGACAGTTGGCACAGAATAACCCACAAAAGATCAAAACAAGGCTGGCCAAGGTCTTGGATATATTGACACATTTCATAAGAATGGTGATTTTTGGAGGGATGTCCTTGGGATGAACATGATATTCAAATCTGTGGTCTAGATGTCACCTTCGCTGTCGTCAAAGTAGTCATCTTCATCACTACTAGGCAAGGCATTTTGTCTGAGTGTGATCTTGGGCTGCTCTCCTTTGTTGCTGTAGAATGCTGGTAACTGCTCATACGTGTTCTTCCAGCAGAGCTTCTTACGTGAACGTGCTTGCAGGAGGCCAAAAAACAGGCCGAAGACAGCCAAGACCAGGAAGCAAACAAAGACAATCGCACCATGGTTCAGCTTGGGCCCGACCACAGGCTGCTCACTATTGTCATTGCCTTGTAATTCCATGCACTGCTCATCTGTACAGATATCAATTTGTTGAAATGAAATTCAGAACGTAATATAATGATGAAAATACACATTGTGGACATTTTGACTGGAGGCTAATCTTAAGTCATGTGATAGAGCAATTAAGTTGAATGCACTTTCATTTCACATTTCATGTTTAATTTCTGCACATTTGTTTGTAAAGCGAAAACAGAGTGGGAAAAGTGCAAGAAATGTCACCAAATGACTATACAGGGGAGGAAAAAAAAACGGAGATATTATTGCTAATTGGAACAGAAGTAGGGCACATGTGAATCAAAGGGAGATATCCTCTCATAGGGTTGAATCTCCTTTTTAGAATGACACCCTGGTCATGTCATTACATTCACGGTTGACTGAGCAGTGACCGTCATACCAACGGACAACCGATGAGCAACCAACGGGCGACTCAAACATTCAACCATAGTTTGCATGTTATTTGCCTACATTAAACAGTTTATGTCGCCACTTTTACATCAATCACATTTCTGCAGTGCAGAAGAGAACCGTTTGCTGAAAGCTGGCATCACATGACCACAATATCCAATTTGTAAACACATGTAATATGGTTTATACAAACACTGCTGATTCATTATTCTATTTTACATGTATAATACAAGCCAGCCAGCTTAACATTTTTTTATTTAGAAATACAGAGAGCATTTTCTAGTTTGATATTCAGTGGTCATTCAAGAAGATTTTGAGTTTTAGGCATTCTGACAAAAAAGCATTGTATACGTATTAACAAGTCATTCTGTGTCAAAAAATTGCACTTCCCAAGGTCAACCTAACAAATTTTCACACAGCTCATTGATTCACCCCGTGTGCGGTCAATTTCTGCTGCATTTTCTGCCTTACAACTCTGTGAGGCAAATATCTGTCCGGTTTAATTGTTTTTGCCTTGGGAGGCAAAAACTTCACCGGTGCGAGCAACCTGAGCTACGTGCTGAGCCAAAAAATTCACTAGCTTTTCTTTTTCTTCAACATCACATTTTATTAGTTTTCTCTTTTACATGCTTGGTTATGTTCACACTTTATCAGAATTAAATCAGCATCAAAACAATTATAAACTTTTACATAGAAAAATCTTGGTTAGATATAGTTTGTCTTCCTTCAGCATGCGTGCCACCATTTTGAACAAGACACGTGATCATGTATATGCCACAGAATCGTCATGACAACAGCCAATCGTCTAAATGTAATATGAGTATGGTTGTGGTTATTCTGTGTTGAGATGCCACTTGTTTCACAATAATCTCACGATTTTCCAGTTTTGTGGCACGGCATGTTGGCTTGTTGCAAGTCGAATCGGGGATGACCTAATGCCGGTTTCAAAATTTATATTTCTTTTAAAATTATTAAAAATCTTACCCTTGTTACACTGACAGCAATTTGCTTCATCTAAGCCTTCTTTACAGCAACTCAAGCATGTGTAGTGTTCATCATCTACTTTGGACAGTGATTGGCCACTGTGACAAGCAATACAGTGCTTGTCAGTTGCTCCATAACATTCCTGGCATTTTGGGTCACAAGGCATGCACTGCTGCGTCTGGAGGAAAAGAAATTATGCCGGTTAAAGTAAAATAGTGCCAGATATACTGTAGAAAACATTTCATGCATTTAGCCTGCGGTATCAGGTTAATTTTTTAGATTTTAATGCAACTTTTGTTAAACCTTTCTAGAATGATGTTTTCAACACTGTAAGCAAACTCCACCCCGGTTAGCTGATTGTAGTCTTGGGTAGGGTGACAAATTACAACAGATCACTTAAAACAGCTCTCATGTAAAACAACGACACAAATAGGCACTTAGGTGAAGAACCACTTTTACAGAATATCTGAACAGTCTTTGGGAACAGGTCTTTCATGCAAAACAAGTAACTTTTTTTTTCAAAGTTACTCAACTGAGCAATGAAAAGTGATTAATCCAGCATTAATTATTATGAAGGAAAAAATGTACATGAATATAGACAAACCTAATGAGGTCAATATTTTGTGTGGCCCCTTTTTGCAGCAATCACAGCTTGGCATCTTGCAAGCCTATCTACTGTCTATATATATTTCTCAATCTCTTAAAAAGCATGTCATTCCATCACTTCTGAAGTTCAATCCAAAGACTTTCTTTGAACGTTTCTTTCAATCTGTCAATTTCACGTGCCAATAGGGTCCCATATTTGTTCAACAGGGTGCAGGTCGGGACTTTTGGGGTGGCCATTCCATCATTTTCAACTCCCCAGCTGCTTCTTTTTGGTGTGGGTAATTCCAACAGTATGTTTTGGCTACCCCTACCCTACTAGTCGGTGTCTCTAACAAGCAGGTTTTGTCCACTGATCCATCTATTTTTTTGTGTAAATAAATCACCAGTTCCTTCCGTATAAATTGCACCCCAAACCATTTCCACCACCTGACCACCATGCTTGACAGTAGAACAGTTGATGTCATCAACTATGAGCCTTGCACTATTCCTCCTCCACCATACACTCTCTGCTTGCTTCCGCATAGGTTGAGCTTCCATTCAGTAGTCCATAGGACGTTGTGCCAATCATCCCTGCTCCAATGTTTACATTCTTCATGAAACTGATGTTCGCAAGAGATCCACAAGACATCAACCCAAAATCTCATAAAAGCCAGGCAAGAACAAAATTGTGGAGCTATGATATCTGAATTAAAGTACCTGGGACAGGAGGCTGATTAAGACATTGCTTGGGAAGTGTCATTGCACTTCATGAAAACAGCCCAGGATAAGTGACACAAGCCAGCAGCTGAGCATTTCAATCTTGTACAAGGTTCCTTTCATGACTTTACATATATTAAAGCACAAGTGGCATAAACCCAGACAGTCCAATTGTTCATGTTCACTATTCTCCCTAATATACATTCTACTAATTCAAGAACATGTATCAAGTACATGTATGCCAATGACAACAAATTTCTAGTTTTAGGATAGTTTAAGCACACAACAGTTTTGATAAATGATGTTTCAAAATGTGTCACTTGTTTGTCACTGCTCGACTAAAAAGAGCACGGTCAAATTTCATGGCTCTAATATGACCGTTAGTGAAAAATTCCTGCTTACTGTAGCAGAAAAATGTAGGCTTACAGTAAGCATATTTCCCTGCTTAGTGAGGAATTTTGGCTTCTGGGCATGCGTACATGCCGTAATTATACTTACAAGGTTAACACAGATTTTTTCTTCTACCTTTGTTAGCAAAAACTGGTGAGGATAAGTGTGGAATTTTTGGTTAGCAGCCCCATGAAATTGGGCCCAGGTCTACACTGATAAAAGCACTTACATGATTGATATAGTAGGTGCCAAGGTCACATCTGCTGTAACACACATTGTCTTCAAGTTCATAACCCTCATGACAAGACAGACAATTGAAGGGGCCCATGTCTAACAAAAGGTAATGAATATAACAATGATGGAATTAATCAAACATATAATCAAATTATAGTCAGATGGCTATTTTGATACAAATATGCATTTTGGTTCATATTCAAAGCGTGCTTGCTTTTTCCTAACTCTTCTCTCTAAAACAGAAGTCAAAGTAAGTTGAAACAACTGCAATGCAGTCTGCAATCCAATCTGGACAGCACACTGCCAAATTGGGTCAGAAAGAAATTAGTTATTGGAACAAAAATCACACCCTAAGTATTTTTATCATAGAAAACTTAAATACTATGAATGTTGAATTAAAATTTGAAACATTTGTACCAATTACATACATTTGGATTAAAAAATAGCAGAAATTACACTGATTTTGACCAAGCATTGGCAACAATGTGAAAAGTGCCCTCTCATTGTGACCACAGCACAACCCAATAACATCATAATAAAAAGTATGGGCCAACCATCATTTCTGCCAAACATTAGGTAATCAACTGATGAATATAAACTACAAAATGGAGCGGAAGAAGGACGCTGCTTTCCTCCACTCCCTACCCTGATCTGGTTTAGCTTTGAAGTTATAGTGAAATAAGTGCAAAAGTGTTAGTCCTAGAACCATCTGGTTTGATGGTTTTTTAACTGTCTGTAATTTACGCTAAAGAATGTACCAACATTGTATTCTCACCATAACAGGTCTTGCATCTGACGTGGCATGGCTTGCACACAGGACCAAAGTCCAGGGAAAGGTAATGGTCCAAAGGGCATTCATCCACACAAAGACCATCCAACAGTTTTTTACCATTGGCACAGGTGATGCACTGGTTGTCCCCATTACCCCAGCATGATATGCAATCAAAATGGCAGGGCTGGCAAACTGACTGCTTTCCAGGGTAGTTCCTGGGAAAGAGGTGGAAGGGAAGACAGAAAGTCAATAAAAGCAATTCTGCATCCTCAAGACATTCTGCTGAAAAGAACAAAGAGCAATGAGTCCATCCTGACACTACACACTCCTTAGACCAGAAATTTAACATCTATGGGCCAAGGAAATATTTATATATTTTTTTTTGGGGGGGGGTGTTTCTCATTTGACGCTTGGGTGCTGTTCAAAATAATTTATAGTCACGTTTTATGGTCATATCGATAGTCTTCAATAAGGGAATAAATGTGTGTTCGGAAGGTATTATAACACTCTCCGGTGAGAGTCTGGATGGGCGATAATTTTCACCCGTCCAGACTCCTACCAGTCTTAAACAGAGTCTTTAATACTGACCGAACACATATTTATTCCCATTCATAAATACCTTTTCGATCAAAGAAACAAAAAAAAACGTCGGTGAAGGGCAAAACCTAATTTGAATCATATCACCCCGGCGCAAAAATTCCATCTTATAATAGTTTATGCGGTACCCGCTGCTATGTACATCAGATTCGATCCGGCCAACCGATCCCGTTAGCTCGGTGGTCGAGTGGTAAGACATCTGCACTAGAAAGCAGGAGGTCGTGGGTTCGAGTCCCACCCGAGTGATTATTTCCAACTTTCACTCGGGAGGTAACACACTGAGTATACAGTGTTTAAAATAAAAAAAATTTAAAAAAAAAACGTCGGTGAAGGGCAAAACCTAATTTGAAAAATCTTTTCGGTCAAAAAATCAAAACAAGTCAAAAACTAGACCTTGCCAACCATTCTGTTCAACTATTTTACTTCATGTTTTACAAAACACCCCTCTGACTATAATATGGAATGCCCCTCCACAAGTCGTTTCCTTATAAGAGCATTGGCGTGCGCGCACTGCCCGATGTCGTGCAAAACGCAGCTTGGCTAGATTAGTGTGTTTTTCGGACCATGAAATACTGATTCACTGGTAGTATTGCACATGCATACGTGAGGAATGTTAACGTTCAACCAATGAAACGCTAATAGGCACCGGATTTCATGGGAGTCCAAATTTCATGTGACACTAGAATTGTGTTAAGACCTGCTAGCCATGTCTTGATCATCCATTTAAACCCGGCCACGTGACAGGCTCTCGACCAATAGGAATGCGTAAACTGTCTTACCTGTAGGTATTTATGAATATACGTTAAAAGTGAAGTAAAATACTGACTTCCAGTCCATTCTTCCTTTTTTTATATTTCTTCATCCATTCTCTTTTCCTCCTGGTGGGGGGTGCAAAATCGCCCTACCCCCTACCTGTTGCGCCACATTGACAGCAGAACGGGTCACAACATGATGCACTCACCTCACAAAGTGGTGGTTACATCCACTATGACTTCACATTCAATGAATCTGTGTCCCCCACCATACACCACTTCCGTTCACTAAAAAATGATATCTCTGATGAGTGTTTTACCCAAACCAAATCCATTAGAAAATCAGCAGCCCTGACAACATTTTATACTTTTTACAGGTTGTGAGCTAGTTGCGACACTGCATATATGCCTTTAGGTCTGTCAGGAAAAAAAGGCATGGGAAACATATAATGTATTTGAAGAAGTAAGAACTGTCTTTCCAAGACTAACTGAGGTACCCCAGTTTTATACCCCAATTCAGAAATTGCTGCAGTTGAGAGGTTAACAATAATTCTACAGACGACAACAGAATTGCGTCTTCCCACCCAAGGGTCACTGCATCCAAGTTCAAGTTTCATCAAAATCCATGAAAAGCATGTAGACGTTATACAAACTTAACCTAAACTTTAACATCAATAATACAGTCATATGGAGATCTATAGGGAGGGACATGCACAGAATTTAGGACTGGTTAAGTGTCCCCCAAAACTCTGCTACTGAAATATACCACTTCACAGCAGCGGCGTAGCCAGGGTTCTCATCCTATGGGGCGAGTGGGGGGATGGATGTTAAAGTGTCAGACAATAGGTGGCGCTATTCGCTTTCAATGGGACATTAAAATTAACAGCCACTCGCAAAAAACTGGGTTTTCGTGAAAAATACACAGAAAACATGAAAAAAGGCACTTTGAGTTAAACCCGCTAATCACGGTAACTTGTACAACTGTGCTTTTTTCCGGTGGCCAAATTTCCAGTGGGGGCGCCTGGGGGCTGGGGGTCATTTTTCTATTGGGAAGGAGTGGCCATTGTCACTGTTGCCAACCGGCCTGTGGATGGGGATGGAAGCAGAAGGAGGAAACTGGGCAAACACTGAAACAAATACTGATATCATACGAACAACAATGGAACTGCCTCTTAATTTAGATCCACATAGGCACACTCAGCCATCCAATGTCACTGACATCTGGCCTGTCAGCAAAGGAACATACTTTGCAAGTTGGAACTCTTAACACCAACAGTAACATGTCTTACTTCACTGATACATGAACGAATGATGGAGGACATTATTATGAATTAAAAAAAAGGACAGGGAATTAGAAAAAACCTTTACTCCAATCCAATGCATTGCAAAGCAATTTGTGCTCTACTTACCATGCTTGTATAGAACTGATTACACCACCTCACCCACAGATTCTGTGTCTTGATTGGCTGAGAGTGAGTCACATGGTAATTTCTATTTTTGCTATGTTTCAGGGCACGGCCGAAAGTACTATACCCGTAGCAACCAAAGTACTCTACCATTAGCAACCAAAGTACGATTCCCATGGTGCAGTATTGGTGTGCAAATGCATGCTGGTGTGAGCGTCAAGCGTTGCGCGTGGTGCGTATTGTTCCCAAGAGAGCGCGCCACAGAGTTGGGGTCAAACATTTCCTGAAGGGGTGGTTTGGAAGAGAGAAATACATTTCCCACCAAATTTGTATTGAAATTGAAGTTTCTTTTAATTGTGTTCAGATTCAAATACTTTAAAATATTAAAATCAAGCAGAATCTGTGGGTGAAGTGTTATAAAACAAATACTGAATGCTTTATCTTGATCTCGTGGTGAAGTAAAACTAGCCTCCCTTGGTGATCCATGAAGCATTTTATTTTCCCTCGGCGAATAGAATGGCCATGGATCACTTCAGGAGGCTAGTTTTACTACACCACTCGGAGCAGTCAATATTTGTATAATGTATTAGTGCAATGGTCTATTTCTACAGCTTACCCTGTTCCACAGTGTGCCACACACTCGTGGTCCAGACGGTACATACTGTCATGACACGTGGTGCATTCCCTTTCCAGTGGGCCATAACAGGTGTTACACCTAGAGTGACAGGGGCGACATTCAAACTCACTAGGAGAATCACTGTCATCATCAGTAAGGTAATGGTAGGTACCATCAGGGCATGTCTGTACACATCGCTGATTCCCTACAGAAAGGAAGTACATGTATTGGACAACATTCATCTAAGGGCAATTCCATCCAAGAGTTGACGTGACGAAAAAAGAAAAAAAATTCACATTCATGACACTTGAACAAAATGAAAGTTTAAAGTCCACATTTTGTAGATCTGACTTTCAAATTTAAATATTCACTGTTTTAGGGGTAAAAATAATGCATTTAATTATTAATCCCATTTTTGTTTATGTAGGGAGACCAAGTGTGTTCTCTGTTGTAATCCAAAAGTTTCGCGAATGATTTGCGCAGGAAGCACAAAGGCAACTTGTAACAAGTTTTCTCCTGTGAGACTTGAACAGGGAAGACCACCACAAATTTGAGGCATCTGTTCTCCCTTTTTGTAGGGAGCATGGCTCTGGCCATGCTCCAAATTTATATCATTTTGGAAGGTTAGTATTATAGATTCATTCCTGTGAGTACTTTAGTGTATAAGGTGATAATTTTATGAGAATATTGTGTTCATTTTGAGGCCTGATGATTCACGATCTGTAATCTGTAACATATGTAGCCAGCCATGTGTTGACATTTGACCTTTATCCCTGTGCTATTTTATTGTGCCTTACCTTTATCATAGATTTTTGCCTTGTGTTAAGAATATGATCGTCTTGATTATTGTGTAGAAATAAATTTAAATCTAAGTTCGGTAGCTCATTGTCGTCATTGTCATTGTCGTCGTCATAGGTAAATTGTTTTACTTGCATAAAATTTAGAACAATCGTCCTCTTTAACTAGAGGGCCCGCCTCCTTTTGCCGTCCTGCTACATTTACAAAAATGTTAAAATGAAGTATAATTGACTTTAATTCCAAGTCACATGGAAGTAGGAATATTAAAATAAACTAGAGGTTGTAGGAACAACCAAACGGTGTTGGGCCATGGATTACCGCAAACTTTTCCACACACATCAACTCAAAATGCATGTTTTAATCCATGTTTAACTTAGTCAAGATGCCGCTAGAGGGCGCTTTCACATTTTATAACGTCACCTGTAATATTTTTGTAAAGTACAGCCTAGGCAGAAATTCACATCGTTGAAAGCAAGTTCACATTTTTTGCCAATTTTAAATTATAAGGCACTTCCGGTTTCAACCGAGAGGGTCACATGATTTTGCACTTACGTGTAATACCAAAATGAAGACCCTGCAATATTGTATCGATTGTCATAAAAAACAAAATCAAATATGTAACAGTTAAATTTGATATTGATTTTCAAAGATTAAATATGGAAATCTTCATTTGCTTGTAATATGACACTTGATGACGTCATTGAGACGTCATTTCCAGAAACTTCCAGAGTTATATTTACTGGGCTATACATAGCCACATCTTGATTATATCTCTCATGGTTGATTTTTTAGCAATTGTTTAAGGTTTAAAGATTGTTTTAAGATGGAATTTTGCATCGGGGTGATATAAATCAAACTGGGCTTTGCCCTTCAACGACGTTAGAAAGCAGGAGGTCGTGGGTTCGAGTCCCACCCGAGTGATTTTTTCTAACTTTCACTCGGGAGGTAACACACTGAGTATACAGTTTGAAAAACTGTTTTATTTAATTTCCGGTCCGATGACGTAATCAATTTTTTTTGGGTCTTGTCTGCATTATGGTCATCATGTACATTAATTTTGAAGTGATTACCAAAAAAGTTCGCCACAGACATCAAGTGAAAATGCCTTTTGTTTTTTAACCTGCCACTAGAGGGCGCTCCAACACCTCATGACGTCACCAAATAATTTTTTTGAAAGGTCACTACAGGAAGACACTAACATCATTAAAAGCAAGTTTATATCTTTTCCCACTTTCAAATTATTAGGCACTTCCGGTTTCGACCAGAAGGAAGGGTCAAGTGATTTTAGGCGAACAAGATAAAATGGAGAGCATGTACTATCATGTCGATTCCCGCAAAATTCAAGTTCCGGTCTCTCACGGTTGATTTTAAATTGAATTTCAAATATTACATTTATTATTTTTTTACGTGACGTCACGTGACCCATGATGACGTCATGATGATGTAATTGTAAAAATAACAGCGTTGCTGCTGAAACCCATCAGCCAGAGTCAAGTTATCATCCGGAAACCATTAACCTTTAGGGCAATTCCACGGTTACTAACTCACGTTACATTTTTGTAACGTGAGTAACCGATATTGTGCATCTTGTTTATCACACATAACACGATTTTCTGGATGTCATCTTTGGTGCTGAGGTAGGTCTAGGTCTATACTCTATCTACCATGGGGATAACAGTTATTAAACCTTTTCAGTAAGGTAATTACAGCCCAAGGAAACTCAAAAGTACATCAAAAACGTAACATGAGTAACCATGGAATTGCCCTTTAACTGAACATGGTGACCTTGACCTTTGACCCAGAACCAATCTCAACATGCCTGTACTTTTTGGCAAAACCCTACCGAAGTTAGACACCAAAATTTCATTTCTAACTCAAGACATTTGACCCCAAAATCGATCCCAATTTGCCTACTCCCAAGGGCAACCAAAATCTCATTTTCAACTCAAGTTATCATCCGGAAACCATTTAACTTAAACTCACCACAGTGACCTTGACCTTTGACCCCAAAACTAATCCCAACTTGATTGTACCCAAGGGCAACCCCCTACCAAAGTTAAACACCAAAATCTCATTAACAACTGAAATTATAATCCGGAAACCATTTACCTTTAACTCACCACGGTGACCTTGACCTTTGACCTTTTGACCTCAAAACTAATCCAAACTTGCCTACTCCTAAGGGCAACCCCCTACCGAAGTTACAATCGTAAACAACATTGTCTAACTCAAGTTATCATCCGGAAACTAAGCTGCCCGGACGGACGGACGGCCCGACATACTCTCAGGGCGGACCGACGGACGGACGCCTCAGGCGATGACAATACCCCTCAAGCCTCTCGGCTGAGGCCGGGGTATAAAACTACATCTTCAGTGGGTTGTGCATTCATGTATTGACAACTGAAGTTCATAAATGTTTTCATTTTGACAAACAGTTCCGGAGAAGAATTTGTCTTGAAAAATAAAAATAACAAAAACAAGAATATTGAATTCATAGAACAACAATAAAACCTAAAAATACAATTAAATCTCTTTTTTTCACGGAATTCTGTGGTTAGCAGAGCCAAGAAATTGGGCCCAGTAGTGGAAATGTTTGTATTTTAGATGTTGATTGAATTTTATTAATTTTTGTTGTGGACTAACCAAAACCGTTGCTGCAACTCCTGTGCTCAAGTTTACTGTCCAACTCAAAATACCTCCATCATCAAATCACAAAACCTGCCGAAACACTCTTTGTTTTCGTCAAGATTTTGTTTTCTTTTTCTGTCATCTGCATAGCATTGGTACACGTTTTTTTTGTTCCCAGTACTTTGGGCACTTACATCGATCCAATTGCCTTTATACTTGGCACACATGGAACAGCACTTGCAGATGCGTGCCAAAGACTGACGACATCATTAAAGGTGCATATTTTGAGGGCCTGTATCTACAGAACTACAGTTCTGATTGGGCAGAAAGTTGGTACCGTATGTACCTAGACCGGGATGTGTTATAGATGAAAATTGAAGTGACATCATGATGGCGTCATCACATGACATGTGATGTCATATTAAAAGTGCATATTTTGAAGGCCAATATCTGCAGTACTGATTGTGTTGTAACTTAGTTTTTACCTAGACCGTGAGGTGTTATAGATGAAAACTGAAGTTACGTCATGATGACGTCATCAAGTGTCATGTGACATCACATTAAAAGATGCATTTTTCTAAGGCCTATATCAACAGAACTACAGGTCCGATGTGGTAATAATGTGGTACATGTATGTACCAACACTGGGATGTGCAAACTATCAGGCTATAACATGACTTGAACAGCCATATGTTTGTCCACAAACGTAAGTCTAGTTGAACCAGTATTTGCTCTTACTAACATTAAAATGTATTCACTGAGATATAAACTCAAACTTTATTTGAGTTATTGTTGTTCTCTTTGATATTTAGAAAATACTCCAGTCAAAGTCTCATGTTTGAATTACTGTTTGGCCAAAAATCAGTTTTGACCAACGTATTTGGGACATCTCATATCCTAAAATTTGTGAGGGCACAATCACATTATGATGTTAAAGTTACATCATATGGATATTAGTGGTTATCAGTTTGACATAAATGGACAAAGGACTAAGGTTTATAACTCACTGTCATAAACTAGTAACTATACCAAATACCTAGATTAAGATTAATTAGTATTTGCTTTGTATTAGTTGACTTCAGCCATTTGCATTTCATAATCATTGTGTACACTCTTTGTACAGGGTAAACCTGTAGTCATTCCATGGCTGTCATTCCGTTACCAAATCTTCATCCACAAATAGGTCCGTACTTTAATTAAGAACAAAAAACTTTAAATGTCAGCGTCATTCCATTACCAACCTCATTGTTATTGGTACTTTGTAAACAAAAAGAAGTTTTGTAGAAGATGAGGGGAAATAAAGGTACTGGTTTGAGTAAAAGATTAGAGACATTGTTTTGATTGTGAACAAAGGTACATGTACCTGTAGTGCACATGCCTTGAAGTTGCAAAAAGAATCTTATTGATGTACATCAATGGACAATTTAGATTTCACTAACTGTTGACTCTTCAGGGCAGTAACTGTTGAATTGTTTTGAAACACTACAGGGATAACAATAAAATAAGTTAACTTGAATATTCTCAGAAGTACAAATTTGGCAGAATCTCATCATGTCAGAAATTTGTGAGCCATGTTGAACGTGACAAATACTTCTAAATGTGATTTAAAGAATGTGGTGCTCCGATTCATTTGTAAACTTGTTGGTCGGACCAACAGTCACAATAAGATTTACCTGTCAGGAAGAAATGGGGTTTGCAGCTGAGGCAATTGTCGTGGCTGTTGCCATCACAGTTCTGGCAGGTATCATGACAAGCAAGGCATTGGTTCTCATCACGGAATGTTCCCTCAGGACATCCAATGCTACACTCTCCCAGATTGGAGTTGCTGGTGGTATGGACCATGCCTTCTGGGCAGGCTGTGCACTCATATGGAGATGGACCTTCACAGGTTTCACAGGAAGGGTGGCATGCTATGTTTAAGAATAGAACATTGAAACTACAGATAAGAATTCCCTTGTAAATAAGCTTCAGGTCTTGGAAATATTGGTTTAAGGTTTGAATACTTCGTCTGGTTATATAGTAAATATTTCAAGTTTCATGTTGCATTAAATTGTCATTGGAATTCCGATAACTAGAAGTAACAGTAAGGTGATTTTGAACTCGAAGGATAATCCCTATTTAAGACTTACCACACCACAAAATATTATCACAATATCTTATTCAATTTGCTAGGTATGGTAAAAATATAAAACTTTTTTTCATTTTTACCATAAAAGAATCAATATTAGGTTTTGCCCTTCACCTAGGTATGAAAAATGTATACTCAGTGTGTTACCTCCCGAGTGAAAACTGGGGGGGGGGGGGGGGAAGCAGTCGAGTGGGACTCGAACCCACAACCTCCTGCTTTTTAGTGTACATGTCTTACCACTCCTCATCTTATGAATAACATAAAAGAAGTTGCAAACTGATATTTCATAATAACACAATGATTATCAAAATCACACACAGTGCCATGTCATCGCATGAGTATTACGCAATCGATTAGGTATGCATTTATGCATTGTTTGTATATAGACTCCCTTTACTTTATAATTAATTTACTTTGAACTCTGGTAATATCAGAAGTAAAAGTCAAGCAAGTTTGCTCCCAAACAAAAGATGTCCATGTCTGAACATTATATTTGATTTAGTTCATCATTTGTGGATGAAGTTGGTCAAAACGTTGCCCGAAATTGCTTCTTATTCAACACCTGATGACATTATCACATGACCAGTCATTTCAGAATGAAAATCGGGAATTCTTTTCGGAATGAAATGAGTACATGTAAATCTGTCCACTTTTTAAGGTTATTTAATGTTCTATTCAAATAAAGTCCATGTTCAACATTTTGATTTAAGATGTCAAAAAGTTACCAGGTCTTTTATGAATATTAGAGAAAGACAACTATATCTCACCAACACAAACACCATCTTGGTCAAACTGCTTAGCATTGCAGTTTTGCCTGCAATGTCCATTGTTAAGCTGGTAGTCTGTATCACATGCTAAACACTCATCGGCACGTGGTCCCAAGCACCGTTTGCAATGAGCAATGCAATCCCGACATAGTGTGTTGCCACTGGAGTCCACAGCACGGTATTTGTAATCAGCGCACTGTGATGCTGGTTGAATACATTCACCATAATAAATTTTATATCCATCCTTGCATTCTGCAGAGTAAGTGGAAATATTTGTGTAATTAATAGCTAATTTCATAGTGTTCTAGATTTGAATGCATATATGTACGGTTGAATATGGGGTTGCATTGCAGGCTGGTAAAGCTGAATTGCCTGAATAAATCACAGGATGAATCACATATTGAAATGAGTGCCAAGTTCTGACAGGTATTCATCCAAGTAATTACGGCAATGGCTTCACCAGGTTCCACGGCAGATAACTTCCAGTCCCTTACTGTGCACATACCAACTACACAAAGATGTAACACCCAAAATACATGCACGTTGACATGGTGTATGCGATAATTGGTGCGCGTATTCAACATGTACGGCTTGACATACGTGATCATTGTACAATGGATTTTCCCTCATGTTGCGTGAGAAAAGTGAGTTGGAAATGACACCAATAACAAAATTCTACACGAAAATCGAAAATATGACTTAAATCAAGAAAACATCATGCCTCTACTTTATAAAAAAAAAACCCATGTATTTCACCTACCTAGACATTCACCCCATTCGTTGCAACTTGTGCAATGCATGGGACAGATTCTGTCCTCGACTAGGCACCGATTGGACTCTACATCTTCCATAAATCCCCTGAAAGCACAATTTAATAGAGAAAATATGAAAAGAGATCCTTGAAGGTACTACACAACATTTGCAAACATCAAAAAACAAAACTACCAAATTATTAAGGGAATAAATGTGTGCTCTGGAGGTTTTTATCACTCTGTTTAATACCACTTAGAGTCTGGGTGCTGATAATTACCCGAGCCGGAGGCGAGGGTAATTATCAGCACCCAGACTCTAAGTGGTATTAAACAGAGTGATAAATACCGACCGAGCACACATTTATTCCCATTCATAAATACCTTTTCGGTAAAAAAAGATCAAACAATTCGTTCAAAAAATCCTGATTTTGTTCAGCAAGTTCACTTCATGCTTTTTGAAACATCCCTCTAGAAAAATAATGGAATATTCAGCTGGCGAGTAAGATGTAAACAACCCTTTTATGGAGATTGACGCGCGCGTAGCATGTTCTGCGCGACATGGACGCGATGTCGCGCAGAACGCACCTGGGGCGTTGCGTTTTGAATTTAGAACTATAAAATTTTGACTCGCTGGTAGTGTTGCGCATGCCTACGTGAGGACTGTGAACGTTCAACCAATAAAATGGTAAGAGGCACTGGATTTTTAGGAGTCCACATTTTATGTGACACTGGAAAAGTGTTTAAGACCAGCTAGCCATGTCTTTATCATCCGTTTAATACCGGCCACGTGACGGGTTCTCGACCAATAGGAATGGCTAAACTGTCTGAGGTATTTATGAATATGGAATACAACGCATGTCATAATAATTTGGTAGTTTTTTGATGTTTTGATGTTCTCGATTAGTCAAATCTCAAAGGAATGGATAGAAAATTTGAGATATCCAAAGTTTGAGTTATGCAAAGTTCCCAATTTTTCATTGATTACGTACATGCATACCATGAATGTATACCAATGACCATGAATGGCTTTCACCATAACTCGCTATGTGTGACACGTTATTTGGCTCACTTTCCTTCTTTTTACTGATATTAATGATGTATTTTTCAATCATAAATCATCTTTTTGTACAGATTTTATATTTTTCTTACCTAAAAGTGTCTGCTCTATAGATATATCATATCAATAAACCACTCAAATTGTGTAACTTTGTCAAGCAAATATTTGTTTCGTTTGTCAATCGATGTTAGTCTAGCGATCACACAACGCATTGCGAGCACCACCTGATGCATCGCTCAGGGTTTTCTGTTGTGAGGTCACATGACCTGTTCTATTTGATTGATAGAGGGCATGCTATCGTGCAAGCTGCAGCTAGCTGGGCCAGCCGCGGTAGCAATAAGCCTAACTCGAAAGCCAGGCATGCGTTTCCAATAAGGTCATGTGGCCACTGCAAGGAGCCCGCGGTTGGACCACCAGCGTGCTGGCTGCAACTGGGCAAGCGGTAGCGATCAGGCTAACTAGAAAGCCAGGATTGTTGTGGTTACGGACTGGAGTCCGATCACAATGGCATTGTGTACGCTGTATGCAATGGCATCCCAAGTGAAAAAAACGAAGTGGGTTCGGCAATAATGACTTGCGAAAAGCGTTTCCCGATCATTTTACGCAGCCTGTCCAGGGAGTGTAGTACTAGGCGCACTTCTTCAAAGGATTACAACGACCATTGCGGCCACTTTGTGTCTTCGGCCTTCCTGTTGATTGGTCACAGTTCACTTGGAACGTTGTCAGTTGCACTGCAGTGAATAGGCTTCTTCAACGATACTACGGACGCTAATAGCCTCTTTGTTGCTTTTCTATAAGCGAGTTTGGGTTTATTGATTGCGGTTGCGGGAGATTTCTTAACTTAACAAAATGATTCCAGTTGGTTTTTTTCTGTGGCCTTCTTACGCAAGTTCATTTCTGCATCTGGCGATTTTGAGTTTGACTTAACCGGTGTTTACAGTCCAAAATTTCGAGTAAGAATGGGCATGTTTATACATTATTTGCCATATTTGGATTTGAAAAATGTTTACTTCGAGTTAACAAGGTTCTTGAGTTAACAGGTTTTGACTCATCGAGATTTCACTGTACCTTACTCAACTGTATGTGAGGTTCAGTGAACTATTATTCACTGCAAATGAATACTAGTCTCAAGCACCCTGTGAAATCATGGCAACCAGTGTGCTCTCATTTTCAAGTAGTGCTGCAACTGATCCTCAAAGTTTGGTTCGGTTCGGTTGCGGTTCAATTTTTTTTCTCCGAACTTCAGTTCCATTCAACTTCGGAAGTGCATACAAAATGTACATGTCCATGGTACAATAGGGATACAATGAAAAGCATATAGGCCGTTCCCCTGTTCAAACAAACACGTGTGTACCACACACGTCTGACAGAAATAGGCACCGCAATTTCCACATGCTATACAATACAAGATGAAGAAGGAATCTCATTTTTGTTGTGCAAACAAAATACCGTAAAATTTTGAGTTTATGACGTTGAGAAATGACCATCATAAATTGCTACATGTTACTGGTACCTATCGCGGCCCTTAGGCTATCCCAGCCCGGCCCCATAAATGCTGATTTGTTTTCCCTACAAGTTCCGTCCGAGCATGCCCTGAGCACTAAAAACTTGCTTCGTGGCAATAATTGCTGATTAGTTTTGTTCTAAGAACAAACAGGTCCTTTTACTGTACTAAACTTCTGAAATCATAATTCTTTTTTAAGCAACAAGCTGAAAAATAGCTACCGTAAAAAAAAATATCAACTTTTCGATTCGCAACTTTCATCAAATTCTCATTCTGTGGACGGATCCATTAATTTTGTAAAGGGGTGCGGCACCCCTTTTGGGAGATAACATCGTTTTTCGTATAAATTCTTTACAAAAAAAAAAAAAATTGCAACAATTAAGAACTTATTCTGAACGAGGGAAAGGTTTCTGACTCCATAAAAGTATTATTTGTAATTTTTGACACAGTGAAAAAAATGAAAATGCTGGTAAATTGTGCAGAGGAAAACACACCCTTCACCGCAAATGGTTTGGTCCAAACAGAGCACGCTTTTCATTGAGAGAATTGCAGGTGCTGAGGTGCATACGATTTTTTAAAAGCGTATCAGCCCCGATATCCTATTGTATGCCTGGCTAGAATATCGCAAATAATGAAGATAAATGCGGTGACTTTTCAACACGGTAAATTCAATCATCCGTGCGCGTTAATTTTGCCCTTTCATTGCAAGCTTTAGCATTCCTAGCGCTAGCAACAAATATTTGCTGAACTCTTCTGAACCGACATTTGGGTTTGGTTTAGTTGGGTAGGCCAAGTTCGGCTATTTTTAGTTCAGTTCGGCGGTTCGGCTGCAGCACTATTTTCAAGAAAAGTGGATTTTTGTATCACTTACCATTGTTGGAAAAAAGAGAGACTTTTTTTCAAATGCTACCCCAAGATTTACCAAGATTTAGTTAGTCCACATTTTGTTTGCAATCAGTTTTACACATTTATGAATGGGTGCAAGCCAGCTAGTCTGGTACCCTGACCTGGCAATTCCCCACATCCATAAATTGCTGTGTTTCATCTGAAGTAGGGTCAGGGAACCAAGACTACAACAACAACATTTTTTGTCTTGGCTTTTTCAGCATATATTAACACAAACTTTATACAGGTCATTGCAACAGTATTTGCTATAAAGTACCTACCCCCAAATCCATCCATTTTTGGCATGACTACTTTAAATTTTGAGAACTGGCTGTAGCTGATACAGATACATGTACACCTGTAGCCTGCCTTAGTATCAAGCTCAAAAATACATAGAACATTCGGATCAGAACATTTTGGTCGTCAGAACTGACCAACAAATGGTGCATGTCAAACAGAACATGTAAGATCTAAGTTTTGAGACCACTTACTACAAGTAATGAAATTTGCGTGGATCCAAACAGAATCCTAGTAAGATGTTTAAGGGCTGACATCAGTCAATCTTCACACAAGGTCAACTCACCCTGGGCAGCTGGGAATGCACTGATCCCTGAAAAGGAAGGTATTATCCCTGCAGCTTATACAATGAGAGTAGGAACTGCTACAATCCAAGCACTGAGGGGAGCACATTTGACAGGTCAAGCTTCTGTCATCATCAGGACCTTCCTCAAGCACGTAGAAGCCCTCCGGGCAATGGTTGACGCAAAAAACACCATCTTCATTGGATAAGATGTACATGCCTGTACACAAAAAAAAAAGATTTATCAAATGCTTTAATGTTCATCCTACAGTAAATAACGAACAAACAGTAACTCAACCCATTTTGAGACATTCTCAGGGCTCCTCGTTGAATTAAACAGGATCAAAGCACCATGCAGTACAAGTTCACTATAACCAACGTGATGAGGTCCACAAAAGATTGTTCGTTATAAGTGGTCATTCATTATAGCAATTTTATGCCACGGCAACCAAAAACAAGATGACGACACCCATGTTTCCAAGTGCACCCTCTTTGAGAAGTACAAGAAAGCTAGTTAAAGTTCATCCTCTTTAGTTAACTTATGACAAAATGAGTAGGTTGGTACAACATAAAAGCACATGTAGTGCCCTCAAAATAATCCAACAGACTTAGCCAAATTTTGAAATTTCTTTATCTTTGCTAGTTTCAACTTTACCTTTATCTAAAATTTCGCGCAAGGTGCAGGTGTTCTTTTTAGAACTGTACAATGGGAGTTAAAGTCGGGAAAAAATATAGCCACACAAAGACGTCAGATATTAAATAAAGGACGTGAAGAATCAAAGAGAAGTATGGGACTCGGACAATTAGAGGAAAAGGAAGAGGAAGCTGAAAAAAAATGGTAGGTACAGGTAGGTTAAGGGATTCTTTTATTTATTTATTTCATTTTTCAGGAAGTGTCTATTATTCAGAGATGAAACTAGCATATAGCAAAAAAATCGGAAAACAAGCCGAACAAAATACGTGTCCAAAATCTGGGCCCCGCTGCAGTTACACACATGTACATGCATGTACAGTACACTTCATGCCCAATTTCCGGACACAAACTCCTGCTTTATTTTCGATTCAAACAAAATTTTACGATGAAAAAAAAAATGGTCAGTGTTTTCATTGCATAAAATGCCTGAATTACGGTTAGAGTAATGGAGTCATCATTAAGAAGTTCACTTCTTACTTGAGAAAGTCGAGGGAAAAGTCCAAAAGACAAGGGCACCGTTCATGGTGCTTCAATATGTCCATGATTCGTCCACACAACTCCACTACTCCACTTGCATTCAATATTCTTTCTCTTCCAACAAATGCCAGTGAAATGTTTTGCTAATGCTCTCTTCGCTATCCTCGAGATAATCATCACGATCTTTAAAGCATTGCATTTTATACAACTAAATCTGAAACCTCCGAAAATCGTACAACATAATGATTTCATCCACTGGATCAATCTCAAGGCTACCCGTTCCCGACCGGCCATGTGCTAGCGGACGGTATGGTGCAGAACGTACGCTGGTAGTACCATTGCATATTCGCACACACGTGCGACACAGTGATTTTTCCATGTCACCTGTCATTGTTTAACCTTTTGTCCAGCCGGAGGAGGCTCCAATCAGTGTTACGCCCTGTGTTTCTACCGTTGAAACACTCCAATAACGACTGGTGAAAGAGATTAAAACTACGTTCGCGATGATTTTAACGTGCCATTTCCATCGACTTTTCATCGAAATTATGATTAAAATAAAATGACATTTTGTGAAAAAATCGTTACAAAATCAAATTTTGTGGGACACACTGTAAAAAAATCGAAAATTTCGTTGGAAAATTCAAAAAGTCGGATTTCCGATTAAAATCGGAAAAGTTTCATCTCTGATTATTGGAATGTGCGTTGATTTCTGGCAAGAACTAATTGGTTAAGTTTGTTTGATGAGTCTAGCCACGCGTTGTTGGCTCTTGTAGACTGCAAGTTTTCTGGTTGACATGATGAAAGCACCGTGGGTTCCTAGCCTTGCCCACCATCACAATCTTCAACTTGTCCCTGTCTCTTTCGCATAGCATAAAAGCGTGGGGTACGCATGGTCCTTGGGCTGTTTGTGGCCTTGCCCGGGCATGATTTTCACCTCCGTGCGCAAGGGCCTTGTATAGGAAGGGTCTTGTATAGAAGATTCATTAATAATTGGAAGTTAGCCTAATTTCCACTTGAATCAATATCTGAAATATTGAAAATGACCAGGAAATTTAGTTGAAATTGTTAAGATGAACGATTTTTTCATAAATATATCAATGGGTACATCAATTTTCATATCACTTTGCAAGTGGTTGCATGATTGCTAGTATGAGTATTTACATGTATAACTCTTGAGTACTAATGATGTTTGGGAATGAGAAACACTTGGAGGAGTGTGGACTTAACTTCCCATGCAACAAAAATAAAGAAAAAAATGGTAACAAGGAATAGGGCTTACATGTTACACTTGTGTCACAACATGATACACATCCGATACATACCAAACGATACGCTACGTATCACGATTTATCTTAAACTCATACCTGCGTGCTGCATGTGCTTTCAACATGTATCGATATATTGTTTCGTCCCTAACAAGGATTCACATAATTATCCTCTTGATTATTATGGGTATGAATGACTCTTCACTAAAAGTGAGAGAAAACACAATTTCTGTAAAACAATGTAAAATAAAAATACATATATGTAAGCTTAGCCCTCAATTTACACTGGAAAGCTTTCCAGGCAGTGATTGACAGCCTGTAATTGACAATGTATCTCTTTGCTGATAAAAAAAGTGCTCCTTAGGAGTCAGCAAAATAAAGTGGCTTGTTGCACATCTCTGATGTTATGTAGTTGCAGATGAATTTTTTAGAGGAATGGGAACTGAAATTCACAAGCAGTGACAATAAAATTACACATCTGGAACTGCACTTAAATGTTCCATGGTGGGTGGGAGGGGATGCAGCCATGGTGGCGACTTTGGCTCGCACAATATGGTCTCAGAGATTTTGCGGGGGCCTATAAGCCAATACCGGGTTGTCAGGTATGGCGCAGGCAAGGCAATCTGTAGTATATGAAGAATGTGATGGTTGTCATTAGTGCTTTTATGGAGGAAAGGGAAATCAGGGTGAAAGGTGGTGACCAAGGGAGTTTTGGGGGTCTTTTCCCTGAGAGCCAAATTTCTGAGGATACATCTGGCTCTGGCAGTGGCACGTTGAACTTGGCGGGAGCTGTGAGGCCTGGCAACCAACTTATTCTCCAGTACCTGTGCATGATGGGAGAAATCAGATTCATTAGAACTAATCCTTCCGAGTCGCAGAACCAGGTTGAAAGCCATACCTGTCTTTCAGTGCCGAGGGTGACAGCTGGAGGAGTAAAGGTACTGGTGGGTGTCTATGGGCTTAGAATAGAGATCAGTGGATATTGAGATGTCTTCCTTGCGGATGGTGATGTCCAGGAAGTGAGTCAGATGAACTGAGGACCCTGTGCAAGGAATTAATGTCATTAGTGAAAGTCACGAGGCTGTCCTCATCACTGGTCCAGAAGAAAAACTACATCATCAATACGTCTCCACCAGAACCTGGGGCAACATGGTTCTGTGGTGAACATGCATTCTTCAAGGCCACCCATGAAGAGGCATGCAAAGGAGGGGGCCACACAATTGCCCATTGCTGTCCAATGTACCTGTAGAAAATGTTTACCCAGGAAGGAACAATTTTTGTTCAAGAGTTTCTCATGAGGGTGGCTATATCACTGATGGGAGGAGTCGTGTGTCCTGTTTTGGCCAGGGCCAAAGAGCAAGCACGAATGTGCTAAATAAACCAGAAGAAATAAATAGTTGTAAAAAAAAAATCAGACACGTATCTTGCTAGCCACATACAATGGACTCCATTACCAATTTCAGCTCTTTGTGGTATAAGTTATGTTCCTTCAACTTTGAACAATATTGTAATGCTTAATCATGATGCATCAACACAACAATAGCACAGTTTCCTGGCTTTTGACTTCTTGCCACCTACCATTCTCACAATCCATGCAGTCCTGTGGCCCTTCCATCACACATGTCTTGCAGCTACTGTGGCATGGCCGGCAGATATTGTTCTCATAGTCGGGGTAGTAACCAGGATTACACACCTCTATGCATTGGTTCTCCTCATTTAGGAAACGGTCATAGTCACACATCTGGCAGTCATCTGCCTCCGGTCCCTTACATGTCTGACAGGTGTCATGACAGTCATTGCAGACATCACCTAATGAAAAGGAGAGGCAGGTTACGAGTGTCAAATAGCTGTGTGATCAATTTATCACATGTAATTCATGCGCTTCTGTGACACTAGTACAAACCCACTCCCATGGTACAATTATGACCACACTTGATAGTGAGTACCTTGCTACAATTTTGACCACACTGTATCGTGAGTACCTTTGGTGGTAAGATGTGCCTTTACTTAGAAGGCATTTTTGCAGTGTTGTAAACCAAGTCAAATTTTCACAAGTCAAGTCAAGTCGCAAGTAAATTTTTGTTTCGAGTCAAGTCACTAGTAATTTTTTTCCAAGTCAAGTCACAAGTCTTAAGTCAATCTTGTTTTAAGTCTATGTGAACATAGCAGTAGAGAGGGGAACCACACTACGCTACATGTGCGCAATGGGACTTGTTAAGTGTGCATCATGTAGAGAGAATTGAAAATAAAATTTTGCCATTTTCAAATTTGCTTTTTCAAACACCTTATTTGCATTTAAAATAGTCTGAAAATGTGATTAAATATCTACAAACTTAATTCCCCCCCCCCCCACAGAAGTGTGGATGGGGTCTACGAACGGATACTTACCTGTAGAGCAATCTACTTATGCATATTCCACATACCAATGAATGAATGAATGAATGAATGTGAATGAGTATTTCTTTACTCCTTTTATTTATTTATTTTTTTGTAACAGTTTTTTAATGTACATGTACTCTTAATTTATATTTTAAAGTTTTAATTGTAATGATCACATGCAATTTGACCTTTGGGTCACGATTTGTGGTTTTAATAAAATAATAATAATAATAAAAAATAATAATAATAATAATAATAATAAATACCAGCAGGTATTTATGCTAAGAGTTTGCATAATAGCGCCCTTTCGTGTCCTACCCATAAGGCCCCGCAGCATGTATGCCTTGTGAGCATCCTCTTTTCCTGAGCGCTAAGTTGGAGCACCCATAACATCGAGAATAGTGGGGGAGGGATGGTCTTCAGGTAAGTATTCGTTCGTAGACCCCATCCACACTTCTGTGGGGGCAGTCTACTTCACTCAACTTACCTGTAGAGCAATCTACTATGCATAGACTAGCACCGTGTATAGGCAGTGGGCCATGCGAGATGGTATTGCATAATTACAGGGGCACGTGACATGAGGCGTAACCCCGGTAATTGGCTATGTCAGCAAACTTGCCGAAACAGCCTTTGGTTTTTTTGTTTTTGTTTTTTTCACCCATTCCCTATAGCATTTGTACACGTTTTTACCGTGCATGGCACTTTGGGCACTAAAATCAATTCGCTTGCCTTTATACATGGCACATACTTAGACCAGCACCTGCAGTTGTGTAGAACATTGACGTCATCATGATGTCATCACTTGTCATGTGACATTAAAAGTGCATATTTTGAAGGCCTTAATCTACAGAACTACAGGTCCGATTGAGGTAAAAGTTGGTCTGAAGCTAATCCGGGATGTATTATAGATGAAAATTGTAGTGACGTCATGATGATGACATAATGGGTTGCCTGACGTCACGTTAAAGATTTCTAGATTAAATTTAAAAATCAATATTAAATCAAATGTGAGAGACCTGAACTTGACTTTTGCAGGAATTGATAGAATAATCCAGGATCTTCATTTTATCTTGTGTGCGCAAAATGATGCGACCCTTCCTTCCGATCCAAACCAGAAGTGCCTTATAATATGAAAGTGGAAAAACATGTGAACTTGCTTTCAACGATGTTAGTGTCTGGCCAGGTTGTACCTCACAAAAAAAAAATTACCAGTGACGTCATAAAATGTTAGAGCACCGTCTAGCGGCGGGTTGAAAAATGTTTAAAATGAATAATCAGTTGATGAGTAATAGAGTTGAGTATGTATGGGGGACCCCCCGTGCAAACCCCCCCCCCCCCCCTCCCCAGAACTAACTTTCACATATTTTTGGGGGTGCCTTTTAGGGTCCTAAAACACATTTTGGATGTAAACAGTAAAAAAAATCCGATACGAAGGAGATTTTCCAGATGACCGCCAAAAATGGTAAAAACTGGAAAAAAGGCATAAATCAGCCAAATTATGTGATAAAAGCATAAATAAAATGGCTAGTTATATGTTTTACACCTTCAAAAACTCATTTCTGGTATCATGTTTGCTATTATGTTTCAAATTCAAGATGGCGGCAAATTTGGTGGCCAGTATAAAAAAAAAAGTCACATACATGTATCAGCCTAATAGTATGTGAATTTGTAGTGGATACCTTTGTACTAGAACTGAAGGAATTCCCGTGGTCTGTTCGACCACGGCTCTTGTACGCCTAGCCTACCCACGTACATGTACATGTACATGTACATGTACCGTACGTGCGTGTTGGTTCATGCGGTATACGTTATACACAATGTTGCCTGCGTACGTCATATAATTTGCTACTCCTATACCAAATTCGGCCCCACTCCGGCCCGCAATCGCTATGGTAGACTTGATGACAAGTCATTAGACTATAGTGGTTTATGTCCGTCATCGATCAGCGCCAAAATTTTGACATTCATTTGCGAAGTGTTTTTGTCGAATAGAAAGAATTCTTGCTACAGCTCAATTCTGTATCAGGGAATGATGATAGTAGTCGTTTTCCAGTCATTTTAAGATGATATCACTTTCTCCAGCTTCTCTACACACATCAGTAATGTAAAGCACGGCAATTTGGTGCCTTGTAGCACAACTGTAGCCAACGGCACTGATCTCCATGGCATAAACCAGCATGCATCGCACAAAAACCACCATATACACACACTTGCAGGAAGCCTAGCTCGCTACATGAACACCAGATTATTGGCTTTCTGTTCAACCAATTTTTGCGTACGTCCGAAAGTTTGTGTTTTTTTTACAAAAGAGTTAATGTCAGCAAGTCAAATTTATTCAAGTCAAGTCAAGTCACAAGTAATTTTTTTTCCAAGTCAATTGAAGTCTCAAGAAAATTAATAAACAGTGACTGAAGTCAACGACACTGCATTTTTGTCTAATATTTACTGCTTATGTAAAGACCTTTTGGACAATTCAATCTTGCTCTTCTAGGTTTCCCACTTACAGAAATGGACACTGAAAGCAAAGCTCCACAGATTTTACATAGACTGTCGTCATTATCATGGTACCTGGTGGCAGAATCCCTTCACTACACTTCAATAAAATGACCTATTTTATTTCTGACATGAAACAATGTTTCACAACAAATGTAATGTAACTTGGCCTATGGTACATAAAAATATGATGAAAAGTATATTCCATTTTTTTAAAATTTGTAAGGTACATATAACAAGAAGTAAAAATAGTAACAGTGCTCACCGGAAAATGACTCCCGAGCTTTCGGTGCGGTGCACCTTCTTCAGGGGACTATATATGTATTTTTGTTTTAATAAAATTGACTTTGCTGCATATGGTACCTACTACCTTTCACACTTACCATCTTTATAGGTCCTGTGAGGGCAATCCCCTTGCTTGCAAATTGAACCAATCAGTTGCAGGCCAGCAATGCAAGTCAAGCAGTTTTCAGAGAATGGCCCATCACAAGTTTTGCAAGTTGGGTAGCATTTCATACACTGCTGCTCACCTTCATCACCATATGTGCCATTTGGACAAGCACTCACACACTCATTGTCTGAAAAACAACAACGCAAAAAACACAAACAATGGGAATGTATTATTAACAAATATTTACCAATTGGTACCGTTACATAACTTTAAAAAAAATGAAAAGGTATTTGTCAGGATGTGTGAGCTTTTACCTTAGTTTCTAGTTCTAGCTCTGATTTGTATGCACACATAATGGGCTCACCTGCCATTTATTTTGGGTAAAAACCCATTTGAAAAGTACATGAAAAGACACGATACAGTTTCGTATTCATGACTGTAAATCTAAGACATGTAACTGTAACTTTTTAGTTTGTTTGTTTGAATATTACATTCTGTATACTGTTTCTTTTTTTTTTTAAATAGTGTGTCTCAGTTCTTTAATAATAAGTACAGAAGTACATAGGTTTTTCTGTTACTTTGAGATACAACTCCCTAGTGGTTGTGCTGATTCAGGACTGTTAGGGTTCTAATGGAGACATTCGTTAGTTATTCATCATACCTTTGGGAAACAGGCGACATTAGGGAGCTATTTCGCTGTTTCCCTAAGGTCACAAGTCCATGTACCCATTAGGGAGGAGTTTGGGGTTGCTTTGTAGGAAAGTCAGATAGTATTTAAGTTGAAGGAGTCATTTAGAAATAGGGAAAGTTGAGTTGGGTTAGTTCAACCGGGTCAATTTTGTGCACAAGTCTATGGGAATGTCTCTGAAGTGCACCATTTTCGGCTGTTTTATTATTAATACCATTATTATTACTTATTTGACCTCAACAAACAAAACACAGACAGCCATTCAAAAGCAAGAAATTCCACAAAAAGTAGCTGAGCAAAACAACCGATGATGAACTGAACAGAATGTAAAAATAACAATACAGAAAATCATGAAAAAGAGGGCATGCATTCAGTGAAAGAACTCCTCTAAGAGGTAAACAGTAAACAACAAAACACATGTAAATCTCATTGAAAGGAAAGGAAGCATATTGATCTATTTCCCTTTTTAAGGGAGAATTTTAAAAATATATCTAATTTAATTTCCTGCATCATTTCTTTACATTTTCTTTCATTAACTTAGCTGTCTTGAAAATTTGGACTTTTTAAATTAATCATGCAGTCTATTAACAACCTCCTTTCTTGCATGTACAAAACATTTCCTTAAAGTTTTCATGTGAGTGGTCTGCAACAAATTATACTTGAGTGTTTTATTTTATGAAAAAAAAGGAAATAATTTACATTTTTAAGAATCTGCAACTCTCTGGTAAAGTTTTTCCTTGGAGGATTACTTTTCTGCACTAATATATCCACCTTACAATTATACTAATTCCTGGTCCCAACATTATGAATTCTGGCACGGGGCAAGAAAAGGCCTACCCTGTAGAGAATTGATTTATTATCAGGCTGCATGCAATCCCAAATTTGTGAAGTCATAATTCCATGAAGCAATGTGGGCCGATTTGTTTTAAGTTTGATATATTTATCTCTTTCAAAAGTGAACAGCAATTTCAAAACAAAACGTGTGCTTCGAAGTGAAAAGCAAAAACAGCACAGACAGTAGGCCGCCTATGTAGCTTGATCATGGAAATAATCATAAGTTGTTTAAATGTTTGTGTTCACAGCCTATGTTTACTACAATAACCAAACCGAAACTAGATGCCTGACACAAGCTCGAGTCTGGATATCCGGACGGTGTACATCGAGTTGTATATGATAAAGGGCCAATCATGAACATGTATTCCCTTTTACAGCAAGACAAAATCCCCCCACAGAAGTGTGGTTGGGGTCTACTTCACTCAACTGACCTTTAGAGCAATCTACTCATGCATATTCCCTAGACCGGCAGGTATTTTCCGCTCAGAGTTTTTTTTTTTTACAATAGCGCCCTCTGGTGTCGATAACGTTTTTGGATAAGAAAGGCATTGAAGAGGTCCTGCTTTTCAGGGGTGTTAAAACAAACATCCCCTTAATTTACAGACTGGGAGTATGACTGTCTAACACAAAGTAATCTACTGTCGTGTTAGAAGTCCCTCAAGTGCAAACTGCAAAAGCCGCAGCTTGTTTGAGAAAGGTCTGATGTGCAGAGGAATTGCATTACAGCACCCAGCACATCAGGAGAAATTCCTGCGGAGCTGCGCTGGAACAGAATATTGTTCTCCTCGGAAGAACATTTGTACCACTGACTGGTGAACCAAGGGAATGGTTATAGCCCTGGGAAACCAATCAATGGGACCAACAGGGAGTTAAGAGGAGGACCTTGTTATCCTTCTGCTCCAGTTGATTCAGTACCTGAGGGATGAGAGGGAATGACGGGAAGGTGTACGCAAATAGCCCGTCCGTCTCCATCATCTGTGTATTCGTCTGCCACGTGCAGGGGTCAGGAACCCTCGCGCAGTAGACCGGAATTATGTGACTAATTCGTGAAACAAGTCAGGTTGACATGTGGTTAGTTGCTCAACAGCTACCTCTGTCGGGAGGATGCACCACCCTTAAGGAGGGCGTTAGAAGCAACATCGTCCTTGCTTGGGAGGTGGACTGTCGAAAGCAAGAAACTGTGAAGCAAACACCAATGGGGGAGTTCTCAAATGAGAGTACACAGTTGAGCAGGCTGCCTGCCCACCTTGTCGTCGATGTAAGCCACAACCGTGTCAATGTCACATCGAACCAGGATCATCTGGCACATCACTGATTATAAAAAAATAACATCGGAGTTTCTCCGAGACTGCCAGCATCTCAAGTGTGTTCATGGAACTTGAATGATGCTCACACAGGGCCTCACCAATCCGCCACTAGATGCGGGTGGTGGGTAATCAACCACCAGGGTAAGGTGTCTACCATGACAGTTAGTGAAGGCTGCGATCTGTGAGAGGCATACCCTTGTGAGGTTGGCAATGTCGAACCACCGGAGGTGCTGCACAAGTCAGGACATGGCCTGCACTGGATGCAGTGATGATTGGGCCGGTACAAGGAAAATAGGTGAATGCCACCAATCTCTGTTTCCGCAGCACAGCCAAATCGCCTTTACTATCTGAGCAGAGGCCAGGAGTTATGTGGAAAAGGCTGGATGGTGCCAACATGAATTTGCAGCTGGAATCTTTGTTTGCAGTTGTGTACCCTTCAGGTCAGGGCTCTTTCCCCATGCTGATGTGTATGAAAGTCAACTAAATCCCATAAACATCTCCCCAATGGAAATACGCGAGGGGCGCAACACTGTGTTGGCCAGATGGTATTGATGTCAGCCTCAAAGTCTCTACAACGAGCTCCCACGAGACAGACAGGTGGAGGTAGTCATGAGTCAGGTAAGTCACTTCTGGAAGTCATCAAAACAACTGAAGTCGAATTAAAGTCGTTGTTAACAGTGAAGACCTATGTGGCGTGGCACATAGAGCAAACTTCAAGAGGTATGCAGCTGAGAAAACAAAGAACAGTTTGTTTTTTACCTGCGCTAGCCTGACCATGGAGTTGATGGCTTTCTGAGATTGACCATCTGAGTAGTCGTCATCGACCAATATGGATGTAAACATCAATATCCCCCGCAAATTTGTTTTTTGTCCGTTAGAAGGTAAGACTTGAATCTTTGGCGGGCGCCCTTTGATGGGAGAAACAGTTCCATTAGGAACTGCACTCATTAGGGTCTGCACTCATGTAAACTAATAGAGTACCGAGTGCAGACTGTGGAATTGACAGTGAAAATAGAGGTCAACATGTCCGCTGAGACTGTCGAGTTAAGATTAAAAGATTACGCATAATTGTACTTCATGAGGATAAAGAAGGAGGCTGAACACATACCGCCGAGTCCACTTTAATTCTGCTGCAAAGTGTATTCAAGCTTGTCACGAGTATTACCGGTATCTACGAAGGGCCACTTGAATGATGTGGTCCCTCTACCGCTGGCAGCTTGTCCTTAGCTGCATTGGAGAGGGAAGGTGTGGCGACAAAATTACTGAAATCAGCTAACGGAAAACGGTAATGATCAGATTCTTGCTTGAAGAGCAGCAGGCATTTTGGATGCAGGCACAATCTTGCCAATGTGCTCCACACAAGCCTGATCTACAGAAGCATCACAACCAGTCGGTGATGTTATGTTCAGGCTGGGGTTCAGTGTGAAGAGCAGCTGCCATCCGATAAACCATCCTAATGCAAGGGTCGAATTGACTCCGTAAACGAAAACCTTCTAGCACACCTGGAGGGACGAGTCGCACACGGCCACAGTCAGTGGTGTAACAACTCCCTCGGAGACAAATGGACAGTGTACATGTACTGTATGCTGTATAATGTACATGTGCATGAAAAGTGTAGCGATTTCAGTACAGCAAGAAACACCTGCGCACAGCTAAGCACTGTGCAGCGTGTCCCTTTGTCCTCGAGTCACCCAGCCGTGACAAATGTAGAGGGCTACAGAGCACGGCTCGCAACCGAACTCAGACAGGCCGTTTCATCAACGTGCCCGCCAGGCAATACTACGAATGTATATGACCGACAATGAAGCCGAGAACAATTGCAAGGCTTGCGATGAGTGGGCCAAAAAACCAAGTCCTCATCCCGGTAGCATTTGCCGCGGTGGGATCGGTGCAATAAATCCGATTAGAAGAATAAGAAGAATGAAGCCGTTCCCGCCTGAGAAATGGACACCATTTGTCCGTTGACATACCGTAATTTTCGGAATATAAGCCGCGGCTTATACGTTGATTTTGCCCATGAAAATGTTTACTGCGGCTTTGAAGAATAAAAATGAAATTCACATGTGTATTTAATGTTCTGGTATAAGAAGAGATATGTTGCTGAAATGAATTATCAATTAAGAAAGTCATTAACGAACCGAAACCACGTGCCACGTAAAGGTGCCGAGCGGTAAAAAGTACGGTGAAAGCTGTCTTCGATACACTTGCAACAAGCCGTACGTGATAGCTAGTGCTGCTGCATGCAGCATGCTTTCCCCAGCGGACCACACCATTTGAGGTAATGTGGGGGTGTACTATCTTGGAAACAATAATTACCAACATTTCCGCTGTTCAAAAAAACAACAAAAAAACGACTAATACTTTTTATGGTGTCCGAAACATTTCTTTATTCGATAATCAGTTGTTCAACGTCACAATATAATTTTTGTACTTGAAATGTATTCAAGAAACGATGTAAACCTCAAAACAGAGACTACATCACCCCTTACACAATTAATAGATTCGTCCATGAAAATGGCAGCATCGTTTTGACATGACAATTTTCGAAGAAAGTTACGATCGAAACTTGAATACTGCTCGTTTAATAGTAATCACAAAAATTTGATAAGTTTTGAGATAAAAACGGACCTGTATATTTTTAGGACAAAACAAATCAGCATCTGTTGCCACAAAGCAAGATTTGTACGTAGCGCTCCAGTCAGACAACACACGCAATGGGGGAAAATCAGGGTGGGTTGCATACTCTCTCACGTGCTGCAGGAAAATGTTGTCACAGGCCGGCGCTGCGCAGGCTGCCGCGCCGGGTGATGTATTAACTTTTACGGCCGGGGACCGGACGGGGAAGCCGGCAGCAATTCCTGGTGTTTATTTCTCATCATCATTTTCCACATTGGTCTGGTTCTTTGTCACCATCGGATGAATCAGCTGATTGCGAAGGCTGAGTTGACTCCTGTGAATGAGAGCCGTCTGGAGGGGCTAGTTGTACAGAACCACATGGCGGTGGCTGGGCAACACCCTCGGGGATAATAGACATAGATGGGTGAAGACTAAACACAGGCGGGGATCCTGGCGCACGGTTAACTCTGTGCGGTAGGTCCCGTTGTCTCTGGTCCACCTGACAGTGGCCCACGGCCAGTGAATGTGAAGCGTTCGCTGTAGGCCAGGCCTCCGGTGCACGCAACCATGTGTGGTATACGTGAACATATGCATGTACATGTATCTCGTTGTGCTTGGGCCATTGCAACTGTAACCAATGAATGATGACTGTGAAGTATTCACTGCAGGTAGGGACTCCGGAGCACGGCTAACTGTGTGCGGTATGTCCCTTTGTCGAAGTTGGTAAGTGCAGGACTTTGTTAACTGAAAATGTTTGGGAAATATGGAAACATTCTCAAGTCTCATATACTTCACTGCATACCATATCAAACTCATGCCTAAACTGTACATTGGTATTAATGAACTCTTACCATGCTTACCTACAGAAATATCAAAATTGACCAACTACTCGTTCAATCAATGAAGAAAAGCAATTATTCTTATGGACTGTACACATTTCTTGGACTTATAAATTTCTTTTCTCTCTCCAAATGTGATTATGTACTTAACATGATTTTTGGCATGGGACAGGGCTTCCTGGGAGTGGAAGTAACTAAATTAAAACAGGCCTTCTTAGTAAAGAATGAAATTTACAGGCATATTGGGACAAATTGTATGATTCCTAGATCTACCACATGTCGACTCCCTAAACGACTGGTCATCATTCAGATCACAGTAATAAAGTAGTTGCTGGATACAAACTCTTTCTCATGAGACGTGAAATATATATCCACGAGACCACTCATCAACAGTGAGGTAGACAGCAGCAAAAGTAACAACTCCTCGAATTGAGGATTGCCCGACGACACAGTTACAAAAGTCTCAAGTTGTTTATCATTGTAACTTTAAACCTGAACTTAAAACATCAGTTGCCAATGTTGGCAACTTTTATGCCAACATATTAAGCACGGTTTCTCTGGCTGGCTTATCAATCTTTTCTTTATGCAATGCACTCTTTTTTAAATAAAGGTTCTACATGTAATAGATATAATGAACAAAACTGGACATTGTTTTCATAACTGATATTATTGAAGAAAATATTATAACCTGGTACCCAGGGTATATGTACATTAATATTATTGAGGAATAGGAGAGCCAATGGTAACTGAACTATTATTGCTAGCTCGGATACTTTTACCATGGTCTTGGTCAAATTCCCAGAGTCTCAAAAAAATTCCACACAAAAGTCCAGAGCAAATATGGCTAAAATGAATGTGATAGTATACCAAATTTCAAATACAGTAGAACGTCATTATAACGAACACGATGGGGTTCGTAAAAATGTTTCTTATAATGGTCGTTCCTTATAGTGATTGTGCATTATAATAGAATTTACTATTTTGGGAGCTAAAGGAGATGTTTGTTTGAGCCAAATGTTTGTTATAGTGGTGTTTCACTCTACATGTATGGGCTTGAAGCCTGTCAGGTTTGACAGTCGTCGGTGCTTTGTCTTGTTTTATGTATCCCAGCTGAAGCAATGTCAGCATGACACTTGAGTCAGTTTATCAGGGTTTACAGAGTCTTGGGTTCTGTACCATGCTTTGGTATCCCAGCTAAATCAATTAGATTTCCTGATCAACAAGAGTCATCTGTGGTTTTCTGGTTTGGATTGGACTAGTGTGGGTAAATTCCTGGGAATTCTGAAAGAAAGAAATTTTCACTGAGAATTACAGGACTTTGCAGGAATCTTGAGAATTTCTTTAACCAATGTATATGAAATAGCTATGTAGAAATGATGTCAAAATTCCAAAGGAGTGTCCTATTAATGGCGTCAACAGATGAAACAGCATATCTGATTTCACTTACATGATGGTGAAGTGGACCTCAATGTGGTCCCAGATTGACAATTGACAAAATGTATGCATATGTCACATTTTAGTATATGTTGATTCAACTTCTTACCAGACCAAAACAAAGTTCCTTCACAGGTCTCACACGCATCTCTTCCAGGGCCGCTGCAAGACTGACAAGTGGAGTGACAGTCCTTACAAGTCCCATCACTTCTATCTATGTACGTGGTGTCGGGGCAATGGCTGTCACAGGTAGAGGAGTCATACAGGAAGCGATTCTCATTACAGGATGTACAATCCTGGGAAGATGCCCCACTGCACGTCTTACATGATGGATTGCAACGTACGCACTCATCTGTGAGGATGAGTAAGGGAGAAAGAGATGTGGATACAGCATGATGGGTAGCAAAAATCAGCTTTTAATTGGGATGTTCTGCGCACAGATCCGCCCTGCACATACACTGGTTCACGGTGCCTATATTATCAATTTCAATATAGGGGAAACCCAGTCAACCACCTAAAAAGCTGAATTATTTTGGGGCTGCAAAATATTTGGTATAATTATTTTATATCAAAGCATTGACCTCTCATACCAATTTCATCTGCAAAGTATCCAGCTGCACAGTTGTCCACACATTCAAACTCCTGTAGGTATTTGCCTTCCTTACAAGAACTGCACCTATCCTCAGAGCCATACATGCACTCTTTACACTTTGGGTCACAGTGTGTCCCTTCTTGCTCCTGACAAACATCTCCATTGAGAAGAAACCCATCATAGCAGCTCTGACAGTTGTTAACTTCTGATCCATTGCAGGTTCTACATGTCTCATCACACTCCTCGCATTTGAGGGTTTGTTGGTCTTCATATTGACCCTCAGGACAGAAAGGAACACAAGCACCCTCCAGAAGGTAGCGCAGGTCATCCTCCACTATCAAGGCAAGAAATGGGTTCAATGTTAAACACTGTTAGGGATGTCATTTTTTTACAAAATTTAGAACAACAAATGTCAATTTAGAACTCTTGTGTTGGTTTTAATTATATTTAGATCTAATTTAAGATTATATGCCACACAAATCAAGCACGAAGCGTGACTAGTATACTTTTCCTAAATTTATGACTAAATTTAGTATATTTTATATTTTAGCCTTAACAACAAATGAATATTTTGAGGACACTGCAAAAGTTTAATAAAAATTAGCATGAATTCAGGAAAGCCAATTGTAATATAGTTCCTGAAAGCACCCTACACTTTGACTTTTATTTTTTCCAATTCTACTCTCCAAAATTATTTCTTTTTAGCAAAGCTTCAGTCATACAAAGCTTTTACCATGCACTTTGGAATAACAGATTACATACACAGAATATACGCAGCTTTCACCAACCTACTTTGCACCTCTTGCACAGTATGCCATGTTGCTATACCTCACCTTTTCCACAGAGGGACAGGCATGTGGATCAAGTATTGTAAATACGTACAGTATTGCATTAATTTCACGCAGTAGAACATCATTCCGTGGGAGGCAAACTCCAATGTCAACCCAATAATGAACACTGACACAGTGGTTAATTAGCCAACATTAGTTAGCAGAGAAGCCTGTCCCCTTATGAAACTTCAAATCTAAGTTGGCCTACTGTTACACCCTTCTGTACACTGAGATAAATTTGCCATACGGAAGGGGCACACATGCTTGTGACCATGCAGCTGAAAATTTACCAAATATTCCTGTTCCATAGGAAAACATATGAATCACAAATGACCTACTTTGTCTTTTTATGCAATATATTTTATGCGCATTTGAGGTTATCTTTTGTGAAATTTTCAATTATTGCGATGTCTACCACTTGCATCATTAATTAATGTACTTACAGAAGGACGATGTTTTACAACAGATTATTGAAAAAGCAGTTTTGACTCGCCCACCCCCTTGAAAGACTGTTGCAGTAAAGTACCCTTAAGAGACATGCCTAGGGTAGACAGCCCATGGAAGTGTGTTGTGTGCACTTACTTAGTTTGCAGCTGGTACAGTCCTCTGGCCCACCACCAATGCATGTCTCACATAGGAAATGACAGTTCAGACAGGAGCCTTCATGTTCATAGCTTCCATCAATGCAGCCTTGCTTACAGGTTCCATCAACCAGTACACTAGTCAAAAGACACCACATTTTTGTTATGATATAAGTTTCAGGGCTACTCCCACAGAAGAGTGGGTCATGTACAGGGCTACTGCACACCGCGCGCGCCGTGAAACACTGGTATACCGTTAGCCTGAATGACCCCTGCGTGTGCTTTGTGTGCATGTACGTACGTCCCACACACACTTACGCAAACAACCGTACAGTAAGTCAAGGCAGAGGATAGCCTTGACACAACCATGTATGCTCAATATGATAATCAGTACTCGCTATGGTAAATAGTCTTCTCTCATTGGATAATGGCTGACAAAAAAAATGAATATTTATTATATTGCATAATGGGACCAAAGGTTTAAAAACCAGACAGCATAGTGATAACAATAATTATTGTAAAACACCCCCTTAAAATCTTAAATCACACGGTAGAATACTATCTATAAAGTTATACATAGTTTGGGTCAAAAATGAAATGAAAAGGATGAAAAAATAGATCTCAAAAAACGGCGAACGGTACAAACCGCACGCCGGCAAAAAAAGATGTCACCGCACACAGAGACCACGTCGGAGCTGTCTAGTGTAGGCACCGACCAGGCTTGCGCTATGCGGTAAGACACGCTGCGCTCTCGGTCAGCAGCAAAAAAAGCGCTCACAATATTGAATAAATCTACTGCTTAAAGTTTTGGTGGGTATTTCTACTAGGCTGTCAAGGGGATATGGGAAAAAATTATCTCTCCTTCAGCTAACTTAAGACTGATTTTAACTTGTATGAACGACTTATAAGTTATATGTCGAATGTACGACTAATATATCGACAGGGTACGACATATATACGTCGACAGAGTACGACTAATATATCGACAGGGTACCACATATGTATGTCCACAGGGTATTATCAAACATATGACATAATGTCGACAGGTGCCGGTCTGACATATATGTCGTGCGTACGATATATGTTGAGTCGACAGGGTATGACATATGTCGCATACGACTTTGTCGTATACATACATGTAAGTACGACTTTATATCTCGTGTGTACAACATATGCATTTTAACTCTTATGTTCGACTTGTTTGGCGATTATGTCATACATACGACATATCTTGTGAGCACGACTTGTATCTCGTACGTATGACATATGTATTGTAACTTGTATGTATGATCTTATACGACATACAGGTACAATTTATATTATACCTACGACTTGCATGTCATACATGTACGCATGTCGTACTAGGTACGACATTCAATTCGTATGTACGCATTAAAATACATATGTCGTATGTATGAGATATATGTTGCACATTGTATGAATTCAGGGAGAGATTGTTTTCACCATGTCCCTATATGACAGTTTCGTGTTTCCATCCCAAAGTCAATAGCTCATTTCTTGCAGTTAATTCATACGGGTGCGACCTGCATTCGATTATATGGGTACGATTTAACTTGGGTCGGAGTTGACCTGTTACCTACATTCGCTGTCAGAATGTCACGGGTAGGTACGAGTAGCGGCGTGATAATGTACGCTGTTACACTGACAATAAACGTTGGCGGTTATAACTGTCTTGATCTGTCGAATTCACAATACTGTACATTGGAAGTTAAGTATCATCATTTTGAACAAAGGTTCATTCGTATAGCCGCATATTTCATTTGTTTGGAATAAAACTGGAGAAATGGTTTAAAATGGGATTGAAATACCTGGACATTTATTTTGAGTGAATATACGTGGTGTATACAGTAATTTGCACGCAACATGAATATGTATGTCACGGGTCAAAGTTTACAGGCTTTGATTGGATATCGTGTAATATATGCGCATCAGAAATTTTCGGCCGAATTCAACTGAAAATATAAAAGAGACACATAAGGAATTTGCCACGGTTGCGTCAAGGCTATCTTCCGCCTCGACTTACTGTACGGCTGTTTGCGGAAGTGTGTGTGAGACATACGTACATGCACACAAAGCACACGCAGGGGTCGTTCAGGCTAACGGTATAGTACGCGGCGTGCACGGTGTGCGGTAGAGGGAACAAGCTCGTATGGGAACAAACTGATAGCCTTGGTAAGGCTAATGATGCTCTGGAATATGCACATCACGGATGAACGTGATCAAACGGATTCAGTACAAAACCAGTCTAGCAGGTGGACATGTAGCGCATACCCAATTTTCTTACAGGCTCAATAATCAACGAATGTGTAACAGATGTGGCAATTTTTCAAATTTTCTCTTAATTTTTTTATCAAGTTTGCGGGAAACACCATGTGAAATTAATCCCTTTTGTGAGTTTGTAATGATTCTAAGAAAAAAACGGGTTGGACTCAATGTTTGGGACAGCATACTCTGTCATCATAAATTTTCTTCATAAAAAAGCCGGAATTCCAGCTATATCCAGGAAACCTACACTCCTTTAAAAAAAAATGCAAACTAGAAGGAAATTCCCACTTCAGCTATTGGGGACCAGAAAGTCTTGCTATTCCCATGGGTTTATGGCAACTACTAGTATATCTTTCCTACCATTGCATCAACAGTAAAGAGACAGATTTAGGACAGCGCCGTGCTGCATCGCATTGTGGGCAGGCACATGGGAGTACAACTACGGTGGTATGAAAGCTGACTGAATTTTGTTTGCTGGGGGAGAACTGGGTAAGAGTACTGTCTAACAAATCAAATTTTCTTCAACTACTAATTTTTACAATAACTTTCAAACGTTTCAATTTTTAAAAAATAGCTAACAATCCTGTTCATTGAAAAATAATGCTTGCCAAAGGTACTAGATCGATATCACTGCACCAGTTCAAGCCTTGATAAAAAAAAAAATTCCTATTTTTCCCAAGCACTGGTCAGACATTTTCAAACTCATTAGAGCCACTTGCAACATTTTCTGATGTTAGCACCAGAACAGAACACCAGAACAAGTATGATTTTCTGTTGAAAATACTGAAAATACTCACAATTCTGACTGACACTGAACACAATTATCTTCTTCGGTACAATGATCACAGCCATAAGAGCAGGTAAGGCAGTCATCATTACTGTCCTTGAAGTATCCAGCTAAGCAATTCTTGATGCAGGCTCCATCCTGTAAGATATCCCCAGTATTGCACTCTGTGCATTCAGACGAGGACTGTCCCTTACAGTTTTTACAGGAAACATGACATCTGTAAAATGTAACAAGAACATGAAGAAAGGGATGGATTTATACAAGTTACCACAACTAACTTCTCATTTACAATGAGCATTGTCATTTCACACAAATCCAACAGGTTTTAAAAATTGTCATGAGATATGTCCAATTCAGTGTCTAAAGGCCTTTGCAGCAGTTCAATGATTGTTTACAAAACTCACATTACATTTATATTTAACCAGTGTTGATTGCTGTGACGTGGGACATGGCATTTTTATTTTCAAGGGAAAAGTGCATGCAAGGTAGAGCCGAGGTTGCTAAATGTCCTCAAGGGAGTTAAAAATACCATGTCCCACATCATAGCAGTAAAAAATACAGCCTGAAAGCTCACCCCTGGTGGCCCACTTCCGGGACCCTTGATCAGGAAAATGAATGTGTAAAAGTTCTTCAATTTGCAGTTATCTTTATATTTCATTTAGGTTCATTAACTTCTTAAGAAAATCATCCCAAAAGGGCCTTTTTAAAAACGTTACTAGCATCAATTTACGGAAACTGATAAATTGCCTGACTTGAAAGAGAAATATCGTGCCAACTTTATTGCTAACTAGTGCAATATTGCTAACTAGTGTAACTTGTGGATGCATACCCCTAATCAGCGTCAGAAGATAGAACATTTCTGAAATTTGTGGTGATCATCAGGTGAAAAGTGAGAATTAAATACAAGACCAAGATGTCTTCAGGGTTTTTAAAATCTTGAATTAACTATTTTGGCTCAAGAACCCCATCCGCTGTAGGTAGGTAAATGTGTTATGTAAACAATATGAAAATAAAGGTGGACAGAGAAAGGAGGCCCAGGAATAACAATGATGGATGTGAAATGTCATACAATACATTCATTTTTACCTTTTTCTCAGTAATTTTTTTTACTTGATGATTACCATGATTAAATTTCAATATGAGTAATTGTTTGGGTGGTTACGGTAAGAAATCGTTCTACTAAATATCACAGAAAGTGAAAGGGCAACATGACAATGTAATATGCCATTAAGCGGGCCGCACAGGGGTCCAGGAAGCTCAACACGTGACCTTATCATTTCAGGCTCTATTGGTTTGTTATATCATGCCATTAACCAAAGAAGATAAGCATTAAGATTCTGCAAGAAACAAATACAATCATGGCATTGCACCTGTGATTACTGTTGGAGGTTTTTTTAGCAAATATAACTTATGATAGGTTGCTCAAAGCTCTGCAAAACTTCTGCTGTTTTTTGATAGGATAATATCACATTAAGTTTTTCATCTGGATTGCGCCCTTTTAGGTACTAAACCCCAATTCCCATGCCATAATAACTTGCTGTCACTGTTGTGGGACCTTATCAAACATATTTGTTTGGTCATATTTATCCCTTTCGATTTTAGGTTACTTTTGGGGGGAAACCCTGTAAAGGCTCTCAATCAAATGGAACAGGTGAATTGTCTCAGGTATTTATGAATGTTGATTACATAATCATTCAAAATGATACACTCGTACCTGAGGCATTCTTTGCCATTGCCAAGGGAACCTCTTTCCACATAATATCCATCTGTGCATCTCCATTCTTCTACACAAGTCCGCTCCTTTAACACACTACCAGGCACACAAGACAAGCAGTCATTGTCCTGACTTCCACTGCAGGTGTGGCAGGTACTGTCACAGGGATGGCAGGTGCTGCCTTCTAGGTACTCATTGGTAGAGCAGGTAGACAGGCAAGTGTTGTCACTAGAAAGCATAGCATGAGGTTCACATGATGAACAGTAATTAGGGCTCCCCTCGCACTGGCTGCACAAAGGAGCACACTGGATGCAGGTGTTGGTCTCGATATCTAATACGGCAAATAACACACAAAGACAAAACAAACAAAATAAACCAATAATCAGAAAACATTCATAACAGTTATGGTTATTAAAAGTTGCACTTTGTTGGATACACAACTCCAGACTGAAATCTTTGTGCCAAATTTCTTTGGAATATGACTTCAGAAATTGTATTCAAAGTCTATGGGGCTAGAACAGGGTTGTTGAATTTTGGGTAAAATACTTCATGTAAATGTCCAATGTCCAAAAATGTGTGTGTTTTTTTAAATAATTTGTGAAATGACAGGACTTGGGGAATAAGAAACTACAATAGACTTTTAAAATCCAATCAGGTTCATTGCCATGGAAACGAGCCGAGGGTGCTTCATTGGCCTTTTGCTGAAGCGAATGATTGTTATCACACAACTTGCACTTCATATCCAATTTAGGCAGTCCAGGTTGTGCAACAATGGTAGAACTAAAATGAGAACATGTTGAGAATCTGAACAAACAATTTGGCTTTGCCAGTGTAGAATGAAATTTAGACTGTACAAAAATATGGACTCATTGGTCAAACTGTGCATGCCTTAGTAATCATGACAGTGATAAGGTCACATGTGAGGGTTAGACTTTACATAAGATAAAAGATACCAGATTTATGGCATTGGCCTATGTCCCAAACAAAATCAACACACTCTACAATAAGTTCTAAAAAAAAAAAAAAAAAAAAAAACCAAAAACAAAATTGCTGAACGTTAGCTTACCTTCGTAGAACTTCTGATCACAAACTTGAACACATTCTGACCGGCTCTCCATGAGAAAGAATGGATTACGACATGACAGGCAATCAGAATAACTGGGCCCAGCACATGTCAGACAAGTGGGTGCACAAGCCTTGCATCGGGTATGCACTTCAGGTGGATCATAATAACCATCTGGGCAGTGAGTAATACATTCACTGCAAGGACAAGGCAAACAGTTAGTGGCTGCATTCACTAAGGATTCACAGACATTTTATGATTTTTTTTAACTGCTTGAATATCCCTTTCCATGTGTTTGTAAGATTTTCCTGACACACAGTTAAAAGGTACTGCAGATCACTGGTTTTGAAGTGTTTTGATGAAAAGCGACTTCTCATTATCTTTTTTGCTATAAATGTTTACTGTTCATGTTATTCACCGAAGCACATTTTCAACTAAAATTTCTCACGAGGAGACTTTTATGCACCATTTTCCTCTGAGGTAAAACTTTGTTCCTACTAGTTTTCTCATGTTCCAGGGGAGGGAGGTGGGGGGCACAATTAAATACATTGTCTTCATTGGGCAAATTGATAGTTAGTGCTGTAACTGATCCTCAAAGTTTGGTTCGGTTCCATTCCGTTGCGAACTCTTCCGAACCGACATTTGGGTTTGGTTCGGTTCAGTTCGGGTTTGGTTCAGAAGGCCAAGTTTGGCTATTTTTAGTTCGGTTTGGCGGTTCGGCTGCAGCACTAATGATAGTACATCAACATGTATAATGAAGGCATCTATTATGTAAAAAAAGCACTTGTATTGGTCATGGTTTCACTCAAAACTATTGTCATGTGTGTGCCTTTCCCAACCCAAAACAACCAACAGGAAATTCATCAGCCAAAATTGTATATAGAAAAATAAACTAGTTTGGCTATTTTGGTTTTCTTCAACGTTCAAAGTGATTTTGCCAGTTACTGGTACCTGCAAATGTTGAGTCGGAGAAATCACCGTCTCACTGTATAAGTGAGAAGAACAGACTCACGAAGCCAATAGCAATATTTTTGTCCCTTTGCAGTATTTCACAAATTCTCACTTGGAAAATAAGCCCTGCAAAATTACTAAACGCCAAAAAGGCAAGCAGTTGTGTTTTCTACCACAAGAGGATGCCGCTTACAAATACACATATGTACCTTTCAAAATCGCCTGAAGAGAATTTTGTGTGAGAGTACTTATTAACATTTATGCATGTTTACATGTAAATTTAAACCTTTCGCTGCATAAAAAAACAAGAGGTCATCGTGATGTCAGGACGATGTTAGATATTCTACATTTGTATCTTAACTACAATAAGGCCTACTACCGGTACATGCATAAACTATCAAATGTAATCAAGGACAAAAATGTGAATTTAAGTAGCATCTGTGTTGAGATATAATCATCATGGAGGTAGGATAATTGTGAGAAAGAAACAAATCCATATTTAATCAGATGATTACATCATCATGACGTCACTTCCAGTTTAACACATGCTGTTATGTAAGAACAGTTTTAACTCAATCAGTCTTTAAGTTCTCTATACATTTCAAATATTTGCACATGACTTGTGATGACATCATTATGTAACTTGTCCTTGCAGCCAATTGAACTATCGTGATAGAATCGCGTTAGAATCCCATCAATGCAGTTTGTGAAATATTGACCAATTACATGATATACAAACGGACAAGGAACGCGAAACATCTCAAACAAACACAACTTAGCACACAAAAACTCTATAGGGTTGTCTTAGGGGCGTGGTAACTTGCAGATGGCGATAGGTAAATTACTGTGTGGTCTTGGTCTGCATCCAGTTTAGAATCGATCAGATCAAAAACAGTGTCAAATTAACAGTTATCTACATGTACATGTAGATATAGAATTTTTAAATTTGCACATTTAAGAAGACGTCGCGTGACCTATGGTGACACCATGATGACGTCGTGAACTCTCCAGGACAACACTTTGCTATAGGGACCAAGCTTTTGCTGACTTTGAATGATGTATGACGAAGATGAATGCCAAAAGTGGCGTGTAGAAAAATCGTGAACAAAGTCTAAGGGATTTTTGGCAACAAAAAGAAAAAAAGAAATAAAATCAGAACAAAAAGAAAGGCTTTTCTGCAACTTTGCAGAAAAGCCCCCCCAAAAAACTAAACAAAAACAAAGGATGTTTCGGCAAGTTGCCAAAACAACAAAAAAATGTTCTAGATCTTCATTGTTGGAAAATGATCAATTACATGTATGAAGTAGTTTTACTTTAATCTTTCCTTTATATACCCTGATGTCTTGGGCATATTTACTGAAAACTTCCCAGAATCCTTCATCCTTCATCATGTTCAACTTACAGAACTTTTATCACTGATGACAAGTTCCTCAGTCTAAATTGCTTAATAAAAAATGTTTGCTGAGAATTATATTGCAAAATTATTCCCACGTTTTAACAATGTATTTTAATCGATACACAATTGTAAACTGTCGTAAACACATATAATTCAAGAAGGATCTACGCTTTATTTTTAACCTTACGTGATACATTTAAATACAGAGATGCCACAGGGTCTGTTTGAAAAAACCGAACTGGTTCTGCTTGAAACGGGAACAGCTGCTTGAAAAAACTTTTGAGTACATTTGAGTATCTCGAAAAGCCTCTACAAGTCCGACACAAAGTCCCCGTTGCCATCTTTATCTTGAAGCCAAGCCCAGTTCCGTTCATTGCTTCTACGGCCTTTAAGCTGTCGGTTCGTTCAATCACTTTGACTTTTTCCATATTCCTAATATTTATTCTGCCTACCCGAATTTCCAACGTAATATTTAACACAAAACATGCATTATTCCACAATCTGCTGTCGGTGCACATGACCTTTGCACTATGCAATGGATTCGACAAAAACATGGCTGGTACCCAGCGTTTTTGGTATTCACATATATCACTGCGATTAGAAACAACCGATAACTAAAATGATAGACTTGATTTCCAAGCTGAATGCTACCGGTATGTGTGCTTAGCGCACAACACGCCCGCACCCGGTGAAGCACACGCGAGGCATCGTTGTATACTGTGTGCAAGTACATTGGCCGCCTGTATCGCATGCATGCTTGGCAACAACAAAGACTGTTTCTTAGACTACTTCAACGAACAACGTTGTGCCATGAGTGCGCCTAAATGTACTCCATTGAGACCGCTAACGAGGTAAAAATCAACGCATTCCCCCAGTTTTTCTTCTCTTTTTCCGGTTTATTTTGACGGCCAGAAAAAAACAGAATTTTGTAAGATTTTTTTAAAAACCAGAATTTCGGTTAAAACGGGAAAAGTGGCATCTCTGTAAATAGAGCCTGATACATTTGACTGCAACCAACTTACTCTGTTTTTCTGTCCCTGTAATGTAAACATTTCCAGCAATCACTTGCAAGAGGGCCACTGCAGCTATTGAAGCATTCAGGGTGACAGGGAGAATAATCTGAGCTCCTTGGAATGGCAACCCTCGAGTGATCAACATCATCGATCATTTCCTCGACAGGGCTTTTACTACCTTGCCTGATCGCTGGCTTTTTGGGAGGTGTAGCAGTTGTTGGTAGGAAGTGTGTGCCATACAGTGTCAAGACCCATCCCCGGAACTGCCCTGTTTACATGCATAAACAACAAAAGTTTGGATTTAAAATAATAGCTGATAAAGCAGATGTGTACTTTTACCATTATCAGCAGTTAACCCACTATTTGCATACTTGTAAATATCCATGCATATTTACAATTTACACTTCAAAAACCCACATTTCATTGATTATATCAGAAATGTCGAAGGATTGTTTTTAGTTTCTGAGAATAAGCTATTTGAAATGATATAAAGCCACTGATGACAGTCGTTCTATAAATCTTAGAACCAAAGGTGAATTTTTGTCTTGAACACTGTGACCAGAAAGTGCATTGTTTTCATAGACTCAAACAATCTACTATAAAAGTTATCCTTGATTCCTTTAGTAAGTGAAGGGTCGGAGAGTTGGTTGACACCACTCGTCATGTTTGGGGTTTACCAGTTCATACGTCCCCTGTGCAAACAAGGAGTCACTCTTTTGCTCCCTCTATCATCCTCTGCACAATATTAAAGTACTGGGATACAATCAAACATAATAACAGGTGCGATCGATCATGCCCAAATGCGTGAATATGTGCCTTGGTTTTCCTTGATATCTTTTTTTCTTTGTTTTTTTTAAATAAAGTGTCATCTTTATGAACTTCAACTTTCTCATAAAGATAACTGATATATCCATTATTAAAATTCTGATATCAAGGGTGCTTAACCCCTCTATGTTATGGTATGTGCCTCGCACCAGTAGTACTAAAAATCTCTTTATATGGAGATTGACTCATGCGTGGTGCATACTATGCAATGTGAAGGCATGCAAGTGGGAATTTAGGAAAAAAATTGTGTTTTTCAATTTGTAATGGCATTCATGAGAAGTGAAAAAGAGGAAAGCAGCAGATCCGAGGAAAAGTCGCATGCCCGAAGTGGCGCAGAACGCTGCGATGCCAGTGTAGTGATTAAAAGAAGCCAGACAGTGTTTTATCAGCTGTTTAAAACCATCCACATGATGGGCTCTCGACACTCAGAATCGGTAAACTGTCTCAGGTATTCATGAATGTACAATAAACACCATCATGCTGTCCATTGATAGACATGGCTGGCATTAAGGCATAGGTAACAAGTAGCTCGGTCCCCAATTTTTAGGAATGTGGGGGGGAGGAAGATAGTAAGAATGAAATGAGAAAAATTACATTTAAGGAATTTACTGTTGTCGGAATGAGTGCAGTTTAAAATTGCTGGAGTGGCATAGGACAAACTGAATTTTCCATAGTGGGCTGGTTTTCAAATGCTACATGATAGACAAGCAGATGTTTTCTCAAAAGATGGTATGATAAACGTACCACTGCTTGTGAAAATATCCAAATCCCCACCCCCATTCTCCTGGACTGTCCCAAATGCACCAAAACAAAACAAATTCAACTGTTTATGAATAAGACTTTGAGTAACATTCCTCACCTAACGAACACATGGTTTAACAATTTTCCGTTTGCGATACATACAAGACCCATGACATCCATTGTTTTCCACTGAAATTGCGACACAGGATGAGCTATCATTATTATCACAGCCAGGATTAGCCCATATAACTGGATTCAATTGATAACATGTTTTCAAAACTACATGTATTTTTAAAAATGTTGATAAAAATACCTTTGTGAATTAACCGGGTCAATGAAAATACTGGTAATAACCATTTTCATGTATTAGCCAAAAAAAAGGATTTAACTTTCTCTCACAAAAAAATGTGCACGTTGTGGTCACAAATGACAACTATTGGTTTTTGCAGTGTTCTCGTCGAAACCAGGATTGCATTATATTTGGCTGTATCTCTTTGACCATCTCAAAAACACAGCTATCAACTTACCTACTGCAAGCATGTTGGTTGAAATGACATTAATAGAGTTCTACAGTTGAAGGGTAATCCATTCAACATCTTCAACCTTTAGTTCTCGATCGTGTAACAGTAGTAATTTAAGAATTTTTGTCATTTGTTTAATCTACATGTACGTGCTTTTGCCACTGGAACTGCCTTCAAAAAGATATATCCAAGAGTTAAAGGGAAAATAAAACATTTGCAAACATCAAAAAATAAAACTACCGTACCAAATCATTTTGAAATACCTTGCTGGACTGTTAGTGAATGACAGTGTAAAGCATCCTGTAAAATCATGGCACCTGGTATACTGTCATTTTCAAGGAAAGTGGTATTTTTGTATCAATTTCCAACACTGGTCGACCGACCAGCATTGGAAAAAAACTGGCTTTTTTTTTCAAATACTGGCCCCAACTGACCATCGCATTTGTTTGCAATCAATTACACACCTATGAACGGGTACAAGCCAGCTGGACTGGTTCCCTGACTTACAATTCCCCAATGTATGTAAACTGCTCTGTTTCTTCTTATATGGAGTCAGGGAACCAGACTACAGGAAAATGATTGTTTTTCTTGGTTTTTATAGCATTTTCGAACCCAAAACCTAAAAAAAGTCAGTGTAACTATATTTGACAAGTCCCCAATGTATGTAAACTGCTCTGTTTCTTCTTATATGGAGTCAGGGAACCAGACTACATTTCTGAAAATTACAGCAAAAGCAAATGATGTATATTCCCTGTAAAATGTCTAAAGGATAGTCTCTTGTCTTTTAAGCCAGAAACTGTAAGGTACCTGAGTTGCTCTTCGGCAAGCCGTTCTCCACCTGCAGTGTCCATACCCCTTTGGCTCTCTCCCCCCAGAAGTGGGTGCTCATGAAGGGCCAGGAACTAAAGCTGCCCTTCCTCCTGTCCTTAGGTCGAATGCCCAAGAGCCTCGAGTGAGTTCCTGATGGTGAGACCAAAGTGAGAACCAGGGCACCCCGACTACCAAATGTGACATCCACAGTAGACTGGACATGCTCCAAGTAAATGGGGCCATTCTCACAAGCTGTTGTGTTCAGTGTAAAAGTTGCCAGCATTCCACGGCCCTTGATTTCCCTGTAAATCATGTTTATAAAGAATGTTTTATTTGGCCTGCATTACCCATTAAACTTGTCTTTTATCGTAACTAATGATCAATACAAAATGCACTTCTGATATGAATTGAACATCCACACTTTTCTGGATTACACATCAAAATATTAAAGCATCCTCAATCAATTCATTTATTTCACTCGTGTGACATGAAAGTGTTGTACAATTATGCACAGGAACTCTATTTCACTTCCCAAACACGTGAAAATGCATGAGGATCCATATTAACAATTCTTTCAGGATTCTATGGAAATAAACCATTAAACTATTTTAGCGGATAATTGCCGTGTTAATACAGTACATACCAAGACCTGCAAACATGAAAGTAACACCAATTTTGATACACAACTCTCCAATATTAGAATTGTTGCTAATCGGCATATATCAAAAACATCATCTATAATAATACACAATTCTGTGTTTGGACGTCTGTTTGTCCGGGCTTATTTTCAGAAGTGGCAGGTTGCGCGGTGCTGAATCTCAGTGGGTGGGTGACGCTTGGTCCAACTTAGATTTGGTTCAACCTTTGTTAAGCAACTGCGACCCCAAGGGCCACCGTCCCGGAGTTCTCTCTCTTAGGCACGTACGTATGTACAGTGTGTGTACGTGTACCAGGGCTACAACATACATTACACAGGTGGGAGTCCGTGATACATGCGGCGTATATTTTTACGCGATAAGCGGCCACAGCATGACATTTGGACTAGGTCGAGTCGAGTCACCAAAAATGTTGACTCGAGTCAGACTCGAGTCGAGTCACTGAATTGAGTCAATACAATTCTGCATACCTGTACATGTACAATGTACACGTATATGATGCACTGCATCACACCATACACCACATGCTGTAAATGCGCTGAGGGAATGTAACATAACAATTCTAGATCGTTTCCATTTGCGGTAACACCATGAGGTAATAACTACTGCTCAGTAGATGTTCAGTTCTGAAAAGAACTTGTCCTGCTTATTATCAACTCTGAAAACAACTTGTCCTTGGTTTCAACGTTTCAGGAGACTGACAATGACTAGAGCAGGCTGTCAAAACATTCAGACCAAAGACAACTTCTTTTAGAACCACAGAATCCAAAACACACTAGTAGCTGTTGCACAACATTACAATACCTACATTGTATAAGGTTAATTCCTGCCCGACTATTATGTCAAGTTTTTTCCTTTGAAGTACAAATGTATGTTTTAAAGCTACAGTCCATCATTTGCAGCTATCCAAAAAGTAACTGACGTAATTATTGTTGAAAAACATACTTGGTTGAAAGATAGTAAGGGGACTAAACTCCCGGTGAAATTATTTCTTCTGGCAAGCTGTCATTTTGAAGAAATCAACGAAAGACGCACCGTTGAAAATTTCCGCTAGTAGTTCGGTTTTTTTATTTGGTGAAGAGTGCACAAGCTTTGGCATGATGCACACACGCACGGTTGCTATCATTTGTCGGATCGGTGCGCGACATGGCGTAGCTGCAATCGGCTCAGTGAGAACATGTCTTGAACGCTGAATTCAGGCCCAATTCAAAACATGATTCAGAAACTTTTGATTTGAAATCGAGATCCTAGTATGTTGTTTTTCTCCGAATATACAGCTGAAGCTGAGCTGAAACTTCATCAGGTTAGTTGTTCAGCACCCTTCTTTAGATTTTGATTACTTTTGTTTCTTCAAACGAACAAAATGCAGAAATTACAAATGATAGACTATATACCTTTAAAATGTATGTATTCCAAACATCAATGTCTGCATTCATAGTTAAAAGTGTAAGTATCGAGAATATGTTTGTTAAAAAAAAAAAAGAATGATGTGTTAACAAACACCAATGCCCCACTGAGATGAATTACACTTCTTTACTGACATGCTTGCAGATTCTGTGCACCGTCCTACAATAAGGGATGGTAATATAATTATACACACAAACAACACATAATTAATATCATGCATCAAATGAGGTGGAAGGGAGGATAAATCTTGTGGTTTTTTATCATAAACTTTGACCTACAGGGTCCTAAATCAATAGACTTATTGAGGACTTCAACGCCAATCCACATACCAAGTTTGAAGTTGACATGTCAAGTCCTTCTTAAGTTATGGTGGGCAAACTGAGTGATGTACGCACACACGCCAATGGTCGTGTTCACACCGTCGATCGTGGACGTCCTATTGTCCCTCATTTGTTTGTACTCAAACTTTTTTTGGAAGACTCCCATAGCTTTTGCACACGACCTCAATCGTGGATGTATGCTGGGAATCATGGACGATATTGTTCTCTATTGTTCTCTGGTATTTTTCATTCATGGTTTGAATAGATGAACACGCCCACCCTTTGTAAACACCGGCAAACGTGGACCCCCTATTGTCCCAAATCCGCATTCCTTTGTACTCTTAACTCATTAGTTTTGTACACGAATTTCAATCATGGTTTATCGGTCAATCGCGGATGTATTGTTTGTGCCCCAACCCTTTTGCCCTAGGTCCACGATTGCCGTGTTTAATACTCACACAGACACGTATCTTTGTGAACACCTTCAATCGTGGACCCTTATTGTCCCTCTTTTGCTTATACTTAAAACTTTTAAAAAAGGACTCCAAATTTTTGTACACACCTCAAAAGTGGACCTTCGGCACCCTATTGTCCTCTACTATTCAAGGTCCACGATTTGAATGTTGATACATGTACACAAACAAAGAATTTATTGTTCTCCACTTGTTCGTCTGTCCTCGGGGTGTATCTTTTATTCACGTACACCCCCCAAGGAAAGACTAGGCAAATGCAGTGTGCCCCTTCGGCTTCGCCAGTGGGGCATAAAAATCAGGGCCTGACATTTCAAACCTGGCAGAGTCAAAAAGGGAATACAAGTCACAAAAAGTGGAAGCATAATTGCCAAAACTTGTTAAACACTGAAGGGTAATATTCTTGCCCTCGCTCGCCCACCCTCTACCCTCAAACAAACAAAAAAAGACACACTGAATTGATATGAGTTTACCTGGAACTTGTTATTAAGCTGATTTCACAGCTCAGCTGCTCTGGCAGGTTGATCCAATTCCTTGCAAGCTGAACCATTGCCCCAGCGTCCATCAAACCAAAGCCGTACCGATGACTAACTACATGGAACAAACACAACAAATTCTTCAAAATCACAAATTGTGGCTCCAAAAAGCAATTGTCAAATTTCAAAAATTGCCTTTACATTGTATGGTTGCATGCACTGCTTAGCAAGGCACTGAGAGGCATGAAGTATATTGCTCTTGCCAGTGTCTCTATGAATCAAGCCACAAAAATTATTCTAAAAGGTTCTGCATGGGGTTTATAAACTCAGTCTGCCCAAAGGCAAGTCTAAGGACGCATTTTTGGAAATTTCCATTAGCGAAGCCGTGAATGGGTGTGCACAAGCATTGACACAACGCACACGGGCACGCGGTTGCTATAATTCCTCAATTCAGTGCGTGACATCGCGTAGCTGCAATCGGCTGAATGAGAATGTGTCCTGGACGCTGATTATGGGCGTAATTCAAAACATGACTCGGCAACTTTTGAATTGAGATTAAGATCCTAGAATATTGTTTTCTCCGAATATACAGCAATCACTGAGCTAAAACTTCATCAGGTTAGTTGATAAGCACTCTTCTTTAGATTTTGAGTACTATTGTTGCTTCATACGAAAAAAAATACACAAATGACAAATGATATACTCTACCTTTAAGTATAACTCGAAATATAACTTGATAAAAAAAATTGATGCATTTTACTAAAATCAAAAGCTTTCTTACCACATCTGCAGGGATTTTCTATTTTAAAAAAAATATGCTCATCCCCAATACCTATGAATGCAATCCCAATGCGTATGCACACAAAATTCTGCTGATAATAACAGACCATCATGACATCCAACACAAAGAATGTCCCGCAAAATAACAAAATACTCTCCCTTTTTTATTTTGATGTAGAGAATATGCTAGAAATAGGAGGCATGGGAGAGGGGATAAATATTTTCTGAGACAGAAACCCTGCAGATGTGGGGAGAAAATATGTCATCTCCAATATAGCCTTGGTCAAGGCGTTCTACAATTGTATACGATGATCAGTGGTCGGCCGCTAACATAATACAGTAGCGAAGCAGTGCGCTATGTACTCACATACTATACAAAGCGCAAACAGCGACCTCATGCGACTAGGTTACAATATGCAGATCAGTTGGTGCTGATCTAATGCCTAGCAACAACTGTTTGCCTTGGCTAATGTTCGTCATTTTCTCACTGGATTCCCAGAGATGACCTCGTTTGCGAATAAAGTTGAGATTATTACTATTCAGTTCTTGGTGTGGAGGCTCACATTTTACACGGATAGAGAGCTGAACAGTTTAGCTACATTCTCCTTCAAGCTTGGAGTCTCCTGACCAAATATAACTCGATTCTAGGGACAAAATAACGAACCTTGCCCAAAAAAGAGAGGCAATCGCGACAGGTGTTCCAAGGCATTCGACCAGCACCAACTGATTTGCATATTCTAGCCTAGCCAAGTGAGGTCCCTGTTCGCACAGTACATGTGAGTGCATAGCGCATGGTTAATATAGCAGCCAACCTTCGATCATCAGACACTATTGTCAAACACCTTGATCAAGGTGACATCCAATTCTGTTAAAAACAAGAAAGGGAAGGAAGGGACATGCATTGTGGTGCCCAGAAAACTTTTTAACTGAATCTAGTACGAACAAATAATTCAAGAAACTGTTAAGACACATCCATAAGCTGGACACATGAACACTTAGGTTCATATGAATGGGATATCCAGGCTGCTAGTCTTGCCAGTGCTTTCACCCTAAACCTCCAGGCCCTTCTGGATGGGAACATCCTAAATCCTGCAAAATCCTCCAATTGCAACCATGTAAAAATGGAATCTTGACCCCGACATTTCTCTGAATGCACCCACCGTGGAAGAGGTCAAGGCAGCCATCAAGAGGCTAAGGAATGGAAAAGCAGCTGGACCAGACCACATTCCCCCAGAGCTCCTAAAATGCCCCATCGACCCTATCAGCTCAGCCCTCCAGAAGCTCTTCACTCGTGTGTGGCAGTCTGGCAAAGTCCCAGCAGAACGGAAAGAAGGCATCATCACCCTGTATAAAGGGAAAGGCCCCCGCACCAAATGTAGCAGCTACAGATCTATCACACTTCTCTCTGTCCCTGGGAAAGTCTTCGCTCAAGTATTACTGGCACATCTGAACCCTCTACTCACAAAACACAGACGACCTGAGCAGTCTGGTATCACTGCTAGGTGCTCCAAGGTCAACACCATTCTAGCCCTTCATTTGTTGTGTGAACTGCATCGGGAATTGAATCGACCCCTGCATGTGGCTTACGTCGATCTGAAGGCTGCATTGGACATCTTGTCCGTCACCGCAGAGAGGTTCTCTTCAGTCACACTGCCCGCCTCGCCGACAATATCCCCGGCAAAGAAGGCACTTAACATTGCCATTAACAGCAGAGGCAGAATACCCCCAGCACCTGGCTGGTCAAGACCCGAGGCCGACCAAGGACATCCTTGGTCGAGCAACTGAGACCGCCCAGCAAGGTTGATAGGCTCTGGCACCAGGCTTCAAACCGCGGACACAGGAGATCAGTGCGTCGGACCCAGATGTCTATGCGGTAGAATGAATGAATGATGAAAAAATTGAATACAGCTTTAATCCTCCAAAATCATCCATTATTTCCAGAATGTGTTCAGTTGAGGAGTGACCATTGCCTCAATCTTTCAAAATCATCCAACAATCACTGTTGATGAAGTGCCAATGATATCCAGAAGCAGTGTGGATGGTATCCAGTATACTGTCAGGCTGTGTTATGCGTGGCTGAACATAAAAAAATGCTAGGTACAGCCTTCGACCTTGGCTCAATGCATCTTCTAAAACCAACTGACACTATTTTGCCGTTCATCCTCAATCCTCCAAAATCCTCCAGGTTGATTTTGGAGGATAAAGGAGGGTTAGAGTTAAGGTCTTTCTTGCAGCTCCAGATGCCCATTTGTCTGGCTCAGCAGATTCGGAGCGAGGATTGGTCAAAAGATAGGATGCTTCACCCCGTAGATCTTTGGTGCAGGTGATGTTTAATTCAAGCGCTCTGACTGGGCACCACAATTTGTCTTCCTAAACACTGGCAAGAAATAATAAACCCAGAATATATACAGTTACACATGTACCGGTATTCATGTCAGATTCATTCATCTTACAGAGCCGGGCGATGTTCTTCTTTTAATCTATGTCCGCAAGCGATATCGGCGCAAGATTGCATGGAAATATCACATTTCTTTCATGACCAGAGTTTTAAAAATGCAAAAAAATTGCATGTCGAAGATTATCAACTAAAATCCATATTTCCGTATTTTTCATGAATTTCCGTACAAAAATCTGTACCAGTTGGCAGCTCTGCATAGACCCCTATTGTTAGTTTAGGTTAAGTTTTTGACAAAAATGTGTAACTTCTATATGCTTTCATGAATTTGGATGTAACTTGGATGCAGTGACCCTTGGGTGGGAAGCAGTGTTGTAGTCAAGTACTTTTTTCCGAGTACCGAGTACTACCAAGTACTTAAGTTGCCGAGTACGAGTACTTGTACCTCCGAGTACAAGAACGGGTCTCCGAGTACGAGTACTTGTACTTCCGAGTACGAGTACGAGTACTTCTATTTCCGAATACGGCCATACCGTAAATGGTTCATTGTGCGTAATTGGCCCAGGCCCAGTCAGACCCATATACAGACTCACTCACGGCTAGCTGTTAAATGTGTTTGTCTGGACTTGCACAGAAGAAAATCAGGAAATCTCGATTTCTTAACAAGCCAATCTGGAGGTCAAAGGTCATCTAGGGATCATTTGAGGTCGTTGTTTAAAAATGCACAAAATTAACTCTCTTTCAGAACACAAAAGATATAGGGATGGTCCACGGATCACTTGTTTTCCTTTGTAATGGGGTATATGTGATTTCTTCTGATCCAAATACAAAACATGTAATAATGAGATAAATATATGCTGGTGGTGTTGCTGATATACCGTACTACGCTATGAATCTCAAGACACAATGCAATCAAACCAAGACTCACATGAATATCCAGCACCATTGACAAGCCAACCACCGTCATTCAGACTGTTGTTGTGAGATGTCATCACAATCACATACTGCATATCACGCCATGTCATGTTAGAACTAGTGCAAGAAAACACATACAAAATAAAGTATGTAAAGTAAAAGATGTTACAATCAGCAGAGAACTCTAAACCACTGATACAGAGTAGTTAGAAAATAATCCTATTGTGGGGGAAAACTAATGCTAGCTGTTACAGGGGGAGGTTGTTACAGAGTCAATATCTTTCAGACACAAACAATTGAGGGCTCTCTTTCTCCTCTCATATAATTAACTACTTACACAGTTTTTTATATGCATGTTGGAGGTGAAGCCCTCCCATCGTTATAAAGATAAGCCAAAAAAATTGTTTTTTGGCCTCCAAAGTCAAGTTTTGATACGAAAATGTTTTAACACCTCTACCATATGTGGATCGCTAAATATGACTCGACTGTTTTAAGTTCACTCATTTTCTTACTTGAGAAAGTCGAGGAAAAATTCCAATGGTCCAAGACAAGTGCACCATTCAATCAAACATGTCATACAGCTTCACTAAAACGTGGCACTTCACGTACGTTGGAAAACAATGGCATTATTTTACTTCCCAACAACCGTCAATGAAATTTGTCTTTCATGATCTCTTCACCATCACCAAGATCAGGGTCCGCAATAAGCGGTATCGCATCGCAATTTGCGACACAATCGAGGCCGACTGCGACGCAATTTTCAAATTGCATTGCAAAACTGCTATACAACATTTTGATCATGTAAAGTTGACACAAAGTGTACTTGCCACCAAATTTCGGTCCACTGAATTCCTCAACTATCGGACATGGTAAACATTCATCATGTTTTGATTTAGTTAAGCTTAAATACTGAAAAAGAACGTCAATTTTGTTCAGCTGTATAAAATCTGTACGTGTTTAGTTTGTAAACAGGCGGCGTCTGATCGGCCAATAAGAGACCACGTGATAAACGCAGCTAATAATTTGGAATCGCACTTATGATCCGGACAAAAGGAATGCCCGGAGCGTCAGTGCGATACCAAATTATCCGCAGCATGTATTACGTGGTAAATCACGTGCATGATCGGAGGAGGTTGCAGGACGTACGTTGAGATTTTACCTCGTATCAATACTTTGAATCTGCTGCGACTGTGCGAGGAATAATTTATGGATTTATAAAAGAAATAACACGTTTGTACACTATCTGGTCAAGTACAGTATTCAAAAAACTTTATTCTTATTCTCACTCACTGGTAAATATATGCATGAAATGAGTATTTTGGTGGCTAAAAAAGTTACATGCACGTCTTGCATGCTCAGTAAAAAAAGCTACGTGCACAAGCAAAAATCTACATGCACTGGTGCAGCGTGCACCCGGGTAAATCGAGCCCTTTTCTCATCACTATTCTTTAGACACTGACAGGTAAATAGTAATTGCAAAGCCGAGGCTAAATTTGAGTAGAACAAAACTGCTATGCAAAATTGGTAAACTGCTATGCAAATCAAAATTTGCATCGCAGTTTTGCTATACAAAAAAAAATCCTTAAGGCTTACCCTGACCAAGATAATCATCTTGATTTTCAAAGCACTGCAACTAAAGCTGAAAACTCTGAAAATAACGCGACCATTGGGCTTTCATTGCAATCAAACTCCACATGCAACATGAAGCTCTGTGTACATAATTTTGATTTCAGACCTGTCACACGTTAATGCTTGACTTATTTCCAGCTGTAAACTACTCCAATCCGGGGCTTACTTATGTGCGTCTACCATCCAATCTACGCACTGACGACTGGTAGAACAGATTCAAATTGCGCTCACAATACAGATTTTACTGCGCCCTTTTCATCAAATTTGTTGAAATATAACTTTAAAAATCAGACTTTGCAAAAGATTGTCAGAAAAATAGAAATTTTGGAAATAAATTTGGAAAAGTAAGATTTGTGATTAAAATTTTTATCTCTCTAAATGAATCCTTCTCTTAGCAGCAGTCCACTAAAGCATGATTTTCTGTATGACCGTCGCCTGGTGCATGCAGCACAATCCATGAACAGCGCTTGATGAACATGTTGATTTGGGATTCCATGGATGTAGCGCTCAGTACATACAGTGTGCAGTGTCTGCAAGTGCGAGATGGGAAAGTTCGATACGCGCTCCAATTGCCAATTTTGTATTACGCACCGTGTAATTATTTTCAAGCTGATCAGAAAATTCATTCCCACGTTTTGTTCATTATTGTATTTTTAAGACCTTTGAGGACTCAATTTTATACTTTTTAATGCTCTTGAAGGCCTTAAATTATAATTAAATTTAAGACCTTTTAAGACTTTTTAAGGACCTGCCTACATCCTGATCATGAAGTCATCAAAAATAAAAAAATTTAAAACACATACATTGTGTAAAAGGGAAGGTCCGATTGTCATGAAACTTTGTAGGTAATGAGACTGAGTGACTATTATTCAAAACAAGAAGTGACGTCATGATGACACCTTTAATCGACTTTTTATGAATGTTTACAGATTTCATATTGTCTTCTATACATATAAAATATGGCATTTTATATGTATTCAGATCAACGTGAAACTTGGCACAAACAAACAAGACACTAAGTCATTTGCAATCATCCAAAACAGCTGTGTCTGTCCACATGACAAACACACTTCTAGTTTCTGGGGTTTTTTGTTTGTTTTGGCCAGGCATAATTTTTTTAACTGGAATAAATTATTTACACCCTTTGAACAAGTATTCATTGGGACATACATGTACTGTCGTTTTGTGTGCAAGTCACTTACTTAGATTGGAGGGCTAGGGCACACAGTCCTGCTGCCAGTGGAGCAGAGGCTGATGTTCCAGTGTGATCATCAGTGCAGCGGCCCCCTAAATCGGTTGTAATCTGTTTTTTAAAAAAAAGGTTGTTAGGTGGATTTTCCAATGAGAATACACGTGTTACATCTCCTCCTCAGTAATAGTAAAGAGTATGTTGGCTTCTAATGAGGTGCAACCCATTTTGTGGTGCACCCTTATTTTTTATTTTTTTTTATTTACCCAAAATTTCACAAGCAAGTGAAATTCTAAGAAGTTCTAAGTATCCTTGCAACCTGTAAAAAAAGTTACCAGAGAAAAGTTCTTATTGGCAAAATTTTCCGATACTATTTTGCCCAAGAAACCCTTTTAAAAATGAACCTGTGAATATAAGATTAATCCATTGCCCATGACAAGAAACACAATATAGGGGACCACTTTGCGTTCGTCATGTTAGCAGTTTTTTGCAATGGTTTTAATTTTATTTTACAGTGCCTAGAACCACCCAAAAAGTTTTTAAAATGTGAATGGACATGTAGGCCTATAATACATGTACATGTAATATGTGTTGAATCATTTGTTTCTTTCCTTTTTAATTTTTAAAATCACCCTAAAATTTCCGTCAAAAATGGACGGAAAAGTTACCTAAGTTTTCCGTTAGGTAGGTTGATGCAAATTTGAGGATAATGTCAAAAAGCAATATAAATAATCAACTCAAATTATCTTTAGCAAAAGGCTGCATGTCTATTCATGTGTTGAAATTCTTCTTTGGTGGTTTCAGGTATTAAACAAATAATCACAACCATTGGAAAAATAACAGGGTTGCTATTGAAACCCCTCAGCCAGGGTCAAGTTATCATCCAGAAACCATTAACATTGAACTCAACATGGTGACCTTGACCTTTGACCCCAGAACCAATCCCAACATGCCTGTACCAATGGGCAAACCCAACCAAAGTAGACACCAAAATTTCATTTCAAACTGAAGTTATCATCCAGAAACCATTTACATTTAACTCACCAGTGATCTTTGACCTTTTCACCCCAAAACCAATCCCAACTTGCCTGTACCAAAGGGTAACCCCCTACCAAAGTTAAACACCAAAATCTCATTTCCAACTCAAGTTATCATCCCGAAACCATTCAACTTTAAATCACCACAGTCACCTTGACCTTTGACCTTTTGACCCCAAACCAATCCCAACATGCCTACTCCCAAGAGCAATCCCCTACCAAAGTTAAACACCAAAATCTCATTTCCAACTCAAGTTATCATCCGGAAACCACTTACCTTTAACTCACCACGGTGACCTTGACCTTTGACATTTTGACCCCAAAACCAATCACAACTTGCCTGTACCCAAGGGCATGCAACCCGCTACCGCAGTTAGACAGCAAAAATGTGATTTTTAACTCAAGTTATCATCCGGAAACCATTTACATTTAACTCACCACAGTGACCTCGACCTTTGACCTCAAAACTAATCCCAACTTGCCTACTCCCATAAAACCTCCTACCAAAGTTACAACCCCAAACAACATTTCTAACTCATGTTATCATCCGGAAACTAAGCTGCCCGGATGGACAGACGGACGGTCTAGCCAGACGGAATTGTGGGGTGATAGCATTGTGTTCCCATTATCCCTTTTTCTAAAGATTCTCTTCTGGGGCGATGTTTTTCTATTGTGAAAATAGGGGGGTGATGTGTCCTGAAAGGAACATCACCCCACAAGGGGCCAACGTACGGACGGACGCCGTAAGCGATGACAATACCACTCGAGCCTCTCGACTGAGGGGTAAAAACTGCTAACGTGACAGTAGCAAAGTGGCCCCCTTTATTGTGTTTCTTGTCCTTATACCTCTTGGGTGTATTCTTCCCCCCCCCCCATGTTGTTAGCCTTTTTCAACTTTTCAGTTTTGCACTCCTTTTTCCTTGTAAACCCCCCCCCCCCTTTGTTTTGTTTGTTTCTTGTACCTCCGTCATTTTGCCTTTGAAGAGGAACTTGTTAAGTTCGCAACGTCAGGCCGCACTAATTTTTTTAGATTTGTATATTTGAGGTCAATCCAGTCAGTAAGCAGTTTGCAGTAGTCCTATTCATTTTCAAGTATTTATGATGACAATTCCCTTGTTGTTGTAATAAAAGAGATGCAAAATAAGGTAATAGAGAAACAGGCCTTTAGTTTGGAGAAAAAAACAGAGAAAAGCAACCAAGAATGGGTACATCGTATGAATGGTTAAGTTGTGATACCAACTGCTTATCAGATTCAAACCTGCCAGCCAAATGATTGCATCAGAATTATAAAAGTAGAAGGTTGTGGGTTTGAGTCCCATCTTCCTAATTTGTGATTTTTTTCTTACAATCACTTAGGACAATACCGAGTACACAGTGCTTATATAATACGTCAGTGGAAGCAAATCCAAGTATAAAATTGACCCAGGATGAAATGCAAATGTCAGAAAGATTAATTTCATTTCAAATTTAAAAACTCACCGCTTGCCCATTACTAATGGACATAATAAAACCTGAAGAAAATGGTTAATTAACAGGTGATTTAACTGACCACTTTCTTCTCTTTTGGGCTTCCGCTGCTGTACGTTGTGGCTAATGTTGATGCACATTCTTCCAGATACCATGGGGCTTCACCTCTTTCAGATGTACTGCTCACTGATATTGTATAGATGCTATTAGTGTAGCCATCACACCCACAGTTATCCTTGGCGCGACCACCATTACCTGATGCCCAGACAAAAATGTTGCCTTTACCACCTCGACCCTGCAATATACATCCAAAGTCAAATGGACAACCAATGAGACCACCAACTGTCACAGATATGTCATTTAAATACATACCTTGTCTTAAAATCGACATTTGGATAAGCAAGCCATGAATGAGGTTTTTATTTATCTCTACACATAAACAACAACATGTAATATACCTTCTTTATTCCAACATTTATATATATAAAAATACCTTCTTTATTCCATCATGAAAGGCCTTTTTAGCTAGACGGCCTGGTCCATCAACAGTCATTCCATTGTCCTCTGGTCCCCAACTTGCACTGTAAATATCAATATGGTTTCGCCGTGCTGCCAATGAGCTTCCTTCAACTCTGTCTGTTACCTGATCATCAAGCATTCTGATACCTACATTTTTTTACATGAAATAAAAGTTGGTAAGTTTTCACTAATTTTTGTGTGAATTTCTGTATCTTTCGTTCTGTTTTTTTTTTTTTTTTACAATACCAGTACATTGTTTTCTAGAACAATCAAAATTAAAAATGAGAAACATGCTTGCCACATGGAAAAACACAGTTTTTTGGCTGTTTGTAAAGGCTTCAGCAGAAAACATTCAAGGTCATGTAAAAATAAAGGGTACTGACTGCAGGCTTAATTTTCTAGACTTACATGTACAGCTGAATGGATTAGAGTCGGGCAAAAGATGATGCAAAAGACTTGTAGAGAACACAAGTGAACAAAGATCAAATGCCTTAGTGGAAAATATTGAGCATAAGGGTCTTTTAAATTTCTGAAATAAAAATGTAATGTGATTTTTTTGACCAATGATGATGTGACCCACAATGACGTCATCGGGACGTCACTCTTCAGGACACAATCTCACTATAGGGTCTTTACACGGGATAAGTTTCATTAGAATATGAGTTTGTTTTAGGTCCAAAATGCCGCGGGTAACAAAACGTGTACAAAGTCTATGGGATTTGGGTTAGAAAAAAAGAAGGAAAAACTAGAGCTATGCCTGTTTGATGAACAGGACATAGGCTTTTCTGCATTTTGTTTTTGTTAATATTTCCGAAATCTATTTGGAAATTCATAAAAAAACTGTTAGAAAATCAACCTATTACTTCATTATGGCGTCACCTTAGATTTTGCTAACTTATAACTTTATCTGACTTCCCGCCAAGTTTTATGATGATCCGATCAGCCCATGCGTATGAAAACAATGTCATCTATAAGTTGTAAAGTTTAGAATCAAATTTGTCCAAACAGGCAGAAACGGTTATAGTGATCAGAAATCTTTTACCCCGACTTCAGGTTAATTTCCCTCCATGACACGTGTTGGACTACCTTCATAAAGACTTTTGAGCCAATCAGTCTGATAGTTTTATCAATAGAAAACTTTGACAAATGTTCATTCATGATGACGTCACATGCCCCATGATGACGTCATCGTAACAATACTTGGCAGTGCTCATTATTTATTGTGGTGTTGTGTTCAATTTTGTAAGCAGAATTAAATTGTAAATATTTTTTAAAAAATCATAAAAAATCTACCGATCACGTCATCGTAAAGTCATTTCAAATTCTGTGTACTAGTACTATTACTTACCTACCCACCAGGTTTCATGATGATCAGACGTTTCCTTAAATGTATTTTTTTTTAAAGTCACATTTTTTATGACATCATAATGACGTCACACAATTTTCACAATTTTATGATTAAACCTATTACTTAACAAACATAATACAGAAAAAATTTGAATTTAGCATCTACGTTCTTGAGATACGGCTTAAAGGTCCAAAACTTCAAAAATTGATATAAAATCACACGATGACGTCACCTCAATTTTTACCTGTAACACATCCCGGTCTACCTACACACCGAGTTTTCAACCCAATCCGACTAACAGTTCTTTACATATAGGGTCTTACAGTTTGCACATTTAAGATGACGTCACGTGACCCATGATCACGTAATCATGACGTCACTCTTTCGGACACAAATTCACTATGGGTTCCTTACATAGGTTTGGTTTCATTAGAATACATCTTTGTTTAGGGTTCAAAATGGCGCGGTTAATAAACTTGTACAAAGTCTATGGGATTTGGGGTGGAATAAAAAGAAAGAAAAACAGAAAGAAAAAAAATCAGAACAAAAACAATGCTTTTCCGCTTTCAAGCGAGAAAATGTAAAAAGAAAAAAGGAAACAAAAAATTAGAAAAAAACAATGAGCAAAATTCAGAACAAAGACAATGGCTTTTCTGCAATTTTTAGTCAAAAACCAAAGATAGAAAAGAAAACTACATGTAGACTTATGTTTGTGGACAAACAGGGCTGTTTCAGTAACTTTTTTGTGACATGTGACATGTAAAGTTTCAAGTATATGTTCCATCAAGGAAGATGTGTAGCTCTGTTTATAATAAATGGTGGCATATAATATGTGATTACATTCTCATAGGGCTTTAAATTATGACGTCGCATGTCACGTGATGACGTCATGATGACGTCACATCAAGTTTCATCTATAACTATAATATTATGGTAATGGTAAAGAACAACTCAGCCAGAGCATACATCGTTGAAAGTAAGTTCACATCTTTCACCAATTTTAAATTACAAGGCACTTCTGGTTTCAACCGGAAGAAAGGGTCATGTAATTTTGCAAATAATATAAAAATAACAGCGTTGCTGTCGAAACCCCTCAGCCGGAGTTTGTCGAAAAGGGCAAACTGACATTCCAAACTCAAATATCCTGTCTAACTCAAGTTATCATGCAGAAACCATTAACTCACCACAATGACCTTGACCTTTGACCTCTTCACCCCAAAACCAATCCCAACTTGCCTACTCCCAAGGGCAACCCCCTTCCAAAGTTAGACACCAAAATCTCATTTCCAACTCAAGTTATCATCCAGAAACCATTTACCTTTAACTCACCACGGTGACCTTGACCTCTGACCTTTTGATCCCAAAACCAATCCAAATTTGCCTACTACCAAGGGCAACCCCCTACCAAAGCTAGAAGAGACGTCACGTAACCCATGATGACGTCATCATGACGTCACTTCAATTTTCATCTATAACACATCCCGGTTTACAATGTAGGTGGCATACCAAGTTTCAACCCAATCGGACCTGTAGTTCTGTAGATTCAGCCAAATTCTAGCCGAATTCTGCTAGAAAATCGTCACAACAGAAAAATGGCATATAATGTGACGTCAAGTGACTCATGATGACGTCATGATGATGTCAATGTTCGGCACACAAATTTAGATGCTGGTGTAAGTATATGCCAAGTATAAAGGCAATCGGATTTTAGTGCCCAAAGTGCTGGAGACAAAAAGACGCATACAAATGCTATGGGCAAAATGACTGAAAAAGAAAAATAATGAAGTAATAAAATAAAAACCTTAACGAAAACAAAGGCTGTTTCGGCCGGTTGCCGAAACAGCCAAAAACAAAAGGCTTTTCCCAAAAGGAAAAGGGGCCCCCCCAAAAAAAAATACCTTAAATGAAAACAAGAGGGGTTTTGGCCAAACTGCTAAAACTTTAACTATCGCAGGGATGATCAATAACATACCTCCAATGCTTGCATTATATGCCACTCCCACACCACATATGTTGTTACCAGCTTCCATTGCTACTTCACCTGCGCAACGTGTTCCATGCCTAGAAACACAGACAAATAATCGTATCAAAAGCTTAACCCCTATAGATCCAACTTTGCATTATATACAGTAGAACAATGTTGCGGATCCCACACCTCCCTGTATAATTTGCAACAATTTTCCCACTCGTGCACGAAGCACAAGTTGTCCCCGCGCCATGCGTGTGTGTTTATGTAATACACTGTACATGTAAGTAATTGGTGCCGTGCACAACTTCAAGCCCCCTTATGGCACAAACTAAAATGTTTGTACATGTAAATGTACATGTATGTATTATGAATTGTAATGTGTGATAAATAAAATAATGAAGAAAGTGAAGTACATGCACTAAATAAAGTAATAAATAAAGACAACAAACAAAACACTACCAGACTGGACGTAGTGGGTGGCCGAGAGTGACTCCAGTTATCATTAACGCCTGGATCGTGCGCTCTTGTATTGTATTACGCTCAAGGACAGACAACAAAAGGAGCACAAATGGGCCTTTGATCCTCGGACGACGGTGCCTATTGTTAAAACCGGTCCTCGATCGTACGGTTATGTGCTTAGTCAATGGGAAAGTGTTATATTACTAGAGGGACAAAGGGAAACACAATAGGTTGTCCTCAGGCGTATAGTAAAACACGACTGTGCGTGCCTACATGTGTGCACATCCACCGTACAGCACTGGTACCCGATTCTGCACCAGACAACCTATCTTCCCTCTGGACATGACACTGCTACCAACCAAATCCGTTGTTCTCGACACATTTTAAACTCGGCAACATTGATATTTTTCACTTAAAGAACTTACATGTAGCTCAATTTAAAATTTGTTTTGCGACCAACCCCCATGCCAGCAGTTTTGCACAGGATACCCCCATTATGGCCATGGTGCAGTACTTAGCAGCAGTAGCTGTAGGCAGAACATCGCCATGTTATAACATGTAAAATCCTGAAAACATGCGAAAGAGTCAGCCAAAGTGTTTGTCAATGTCATGGATTGCTGACAAGCATTTCCTTCCAACATATTATTCAATTTATTGAGTGAACCACAAAACAATTGGGATCATCAGTGAACCATGAAAGTGCACTAGGAAAAGACGCACAGGTGTATTGTGCTCATGCTCTTATTTTTAAATGATGTGATGTGCAAAACAATAACGGTGTATAACACAACACATAATACATTCTGCAAAGTGCATTTCTTTAATGAAATGGGGGAACTGTCATCCTAGGGGGATCTTTATAGTGAATCTGCAGCAACAAATTATTAAGACTGCTCTTGCAGTTGAAAAGCCCAACAGGTCTGCAATGTCATACACACAGAACTACATACATTAAGCAAACCTCATGAGACACAAAGGCATAAGACAGATCTGATAAAGATCCTTACCTGTTAGTTTGGTCATAGTTAGCACTTGGCATCGGGTCATCGTCATGGGAATTGATGTCACAGCTGGCAAGGGGGTCCTAAGTAAGGCAGACAAGAATCAAAAGTTTCAATACAGCTTCTTCTTTTTTCAACTTAAAAAAGCTTAAGTCTCCAAGCTCAAAGTTACAGAAGGTGAACAATAACTAAGGACTGTGTTATTGCAATTCATTTAAATATATAATTTGTGACACTATGAGACTGGAGGACTTGAGATGGACTTGCACTGGAATCAACTACACCACTGATATTATTCCTTTTGCAAACTTTGCAAGTTTGTTTAACAACATTTTGAAATTTAAGATTCAAGTCAGTCACTGCTGAGCAACAAAGGTACATGTAGCAACTTACATAGTTTTTAGCCAGATCTGGGTGAGTGTAATCAATGCCATCATCCAGTATGGAGACCACAATGCCTTTGCCAGTGTAGCCCATCTCCCATGCAGGCTCCACATTCATGTTGGGTGCATCTTTGCGGTTCTTTTGTATTAAGAGGGAGTGTAAAATATATCCAAGAATAATCATTGGAACAATGACACAAACTCTGTTCACTTTAGATTTTTTTTCCTACAAGCTCTCAGACAGCATACATGGATACAACATTTTTATCATCAAATGAACCAATGCTTTATTCTCAGAAATTCTCATATGGTGTTTTAAATCACTCGTTGGAAATAATGCCTAAGAAATTGCCGAAGACTCCCACTTATATATATCACACATCAAATTAATTAATTGATGTGTATACAGTTCGTACGTACAATTTACTTACGGTAGCATCTTCGCCATTGAAGAATTCCACTACTTGGAAACACACATACACTGTGAATGCACCCACTCTTGAATTACTATCAGACAATACTCCCAAGGACAATGCTTTGTGTTTCCCTTTGTCCCTTTAATATAGCACTCTGGCATAGACTAAGCACACAACCTACTACAGAGGAATGTTTTGAACAAACTGAAAGGATCCATTCTTTCTTTGTGTGTCTGTCCTCAGGGCTATGTAGAACAAGTACATGCCAACCTGTATGTATTAATACATGTGTAAATATTTACTGAGCAAAATGCCATTGCAATCTTTGTGTCACCACAAGATCCTGAGATGTCATGAGCATGTCATGTTTTTGTGAAAAACACAGGATTGTAAACAGGATCAAATGCTTATTTATGCATACTGTGTCAGCCAATCAAATTAGGAAGTTTGGGCCAATGAGAACTAATGTTACATGTACATATACATCGAACGTTCAGTCAATGGGGCTACTTATTCTGCTGGCTTGTTTTAGTTCAAAAAGAAAGTGGAACTTTAAGCCCGCCGCACAAGAGAGCTAAGTACCGGTACTGAGCAAATAGCTCAGCACGTACCTAAATACATAAATTGATTACAAAGACTGCTAGAAGACAAGGTTTGGTGACAATGCAGAAATGAACTGGGCCCAATTTCATGTCTTTGCTATAGCCACAGAATTCCGTGATGACATTCACCATTTTGGGCTAACCACGCTAGCAGAAAAATTATGTGCCACTAACCCTGTAAGCACAACATATGCACATAAGCCAAAACTCCTCACTAATCCGTGAAATACACTTACTGTAATCACAGAATTTTCTGCTATTGTAAGCAGGGATTTTTCATTGACAGTAAGCTGAGCCAAGAAATTGGGCATTAGACTGCCATGACAGGAACACTTGCCATAGAAGAAGTGACTACATGTGCATGCTGTACGTCGGGTTTCCGAGGGCTAATGGCAGGTCAATTTATTCACTGTACAGTAGGGCATATTGCCTGTAAAACAATTGGTTTCATCCGAAACAAATTCTGATATATTCATTGATCTTTGTCTATTTATTTTAAATTCATAAATACCTAAGACAGTTATACCCATTCCTATTGGTCGAGAGCCTGTCACGTGGCCGGTCTTAAACGGATTATAAAGACATGGCTGGCTGGTCTTGAACACTTTTCCGGTGTCACATAAATTTGGACTCCTAAAAATCCAGTGCCTCTTGTTTTATTGGTTGAACGTTCATAATACTCACGTAGGCATGCGGAATACTACCAGTGAGTCAGTATTTTATAGTCCTAAATTCACAACGCAAGGCCCCAGGTGCATTCTGCACGATGTCGCGCACTACGCGCGATGCGCGCGTCGATCTCCTGATAATGTAAGTAATTGTAGAGGGACATTCCGTATTACAGTCAGAGGGGTGTTTGTTACAACATGAAGAAAAACTTGTTGAGCAAAAAAGTTAGCAATGTCTAGTTTTTGACTTGTTTGAGTGATATTTTGACCGAAAAGGTATTCATGAAATATATGTGTGTTCGGTCGGTATTAAACACTCGGGCTTCGCCTCGGGTAATTATCGCCCATCCAGACTCAAACCCATCTTAAACAGAGTGTTATAATACCTCCCAAACACACATTTATTCCCTTAACCCTAACTCCCTAGGCCTTTTTGCTAGAATGTAGCCTCAATCTTGCAAAATCCTCCAATTATTTCTTGAATATGGTCCATGGAGGGATGACCACTGCCTGAATCCTGCAAAATCCTCCGGCTATGTCCGTCAATAGGCTGAGGCAGAGGCAGTGACATCCTGGAGCAGTGCGGAGGATGTCAAGTATAATCAAGGACTAAATTTATGCACGGCTGAGCATAAACAACACAAGGTCCGGCCCAAGACCTTGACACAGTGCGTACTCCAAAATCAGCAACCCACTTTTGCCATGAAACCTCAATCCTGCAAATTCCTCCAATTTGCAAAAAGGATTTTGGAGGATTCAGGGCAGTTAGGGTTCGTGGGTATTTTCATGCTTTCGTCTAAAAAATCATGAATGCATCTAAAACAGATGAAATTATGTTTTTAGTTATTTTCAAAGAGTGACATGTTTCTGGAAGCAGAAAGTTTACCGGTGCCTTAGTGTAAGACATTATCTACTCATCACATCACAAGCAAAACTAACATGTGGTTGTGATGCTATTTTTTTGGGTCCAAGACAGAGTTGCTGACTCGAGTCATGTGACTTGGACTCGAGTCGGACTCGAGTCGCTATTTTTGTGACTTGTGACTTGACTTGTAAATACAAGCTTTGACTTGTGACTTGACTTGGACTTGCAAACAATGACTTGTGACTTGACTTGGGATTGCAAAAAATGACTTGTTACCAACTCAAGTCAGACGCTACTCGAGCGACCCAATACACTTTAATTAAGCTATTATATTTTTAATTAGCTTTTTCATTCCAGAAAATAGACCTCAGTGACTGAATCCAGTAAAATGAATAGTTCCCACTAGTTTCAAAAGTTTTCAATAAGACTGTCACAACAAACTACAGTTTTCAATGACCAATTGTCTCTTGCCTAATGTATTGGTTGAACAAACTTTGAAAGGAACCTTTCATGAAAAGAAAGCAGGCCTTCGTCAATTGCATGTAAAATACCGGATAGCCTAACCCATTGGTAGGCGTTCAGTATACATGAAAATTGAACAATAAAGTGTTAGTGTACTACATGTAATCGAGTGAGTGAAGTCTTTTTTTCACGGTCATCTCAACATTTATTTCTACAATGTAAAGTAAATTTATTAAAGTATACAAAGGGCTAATATCCGACAGATATGTGATAAACTACAAGAATAGTAATTGCAACACATTAAAAAAGGGGAATTAAGGAGGCATGTTCAAAATAACTCGTAAGTTGACGCCAGGTTAATTCTTTTAGCTTATTACAGCTGTACAAAATAATGTGCAACTTGACGTGTTCTTGGACAAAGATACTTGTGACTTGACTTGTTTTTAGACCAAATGACTTGTGACTTGACTTGTGACTGGACCTAATGACTTGTGACTTGACTTGTCATGCTTGTGACTGGACCTAATGACTTGTGACTTGACTTGGACTTGCAAACAATGACTTGTGACTTGACTTGGACTTGCAAAAAATGACTTGCTGCCACCTCTGGTCCAAGAACACACAATTTGCAATGATACCCATACTGCTCACAAACATGAGTTACTTGGAGTTTAACACACTAATTTCCATTTTGTGTGAATACAATCGTTTTGCCATTACTTTCTCTCTGTCCATTTAGTCCATTGGCCAGAGGCCAAAATTTGACTTATTGGTACCACCTGAGGTGGCAAAATCTAAATACATTTTATTGAAAGGTCTATGTCTAAGAATGATAAATTGATGTGATAGCAATCCTAGGGTGGTAGCTTAGTGGTAGTTAATGCCCGCTTTTTAAGCCTAGTCAGAATGAGCTTACTACATAAATCCTTAGCACTTTGGTTAGGATATGGTTGTACAATTCGCAAATACACCATTATGCTTTGTTGTATGATGATGAAACTTGGTCATTGTACATAACTGTCAATACAAAATATTAACAGACAGCCCAACTTGTTGCTAGGACTGTGGAAGTGGGAAACATGAATCCCTATTGACAATATCTTCCATCCAAAAAATTTCAGAATTTTGGCAATATTGACAATATCTTCCATTCAAAAAATTTTAGAATTTTGCTTTAGAAACAATGCACGTCTAGACGTCAGATTTTGGAAAGAATTCCTCATCAGTTTTGATGGAGTTAAGAAACTAATTTTTTAAATGCAATTTTGCTAAAAATGACTGGAACAGTATTGTCTTACATGTATACATGTATGTGCAAATCGCGACAGTTTCTCGCTTGGTTCAACATAAAAAATATTTTTAAAAACATTCTAAATTAACTTTTCATTCAGCCAATTTTTTAACGTCTGTCAAGTTACCAGAAACAAAACATTTTTTTTTTGGTCAAATTACCAGAAACAAAAAAACTTTTTTTAATATTGGCATTGTGATATCTTATACAGTATTAGAAATAGTGCAGATTTAAACACATCCTTACTTTTATCATCAATGTTTGTGTTTGATGACTTCACTGTAATTGGCAGTTGTTAAAGCTCTTCTGTTATTATTTTCTTCAGACTGACCTGTCCAAAGAACTATATAAATCATAAAAATGCAAACTTTGTCATGGGTGCTCATTTACATACCATGTACCACTGTTGAGGGTACTTAGGATCATTGATCCGTTCAACACCACGCTTTACTCGCTTCCGTATCTTCTGCTGCTCAATCCAATTTACCTGTACAGAGACAGAGGAAAAATGGAATATTTTATACATGTGCACAAATTTGATACAGGACACACTTGTGTTACAAAATAGACAACAGATATGATACAATGAAACAAGCGAAGTTGTTAAATACGTTCCATAGGAACGTAAAGACATCTCAAAGTAAAAGATACATGATGTAAATTTGCACTTGAAATGAGTCAAAGGAGCCTTTTTCTGTACATACCTTTGTGTCTTTCACATTGTTCATACTGTGCAAGAAAGTTCCAAGACTGAATTTGTTTTATGAATCATTTGGAACTTTTCCTTTTGTTGCTACTGATATTTGATGACGTGATAGGGTCAGTATGAAAACTTAAAAGCTGAGTTTTGCACACACACAAAAATTAATTCAAAAAAACATCCAGTTTTCGAGCCTCCTTTTCGTCTCCTAAGTTCCGTGGGGAAAAAATCTTCAATCTTGTACAGTACGTACATGTACCGGTACCTGGCTTTCAATTCAATTCAATTCAATTCAATTCAACTTTAATGGTCCTACTATGGAGGAAAATTGCTATGCATACATGCAATACACGAAATAATTAATTAATTACACACAATCATAAATAAACTACTGAAAATAAATAAGATAGCTTAACATACTTTAATATTAATTAACCAGTTTTCAATGAAATATTGGAAAAGATACATACATACAAATGTACATGTACCTTACATACATGTACATGTACATGTATTGTAGCTGATATCAGTATTTTGACTCAAGAATCACAAAATGAAGGCTTTTAATTAAAAAAAAAAAAAAAAAAAAGCAAAAACAAAAATGTTCTGATCTCTCTACAATTTCCAGTCTCTGACAATTCCATAAAGAAGTGGACAAAGTCAACAAATGGAAATTTGTTATATCTTTAGAACTACTGGTACAAGCATCACAACAACAAACAAGTGTGGCATCAAAAAAAGGGGACTACGACATCTTGCATTTGAGTGTTGTGAAAGTGAGATGGAATTTAGGTTAGCATGATTTGGGGTCCAAAAAACTTGTGTGTTTTTGGCTTATAAAGTCATGGATTGGTAGTCATGGTACTCATCTTTGCACTTTGTTTCAATAGGCAAAAGTGAGTGTTATTGTGATAGGTTCAAATTCTATGCCGAAGCAGCTTTTTTGTTTGATCATCCATTTTTTGTATATGTTTAAATTGGTGCCTTGAAGACGGGCCGACAAACTGTAAGGCCCCAAAAAAAATGTTTCTGATTTCTGGTCTGCATGCGTATCGCCGTAGCCTTGTGCGTCGGCAAAATTTAAATTTTTTATTTTTTTTTTTCAATGCAAGATGATGTTTCAAAACTGCCAAACTCCCTCGTTTAACTAGAATCCTGCTGCTGCACATATGAACATGTTTTTAGCTGAGGTTAAAAATGATACAATAAACTTTTGCAATAGTCTAAGCAGGAGGTGATAAATGCGTGAACAAGTTTCTCAGCAGTTGACTGATTAAGATATTTAACGAATTTGCCCGATCCTACGTAGTGCCAAATTTGCAGCCCGACATACATTATTTATGTGTGTGGTCATGCCAGCATGTTTATCAAATGTTACCCCGAGATTGCGTACAGCAGACGCTGTGTGAGTGACATCCGAACCAACTGTGCTGACCGCCTCAGGAACTTGGATGTGATGTGCAGAACCTCTGTCATCCCACCATTGAGTTTCAGCCTATTCGCAATCATCCAGGATTTCACGCAGTTGATGCATTGTTCAAGTTCCGAAATTGCAGCAGTCTTCTTCGATGAGTTGATGACCATATAGAGTTGTGTATCACTCGCGTATGACATCAACTGGACACCATCAAATGATGCAACCACTTCTTCAAGAGGTGCGATGTACATTGTGAAGCACAGTGGTCCAAGTACGGAGCCCTGTGGGACGCCATTTGTCAAAATTGCTGGGTCAGACTGCGCTGCGTCAATCTCAACCGATTGAGTGCAGCCGGAAAGATATGACTTGAACCATTGGAGAGCCGTTCCAGTTACACCGTAATGTTTGACAATCTTTGTAAGAAAATACCATGGTCTACTGTATCAAACGCGGCTGTCAAATCCAACAGAACAAGAACAACCTCCCCATGTGTATCCACAGCTCGAAGAATGTCGTTCGAAACACGTACAAGAGCTGTCTCTGTAGAGTGGTGTTTACGATAGGCAGACTGTCTCTCAGCATGTAAGTTATGCATGTCAAGATGTCTAGTTAACTGAGCAGCGACACAGCGCTCAGTAATCTTAGACAAGTAAGAGAGGTTTGACACTGGTCGGTAGTTCTTCAGACGATCAGGGTCGAGTGATGGTTTCTTGATCAATGGTGTTATTTGCTTTGAAACTACCAGGTACTTCCCCAGATTTGATGGAGAAGTTCACAATATCAAGAACAGCCGGAAGAAGTTCATCCAAACACCGCTTCAGCACCCAGGTTGGAATAGGATCGAGAGGGCAAGACTTTGAATTCGAGTCCTTGATAATTTTGCAAATCGCGTCGGGTGTCAACCTCTGAAAATTACAGAACCAGTGTTGTAGTCGAGTTCCAAAACTCGAGTAGCAAGTTTTCCGAGTACACACAGTGCCGAGTACGGGCCGAGTCCGAGTACTTTTTAGTCGAGTCCTGGGCCAAAAATCCGAGTTCGAGTTTTTCAGAGTCCGAGTACGGGCCGAGTTCGAGTACAAAGATATCGAGTACATCCCGAGTACATTTTTAAACCAAAGCACTGTGGAAATTAGCACCGTTACTTACATGTGATATGTAAAGTAATTACCCAGTATTCCAAGAAATTAACACGTACACATATTAAAAAGTGTCATTTTTGCTTGGTAAAGTTGTTCCAGACTTCTCCAAAATCCGCAGCCCACATGACTTGCATACTGCGCTGTGCTGCTTCTGTCCGTTAGCGAAATATTCCTTGTGATCTCTAAACCCCCAAGATATAATTTCTGACAAAGAAGACATGCCTACGTCTGGATCGAACTCGCCGCCATGCGCCAGAGAATGTGACGCGTTTCCAACAAAGAGTGATGAGCACAACCTCTTCCCCACGGATACAATCTTTCCGCGCCTTGTTAGTTGCCTCGTGTGATGAACGCACATGCAGCCCATGGAAAGAAGGTTGCGATTTATTTCGCTGATATTCTTGTAGTATTCAGTAGGACAGTAAAAAATGTGCACCAGCGATACTGTGAGCGCTGCCAATACCCATTCACGAATACTCGATTAACCCTAACTCCCTAGGCCTTTTTGCTAGGATGTAGCCTCAATCCTGCAATTGGCCTCATGGAAAAATAGCATATAGCCTCCATCCTGCAAATTCCTCCATTATTTCTTGAATATGGTCCATGGAGGGATGACCACTGCCTGAATCCTGCAAATTCCTCCGGCTATGACTGTCAACAGGCTGAGGCAGAGGCAGTGACATCCTGGAGCAGTGCGGAGGATTTCAAGTATAATCAAGGACTAAATTTATGCATGGCTGAGCATAAACAACACAAGGTCCGGCCCAAGACCTTGACACAGTGCGTACTCCGAAATCAGCAACGCACTTTTGCCATGAAACCTCAATCCTGCAAATTCCTCCAATTTGCAAAAAGGATTTTGGAGGATTCAGGGCAGTTAGGGTCCATTGGGTATTTTCGTGCTTTTTTTTTTGCCCTGTCGTAATCTTTTTGCACAAACATCCATAAGACTAAATTAAAACCACTAGAATCCTTGATTTCAGTTGTTTTTCCACACATTGTATTTCGATGTCATGCCAGCTGATCGGTTGTCTTAAAATCTTGCTGAATCAATCACACATGCGGCCAGGTAATTTGTAAACACAGGTTAGGGTTTTGAATTTATGAGGGAAATTTGGGAATAAAATGAAGATGACTTCGACAAAACGCAAAACAAAAACAAAGATGTTGATCACACGGGCACGGCACCAACCATAAAACTGCGTACAAAAAACGTAATTTGTACCTAAGGAAACTGTTCAAAATTACACAAAATAACAGCGTTGCTGTTAAAACCCCTCAGCCAGGGTCAACTTATCATCCGGAAACCATTTACCTTTTAAAACTCAACATGGTGGCCTTGACCCTTGACCCCAGAACCAATCCAAACATGCCTGTACCAACGGGAAACCCCTACCGAAGTTAGACACCAAAATTTCATTTTCTACGTGTAACTCAAGTTATCATCCCGAAACCTTTTACCTTTAACTGATCACCACGGTGACCTTTGATCTTTTGACCCCAAAACCAATCCCAACTTGCCTACTTCCAAGGGCAACCCGCTACAAAAATTAGACACAAAAATCTTATTTCTAACTCGTTATCATCCCGAAACCATTTAACTTTAACTGATCACCACGGTGACCTTTGACCTTTTGACCTCAAAACCAACCCCAACTTGCCTACACCTAAGGGCAACCCCTTACCAAAGTTACAATTCCAAACAACATTTCTAACTCTAGTTATCATCCGGAAACTAAGCTGCCCGGACGGACGCCCTAGGCGATGACAATACAATACCCCTTGAGCCTCTCGGCTGAGGGGTAAAAAAGGTGTCATTTAAACTGAGAGAAGTCTGAATAAGATTAAAACGGTAATTTTTTAATGACAACAAACACCCTTGACTCCAATTTGATCGAAACTAAAGAGGGGCCCTAAACTACACGATCGCCAGTATAATCATATTTCTTCTTTTTTAGCCAGCCTCTGTGCCCCTTCTGCAGATATTATTTGGCCTTGGTGCCCTACCTACTGGCCTTGGTGACCTCAATAATTGTGCTAAATACCGGTACCTACCAAATGCAAGGCTAGTCTTAACAGGAGATATGTGGAAAAATTTACCCCCTAGTTCGTGATAAACACCATCAATGTGTTAAATTATGTGATTTAATTTTCAAAGAAAAATTCCATCTTTTTAAAGATTTTTCAGACATTTTAATATTTTGCCAGTAGATTTGACACATTTTAGCTGATAATTTACAATCTTCCAAATGTATGTAACATTTGTGTTTATTTTTTTGAATGAAAGAGTATGATGATGCTTCAAAAGTTGCTGCCATGCTTTGTATGCCATGCAAAGTTTATTTTGGCCAGAAAAACTGCCAGAAACACTGCCAGAAACACTGCCAAAAGCAATGCAACACTTGTCAAACTGAAAAGCCTGCCCATTGTAGCAATCAATCAGGTCAAAAGTCTCAAGGCCAAACTGCCTCAGAGTCCTTGGTCACTGATGTATTAAAAAAGATGATGCTGAGCTAGTAATCCCGGGACATACCGTTATTTCGTTTTACCGTTTTGCATTTCCTCAAAACAAAAACAGTAAACAAACCATTGACCGTTTTTTCGTTTTACAGTTTTGTAAAACAGTCAAACGTAATTAAGATAAATACGGTTTCTCTGTTTTATAAGTTTAATAAAATTTATTACAGCATAACGATCAATGATTTTTGTTTTACAGTTTTATACAAATAACTTTGAAAAACAGCAAAACGGTCAGTATTGAATACAGACCGTTTTTTTTTTTATTCCAGTGTCATAGTGAACAGTCCGTGGTGCATTTTGTGGTGCTGGGCAAGGGGGATGGAGGGGGACCATGCTTTACATGAAAAAGTGTTACATCGGCATAATGCATGGTGTGATGATTCCTGGCGTGACCCTGACCCCCTTCTCACGTGATTTAGTTGGTGGGGCTTAAGAGTTGCAAGCAAAAATGGCACTGGAAAACTTCAAGGGAGGACATTACTTTTTACAATGGATACAGGATGGTAAAAATAGCCAGTTCGAAAACTATGTCGTGAAAACGAAATGTGAGGAGGGTTATTTGGGTCCCAGGCAATGACTCGATCAGGACGCATTAACATTCCTAGGTGCATTGCTTAATTGCCGAACCTAAATCAAAAAATGGTCGACAGGACTATTGACCGTTTTTCATTGTCATGTTCTTGTAAAACAACACTCTGAAATGAAGCAACTAACCGTTTATCGCTTTCAACAATTAAGAAAAACAACACAAAGGTCATTGTTTTGTGTGTGACCTAATACCGTTTGACCGTTTTACAAAACTGTAAAACGAAAAAATGGTCATCGGTGCGTTTACTGTTTTTGTTTTTGAGGAAATCCAAAACGGTAAAACGAAATAACAGTATGTCCCAGGATTGCCAGTATTGTACTTAACTGTGTTACTGTTTTAGAAATGGCCTAAAAGCTGTTATTCATACATAAATTACATGTTCATCTGTAAACAGCGCCCCTAGCTTATAGAAATCTATGACTGCAAAGAACGCCCCTATAGCGCCCCACCCCGCGCACCGACCTTTAATTTTCAAAGTTGGAGAATGCTGAATGATCATTAAGTCACAGATATTTATGCATGAAACTGAACATTATTAAAACACGATTCTGCATGGACACACAAAGATAAACTTGAAACGTCTGGAAAGGCAGAAAAGCCAGCTGCATTGTCCGTAGACAATTAACATGTCTAGTTGGCTTTTCCGCATTGTTGCGAAAAAGCCTTTCTTTTTGTTCTGATTTTTTTTCTTTCTTCTTCTTCTTCCTCTTCTTCTTCTTCTTTTTTTCCCAAAAGCCCAAAGACTTTGTACACGTTTATTCTACACGCCACTTTGCCATTAAACTTTGTTGCATATCGTTCAAAGTTTGCATAGGCATAGTCCATACAGCATAGATGTATGCGGACGAGCGACGTCATGATGACATCATCATGGGTCATGTGACGTCATCGCAAAGTTGCATATTTCAAAGCCCTATATCTACAGAACGGTATGTCCGATTGGCTTGAAACTCAGCATGTGGTTAGACCGGGAAGTGTTATAGATAAAATTTGAGATGACGTCATCATGACGTCATCATGTGATTTTATATTTAATTCTGAATTTTTGAAGACTTTTGCCATATCTCACTACCGCAATATGATAAATTCAAAATTCTTTTTGTATTAGGTTCGCTGGGCAATAGATATATGCACAAAATTGGGAAAAATGCGTGACGTCATGATGACGTCAGCAAAAATGCGATTTTTTGAAACACATATAAGGGAATGTCCGATCGTCATGAAACTTGGTGGGTGGGTAGATAATAACACTAGTACACAACATCTTAAATGACGTCACAATGACGTCATCGGTCGATTTTTAAAGATTTTTTTAATATTGCCAATTTTATTCTGCTTACAAAATTTAACACTTTTATTAATCCGATTGTTTTCAAACTTGGTACAGACTAAAACCACAATAAAATAATGAGCACTGCCAAGTATTGTTACGATGACGTCATCATTCGACATGTGACATCATCGTTAACTTGTATAATTTAAGCCCCTATATCTCATGAACAGTACGTCAGATTGGGTTGAAACGTGGTATGGGGGTAGGCCGGGATGTGTTACAATAAATAGTGAGGTGACATCATCGTCATCGTGTGATTTTACATGTATATAGATTTTTGAAGTATTGGACCTTTAAGCCATATATCACGAACCCAATATGTTAAATTTAAAATTCTTTTTGTATTAGGTTTGTTAGGCAATAGGTAGGCCTATATGTACAAAATTTTGAAAAATGTGTGACGTCATGATGACGTCATCAAACGTGCGCTTTTTTGAAACACATATAAGATAATCTCCGATCATCATGAAACTTGGCTGGTGGGTAGATAATAACACTAGTACACAACATCTTAAATGACGTCACGATGACGTCATCAGTAGATTTTTTACGATTTTTTTAATATTGCAAATTTTATTCTGCTTACAAATTTAACACTTTCATTAATCCGATTGTTTTCAAACTTGGTACAGACTAAAACCACAATAAAATAATGAGCACTGCCAAGTACTGTTACAATGACGTCATCATTAGACATGTGACGTCATCGTTTGTATATTTTAAGACTCTATATCTCATCAACAGTAATTTAGATTGGGTAGAAACTTGGTATGGGGGCAGGCCGGGATGTGTTACAAATACATTTGTAAATATTGAGCTGACGTCATCATGACGTCATCTCGTGATATTTTATATTATACTTTTGCCGTATCTCACAAATGCAATATGCCAAAATCGAATTTCCTTTTGAATGAGGTTTGTTAGACAAAACGTAAATGCACACAGTTTTGCACAAAACAAAAAAACATGACCTCAATTTTAAAAAAACATAATGCGAAAGGCCTATGTTCTTTTGCAAACAGACATAGTTCTTTTTCCACTTTTTCCCATAGGTTTTGTACACGTTTTTATTCTACAAGCCACTTTGGGAATTATTTTAAATCCGATCAATTTTAAACTTGGCATAGTCATTGACCTTCATCTGAAGATGTATGCCAAAACTTTTCGTCTTGGTGACTTCATCAGGGATCAGGTGACATCAATTAAAATGTTCAGTTTTCACAGTCTCATAACTATACATGTAGAACTATTGGACCGGTTGATCTCAAACTTGGTACATGTATGTTTATATAGACAGGGAAGTGTTAAAAAAATACAATGTAGATGAAAACTGATATCAAGGTCATGTGACCTTTACTTCAGGTGTCACCGGAAGTGTTATTTTTAGACCAAAATTATCATATCTCATGAGTTTGATACCTTATATTTTTATGATGCAACATTTGAAGAAAAATATGTTGCTCTGTTATTACCGTGCAGTTTATTGTTCTCATTTTATGTTGTCATGAGTATTTTTAATGAGGTAATTTTGAGGCCACCATATCTCTACAATGTAATAAGCACATAGTTCTTGTTCTTGCACCTAGAATTCTATTGGTCTAAAAATGTGCCTCTTAGAATGTCAAGGTCATGCAAGTGTTAATTGTCAACCCTAATTTCCATACAATGTATCTCAGGAATTATAGGTACATGTAGTGTCTATCATTTGTAATTTGTGCATTGTGTTTGTCTGAAGCCACAGAAGTGCTCAAAATCTAAAGATGGGTGTTGAACAACTAACCTGATGCAGTTTCAGCTCAGTGAATGCAGTACATTGTAGGCCTATATCCCGAGAAAACAATATTCTAGGATCAGCAGAAAGTCCCCATAACTCAGTCCTAATTTCCCTAACAATAAGCTACTTCCCCATAATGCAGTGTCGGCCCGCCCACAGTCACAGTCACAAACACACACACACACATGGACAGCCAAGGCAGAAACAGTAAGCCCCTTCGGCTTCACTGGCGGGACAAAAATACATACTAATACCTCACAAAAATGAACATGTACTCAATTCAGTTCGATTAAATCTTAAAGTATTTTGGCAAATTTTGACCTTAAAATGCCTGTAATTTGATATGCCACGTCATGATGACGTCACCAAAGGTTGTCATGATGATTTTGGACAAGGGTAAATGTCTATTATACAAGGGTTCATCAGATTTTTAATATTGATGCTTTTGTCTGTATTTATAGTATAAGCACAATCATGTGAAACATAACACTGATAAACATCTCTTAAATTAATCCAATTGTATAATATCCACTTAGAGTAGAACAGCCATGAAGGTACATGTACTGGACAACTTCTTTTGTTAGCTTTTTATTTTAACATACAATGTGCGATGTACACTGTACGGCTGAAACTTTTTCAGAGATAACAAAAAATCCACTCCATTATGGATTAATTTGGAATGTTGATGATTTGCATAGCCCTTGCATCCTTCACAATAATTCACATGAAGGCTATTTGGCACACATGTCTGACGGGTTGACAAACAATACACTCTAAGGGGCCATTCAGAAGTTTCAATGTTTTAAAATTTCGACTTTTTTTCCAAATTATTTTGACCCACCCTAATTACCCCTAATTTCAGTTAATAAAAACCTGAACATGTACATGTACATGCACTTGCATACTTATGTACATATATACTTGAACATGAAAATGTATACCCATGTACATGTGTTTCTATTTCAGTGACGGCTTGAAGTTGTCGGTCTTCCTCTTTTGCACTGGTGACCTTCAGTTTTCTTGTGTTTTGCCAGCTGATATGCTGTTGGGAATGACAGGTTGCAGTTTTGGAAGCCACAAAGATGACCGTGGTTTTGTCGTTTTCTGGATGATCGAGGTAGATGACATGTGACATACGAGGTTGTGCCTGTAACGTGAGGTAGCTGAGAAAAACATTTGCTAGTACCCCCTCCCCCCCCCCCTCCGCCCTGTTTGCAGGGCGGGGGGTACGAGCAACATACGAAAACCATCAGGTTTGGGCAGACATCACATCACAGGCTGCGGTCCTAGTAGTCTTGGAGTCCAGTGGTTGAATAGTCCAGTTTTTATAGCAACTGGTAATCGACGCCTGCGGCGTGTTATAGAGCCGATCTAGTACACCTGGTACCCTGCTGCCTCTGCACGGCCTAACCGCTACAAACGCCCGGCATTCAAGTCTACTGAAAAAACCACCACCCTCTCATGCCACAGTGGGTTTATATACACGTACATGACGTACATGCACAGTACATACAGGGGACGAAGTTGGAAAAGAAACACGCATCGCGATATCGGAACGCTTGCGCGTAGTTCAGGCAAGTCAAAAGATCTATCTTTCTTTTTCTTTTTTTAATCTTTTTCCATGGAAAGTGAATTTCGATTTTCAATTATTTTGCTTGACCCATACACACACAATTTGGGAAAAAGATCGAAATTTTAAAACATTGAATATTTTGAATGGCCCCTAATACTGAGGAAATCAGTTCTAAATAGAAACATGGATCTCCACAAATGACTGAACGGTCAAATCTTGTTATCATTTAAGCATTTTCTGAGTTGACTTACAGCGGCTTCATGTTTGATTGCTGTGTGGTCTCCTCTACTTGGTCTGATGGATCTCTTTTCTGTCGCTAGATGATGAAACACATAGTGATCTGGAAAGTTCTCTATCTGTGAACATGAAAGAAAATCAAATTTTAGAACTTAGCCACTAATCAATAAGTGAAACTTAAAGAGAAGATACAACATTTGCAAACATAAAAAAAAAGAAGATCAAATTATCACGAAATTCTTTATTGGACTGTTAGGGAATGACAGTCTAAAGCATTCTGTAAAAGCATGGCTCCTGGTGTGCTGACATTCTTAAGTGGTATTTTTGTGTCAATTTCCAACGGCCGACCAGCGTTGGAGAAAACTGGCTTTAAAAAAATTAATTCGAAAATAACCCTTTCATATAATTACAATATATTGTAACCTTTTTCCTATTTTTATCATGATCAAGACTCTAAAAATTAAAATAAGATGTAAATTTTAACAAACCGAATCAGAAAACAAGTCAGGTGTGTTTACAAACACAAATGCCCCGCAACCGTGACTGTTCCCATGACATACATGTAACACCACTCTTTTAACATCAACTTACATACGTGTACATGTACCTTGGTCACATGGAACGTTCATTGACAGCATTAGTGTCTTCTGTAGGTTTTATATGAATTAATCCCTAATCCCTATGATCTCAGAATAAATATAAGATTTCTATTGTTTTAGCCACTGTGACCTTGACCCTTGACCTTTCGACCCCCAATGCGATAGGCCTATTTGGATTACCAAGAACGATCCACAAACCAAATTTAAAGTTCACATGTAAAGTATTTCTCAGGTTATCGCGCTGACAAAATTTCTTCTGTTTTAGCCACTGTGACCTTGACCCTTGACCTTTTGGCCCCAAATGCAATAGGCTTCTTAGGATTGCCAAGGACAATCCACAAACCAAATTTGAAGTTCATATGTAAAGTATATCTCAAGTTATCGCGCTGACAAAATTTCTATTGTTTCAGCCACTATGACCTTGACCCTTGACCTTTCGGCCCCAAATGCAATAGGCTTCTTAGGATTACCAAGAACAATACACAAACCAAATTTGAAGTTCATATGTTAAGTATTTCTCAAGTTATCGCACTGACAAGATTTGTCCGGACACACACACACATACCCCCACACATCCACCCACCCACCCACGGAAGGACAAGGCGGAAACAGTATGCCCCTTCGGCTTCGCCGCGGGGCATAAAAATGTCAAATTAATGTCACTAAAGAAATCAAATAGTAAATACTGACAACGGCATACCAACAATGCAAACAATTTGACTTGTTTCTGAACAGTACAAAAGAAATTTATTGAGACATAAGAAAATATCTCCTGATTGAAGTGATATTGCAGTCTGTATGAACTAAAATTGTAGGGTTTAGAGGAAAAAGTCTTGGGTCTAGCCTCTTCAAACACTGGCATTGAAGTTAATTAATTTAAAGATAATAGTAAGGGTTTAATATTAAATTCCAGTGATTTACTAATAAACAATTGATTTGTTACTAATTTGCCAATTCTGAGGGTAGGAGATTATGAACCATGCCCAAAAAGGCAAAATGCTCGAACAGAAGAGAGTTTGAAACTGAAAATTGCAATGGTGGACAAGGTTTGACTAAATATAAAGAAAAGGAAAATGGCAAATTTTACTAAAATAATGGTAGCAATTAAAAAAAAACAACGTATAATCTAATTATTACTATTTGTACTTCTCAATTGGAATGGATTATCTTGCAATTTAAAAGTCCCCCAGCAGCAATAAACAAGATTCTCACGGAAACACTCGTCAATCTGCCTATACCGGTACCTTTGCACGCAGGTAATACAATGACACGTAAACATGACATGGAAAGCGTGAAATTTATACGTGAACAAGATAAGGCCAAAAAAAAAAATCTCTGTCTCTGGTCAGCGCGCGCGTCGATTTTAATCATGCGTGTCAACCTTTTTTTTTTCAAATTAACATGGAAGCTACAACAGCGCCCTCTATTGCCGCACCTCCTCAAATTTTTGTACCGAGGAGCACCAAGAAATGGGGAAATTGCACAAAAGCAAATGATAAAGGGCACCAAGGCAAATTATGGAGGACACCAATGTATAATGAGGACACAAACAAGCAAAATAGTGCCCACCTTCTCTGTACAATTCAAGCTTGAAAAAAAAAAAAAACGCTGCTTCAATTCCGGAACTTCGGTCTGACCAGAGACCAATTATTATATTTTTTTTTGGCCAAAACCTATCTTTCATTGCAAAACATATAAGCTCGGTTCTTACAAAATTGAAAAATTACAATAATTAATGGAGTATTATTATAGCCAAGGGAAAATCGCCCAAAAATCTGAATTATGAGAGATAAAGCAGAATTCTGGGGCTCGTTTTTTGCGAGCACAAAGTTCAGGCACGTATTTGCATAGTGACATCACTGCGTCTTCTCGCGTGGTTTTGGATTACAATTATAATAATTAATGTGCGCATGCTCAGACTAAGTTTCCAAGGGTGTCCTATTTCATTAACGTATGTGGTATGCAGAGGTCCGGCGAAACTTTTTGCAAATCTTTCCGTGCAACTAGAGGCTTTTGTTTACAATACACTGAGCGACATTTTGTATGGGCAGCCACATGCTCCATAAATTCAACCGTAGTTGGCAGAAGCTTTACACCCCAAAATTCTAAGTGACAAGTTCAGAATGTAAGAAGGAGATATCTTTATTGACTTTTTGGTAGTTTGTGTTGATTATTCAGTGTTTTGATAGTTACACAGCATTTTATTTATAGTTTGTTGATTATTCTTTTGTGTTTGCCCTAATGGCCAACCATAGTCAAAGGAAAGTCACAACAACAAAGACACAACAACATCGTTCAAGCATGCTAATTTTTAGTACCTTGGACAATGTAAAGCTGGAAATTCACGTGTGCACTGACGCCACGGGTACAACATTTTGACGCCGGTAAAAGTTTTGGAATTTTAAAATAATCTGTTGATAGGCGTGTACTGGCGTGTACCGCATCAGACAAGGCTAGGCCAAGGCTGAGCCAGAGCCGTAAGTCAATTTTTCCTGAATTCAAAATGGCAGCCTCAAACAAGGTATGTGCAACAAGGATGTTTCCGGAATTGAAGTTGAAATTTCTCTTTTCTTCCCAAACATGCCAAAGGTATGTGAACCTATGGAAGACGGATAGTACCACTCAATGAGTGTGAATATATTTATTTGGTGCATGTGAAAATATTTTTTTGTACAGCGGCCGCCACTTATTATGTGACGTCCGCTACTTATTATCTGGCGGCCGCTGTACAAAAAAATATTCTCACACATACAAAAAAATACATTCACACTTTTTTATGTGGCGGCCGCCACTTATTATAAGTGTAAATATATTTGTTTGTGCGTGTGGCAGGGCCGCCGTGCAGACGTACGTGTGCATGCACGTACTGGGCTGTTGTCTACAAGTTATGTACATGTACATGTACATACGGCCCCGCCGCACGCACGTCCAAAAACACGAGGTCATACGTCACAGACTGTTTATGCATATTCATGAGTTTGCACGGGCGCGCCTGCATATTGCATACATTACAGCGCGGCCGCCATTTTGAAATCGCATGGGGGAGCATTTTCGGGACGATATTTGTGGAATCTGATGACTGAAATTCGTCTTGTGGCCAGATGGATGAAAATATTGAGACCAAAGAACATTTTTTCGAAAAGGTATGACTATGAGTTGCTCTACGACTACGAACCTTAACTTTGGTAATTTGTGTCCTGGATGAAAAGATAATCTTGATCAAAAGATGTAGCAAAATCGCTACATCAGCGGCCAAAAAAGTTCAGTCTCTGTGGAAGCATCGGGCGTCTGGCCGTACTACAGAGCTTGCGATAGTACTGTACGGCCAGACGCAGTCGGGCTAATTATAGGTTGATAGGCATGATAGGAAAGGGGTCCTAAAGGTATTACCACTATTGTGAATATCTTACCTCTCCAAAGTTTATGTACCCATAACTTGCTGCCAGGTTATCAGCAACTTCCGGTCCTCCTTCAATGTTAGATATAAACTCGTTGGTGAAGGTGGAATGTACGCCTGTCCCTCCGAAATGCAGCAGAAGCAATACGGAAGTTATTAGATGTGTATTCATCATGGTCCCACTTCCGGCCGGAATCTCACACCAGTCTACACGGACAGTACAGTTATAATCAGTGTGTTCTCGTCACTCTGTCCTACTCATGATCCCTGAAGGAAGTTTCAGGAGGAATTATGACTAACCAAGTACTCAAAAGTAGCCTACCAAGTCAGGCTAAAGTAAACCACACAAAAAAGTCGGAAACACGGGCAAAAACAACAACAAAATCTTGCCACCAAAGCGCGAGACAATGGAACTTGAAGATTAAGTTAACAAATCTCACCTTACAAAAACCCAGATTATCACTGACATTCACCGTAGCCTATTATTGTAGGACACACTGATGTGAATGCAGAGCTAGTTTACTTCTTTACCTACGCACAGCATTTTTTTTACACAATAAAACTAAAAGACCAAAGATCCTACGATTATTGATACATCATGGAGGCGGACATCGACATGATCGATAAAAAAACTTCAGGCTTCACTGGTTTCCCCCCGCGGACCTCCATCAAATCATGTCAGTGGAGCTACCGTAATGGATATGGGTACCAGTTTTTACAACAAAAGTTTGGCCTCTCCAGATCTTTGGTTTGGCACACTGTGCGCTTGTGGCACAGCTAGACTGGTTTCCTGTCCTCAATGCTCCATCAATTGTCCTTCGGGGGTGCAGACCACTAAATAAAGCATAGACCCCAATGATAAATGCCCCCACTTCAGAAATTCAGGAAAAATACTCAAACAACTCCCAAGGTGTTCGAGACAAACATCAAATTAAAGCTTATTTCATCATTTTTCATTTTCTTTTTATTGTTGTGGGGTAATCTGAAGACTTTTGGGAGGAATTTCCATCACCCCTTCAAAAATCCTCAAAGCCCATTGCCATTTAAAAAACGGTGCGTACACTCCCGAAATTGCAAAATAGAGCGCTTTTAGGGGCCCAATGTCATCCAAATTGCACAGAAATACAAGCTCACGGTCCTGTACAAGGCTTCCACCCTTATTTTTTTTTACAAACCCTCAAGTTCATGGCCCACAATTTACTGAAGAATTTGAGGGCATGTAAATCGTGATAAGTTGGCCGGCGTAGGCAATTTTGGACCAGTTGGACCCTTCGTACGTACGTGCAAGGCCTAAACGGTCCCCCCCCCCAACAAAAACAAATAATTTGGGGACTGGCACTGATAATAGTGATATGTAATAGAGATCAGTTGGGACCGGTAGCTAGCTCCAATTTAAAGCCATTGATTGGATCACCTCTGCGCGCGCAGCATGATTGTTTATTTTTGAACATACTCAGCCTTGCATGGACGATAGATTGTTCAACACACAGTTATAAAAAAAAAAAGATCCGTCTTACCCAAAAAAATACGTAAATTCGCCGGTGTCTCCATGAATGCAACTTTCATGCATCCCAGAAAACACATAATGCTGTGATAACATTTTTGAACAGTCGTAACAATGTTATATATAAAACATTCAAAAATAATATTTTAATGGCTATATCATGATATATACAAAAACGTTTTAATAACGTTATTTAAATCCCTCAGATTTGACGTTCTATCAGGTACTGAATCGAGCGATATTATCAAAACGTTATTACCAAATGTTTTTAACAAGATTTATAGAGAAACTATCATGATATATACAAAAAAACTCAAAAATGCCTCAAATTATCAGGTATGTCAATATGATATTATTAGAACGTTATTACCAAATGTTTTAAACAAGATTTTTATGGAGGAAATATGATATATACAAACAATTTTAATAACGTGATTTAAATGCCTCAAATTTAACGTTTCATCCAATATGTTGACAGGGGCGGATCCAGGATTTTCCAAGGGGGGATTTTCGTGATGCGAGTACTAATGCAAGCGCGAAGCCCTTACGGCGTGGGGTCCGGGGCCCGCTGAAGGGCCCGAACAAATTTTGGATTCTAGATGCTCTGTGCTGCAATCTGAGGTGCTTCCTGGCCAATTTATCCATATTTTTTTTAGCAGAAGTTTGTAAAATTATAAGGAGAAATTTTGTTTCATTTGTTTCAAAATGCATACTCTTGCTCTAAGGACACAAACATAATCACTTCTATGAGCTTCTTGCTTTCGCTTGTCTGCTGATGACTGTAGACCTGTACTTTAAAGGTACAGTCCGTCATTTTGCAGCTATCCAAAAAGTAACTGACGTAATTGTTGTTGAAAAGCATACTTGGTTTAAAGAAAGTAATGGGACTAAACTCCCCGTGAAATTATTCTTTCTGGCAAGCTGAGTTTAATTTCGGTTTGTTTGTTTTTTTAGTTTTTTTCAGTCCCGCCCAGGCGCGGTTCAACGGGGGCGGGGAGGGGGAGGGAGGAGGGCCCCTCCCCCCAAAAAATTGTCTAGCCCCCCCCCCCCCGAAAAAAATACCATAAAAATTGCAGTAGCAGATGTCACAAGGTGACGTCACATGCGAACGCCCCCATTAGTCGTGAGAAGATGACATTTAAATAATGAAAGGTTTGCGGAAACACCATGTGCGAATAATTTCTCAACTAAGAGAATGGTTCTGAAAAGAACCAGAGTTAAAAACTCGTTTATACGTCTGGTTCTTTTCAGAATCATTCTCTTAGTTGAGAAATTATTCGCACATGGTGTTTCCGCAAACCTTTCATTATTTAGAATCTCCACCATGCAAATCCTCAAATCTTACTTAAGATGACATTTTGTAATACAGTGTGCATGACAGGATATTGTTAGCGCTCCACATTGATGTAACGTTGTAGCAAGTTGCATCAACATTTTAATATCATTATTCTGTTCCCATGTTTAAGTTTAAAATTATGTTGCGGGATCCACTGGGCTCTTGTCCGCTAAGTCACGCAAAACGCAAGAAAAGGGGACACGCAGACGGGATTTTTTAACTCTGAAGGAAGATCTAATTTATTTCGCCAAGCGGACTCTAGTCTGCGGTCAACTAGCCGCAGCGCTACCAGAACTGCAACTAACCTAGACTTGATGACAAGTCGTTAGATAGGTGTATTTTGTCCTTGAACTTCAGTCGAACTCCACCGGCAAGGCTGGTATAAAACTACATGTAGTACGTATATGTTTGATTTACTTGAATCGTGCATGTCCTGTAAAACGAAAGTACGGAAACCCGGCCTTTGATGCTCCATGCATCAATGGGTATCCTGTCTTCTGTTGTACGTAATCCCTGTACCTTCAGCCACGTCTTCTTTGATGCGTCCTGCATCGCCGGATCCTGCAGTCGGTTGGCTTGCCGTTCTTGTCCCTGTCACCTGCACCAGCGGTCCGAAAGTGAAAGTCAATGCCGTTGCTTGCTCCAGCAGGGCTGCCGTCGCCTGAACATGAAGGGCAGTGTCTTGTGGTCGATTGTCCGTGGTCTGAGTTGGTCCCAGCAGTACGGTGGTCTATAAGTTCGGCGTGCTCCGGCTGATTGGAATGTACCGGTGGAGCCGTCGACAACGGTGGATCAGAACACATCGATGGAGATGTCCGGCGTTATCCGCAACGATAGAGCTATCGATATGCCGCTGAAGTTCTCTGCAGCAGTTGGATCAGGACTGGAAAAGTCAGTGCATCCGCGAACCTCGATCCGATGGACAGCCGTCATGCCCTAACTTTCCCTTCCTGGACAGGATACTAGGCTGTGACTAGTCCTAAAGGCAATCGACCACGAGGGGCATTGTCATCAGCCACTAGGACCAGGTCATCCTCCGTTAGGTTTCGTTGAGGCAGATTCCACTTCTGTCTCGTTTGTAGCAAGGGCATATTTATTCTCGAAGCCATCGCTTCCAGAACCGATTCACCAAGTACTGTGTCTGGCGCCATAATACACTAAACCCTCCGGACAAACTTGCGCTCGCCAGGACACTGAAGGTACCCCTTTCAGAAGCAGCAAATGGTTGGGAGTGAGGGGCTCCTCATCTTTGATCCAAACTCAGATTGGTTAGTGGTCTAGCATTCAGGATTGCCTCCACTTCGGCCAAGAAGTTCAACAACACTTCATCCGAAACAACCCGCTCCCCCAGAAGATTCTTCAAGATTTCCGCACCGATCTGAGCATGCGCTCCCACTTGCTGTTGGCGGATTAAACTACCAGTCAATGCCTTTCTCGTGAAGTGCCTAACACACATTGTCCTTGTTCATCTCAGCCAGGTTCTCACGCAACTCGTACTCTGCACCAACGAAGTTTGCTGGCTATCTTCTCTGGCTTCCCACATCTAGAAATAAATCTACGAAGGGCTTTGATAAATGATTTGATGTCAAGACTGTGTGCTATCTCGATGTGGACTGCTCATACCACCAGGCAAGTGAACATATACCCGTAACGCTTGACGTGACTGCGCCCCTGCTTGACATCTATATTATATAAGAGAGAGTTTAACTCGGCCTCCGAGACGATGTTTGCTCATGAAAGGATCCTTTAACAGACCAACGGGAACATTTACAGACAGTTGCCATGGTCAATAATTATCATGTGCGTAAATCAACGGGGGACCCCCCCCCCCCACCCACATTTTAAAGCGGGGGACATTGTTTGGTCCCCCCACACTTTTTCTTCCCCGAATAAAAATTTTAGCCTACAATAATGATTCTGTTGCTCAGAATATATGTATAGCTGATTCAATTACTCCGAACTCAAAACTTTAAAAGATGATCTTTTGCTGTAATTGGTTTTAGTGGTCAGAAATTGCCTCAGATCACACCACAATAATAGATTTTTCTGTAACTGCATGTCTCCTCAACTATATCCCCCATTTACATTTAACTCCCCACATTTTCATCCCCAGCACTACGCCCTACCTGATCTGTGATCGGGTAAATCAGCTTGTACAATATAAGACTATTTACCATCATAGCGCGTACTAATTATCATATTGAGCCAACACGGTTGCGTCAAGGCTATCCTCCGACTCAACTTTCCGTACGGCTGTTTTCGGAAGTATGTGTGGGGTGTACGTACATGTACATGCACACAAAGCACACGCAAGGGTCGTTGAGGCTAACGGTATGGTGTCGGCGGCGCGCGCTGTGTGCGGTAGCGGGAACAAGCTCGTATGGGAACAAGCTGGTAGCCTTGGTCAAGGCTAGTACATGTATCGGGTCTGTCAGCTTTACAAAGAGAACCCGACTTGGTTTCTTCGCTTCTGAATCAATTTCCGTCAATTATAACTCGTCAACAAAATGAACGGTCGCGTTCATACTTTGTGATCTGATGGACAATACCTTGATGAACCTTTTTGATTTTGAAGTCAAAGTCGTTTGACCTTTCCTTCCGGATCTACCATAAGGTCAAAGTTAGGTGAATTCATGGGTTATAGGCTACCCAAACGAGCGGCGCCGTCAACTCTTTGAAGCGCCTTCTCGTTACAGTTCTGTGCAGCGTCTGATAACAAGGATGTAGTCGAAGCCCGATGAACAGAATCGGGGCCAAGTTTTAATATCACGCACGTCATCAGCAACAGTAGGCGTGGTAAGATTCGTCTCGTCTGCCGGGAAGGAGTTTAAACTCGAGCGGCGTATAGGACGATGCAGTTTGGGCTGGTCGAACACAGACTGAATCTGTTGCGAGCAGACCCGATCGAAGGGTGGTTGGGTCTTTTTATATTCGCTGAAGGCTTCGTGACTGATGAGGACTGTAGCGATACCTCCGACTTCTCCGACTCGAATGATGATTCCAGTGATAAGTATAAGTTGTGCCTGTGTCTGTCTGGCAGTCGTGGTGTCCGTCTGTCTCCATCTGTCCGGCTGTCTGTCAGTCTGCATGATAAGGTGGTTGCACCAACAGTGACAGGTTAACATGCAGTGCTTTAATTCTCATGTTTTCTGTGTGTTATAGGACCGTGTGAAACCAGTGTCCTGTCCACTAGTCAGGCACCTCCAATATCTGGATGAGTGAAGCGGCATCCCTGGACTGCACGAGAGACGTCATGGAGGGCTTGCAGAGATTCTTCTTGATGAGGACACTTCCGGGCAAACGTGACATTGAGGCGGGCTGTCCTGTGGCACTTGAGACTCGAACATGGACGAACATCGAAGACTTTGGCCAGAACATAATGAAGCTCTATGGCTGTTAAAGTGAAATTTAACGTATTTTTGGCATTGTGAATGGACACTCAAGAAGTTTTGGTCAGAAGAGAAATAGTGCTCACGTTTGCTCTTGCAGGGAACCACTTTAGAAATGCAAAGTGATACGCAGTGATACGCACTAATTTCAGAAGATATTACGAAAGCCATCCGACATGTATCATAGTGCAGCCATCTGGCCTCACTTTCAAATGTTTTTAAATTCAGCATAAAACATTAGTGTATGTTTAATCCCAAATTTTAAACTAGAGGTTGTAGGAACAACCACACGGTGTTGAGCCGTTGTTGATCGGACGTTGATTGTTGATGTTGATGTTAATGTTCATTGTTGATTGTTAATGTTGAGGTTGAGGGGTTGAGGGTTGAAAAATAGTGCGTGTAGTAATTATACAGAGGATAGTTAAAAAGAGTCAGGTGAGGATCTACTGTACACGCGCGTATGCTGCTATACTGTAAACTTATCAAGTACAATCGTTACAGAAACCCATTAAATAGCTTATATCTCTCAAAGTAAAGGTTGCACACCATTGGCGCAATACAAAATATTGCTCGCCATACGCTCTTTACCTCAATGCGCATGTTTTTAGAAAAAAAAGTCCATTTAAAAAAAAAAAAAGCGCCCAAATTTTTGCAAGCCCAATTTTTGAGAATCATATGACGTCATCAGAAGTAAAAAATGTGCTCAAACCGAGATTAAAATTGTCAGGGTTGATTTTTCAGGAATTGTCAAAGGAAAAGAGGTCTTTTTATTCTAACTTCCGGTATGATGACGTAATCATTTTTTTTCGCGCACAGGTCTTGTCTGCATTAAGGTCATCATATATATTGATTTTGAAGCGATTACCGCAAATTTCGCCACAGACATCCATTGAAAATGCGTTTTTGACTTTCTAACATTTTACGTCACCAGTAATACTTTTGGAAAGGCCAACCTTCCCAGAGACTAACATCTTTGAAAGCAAGTTCATTATGTTTTTCCAATTTCAAATTATTAGGCACTTCCGGCTTCAAAAGGAAGGGTCACGTGATTTTACGCGCACAAGGTAAATTGAAGATCATGTATTATCATGTTGATTCCCGCAAAAATCAATGTCCGGTCTCTCACGGTTGATTTTATATTAAATTTCAAAGATTAAATTTATTATTTTTGCAAGTGATGTTATGTGACCCGTGATGACGTCCTAATGACGTAATTGCAGAAAAGCACAACTTCAGTGAGTTATGCATTCATGTATTGACAATTGAAGTTCATATATGTTTTGATTTTGACAAACCGTTCTGAAGAAGAATTTGTCTTGGAGAATATTAAGAATAAGAATAATATTAATAGTAAATTCATAGAATAACAATAGATGTTGGGCTCATGGCCCAACACCTAATTATTCATCAGAGTAGATTGGTACTTATTTGTAATTAACTTTATGTCATTGCTTTCATTTCTCTTCGCAAGTTCCAAAAATGAAGATTTCACCTTGCTTTCAATTGAATATAACCGACTCGTGAATAAAGCCCATACGCATAAAGGGCATTTAATTTTCACAAACACACCACTTGTATGTTGTCCTCAATTTGACAGGCACCACTCGCATGATAGAATGGCTTCTATTTCATAGAATACCAAGTACATGTATGTCCACAATGCCCATTGGTGCACATGTATGTATGGGCGTGTTCATCTTTTCAAACCATGAACAAAAAATGCAAGAGAACAAAAGAGAACAATATCGTCCTCGATTCCCAGCTTTCGTCCGCGATTGGGGTCGTTTACAAAACCTATGGGAGTTAAGAGGGACAATAGCCGGGACATCCACGATCGACAGTGTGAACACGACGACTGCGTGGGTGTGTGTGTATATGGTATACGGCTGTCGTACCGTTGCCACAACGCAACCATGAATCAAGGGCGGATCCAGAACACAATTTTTTTTTACTCTAAGTGTGCTCTGTGGTGTGATGATCTGAGTCAATTTCTAACCACTTTAACTAAATTTGTTTGAGGAAAAGGACAAAAATTGGGTTCGGTTTTAAGAATGACATGTGAAACAATGGAAAACCATGGGTTTTGCGATCCAGTGAGGAAAAGATGCAAAATGGCTGCGATTATGATGGAATGTGGGAACTGTTGTCACGGTGTAGCCAGGCCGGTCTTCGAATTTTTTTCCATAGCGAGTTGCTCAAATGTCATGCATAATTCAATTTTCTTTCGAACAGTTGCAAGACAATTAAGTTCTCTTTTTTTCCCTTAAAATAAAATTATCTCAACGATAAATTTAGAGAAGAAAAATAGTCGATGAAAGTGAGCAGCGACGATGTGGATTTGAACCAGGGATCTTTGTATCCATAACTCATAACACTATCCACTACGCTACGGTGGTAGCTCGACGACATCTGTACTTTAAAATGCTTAAAAGGTAACTGGTTGCAGCGGCGTAGCGTAGTCTAGCCAGGTTTTGCCCTTCACCGACGTTTAAACACTGTATACTCAGTGTGTTACCTCCCGAGTGACAGTTGGAAAAAAATCACTCGGGTAGGACTCGAACCCACGACCTCCTGCTTTCTAGTGTAGATGTCTTACCACTCGGCCACCGAGCGTTTAGCTGCAACGTCACTACAAATGAATATTTATAGAATTTTGCTCAAAGCTTTCTGAACTGAAGCACTCTATTAAAAAAAACTTTTGTTTCACTCTAAAATGGCATGCAAATGCAAACAAGCAATTTTATTTGTTACAGGACATATTTTTTTTCCTTGAAAAGTCGTTCGGAAAAAAAATCATAATTTTGAAAAAGCACAAATATACCAACTTTAAAGGCAAAGTCCAAAATCCAATTTTGAATTTACTCAGTTCTTGCCCAACAACATTTGCCTTTAATCTCAGGCTCCAAATAAAAAATGGTATTCATCAGAGGTCAAGGGCGGATCCAGAACACAATTTTTTTTTTTGTACACATTTCAGCACGCCTCCCTGAAAAAAATTCTGGATCCAAGGTGCTAGCCCCCCAAAAATATTGGTTCTAGAACCGCGCCTGCTATTGCATCCTCAGTCCGCATAATAATTATCGCTCAGCTCAACAGGTGTTGTCCACATATTTACGGAACAAGATTGTACGATCTTACTGTTGTAGAATTTGGACAGGTAATTTTTTTTCTTCATAAAGTGACCAATATAACTCCAAATTGCGTAACGACTTACTTTCAATGACTAAAACAACAGTATACAAATACAGCATAGTTTGAGGGGAAGCACTGGTAGTGGGAATTACTGGTCACGAGGTTCGCGTCGGGAGGTAGTCAAGCTGACCTACACCGAGGGACAAGTAATTCGAATAATTTTCTAGAAATAAACCATGCTTTATTTGTTTTACTACACCTGCCTTTTTAATAGACTCACTGCCTTGTCGATAACGGCCTTCGTAGATTTTGCATCTTATGATTCAGTACAAGATATTCAAGTTCTTCGTCAGGGTCAATGAAATGATTACCGATGAAATAGTCTGATGCCAACACTCTGTAATGTGTCTTTACTGCAGTAGCCACAAAGAGTACAACAGACTGGTTCCATAAAGATTACAAGCCACAGACTACATGTCTACGAGGCGGGTTCCAGAGGAAATATTTGGTATTACCAGAAAAAAATACTGCAAGTCGGACTTGCCCAATCCCCCTGGCATGCTGGCTGTTTTAAATGTTTATGGTGTAAATCGAGGATTTTCTTTTATTCCTCTTCCCTTTTCCTTTGTTTGTACTTCAACTTTTTCGCAACAGCTCTCATTGGTTTTGTACACGTTTGCCAACTGAGGAGTCCTCGATTCGGTTTCTGGACTCGATCCAACGAGGATGTTGCACGTGTTTGTCCTCGAATTACACCACAAACAAATGCACCCATAGGCTAGCCTCATAAATGTGACCTATTTACTGGCCTACCTCCGTAAACATAGGCCACACATCCACATGTACAAAAACGTGTCGCACTTTGCCAAATTTTGATTTTCACATTAAGGCTTAGTTTGTAGGGTTTTTTTTGCTTTAGAAGCATACTCACCCTTTATCTAGGCTAATCAAAAAGTGCTGCCTTTTTCAGATGTCTATTTTTCGTGAAATTTCCAGATTCATTTGCACACGTTTGCGTATCAAAATTTCAACATGAAATTTCACAAATATTAGACATCTGAAAAAAGGCAGCACTTTCCGATTAGCCTATAAAGAGGGTATGCTTCTAAAGCCAAAGAAACCTACAAACTAAGCCTGAATGTGAAAATCAAAATTTGGCAAAGTGCGACACGTTTTTGAACATGTGGATGTGTGGCCTATGTTTACGGAGGTAGTCCAGTAAATAGGCCACATTTATGGGGCTACCCATAGGCATGTGTAGCACCCAGATAATTATGGTGTCTTATGCTACCCCTATCATTTAGATGCCCCCTCTGGAAGTTCCCCCCCCCCCATTTTTTCAACAGCCTGTTCAAGGAACAGCCCTGACACAGAGCCCCAGTGAGTTGGTCAGTGGTTATTCTTAGCCATTCTCATACTGGATGACTGTGAGTGAGCACTGCATTAAAGTTTTGTTAGACAACCGTATACTCACTGGACGTTCTGTGTCATCTATTTACAGGTATGTGGAGTATCATTTTATTTGAGTTGTCAGCAACTTTTTATGTATAAATCCTCTTGATGTCATTTTAGTTTATTTAATCCCTTTTGAGATGAGGATTTTGATTGTGTATTTCTTAGCATAGAGCACACTTATTTTACTGACGGTGGATCCCGGTTCAGAGTTTTATTCAAGGATGTTTTCCTTTTTCCTGATGATATTGTGATTTATTGTTTTGGGTCTCTGATTGTTCAGACTTTATAGATGTGATTTAGGCAGAGATTTATATTTGATTACTTTTCCATCTTTATGTTTTCTCTGTGGGAAAAGTCATTATAGGTTTTCATTCTTGTAACTTTGTAGCATTTGCAATGTACGTGTATTTGGATGTACTATATAGCTATGCACTGTAGGTATAGTACTTCAGACCATGTGGTCTCACTCAGAACAAAGGAGCCTGTGTGACCATCCTAGAAGCATAATTGGCACTAGGCCCTGGGGCTTGTCTGTTATCAGGCTAGCCTGGAATAATGTCTCTGGTTTATCTAGAAGGTGTAGGATGCTCCCTTGGTTTAAAATCTGAGAGGCAAGTGCCAGGCTAGGCAGGATTAGTGAATGGCTGACTGAGCTCACTTTGTTTATTGGGTCCAGAGCCTTGCTAATATTCGGGCCAGGAAGTTAATGTTTTTCTTTATTCTAGTAGGTTAATGTGTTTCTTAGTTTGTTTCCTGCGAGAAAGTGGACAGGGAGAACACTGTTATTTTCCAAGTTTTCAGTTTCATTTTTATTAGGGACTTAAGCAGTAGAGACTTAATTCCTAGACTAGCCAAGTCTGTGAGTCTAAATATTTCTTAGTTATTGATTGCAAGTTTAGAATTGTTTCAATACCATGCTTAGATTTATTTCAGTTTTATAAATCATATAGCCATTCTCATACTGGATGACTGTGAGTGAGCACTGCATTAAAGTTTTGTTAGACAACCGTATACTCACTGGACGTTCTGTGTCATCTATTTACAGAAACATTTAATGAACACTCCGTGGTAACTCTTCCGAGCCAACCGGGGGTGCAACACATGCACACCCATACACAACCAGGATGACCCAATATCTCCCTCCGGCTTACAGCCAGGGGGATAATAATAATTACAGCCAGGGAGATAAAAAATACCACACCGCAGCAAGCTGGATACTCACCAGAATGACGTCACCTATAGGTTACGTATCATTTTTATTTCCCAGACGCGCAGCGGAATCAATGACGTGCTCCAATTTGATCATGAATACTCATGAGGTCATATAATTTTGTGTATTCTTGGTTTGTGTTGTTTGTCCAGTCAGCATGGTTACAGTGCCATGCTCAAAATGTACCTACTGAAGTAGCTTGCCCATTGTTTCCACTTGCCACAGATAAAGTGTCTGTATCACGTAATACTTACATGTTACAAATAAGTTCTAAGGAAAATAATATCCTGAATTAATAAACAAACAAAATCTATCTGTTGCACACAATAGATGACATTTAGTTGATACTCCCTTTATGCATATAAAACCAATGCTGTTTCTTGGGCCTTACACTCTTCTCTCTTGGTGAGTTACTCCCCCTAGATTTGGGACTCTGTGTTGAAGATGACCTGTCCCCATCCCTAGGAGGTGAACAGAGTGGTGCTGAAAGGATGCTGGAAGTTTTAGGAATTTCTACAAAAAGCAACTCGTCCAATCCCACTGGCTGTAATGACTTCTCTTGACCTCTGTGACCTGTCAAATCAACTCCCTTATTAGAGCTGGAGGCTACGTGTAAAGGCAAGATAGAATCTTCCCCACCTGGGATCCCTGTACCTTTGCAATCGATACTCTGGCAAATGCTATGCTTTTTGTTGCTATTTTGGGCATCTTCAACTTGGCCAGATTTCTCAAGACACTCCTGAAGGGTTTTTCCTTCATTATAAATTACCTTATTGTTTGTCAACTGTAAAGTGTGATCTTTGTGCATTTCTTTGTTCTCACACTCTTTTCTACGCACGCTTTGTTCGGTTTTTGAGGGTATCTCCGTTTCTTTTATACTTTGTCTGTTGGTAAAGTTCTCCTGTTTCTCCTTCTGCAGCTTATCGCCAACAGCTTTTTCAGACAAATCAGTTGTCAAATTGTGCTCATTTGCCACTTGCTTTTCTCCATCCTTATTTTCCATGTTGGTTTTGGAGAGAACGTTCTTGTCAAATATTGGGGACGACTCTGCAATGGACGATACAACCCCTACCACTTTCTTGAATCGGATATTGGTAATCTTCCCCTTAACATCTTTTTCAGTTTCTGCAACTTCAGCTTCTAATTTTTCACTGGTTTCTCCATCAGACTCAGTAGTTCCTTTCTCCAGGTTTTCCGATGAGGAATCCCTCCCTGGCGCATTGTGCTCCCAGAGAAGCAGCTTATTCTCCTTGCTTTCCACATGTAACTTTCTGCTGGCTTCATTTTCATTCTTCTCATTCTTTTTGTCCGGGACAGATATCCCTTTTGGGGTCAGCTCAAAGGAAGTCTTTCCTAGGTCTAACTTCTCCAAAGCATCTTCCTCTGAATCTAAGTCTGAATTATCCCTTGAGGAAAAGTTCAGCATCTCCAGTTTCCACTTGTAATCATCTTCTGAATCATTAGTTGCCAACAATGGTAACGAGTTTGGCAGTGGTTGGAACTCATCCTCAGTTCTAGTCTTACTCACATTGAGAATTATCTTCCGCAGTGTAACTGGAGAGAGGTTATCAACCTCACACTCCACGTGGAAAGGCTCCAATTCCTGTGGTTCATCCGAGGCACACGAGTAGAGTTTCAGGTAAGGGTGACTGATAGCTTCTTCAGCAGATGCTCTGTCATTCGAGTTGAATGTCAACAAGGATTTAAGGAGATCTAATGCTGTAAAAAAAAGAAGGGTCTTTTAAAAAAAATGTTCAAATATCAAAGAAAAAATGGGACATATGACAACAAGTTTTGAAGCATGTTACGTAACACGGTTATGAGAGGAGCACACAAATATAAAGTTCAAGAGAATTTATATGTACATGTAATAGCAAACTGAGGGAATTAACAATTCTGGAAAAGGAAGGATAGCTTTAAACTAGAGGTTGTAGGAACAACCACACGGTGTTGGGCCATGGATTACCACAAACTTTGCCGCACACATCAACTCAAAATACACATGTTTAAATCCATGTTTGACTTTTTCAACATGCCGCCAGAGGGCGCTCTAACATTTGATGACATCACCTGTAAAATTTTTGTACAGCACTGCCTAGGCAGACACTCACATCTTTGAAAGCAAGTTCGCATCTTCTGCCAATTTCAAATAATAAGGCACTTCTGGTTTCGTCCGGAAGGAAGGGTCACAAGATTTTGCACTTAATACCAAAAATGAACACTCTGAAATAGTATATCGACTGCCATAAAAAACAAAATCAAATCTGTAGCAGTTGATTTTATATTGATTTTCAAAGATTAAATCTAGAAATCCTTGATTGCTTATAATATGATACTTGATTACGTCATTGTGACGTTATTACCAGAAAGTTCAAGAGCTAATTTTGACTGTGCTATATATAGCCAAATCTTGATTATATCTATCACGGTTGATTTTTTTTAGCAATTTTTGAAGGTTTAAAGGTCTTTTTATTGTAACTTCCGATCTGATGACGTAATCAATTTTTTCTCGCACATAGGTCTTGTCTGCATTAAGGTCATAAAGCGAATATCGCAAACTCCGCCACAGACATCAAGTGAAAATGCGTTTTTCACGTTTTTTTAACCTGCCGCTAGAGAGCGCTGCAACTCTTCATGGCGTCACCTATTTTTTTTTTTTTTTTGAAAGGTTAATCCAGGCAGACACCAACATCGTTGAAAGTAAGTTCATATCTTTTTCCACTTTGATTTGATGCGCACAGGATAAAAGGAAGAGCATGTATTATCATGTCGATTCCCGAAAAATTCAAGTTCTGGTCTCTTACGGTTGATTTTATATTGAAATCCAAAGATTAAATTATATTTTGAAGTGACATCATGTGACCCACAATGATGTCATGACGTAATTACAAAAAAATAAATCTGCAGTGGGTTGGGCATTCGTGTATTGACAATTGAAGTTCATATATGTTTTCATTTTGACAAACAGTTCCGGAGAAGAATCTGTCTTGAATTTAAAAAAAAAAAAAAAAAGAATATTGAATTCATAGAATAACAATAGGTTTTGGGCTCAAGGCCCAACACCTAATAAGTGAAGCCACTAACCACGGCAAAATCAGAAATGGTCATCAGAGCAATGTCCCAACACAGACCTACATTACATGTATACTACCGGTATATTATCCAGAGCGCCAACCTGTCAAACATGCTTAGGCTCATAAGGTTATTGCATATAAACAAATGGAAATGTAAAAAAAAAACTGAACTGCTTTGCTAGAGCTAAACATCTGGTTGGCGGGCATAGGGTTTATGTAAGCACCGTCGATATCAGAATTTTAAATAATTGATATATCAGAAATCCAATATCAAAAATATTTGATATACATGTATATCAATTATCCCATTTGTAAAAGTTAAAAACCACAAAGATATCACGTTGATTACAACAAAAAACTAGAGGTTCGCGTTTGTTGAGTTACAAACGCAGAGAGGTCGGGCAGACAACTATGTAATTTAAGACTGCCCAGTACTTTGTAAGTTATGAATATTTCTTTGTCAGTACAAAGGATCACAAAATTTTACCTTTCCAGTACAACCAATTATTTTGTTTAAAAAAGGTTATGATAAATTTCAGTATACATTTCCATGTACACGTACATGTACATGTAATTTCTGGTTTGTGATGCCATCAGTTAAAAAAGGGAAGCAAATACTGATTTAATTCTGAGAGGATACATGTCCATGGAAAATATAAGTGTATGTATTAATAACAGCTAGCTTTTGGTTTGATGGCTTCACACCATTAGGGATCCAAACGTCAACATTGTAATGGATACACAGGGAAGTTTCAGACCTACATTTACATTGACATTTAAAACAGAAATCAAGATTATATCTCTCAAGGAAAAAAGGTCTTTTCATTCTAACTTCCGATCTGATGAATTCATCAATTTCTTTTTTGCCGCACATGTGTTCTCTACATAAAGTTCATCATATCTATTGATTTTGAAGTGATTACTGCAAACTTTGCTATAATAATTAACTGAAAACTCCTTTTAAACATTTTTCTAACTCTATCATTTTTTGACGTCGCTGGTAATTTTTTTTGTTAAGTACAACCTAACCAGAGACTGACTTGGAAGAAAGCAAGTTCACATTTTTTTCCACTTTCAAATTATAAGGAACTTCTGGTTTGGACCGGAAGGAAGAGTCACATGATTAAAACGTAATATCCAAAAAGAAGACCCTGGATTATTCTATCAATTCCCTTAAAAAGCAAAATCAGATCTCTCACAGTTGATTATATATTGATTTTTAAACATTAAATCCATAAATCTTTGGTTGCTTGTACACTGATGATGTCATTGTGAGGTCATTACCAGAATGCTCGAGAGCTATGTGAACTGCGCTATTTGAATAAAAAATCTGGATTTTTCTCTTGCGGTTGATTTTCCAGCAATTTTTAAGGTTTTAATGTCTTTTCATTGTAACTTCAGTGTAAAGTACAACCTAGCCACAGACTGACTTCGTAGAAAGCACGTTCACATCTTTTTCCACTTGCAAATTATAAGGCAGTTTCCCGTTTGGAACGGAAGGAAGGGTCACATGATTTTGCAAATAATATCAACAAAGAAGACCATGGATTATTCTATCCATTCCCTTAAAAAGCAAAATCAGATCTCTCACAGTTGATTATATATTGATTTTCAAAGATTAAATCCATAAATATTTGGTTGCTTGTACACTAATGATGTCATTGCGACATCATTACCAGAAGGCTTGAGAGCAATGTGAACTGTGCTATTTGAATAAAAAATCTGGGTTATATCTGTTGCGGTTGATTTTCCAGCAATTTTTAAGGTTTAAATGTCTTTTCATTGTAACTTCTGGTTTTGTGACGTCATCAATCTTTCTGCCCCTCAACTTGTTCTTAGCATGAAGCTGATTATATACATCAATTACAAAGTGATTTCAGCAAACTTCTGACGTCACTGGTAATTTGTCACATTTTTTCCAATTTTAAATGATAAGGCACTTCTGGTTTGGACCAGCACGAAGGATCATCTGATTTGGCTCACACAAGAAATGAAGAACCTGAATTATTCTGTCAATTCCTGCAAAAGTCAAGTTTAGGTCACTCACGGTTGATTTCATATTGATTTTCAAAGATTAAATCCAGAAACCTTTAACATGACGTCATCATGACGTCAACTCTCACTCTTCAGGGCACATACATGTATGCTATATGGACTATGCCTATGCTGACTTTGAATGATGTATGACAAAGATGAATGGCAAAAGTGAAGGCCTGGAAAAGATGTGTACAATGTCCATGAGATTTTAGGCGACAAAAAGAAGGAGGAAGAAGGAAAAAAAACTAGAGATGTATGTCTATTTGAAAACAGAACATAGGGCTTTTCTGCTTATTTTAGTTTGTTTGACTTTATGCTTTTTTGCCAATGTTCCAATGTAAATTATATTTTTTGGTTCAAAGTTCATCAAAGGTTATTTTGAGCTAGTAAAGCCAACAGATAAAAAAATGTATAGGAATAAGTTGATAGCGTCATGTTTACATCACTTCGGATTTTGCACATTTTTGCATTGTGGTCTTGGTTTGTACTAAGGTTGAAGTCAATCCAATGAAAGGAAGTGTTAGATTTTGGAAGTGCAATGAAATTGTAAATATGAAAAAAAATCATAAAAAAATCAACCGATGATGTCACGGTGACGTCATTTCAGATTTTGCATACTTGTGACACCATCTACCTATCCACCAAGTTTCATGACGATTGGGCCTTCCCTTACATGTGTTTTCAAAAATGGCATTTTTGATGAGGTCATCATGACGTCACACTGTTTTTCTAAATTTTGGGGATACACATATTACCTAACAAACATAATACAAAAAGAATTTTCAATTTTGCAAATTGCGTTCGTGAGATATGGCTTAAAGCTCCAAAAATTCAAAAAATTATATTTAATCGCACGATGACGTCATTGTGGCATCACCTCAATTTAATTTAACACATCGTGGTCTACAAACATGCCGAGTTTCAACCCCATCGGACTTACAGTTCTGTAGATATAGGCCTTCAAAATATGCACGTTTTTGATGATATCACATGACCCATGATGACGTAATCGTGACGTCAGTCTTCGAGACACAACTTCACTATAGCATCTTTACCTGAGATAAGTTTCATTGGAATTGGACTTTGTTTTAGGTCAAAAGTGTATCACACCAAAAATGTGTACAAAGTCAATAAGACTGGGGTAGATCCAAGAAGATCAAAAAGATGAAGAAAAAAAAATCAGAACAAAAACAAAGACTTTTCCGCTCAAAAAGCCAACAAATCACAACAAAAACAAAGGTTTTTTGTCACAACTTTGCGAAAAAGCCGGAAAAAATCTGAACAAAAAAAAAAGACTTTACCATAAAATTTGTGGAAAAGCCAACAAAGTAAAAAAATTACCATTGCAAAACGATGACTGGGGATTAGCCCTAAATGGTGATCGGGGATCAGCCCCATTAACCTATTGCGATAGAATGGCCTTGACGCAGACAAATGGACGCAGAACGCACAAAATCTGAGACAAACAAAATGTAACGTACAAATTTCCATTGGGTTGTCTACTGGGCGTGGCTTACTCGAAAAGGCGATAGGTCAATTCACTGCAACTCCAGAAAAACATGTACAATGTCTTTGAATTTAGCATGCCAATAATGTTATGTTCACCAAATATAACTTTGGGGTTTAAAAACATTAAGCGCATGACATCACATGATGGAATAGACTGTTTCTTGGAATCTTGCCACGTTTCAAGTTGATCCGATTTTATATAGCAAATTGTGCAAGTATAAAGTATGTGAACACTATGAAAAAAATACCAACTGATCATCGGGATGTCAATTTGTATATGTATGACTTCATGCACTTGCTCAGGTTCCAATCAGGGACAAGATGAAATCCCACTGAACTATTTCCAATTTGGTTTTCTGCAGAGTCTTGAAGGAATGTCTCAAGCAAAAAAATTATAAACACAGCTTTCATATTGTCACAAATGTTGTGAAAAGTCCATCATGAGAATCACAGGCAACTTCATTTAAAAATTGGAATTGACTTTGGAATGGAATTTACATGAACGTTTAAGGATTAAAATGTTCAGTATCAAAGCTTTAATGAAAGCTTTGACAGATTTAGGAGTTCTCTTTACCATCTGGTTCAACACCTGGAAGTGCATCACACAGAGAAATACGAGGTGTCCCCTTGTAGTTCTTGAGCATTTTTCTTGGGATGGAGTCCTCCACTTCCACAAGATCTACATCACTGACTGGAATTATTTCCAGGATCAGGAGCATCTGGTCCAGATCATGCTCCCCAGCGAAGAGTGGCTTACCAGTCAACATCTCAGCAAAGACGCACCCTGCAGACCACACGTCTATGGCCTCTGTGTAGTCACATGGGCAGAAGATGAGCTCTGGAGATCGGTACCAGCGAGTTGAGACATTTTGGGTGAGATGGCCCTGGAAAGTAGAGATACAGTGTATATATTATGCATGTTCTTTATGCATGTTCAAGTATTGCCGACTCTTTCATTGAATACATACATGTATGCACATGGTACAATCATGAGCAATGTCTCCTACATGTATATTTCATCACATTTTCAAAAAAGTAATGAACATTTTCAAAATGTTAACACATTTTTTTCAGCATTTTCCATTAAGTTTACAACATATTTCCAGTGGTTTTTATTTGAAGCAAAGAAATTGTGCACTTTTGTGCCAGCTACTGTTACGAGTGCCATTTTTTTTTTTTTTTTTTTTTTTTGGATTTCGCGCATGAATCACCCTGGAAGGTGCCATTTATACATGTATTGTCCATTAGTGTGCATAATCATCGGTTTTGAACAGCGGCCCCATCGACAGACGATACCAGCCCCACCCTTCTCCAAAAAATATGTGTCTACATTTCAGCACGGACGTGCAAATGCCCTTTTTGAGAAATCATTAAATCCCCCCCCCCAATAAAAATTACCTTGCTACGCCCTTGAATTGTGGTCATTCCATTTACTCAGAGATGCCTACCTGTTACACAGTATGTCAAGGAGCCATTACTTTCAGGCATGACCAACCTGTCAGACAGTCTATTTAATAGGCCATGGCAAAAGTCATGGTCAATTACATCTAAGTAGATTTGCTGATTAATTATGCAAGACAGCAGCATCTTGACCACTTGATTTTGACCAATCAGCGGGCGCTTTCTATGTCGGGTCATTTACCCGTTGCGTGTCATAGACATGGGTAACAAAAAAAACCTGTGTCACACGCTCTGTATCATGTTACGCATTATGTGCCCGGCTGTTACAAAACACTGCATTCGAATTGACCAATCAAACTATTAGTCCCGATTTGGAAATGAAATGACGTCACAATTTAGTAAAAGTCGACTCCAAATGGCTGGCGCGCGGCTTGCATATATCTGCATGTTTAGACCATAGAGCTATTCTAAATTACTAGAGCACTAACTTCGTGTACAAAGTAATGCCTGCTGGGCGCATCCATGTTTGTGCACAAACCTATGGAGACCTAGAAATTTTGTGCGGCTTTTGTACGGATATTTGTATATCTGCATTTGTATTCCAAACCAGTGCGTTATCGAAGCCAATACGCCCAAAACTGAAATGGACGATCAGCAAATAAGCATGTCATTTTGCTCTACGCAAACAGCTCAATGCGTGCGCGTATTCGCTACAGATGCTCTTTGCCGTCATGTTTTTTAACCGTCAATGATGCACGTTGCATGTAGAGTACACTTTCAAAATTCAATCCATCTAATTTTATTATGTTCTACAAACACGCACATGAATTCAAAATGTCTGCGTGCCCAGGACAGCTTCAAAGCGTCTCCACGCGCAGAATGAGGAGTTAGCGCTCTAGTAATTTAATATAGCTCTATGGTTTAGACATACATGTATCAGACATTAGGCCTATACAGGAGACTTGGTTACGTGGATAACAGGTGATACTCAGACTGCCTGTCAGGGAAGTTTTAACACTTTTTTCATTTTGCCATATTTGTAGTGAAGTATACAGACATACACAAAACCAACCATCATAGCACTGCACCACGACGCTGCGACACATGCTCTTCAATCTTTGTGCAGACCATAAAAATATTGTCTTTATTTTTATTTTCACAGAAATACAATTGTCTTTACTTTATTTCGATATCAGTGCAAATGCAATGAACACAACCAGAGATTGGTGTTTGTTGAGTACAAACGCTGGGTGATCGGGGCAACATTGGGTCACAAGATATCTGACTTCAGACGAATACAAGAGCAGGTTGAAAGCTGGAAAACTGATATTGCAGAGGTGGAAAGGACCTGCAATGGCTGAAGCAAGACAAAGAGCTGGCCTCAGATTACTGCTGCAAGAACACAACCCCAAATAATATTCTCTGGCTCTCATTCTCAGCAATTATTCAGTAATTCTATTAGCGTATGTACATGTACATGTACATTGATTTTGTTGGATTCATCATGTATTGTTTAGGTATTTACCTGATTTGGTTTGGATTACTGTATTCCGGGTTATGATGATTTATCTATATCAAAGATTTTTGAAAGTGTTGATATCTTTGCTTTGTTCATTTGACTCATATTTATTCTAGTTGAAATTTGATTCACATCCGACTCAAGAGTACAAGACGCACACAAGTCAAGCCTTGTGTTCCTTATTTTGTAAAAATTATCTATTTTTTACTTGTATATAATTACTTTGTGGTGTTACGGGAGTATATTCCTCAATTTTATTGATGGATTGATTTTGACGACTGTTTATAAAACCAGTGCTCAGTTTGATAAGTAGATTGAATAGGGTAAGTAACATCACAGAATAATGTATGATTGTATGTGTATGATGGTAATCAGTTGATGACGACATTTTTTCAAAAAGGGGAAGAGTGTGACGAGAATGCGTGGCTTTTATCATTTAAATTATGCGAGGTGCACTTACCTACAGTTTTGCGCCGAGGTTTAAATCACTGTATGGCAAAGAACGTTCAAAACATGCAATTTCTGTCTATTTTCAGAATAAACATCAGAAAGGATAAGCCAGAAGCCACCCAGTGTATTCCTCTACACCTTTATTTTAAACCCGGTCACACGTAGAAGAGATACAGGTATGTATTAAAGATATATCAGAAATAAAACGAAAACCATTGAAGCCTCGTACCCCACCTGGTTATGACTGTTTTATACACGTAGATTTGTTGTCTTGTGTGTAGCACATATCATCACAGGGAATGTTTCCATGGTAAAGCTTCTCAGTCAAAGAAATATCAGTCCTAACTTTCCGTCAAATCGTTATATCTGTAATTTCACCCTCCTGTAAAATATGTAGATACATGTAGATCCCTGGTTGACTTTTTATGGTGTTTTTCCACTCACTGAGATGAGTTTCTGACTCAGGTGATCTTCAACAACCTTTCCATTTTCCTGAGGAATGTTTCATGACTGGTATCCTGTCACCAGAGTTATGTGGGTAATCACTGTATGATGGTAATCAGGGCAAAGATTTATAAAATGTTTTTAGCACATCAAGACAAGCCAAATTTGTTTCTAGTGACAGGAGGTAATGGCCAGTAACATCATTTCAGTGTTTGAAGCTAAGTGAAAATAAATAGAACAAAACAACATTATGACACAAGAGACGGACACAATGACTGGTGCATCATTACCCATGTAACATGATACATGTATGGACATAAACATGGACGCAGAAAACGGTTACCCTGTGTAATTTTGTTTGCACTACAGAACTGAATGTTTCATGTGGGGGAGGGGGCAGATAGATGGGGCGAGAGCAGAGTGCCTACGGTAGTCTGTGTGCCTCTTCCATTCGTAAAAAAGGGCCATGCAAAATAGTCATAGAAATATCCCTTTTAAGTTATTATTTTAACACTTTCTGGTTTCTCCTGATGTTGTTCAAGCTCTTGTTCTACTCCAAATGTGTGTATTTATAGTCCAGTATCGAAAGACAAATTGTGGAAAATAATCTGTATTCGCTTCGATCTCTCATGCACTGAATCCTTTACAATGACGCCCCCATACATGTAGTTCTCTATTTCTCATCGGCATTTTGTGAGTCAAATTTTCATGATGCGCATGAGCCGTGCCGTATTTCGAAGAAATTTTGAGCAACATGTGTGCGTGTTAAGAACATTTTGTACACTGCGCAAACACATACATGTACCTGATAGCATTTAATACGCAGTTTTAATTTTCCTTCAAAGATGGCTGTCTATGACAGGAGTCTATTCATGTTGGAGTCTTTAAATCTTCTCAAAGCAATTTCAATTTTGAGGCAAATGCCACACTCCTATTGCCTATAAGACCCACTACCAATTAGAAAGACCCACACCTTAGGACCTACTTCTAAAAATTATTTTGATCCAAAGGAAATTTTACGATGTGAAAATGTTCCGTGTTACTATAAAATGAAAACAGTCTAAATTAACTTTTTGAGTAACCGACTATCAACAAAGAAGTTAACTTCATATTTGACAAAATGGCAAGGAAGAAGTCCAATACAAGTGCAACGTTCAAGCAAAATCAAGGGCTGATCCAGAACACAATTTTTGGATTCTAGATGCTCTGTGGTGCGATCTGAGGCAATTTCTGACCACTTTAACCAATTTTTTTTGGAGGAAAAGATGGTGGTGTACTCCTTCCCTGCCTTTATTGCGAAGTCACAAAAAAGAAATTTGATTCGTTTGTTTTTTTGGGGGGGGGGGGCCATGGCTCCCTTTGCCCTTTACAACCTTTTACAACTAAAATCTGAATCCTTAAAAAATGCAGGAAATCATTGCATCTAGCCTATGTGCATCTACCACACAATCAGTGCACTGACGACTTGTAGAACATATTTATTAAAATCGCGCTCGCAACACAAATGTCGCGGTGCCCAATTCATCAAATCTGTTGAAATTTAGTTCATATAATTAGACTTTCCAGGGAAAAGATGAAACTAGACTTATGTTTGTGGACAAACACAGGGCAACTTTTTTTGTGACGTAAAATGTAAAGTTAAGTTCCATCCAGGAAGGATGTGTAGTTCTGTTTATAATAAATGGTAATATAATATGTGGTTACATTCTCATAGGGCTTTGAATTATGATGTCACATGTCAAGTAATGACTTCATCATGACATCACATCAATTTTCATCTATAACACATCCCGGTTTAGCTACATACCAACCTTCAACCATGTCAATCCAATCGGGCCTGTAGTTCAAATTACAATGTACTTCCGGTTTCAACTGGAAGGAAGGGTCACGTGATTTTGCACGTTATCAAAAAGGAAGATCCTGGATTATTCTATCAACTCCGGTAAACAACAGTTGACTTTATATTGAATCTTAAAGGTGAAATCTAGAAATCGTAGGTTGCTTGTAATCTGTAACGGTTGATTTTTCAGCAGTTTTTAAAGGTTGAAAGGGCTTCCGGTCTGGTGACGTCATCAATCTTTCTCATATACATCAGTTATAAAGTGATTTCAGCATTTTTGGCCACATGCATCAACTGATTATTTATTTTTAAACCTATTCAACATGCAGCTAGATGGCGCTCTAACATTTTCTGACGTCACCGGTAATTTCTTTTGTAAATTACAACCAAGCCAGAGACTAACATCATTGAAAGCAAGTTCACAGGGTTTTTTTAACTTTCAAATTATAAGACCGAAAAAAAATAGTTCTGCTTCCGATTACATGCCTTTCAAAAATAGGGTCGGTCTGTCAGAATTTTTTTTTGGCCAATTTTTTTTATGCAGATTGAATGGGTACGTATTCAATTATATGCGAAGTTTTAGCCTGAACTATTTCGATTGCACTACAAAAGCTATACACAAAATGGCCACAAAGAGTGTATACAACCTACCTTTATTATTGTCAATATATTTACGTATGATAATTCTTTAAAAAATAATGGAAAATTCAGGCCGTTCGAATCACATGCACAACGCTAGTCAAGAAGGGAAGCTGACCAAAACACCGAAGTGTGTGATGCACCGTGCATATGTTGCCTGTGGCCGACAGACCTCGTTTTACAGTTGAAAATTTCGGGAAACGCGCTGCATGTATCACTCCAAATAAAAAAAGTGCCATCTCAAAATGAACTCTTACATACACTGACAAGCTAGATCAATTCTGTGAATTAAGTTGCAAAAATGTTCTTTCTCCATCGGTGTTTTCTTGGCATTTTTACGATGTCGAATCCGACCAGTTGACACTGACAGTGCACGTGCCTAATGCATAGCCATGCTAGCGCTCGCATAGCCATGACAGAGTGGTTACCACACTTTCATCATGTGTTCTAAATTGGCCCCTGCGCGGCGCGGTGGGAACCAGTCGTCACTGCATTGAGCAAGGTTATAGTCACTGTGACATCAAATTGCGAGGTATGATGACAGATCGCGAAGTGAATTTGGTTTCTTTTGAAAAAAATAGCGAATGTTAAGTAAGAAAACAAATAAATACAAGCATTTTTTTATGCAAATGGGTTGTTGAGAGGTATTTTGGGAAGACAGAAAAGACAACAAGCTTTTATTTTTATTTATTCAATCAATTCAGGGTCGCAGCCTAAAAATAGGGTCGGTCGGGTAACCGGAAGCAGAAGTATTTTTTTTTTTTTTGCCTAAGCACTTCCAGTTTGCGTCTATCAATGTCCCGTCAAAACCTATGGTGCCATGGCACCATACGTCACCCGTTGAATTGGCACGGAATGACCCACAGGTTTTGTCTATATTAAGGTCAACACTAATTTTGAAATGATTACCACAAACTTAGCCACACACATCATCTGATTATCAGAGTTGTAATGACTCGAGTCCGACTCGAGTCACAATTTTTGGTGACCAGACTTGACTCGAGTCCCTTTCGGTAAATGATTCAACTTGAGTCACAGCGAGCAAATGACTGGGCTCGACTTGACTCGAGTCTTTTCCCAGAAGACTCGACTCAACTTGAGCGAAAGCTAACAAGATTAGAGTCCCAAAAATGAAAGCAAAACTTTGTGAAAAATATTTGCAATGACTTACAGTGCAAAATATGTTCATGACACTTTGCGAATTCATACAATACCCTTGTCGTGAAAAGACCTTTGACCTTGGATTACAAAAATAAATATGCTTCAAATTTCTTAATTGTTTTTCAGATGTTAGTTTATGATGTAAGCAACAATCTTAAAATATTTTGTGATGGTGGCTCTTAAAGTTTTCAAGTTATGATTTTTTAAGATGGCATGTCCAGGAAAAAAAACTAGTTTGTATATATTTACACACGTACTTGTACATACATGTATACAGCACATGCACGCTGACCTGTTATACATGTACTTGCCCTTAAAGCTATAGTCCATCATTTGTAATTAGTGCATTTTGTTCGTTTGAAGCAACAAAAGTGTTCAAAATCTAATGAAGGATACTGAACAACTTACTTGATGAAGTTTCAGCTCAGCTTCAGCTTCATATTCCGAGAAAAACAGCATTCTAGGATCTCAATTTAAAATCAAAAGTTGCTAAATCATGTTTCGAATTGTTATGAATTGCAGCTTTACCCAATGTTGCGCACTGATCCAACGAATTATAGCAACCGCGCGCGCCTGTGCGTCGTTCCAATGCTTGTGCGCGCTGCGCCGAATAACAAAACGAACAACTAATTTAAATTTTCCTACGGTGCTTCTTAAGAAGCACCGTTGGAAATGCCTTCTTTCGTTGATTTTTTAAAAATGAGAGTTTGCCAGAAAGGATAATTTCACAGGGAGTTTAGTCCCCTTACTATCTTTCAACCAGTATGTTTTTCAACAATAATTACGCCGGTTACTTTTTTGGATAGCTGCAAATGATGGACTGGGGGGGGTGTCATTGGTGGGGCACGTGTCCCTCAGTGGATGTCCATATCCCCCAGTGCGCTCCCCCCCCCCCCCAACCGTATGAACAGTTTGAGCTGGGTGTCACCATGCAATATACCTGTGGTTGATCATTACATGTGATTAAAACTTGCCCATCTTAGTTTGAATAAGTAAAGTGTGCAATACTAGAGCCAGTAGGGTTAAACTTCTGGCTTGGGGGGGGGGGGCACCTGGGTTGCATACATTTTTCAAGGGAGGCACTTCAAAATAATATATGGGGTAAATGATATATTGACCAAATGATAGGCTTTTTTTTTCAATTCAAGATTTTAGAGGAGGGGGAAGGCTGTTAGACACCTCAGGGTAAAGACATCTACTGGATGACACGTGCTTCCCCCATCCCCTCCCTGCTACCCCCATAGTTATGCCATTATCTAGAGCTACATTGTAGCAAGATGCTGCATAAACAATCAACACAACACATAAAGGCTGTAAAGGGCAAGTGTGTACAGGTAAACCTGCACGTATGCAGTCTGTACATTTGTTTGAAATTATGCAAGTTAGTTTTTTTTTTCCTGGACATGCTCTCTTTAAAAAATCATAACTTGAAAACTTTAAGAGTGCCCATCTCAAAAATTTCCAAAATTATGGAATTTGAAGCATAATCATTTTCGCAATTCAAGGTCAACGTTCATTTTGTTACCTATTTTGTCTGCTCTTCATGCTACAATTTGGTTTTATTTCATGAAACGGAGGCCTTTTCGAAGAGCTTATGCATATACAATATATATATGGTGTACAACTTTGCTTTGTAGGTGCTATATAGTTTTCGAGACGCAAGTATTTAAAGTTCAGAGGTCATGCAAATAAGTCAAAAGTTTGTTGACCTGTATCTCAAAAACTAACAAGCCAAGTTGCAAAAAAAATTCAGTTCAGCGGGTTTCTCATACAGGCCAATCATCACACCAAATATCATTTCAATCTGTGAGGGTCGGGTCAAAAATCGTGTTGAATTGACCCGGAATGACCCACTTTTAAATTATAAGGCACTTCCGGTTTCGACCGGAAGGGTCATGTGATTATTAAAGCACACACAATATAAAATGAAGATCCTGGATTATTCTATCAATTCCCGCAAAAATCAAGTTCAGATCTCTCACGGTTGGTTTTATAAAGATTTTCAAAGATTTAATCTAGAAATCTTTCATTGCTTGAAATTTGACACCAATGACGTCATCACGATGTCAGAGTAACATGCACCACTAGGGATGAGGGTCGATATATATTGAAAGTTACAAGTTCATACCATAAACTGTTTTGGAGTATTGTCCAGAAAAAGAAAAAAAAAGAAAGAAGAAGATTATCAGAACAAATTTGAACTACAGTGTATTTTCCCTTGAAAAGATTCAGTAAACATGTACAGGAAATTGTACAATTTCCAAAAAGTGCAAAATACCTTGTGTGAGTAGTCTCGATCAACGATTCGGGCCATGCCGAAATCGCCAATCTTAAGCACCAGATCTTCAAAATTAATCAACAGATTGTCCGGCTTCAGGTCCCGATGCAGGACATTGGCGCTATGTAGGTATTTCATGCCTCGAAGCAGTTGATACATGAAGAGCCGAGCATGCTCACTGGTGAGAGTGCCTCCAGCAATGATATTCCTTAAGTCAGTGTCCAGCAATTCCTGCACTATGTACAAAGCAGGTGCTTCAGTACATGTACATGTACTACCTTCACAGTGGTTGGTTCTCTCACCATCAGAATACAGTACATCGTGTATCTTGACTATGTTCTCATGCTGCAGCTTACGAAGGATTCGCACCTCTCTCAGTGCAACCTGAAGACATCAAGACAAATAGACACTGCATGTTAAAGTTACATTCTCCAAAGTTTTGCAAACTTCTTTACCTGGTATAAATGAGTTTATCAATGAGTTTCCCAAATCTTCAAATAAGGTTCAGGCCCCGAAAATTAAGCGCTAGCCGCTAGATACACTTGTGAGAGAATTACCAGGGGCATAGCACGGTCATTTTTATTGGAGGGGGGGGTAAACATTTTTGATAAGGGCACTTGCACATTTGTGAAGTGTAAACAGGTATTTTTCTCCCGACACTTGGCCTCCGTAAAATCAAAAGGGGAGGGGGGGGGCTGGTAGCATCTGTCAATGGGGGCGGACAATTATGCACACAAAGGGCCAATATATGGTGCTTTTCAGGGCGACACATGTGCGATATTCTGAAGAAAAAAAAGGCACCCACAACAAAAAAGTGCACACATTGTTTTTTGAAAAGACACTTGTTCAGAAAAAAGGGCACTCTTTACAAATTATTGGGAGAGGTAAGCCCGTTGAAAAAAGGGCATTTGAATGGAAAAAGGCAGTCTTTACAAATATTGGGGGGGGGTAAATCCCCCCTTTGCCTATGCCTATGGTTACATACATCTACCAGTATCTTACACATGATTACTGTATTAATACAATTCTGGAATTATTTGAAGTTGAAGAATTGTTCTGATTCAAGATGTGTAGACAAGATTAAATGCGATTTTTTATGAATCACCATCCAATCAAAACATGGGAACTGGTACCTTGCAATTTTTTTGGTTGGCCAGTCCTATCTTCTTGATGGCTACACTTTTATCACACTCCACATCAATAGCAGAGTACACTTGACCCCCACCCCCAAAACCAAGGGGCTGTAGGTCACAGAAGCGTGGTCCAACATAAAAGCTTTGGCTGCGGTACTGTTTAGCCATGGTGGAAATGTAGGGTGCACCTCAGCGAAACTACTTCTGAAAAAAACATGGTTATGATTATTGTAGTAAGACAGAGTTCACAAAGAAAAGATACATGACCCCAACTACACATATTAAACCTATCAATAGGTTCTTTGTTCACGTAACTTTTTCTTGTGGACAAAAACAAGAAGGGGATTTAAAGGCACGAATTCAAATATATTTCCATATGCACACTAAATGGAGGTAAAAGAAATACATTGAGGTGCATGTACATGTCCTCAATGTATTTCTTTTACCTCCATTTTCGTGTTTAACTTAACAGAGCTTCACCCCAAGTTTGGGATTTAAATATTTTTACCCTGTAACACAAAATTGTCCATACCCACCTTGCATGTGCGGATAGCATTGTGGACTATTCCATTTGTTTACACGGGGGTGTTTTTATTCTGACAAGAAGGGGATTTGGAACGCCTAGTTTATCAATAGATATTGCTAATTTTGATGCATAAAATGTATTTACATCAATAAATTTCTGTGTTATGGTGTTCCACTCCGTTGAAACCATAGAGCTATATTATAAAGTTACTAGAGCGCTAACTCTTTATTCTTGCACGTGGAGACGCTTTCAAGCCGTCCTGGGCGCACACATTTTGACTTTATCGTGTTCATGTGCGTGTTTGTAGAACACAATCAAAATAGATGGATTGAATTTTAAAAGTGTACTCTAAATGCAACACGGAAGTAGACGATACGCAAACAACTTAAGCGTGTCATGACGGTTCAAACAACGTCACGGCAAAAAGCATCTGCTGATGGAGGACATCAAAGCTCTACTGAGAGAAGCACTGGAACTACGGTACCCTCCGTACTAGCGCTCAACCGAATAGGCCTACTTTGGCTACACATTTATATTAGGCCAAAAAAATTACTTCTACTTCTGATTACACGCCTTTAAAAAATAGGGTCGGTCGGTCAAAATTTATTTTATTTTTTTGCCATTTTTTTATGCTGATAGAATGGGGTATTCAACAGAGTTGCTGACTCGAGTCATGTGACTTGGACTCGAGTCGGACTCGAGTCGCTATTTTTGTGACTTGTGACTTGACTTGTAAATACCAGCTTTGACTTTTGACTTGGACTTGCAAACAATGACTTGTGACTTGACTTGGGATTGCAAAAAATGACTTGTTACCAACCCAAGTCAGACGCTATTCTTGCCACCCAATACACTTTAATTAAGCTATTATACTTTTAATTAGCTTTTTCATTCCAGAAATTAGACAACTGAATCCAGTAAAATGAATAGTTCCCACTAGTTTCAAAAGTTTTCAATGAGACTGTCACAACAAACTACAGTTTTTAATGACCAATTGTCTCTTGCTTAATGTATTGGTTGAACAAACTTTGACAGGAACCTTTCATGAAAAGAAAGCAGGCCTTTGTCAATTGCATGTAAAATACCGGATAGCCTAACCCATTGGTAGGCGTTTAGTATACATGAAAATTGAACCAGTGTTGGAGCAAAGGCTTTGACCCTCAAGGCCAAGGCCAAGGCCAAGGCCAAGGCTTTGACCCTCAAGGCCAAGGCCAAGGCTAAGGCTTTGACCCTCAAGCCTCGAGGCCAAGGCCAAGGCTTAACCCTCAAGGCCAAGGCCAAGGCCCTGTTTTATGAAATGACCACTGATATAGAACTAATTATAGTCACATGAGTGTCACATCATCACTCAAGGGCGGATCCAGAACACAATTTGGGGGGGGCAAAGAAATTTTGGTCCCCCCCCAAAAAAAAAGGTGGGTCAAAAAGTTACGGCTTGGGCTTCGGGGCCCGCTTAAGAGCCCCCAAAAATGTTTGGATTCGAGATGCTCTGTGGTGCGATTTGAGGCAATTTCTGACCATTTTAACCAATGTTTTTTTGGAAAAGATGGTGGTATACTCATTGCCTGCCTTTATTACGACGTCACATAAAAAAAAATGGTTTCGTTTTTTTGGGGGGGGGGGGCATGGCCCCTTTTGGCCCCCCTGGATCCGCCCTTATCATGAATTGCTCGTTACGAAGAACAACATTTCTTTAATTGCAATCAACATCCTCGCATAGGCCTACACCGTTTTATGACTGCACTGTATCTATTAAAGTATAAGCTCAGGTCTTCAATATGGTTTAACTAAACAAAATAATGATTTACTTCTATATTGACACACAATTCTCCCGAGTGTAACAAAAGGGGGATCCAAGAAACTGATTTGGGAAATTTTTATTTGCTGGCCCAACATGGTCAGAAATATCAGCATTATCTAAAACAGATACATGTAAATCTTTAGCACTTATCAGGGAGACATATACAACCTATCAGATCTATTCCATAGTTATATGCAATTAAAGTGATCATCTCATTAGCCCCACAGGTGTATGGAATATTTTTGCAGCAAATCTACTACAATGGTAACAAAATGTGATGCTACAAAAGTGGAAGTGTGCCCAACACACAAATCTATAGGGTGCTTCCCTCCTCCATGGTAATAGGATTAAAATGGTAACAGCAAAATTTCGAACAGATTTATCTGGAAAATGCAAAAATCTATGGGCCTTGAAGAGCCTTGACTCAAAATTGCAGGGCCCTGAACCCTCAAGGCCAAGGCTTTTGCCCTCAAGCCTCGAGGCCAAGGCCAAGGCCCTGAAATCCAGCCTTAAGGCAGCCTTAAAGCCAAGGCCCAGCATCAACGCACTACATCACTGAATTGAACAATAAATTGTTAGTATACTACATGTAATCGAGTGAGGAAGTCTTTTTTTCACGGTCATCTCAACATTTATTTCTACAATGTAAAGTAAATTTATTAAAGTATACAAAGGGCTAATATCCGACAGATATGTGATAAACTACAAGAATAGTAATTGCAACACATTGAAAAAGGGGAATTAAGGAGGCATGTTCAAAATAACTCGTAAGTTGACGCCAGGTTAATTCTTTTAGCTTATTACAGCTGGACAAAATAATGTGCAACTTGATGTGTTCTTGGACAAAGATACTTGTGACTTGACTTGTTTTTAGACCAAATGACTTGTGACTTGACTTGTGACTGGACCTAATGACTTGTGACTTGACTTGTGACTGGACCTAATGACTTGTGACTTGACTTGGACTTGCAAACAATGACTTGTGACTTGACTTGGACTTGCAAAAAATGACTTGCTGCCACCTCTGGTATTCAATATATGCGAAGTTTTAGCCTGAACTATTTCATTGCACTACGAAAGCTATACAAAAAAATTGCCACAAAAAGTGAAGAAAACCTACCTAAATTATTGTTAATATTTTATCGCTCGATAATTCTTTAAAAATAATGGAAAATTCAGGTCATGCGCGCCATATGCACAACACTAGTCAAGACGGGAAACTGGCCAAAACTCAGTAATGCGTGAATGCATGTGTGGCCAGCGGGCGACAGACCTTGTTTTTACGTTGGACAATTGTGGGGAAACACACTGCATCGTATCACTCCAAATACGAGTAGTGCCATCTCAAAATGAACTCTTGAACATGGAAAATACATACACAGACAAGAGAGATCAAGTTCTGTGAATTAACTTGCAAAAATTTTCTTTCTTCATCAGTGTTTTCTTGGCATTTTTAGGATGTCGAAACTGACTGACCAGTTGACAGTGCACTGCACAGCCTGCCATGCTATGCGCTAGCGCATAGCTAGCTATGCACAGACTGGTTACCAAATTTTCATCATGTCTTCCAAACTGGTCCCTGCGTGGCGCACCGCTGTTGCTTAAGCAACATAAAGCTGTGGGATACACGGTTCCAGATTTCGGACCCGAGGGGAAATCTCGGTCCCAATACGCGGCAAAATTAAAATGTTAAACAGTATTGGGCCCCGAGATTTTTCCCATCGGGTCCGAAATCTAGAACCGTGTATCCCCGAACGTGTCCTTAAACAATATATGACACTCAATTACGCGGGTACCATTCCAGACCGCAATGTCGCGTTGTGGAAAACTCCGTTCAAGATTGAAAAAAAATCAATATTCAAACACAGTTTTTTTATCACTTGCTGGGTTTGCTCTTACGAAAACACATGATTCAGAGAGATCACAACCTGATTATTTATAAATACAAACCATTTTTTAAGTTTGGCAAAACTCATCTTCAAAGTCAAATTTGTCATGAAAATTATCCTTTCCTCAATGACCACCGAACTGGAGCATCTGTATTTAAGTTTAGATTTTAAGCTGATACGCATTTCTTTGGTTTTGGGGGTTTATTACATCACAGATATTCTTATGAACAAACTCATGAAAATTGAAAAGCCCCTAATGTCAATTATTATCGATAATTTTAGGTTTTAGATCGTCCCTCTGTCGCAGGTCACCCCTCATGAATTATGCATTTTAATTGACCTGGATGTAAAACTGGCACATGCGCACAACTTCACGTCGCTTTACACACTGACCGAAACAGCGGTGGGCGCGGCGCGGCAGGAACCAGTCATCACTGTATTGAGCTAACATTTCTCACGTGTTTATCGTCCCCGCATCGAATTGCGAAGTATTTTTAATAAGATGGAATTTGTACATAAGATTCAAACCAGCCAATCGATCCCGTTAGCTCGGTGATCTAGTGGTTAGACATCGGCACATGAAAGCAGGAGGTCATGGGCTCGAGTCGTATCAGAGTGATATTTTCCAACTTTCACAGGAGGTAACACACTGAGTCTGACTGACGCGCGCGTACGCAACACGGTTGTTATGGGTGCGCGCGCGTAAGGAAGTTTTGAAACGACATCGTACAGCAGTGCAGTATATATACTGAGGATGTTTACGAAAAATGAGCGTAGATATACGATTTATTTTCTTTAAACACTTCGCCCTTCGCCATATTTACCTTTCCTAAACCAAGCATCTTTGTAATTCTGGACACAAGGAATGTGTAAACGAAATTTCCGCTTCCTCCATCAGGTAAAAATATGAAAACATTGTTGTAATTTGTTTCGCTACGGCAGCAGAAGTCCAAACCTGTCGAGATCGTACGCGTACACAATGAAGACGTTGTCCAGCGCAGCCTGGGCCCGGCTGTGGTGTATATAACAACGCTTATTGAAGAGACATGGTACCACGAATAAGCTAAAATATGGCCCATGAATATGAACACAAAAAAGTCTGGAAATATCGCTGAAAGAAAGACACAAAATTGGAGCATTTTAACTGTTTATTTTGTTAAAAAGGTATTTATCGATGGGAATAACAGTGTGAGGAGCCGGTCTTCACTGCGTGATAATGACCGGGTGTGGGGGTAAGTGGGTGACCGCTGTTAATGGACCTCAACTTCGTCTCGGTCCATTAACAGCGGTCAACCCCAAACCCGGTCATTATCACGCAGTGAAGACAGGCTCCTCACACTGTTATTCCCTTATGCATATTCATAATCTTGCCCAAGCGCACCCGCATAATGCATACATTACAATGTGGCCGCCATTTTGAAATCGCATGGAGGGAAATTTTCAGGACATTTTCGTGGGCGATGATGACTGAATGTCATCTTTTGGCCAGATGGATGAAGATTTTGGGATAAAAGAACGTTTTTTCGAAAAGGTATGAGTTCCTCTACGACTAGGAACCTCAACTTTGAAAATTTCTGTCCTGGATGAAAAGATAATCTCGATCAACATCGGTAGCAAAATCACTACATCAGAGTTCAGCCTTTAGGGGAGCATTGGCGGTCTGGCCGTACTAAAGACCCGTGAACGTGGCGTTGTATACAACGTCACGCTGTTGTGTATTTTTTAACCTAGCGAAATCAATCCGCCACACAAAATTCCATATGGATGTTGAATACTCACCTAGAAATCTAAATTTGCCCGTCCGATTGTTCAGGCTGTGTAATTTCGACGAAATTTGCCATCAATAAAGACCCATACGAAAGTGTAGAAATTAGATTTTAACCTGACAAGTGACCCTGACAAATGACCCCTGATGAGTACCCGTGCAAAATTATGGGAGCCCTCTGAGCTACCCGCCTGCTTCCTGTCACTTGGAAAGATTGACGGCTGTTTCATGTCGCAACCCCGAAAAAAAAACCCGTAGACGATTGGCTGCTCGGCTCATCTCGTGTACGTGTGCGCACACGCACGTGGGCGCACGTGCACCCGCGTGCGGTGCGGTGAGAGAGGAAAGGACTTGAAACTTGTCTAAAACGATGTCTCTTTTAGCTGCGACAGTAAACAGCCGTCGAATTTACAGAAACAGGACAGTACAATAAAACGCAATGCGCATTCGTCAGTTGGGAGAAAATGGCAGCTAGCAGGACTTCATGAACCGGGGCCAGAATTTTCCTCAAATTTCGTCAAATGCAAGTTTTGACGTACAATTACAAACAGATTTCAAGACAGCTTCATATTGTGAGTACTTATTACATGGGCAAAATAACGTCCAGTGTGTGTAACGGAGGGAGTCAGAGGGACAATATTTTGCCAGGTTCGAAAATAAACAACAGCATGGCGTAGTTTACAAGCCACGTTCACGGGTCTAGCCGTACTACAGAGCTTGCGATAGTACTGTGCGGCCAGATGCAGTCGGGCTTAAAGGGAACATACATCATTTGCTTTTGCTGTAATTTTCAGAAATGGATGGAATTGGGGGGTTGGAAATATATAGCAAATATAGTTACACTGACTTTTTTGAGGTTTTGGGTTCAAAAATGCTATAAAAACCAACAAAAACGATCATTTTCCTGTAGTCTGGTTCCCTGACTCCATATAAGAAGAAACAGAGCAGTTTACATACATTTGGGAATTGTAAAGTCAGGGAACCAGTTTAGCTGGCTTGTACCCGTTCATAGGTGTGTTATCAATTGCAAACAAGTGCGATGGCCAATGGGGGCCAGTATAAATTGATACAAAAATACGACTTTTCTTGAAAATGACAGTATACCAGGTGCCATGATTTTACAGGATGCTTTACACTGTCATTCACTGAAAGTCCAGCAAGGTATTTTAAAATGATTTGGTAGTTTTATTTTTTGATGTTGTATTTTCCCTTTAAAATGTCAGTAGCGCGCACAAATATGAGCGCCGCGTAGCTTTAGTTTAGGAGGTCTGACTAGCCCAGGTGGACTCCCTTTCCTCCCTACGTAACGGAGGGAATCCAGGGTATAAAGTGCTCAAAACCGGGCGAAAAAATGTATGACCAATATTTTCAATATTTTTACCTTGATGGAGAAGCCAAATTTTACGTCTTAGTATTCTATGTGTCCTTAACTATTGGGCCGCTGGATTTAGAAATTCCATATGCGATGCTGACCGACCTTAATCAGGAACATAAACTCTAAAGCAACGTTAAACTTGTATGTGTTTGTAGACTCTTTTCATCAGTTTCTCACCGCCGAGTCTATTCTGACATACGTCCGTGCAGCGTGAAGTCTGGTTCCCTAGACCTGACAATTATTCTAGGTGCTCATATCATGCCTGGTCTGGGAGCCAGACTATGCAGGGTGAATATGGAGTGCGCATGCGCAATTTGCTTAGTAACCACCCTCATAAGCACGCGCACTTACTTGAAGGCGCGGTTGCTTATCCAATGACCGAGCATGTTTTCGCGCCAGTTACCAGAAACATGTTTCGGCTTTGGTCGTTGGTTGAGCGTTTTCGTGACGTCGGTTGGCTGGAGTGACGTCACTGCTCCAACCAAAACTAAACAAAGGAGGGCGCTAGCGTGCGTGCGCGCTTTCGTGCGCACGTACATGACGTACGACTCGGGAATAAAACTGATGAAAAGAGACTACAAACACGTACAAGTTTAACGTTGCTTTAGAGTTTATTTTCCTGATTAATGTCGGTCAGCATTACTCCTAGAAAGGTCTATGAGGCTCCACGTAGTGGAGCCTCATAGAGTTAGAACCCCGCAAAATTGTTGTCAGCACAAAACACTAATTAAGTACAAAAACGTTCATCCCAACCAAGCTTTTTCCCACAAAACCGCTGCACAGTTTGCTCCTAAACTCCATACAATACCTCATGACATACTCGCGTTATGTGCACCAAACAAACATCAGTGGATTCTGTCAGTTTTTCGGCAAAAATGATGGGGTTCTAACTCTATGAGGCTCCAAGGAAAAATTTGGCTACCCGATCACCACTTTTTTCAATTAATTTTCTAGCGCCAAAAGTTACATCTATTATGGTTATTCCCTCCACCTTCCCTCCTCTACTCTTACCCTCTCCTTTCCTTAATTTCTATTTATCAATCAGTCACTCACTTCATCGAGATTCGCACCTCGGACGCTTGCTTGATACACGAGACTCTTAACCGCTAGGCTGCGCACGATCACTGTTGCAATAATCAATCTTTGGACGTATTTGAAGTATCCATTGAAATAAACTAAATATTCATGAGAAAATCAATATTCATAATGACGTATTGCACTATCATTGGCCGGCTCATGCGACGTCATGGTTATCGATGTCATGCATATAACGTACCGCTGTTCCAGACACTTCAATCAGTTTTGACCGGCTGCTTCAACTCAGATCTGCACTACATGTGCATGCAAAATGTGCTCTAAAAACACATTTTTACTAAAAAAATTTCGCATGTCCACTGTTTCCTGGATTCATCGTGGTTGAAATCACAAGGTGAGGTGATAATTTGGATGTTTGGCGGCAGGTAAGTGGTGATCGGTTAGCCGAATTTTCCCCAATAGAGGACACATAGAAAATGTAGGCGTGAAATAAGCTTCTGTAACGAGGTAAAAAGTAACAAAAATCTGGTCCAAATTTTGGGTGGTCTTATGTAGAGAATTCTCATCCTGGACGTTAGTCGTATGATAGTGGATATTTTGCCAGAGGTAATGACGGCAAACTAACGTTTACTAAAGGTTTGCTGGCGGCAATCCATATCAACAGAGGGCGCTGTACTCTTTAAGATGTATTAAATTCCCACCAAAAGTTGTGTAGCACAATTGGTGTAGTGGTTAAGCAAAAGCTCTAGTGAGTGAGCGGGATGAAGTGTTTTCTAAGAAAATGCTTGTATTTTTCTCACTGCTCAAATTGACTTTGATGACATGAAATTGCTATCTGGGGGCTTGTTAGTCAATACAGAGGAAAATTAGTGAACTTCGTATATGGAAATCTTTCCCTCTGGAGGATTTTTTTTAAAAGGGAAATAAAGTCCGAAATTATAAAGTAGTCTGAATCCCATCTTGTGAATACGAGGTTACAACGATAATATTGGCATGGAGCCAGACTAAAATTTGTCACCGGAAAATGTTGAAGTACAAAAAAAAGGCAGTGGATATTTTGCCGGAGACGGCAAACCTTTAGTAAACGTTAGTTTGCCGGATATGCACTGAACATGCACAGTTACTGTTTTTTTGTACTTAAAAAACATTTTCCGCTGACAAATTTTAGTCTGGCTCCATGCCACTATTATCGTTGTAACCTCGTATTCACAAGATGGAACTCAGACAATTTTATAATTTCGGACTTTATTTCCCTTTTAAAAAAAAATCCTCCAGAGCCACAAATCTGAAAAAGAAAATGTGATACTCTGCAATAAAATGTTTGAGACGGAAAGATTTTCATATATGAAGTTCACTCAACACCCTGTGTACAAACCCTATGAGATTGGACTGAAAAATTCTGTTTTCTAAGAAAATGCTTGTATTTTCTCACTGCTCAAATTGACTTTGATGACATGAAATTGCTATCTGAGGGCTTGTTAGTCAATACAGAGGAAAATTAGTGAACTTCGCATTTGGTAATCTTGCCGTCTGAGACACATTAAAATAATAAAAGAAGAATATTCTTATTTATTTGGGGATGATTATAAGATGGAATCGTCGGTGAAGGGCAAAACCTAATTTAATTTAATTTATTTGGGGATGGGAAAAAAAAACTTAAAAATGTGGCGGCAATCGGATTCGAACTCGAGTCATCCCGCTCACTAGAGCTTTTGCTTAACCACTACACCAAACGTGCTACACAACTTTTGATGGGAATTTATTACATCTTATAATTCAGCCCTATCTTAAAGAGTACAGCGCCCTCTGTTGATATGGATTGCCGCCGGCAAACCTTTAGTAAACGTTAGTTTGCCGTCATTACCTCCGGCAAAATATCCACTATCCAAAAAAAACAGTAACTGCGCATGTTCAGTGCATATCCGGCAAACTAAACGCTTACTAAAGGTTTGCCGTCTCCGGCAAAATATCCACTGCCTAGTCGTATTGCAATGAAGACTTCATCCAACCTGGGCTAGAGGTCTGACGATAAAGGAACGGGGGGAAAGATTTCCATATACGAAGTTCACTCAACACTCTGTACAATTTACAAACCCTATTGAGAGCATGGAGGAAGGAATTATTCCTTCCTCCATGTTGAGAGTGGACTGAAAAATTCTAAGTGTTTTCTAAGAAAATCCTTGTATTTTCTCGCTGCTCAAATTGACTTTGATAACATGAAATTGCTATCTGGGGGCTTGTTAGTCAATACAGAGGAAAATTAGTGAACTTCGCATATGGTAATCTTGCCTCTCTAAAATTGTGACGTCACACGAAATGGTGAAATTTAACTACTTACCCACACTGTCACTGCTGACTGTCTCCTATAGTCAGATAGTGCACAAACTTTTGCACGATATGGATACCTTAAGCTTGGGGACTCTCAGTCTCATACACAGTATTGAGAGTCCCAAATTTTCGGACTAATGGAGGACCAGTCGTGCAGTCTCATGCTGCGCCGGTACGACAGGGCGCCCGCGCCGAATATGCATGTAAACGCGTCGCTCCGGCCGGCCGGCCCGATCCCCTAAAATATAAAGGACATATACACTCATCCACTAGTCCAGGGTGACCGTAAGGTCATGGCTAAATTCTGCTAAATGCACTTCAAAAATCTGTCAGATTCATCAAACATCTGCCAAATTCTCAAGAATTGCTCGAAATACACTATAAACACTTTAAATCATATGCAGATGTTGTAATATTGCCTTAATTAATGTTCAAATTACATTATTAACCACCTATAGCCACATAAAAATAATATGGAATTGCATAAATTTTGGCATCTAGACCAGACAACCTGTCCTATTTTGCAAGGGTTTACTTGAAAGGATTAAAGCTTTTGTAAATGAATGTACCATTTTTTGGGCAAATTTGCTGTTTTTTGTAAAATAACCATTTTTGCGGAATTCTGCCAGAAATCTGCCAAAAAAATCCATTCTGTAAAATTTTGTCAAACTCGTTTTTTTCGGAAAAACCTGTCAAAGTTAGCCGAAAATCGGCTAAAACGGTCACCATGCACTAGTCCAATATTAGGAATCCGCCGAAACTATGTAATAACGCCCTCTGTCGTCCAATTTCTAGTATCGTTAACGCTTTTACAAATTCGGCGATGCTCAGTGATTTCGCTCGTAAACCCCTCCTCCCCCCCCCACCCCCGCCCTGTAAAGCGAACAGGACGCTGGGACAACCTCGTCCCCAGTGCTTACTTTATTTCCAACGTTGTTTCCAATAGACCTTTCTGCGCTTGGTTTGCAAACTGCATTTTTGCAAACCACGGCCTGCAAAACTATGGAAGGTCCAACACTGCAAAAATGAAGAACAGTTATTACCAAATCACCAAAATATTATTTGATACTTGAAAATACAACATTTTCAACAAAGCCACAAAATAATTCCTACATATGCCTTTTTACTATGTGTTGGTGGCGTTATGAGGACTTTTTTGGAAAAATATGTTGCCAACCACGGCTTCAATTTATGCGCTTACGGCAGCCCATACAACCCTGGATAGGAAACTTTCTTCCTGCATCCTGATTCGATACCGCAATTGGCTAGAAATATATTAATATCGTGTCTTTGGTGTTGTTATTCACAACGTGCAGTTTGTGTTTTCGCGATCATTCGTCCACGCCTTCTCGAAAATATTCATTTCCTTTCCAATTTGTTAATATTAATATGAAATGTGATACTGCATGTTGTATCGTTAAGATCGTAACAGTTTAATTAAAATAAAATCATGTTTGGTAACTCACGCCCAACCTCGTCCCCAGGGTGTCGAGCAGTACGCGCCCACCACTACCTGCTCTCTCACCCTGGTATTGGATCATTTGCATGTGCAAGATTTTTGAACACGTATGCAAATGAGGAACAGTCTGGTGCCTGGATATGCGTTACACATTAGCGTTTGTTTTTGTATGAGGTGTCTGGGGTAAAAACAGAGTCAATTCGTAGCAGCGCGAGCACGGCGTGAGTTACGAAAACACGATTTTTGAAATCAAACTGTTACGATATCTTATCGAGACAACATGCAGTATCATATTTCATAATCATATGAGCAAATTGACAAGGAAATTAGTATTTTCGAGAAGGCGTGGACGAATGATCGCGAAAACACGTACTACACGTTGTGAATAATAGCACCAAGTACACGATAAAAATCCATTACTGGCCAATTATTGCGGTATCCAATCAGGATACAGGAAGAAAGTTTCCTATTCAGGGTTTACTATTGGAAACGCGGTTGGAAATAAAGTAAGCATCGCAATCATTCGTCCACGCCTTCTCAAAAATACTAATTTCCTTTCCAATTTGCTCATATTAACATGAAATATGACACTGCATGTTGTCTGGATAAGATCGTAACTGCTAACAATTTACTTTGTTTTTACCCCAGACACCGCATACAAAAACAAACGCTACTGTGTAACGCATATCCAGGCACCAGACTGTTCCTCATTTGCATACGTGTGCAAAAATCTTGCACATGCAACTGATCCAAAACAAGGGTGAGAGAGCAGGTAGTGGTGGGCGCGTACTGCTCGACACCCTGGGGACGAGGTTGGACCGTTCGTGATTCGAAACGGAGCCTGAGCAAGTGACGGGAATTATAAATTTACAACACAGATAAGTTTTACAGAATTTCCTACATTATTACGCTTTTCAACGAATAAAAAACATCTCTGGAATAAAAAAAGCATAAACTGGAATAAAAGAGTAATGAACCAGTCTATAACGGCCGTTTCAGACCTTGCAGAGTCATGACCATTCATCTCCATATACACAGACTGGATAGGACATCGCGCCGTGTTTGTGCACGAATGCGCGGCCGAACAATGGTGGCGCGTTTACCGTCAGACGGGTAAACGCGCATTGTGCATTCACTTTGTTTACTTTGGAAAATGGATTATTGAGTGAAATTTTTCTTACAGAAGGGAGTTGAAGCGTTCCTCCAAAACAATCTCTAAAAAAAATAACTGAACGAGGAAGAGTTACCCTCAATCCCTCCAAACAGCTTTTCCACACTTTCTTGACATACACTTTCTTATTATGTATTTTCGAAATTCAAGAACCCCCCCCCCCTTTCCTTTTCCCTTATTTTTTTTTAATCCCTCCTCCTCCGAAAAATGATTGTAAGTAAATTGCCATTTCATTTTTGGCACATTGGTCATTAGAGCGCACTGAATTACTCCATCAACGAAATGAATAATTGTATTAATAATATGCTAAAATGACATCATATTTTTTTAACTGAACACTCACACGAGAAATTGTATGGAGATTCATTCAAATGATTGATATATTTATTAAAAAACGTGAACATACACCAATTACATTCTAAAAGGTAAAAAGTAAAAACTTCTTCCCGTCCCTAGATTGATCAGGGAATGATACGTTCACCTCTTGTGATATTGTGTGAAAGGAGATGAATCAAAAACCAAAATAGTACTATACTAATTTTGTCAAAGAATAATTCAAGCTACGCACGGTCTTGTTTATAATTAAATGTTTAGCTATACTTCTGAAAATAAATATAATTACTTGTAAGTGTAATGGGAATCGTTTTTTGTGAGCGAATATGACGGTGTATATGGCTATAGCTGGTTATATCGACGTACACTATTAGTTATCTTGCGAGCGCGAGTGGAACACGGAATAATGTAGTGCGTCTGTGTCCCACATACCACGAGGCCGAAGGCCGAGTGGTATGTGGGACACAGACGCACTACATTTTCCGTGTTCCACGAGCGCGAGCGCGATAACGAATTTATCTTCAAGCAAACTTGACGCACAGTAAAGTTGGAACACGCATGCTGTGTAACCTACGCCCTGCTGAAGGACACCACTAGAACTAGTAGTAGTACGAATATTTGTGATTTCATATACTGGTGAGCACTAGAATATTAACAGACAGTACACCAAAGACAAGTATGACAACTGTAGATGCTGAAAACAGGAGAAAGTAAAAGCGAGCCGGGAAACGTGTGTGACGATCCTCTTTGGACGCGTGACGCAAACGCGCAACTCTTGAATTCACAGTGAATTGTGCAGCACTAATCGCGTCACGTAGGCTTAGAATAGCGCAATACGCAGAGTGCGGTATGGACCGTGGCCGTGCGGTATGGTTATATGTAGCACGGCTTGTTGCCATGGATCGACCAATCAGGATCGAGGATTCAAGTTTGCTTGAAGATAAAACATAATTTCAAACCGTAAAAGTACTCATTGCTTTCTTCATCATACAAACTGTCGATAATGTGACAGTCATCTTGGGAGCTCATAAAAATACTTGCGTTGAACTCCACAACTTCTTTCCAAAACCAAAATTAATCAATGTTAACAGTTCCACATCGTAAAAATTGATTAAGTCAAACGCTCAGATGCTATATCACATCGCATGTTCCATTCAGTGGATGATACAGTCGATTCCATTCCTCCGTGAAGTTCTCCATTTTTGTCCGGCTCGGTCCTGCAGCTGGTGGTTTTTGCTATATGGCTTTGTTGAAGTTCTTTGTTTGATATGAAGGTCAATCGGCCAGTTGTGCAGTAAGTTAAGTGCAGTAAACCATCTCCTCGTTTTCTCTTTATAAAGAGAAATAACAGAAACATTTCGGTAGGCGTTAAGCCAAGGTAGCTCTACTGAGTGGAGCGCTGGAACTTCGGTACCCTCCGTGCAAGTTTGTATGGAGGGTAGCGAAGTTCCAGCGCTCCACTGAGAAGAGCTACAGCCACGGCAGACCTAATTCAATCAGATTTTGCATATAAAAGTTATAAAGGTTATTCGAATAAACTATTTTAAACAAATCAACTTTTGTTTGCCATTGCCGGGTGAGGCATGCACGTTTAGGCCTAGGCCTATGTCTTTAAAAAAAAAAAACATGGATGGCGACCAGCATGACAGGTCTAGATCGCATGGAATTTGAACAGAATATCTCGCTAGCTACCACACAGGATTCCATCCCCTCAAACTCAGAGCGATAACACTACCGATATTTAACAGTTGTTGACTGATGTGATGTGGGGTATGACGTTTTGAACACCCGAGGGACGCATAGCGCCCGAGGCGAAGCCGAGGGTGCTATGCGTCTTCGAGGGTGTTCAAAACGTCATATCCCACATCACATCAGTCAACAACTGTTTTGTCATACCTCTGTCTTGATGATGTATTTTACTTGTTTTTCTAAGGGGAATTAAGGGTGGCAAACTGAAGGAATCTTTGAAAAATTTTCTTTCAACATATAGGGGTGTAGGGGCATTAAAACAAGCTTAAGTTCCGGGAAATTTGGGGTAAAGGTTAAGTTTAATTTAAAAAAATATCTTATCCCCTGGCATATTTTATAGTGGTAGGGACAATGAATAAAAACCTGGTTTGTAGTGACAACGATGCAGACCCTTAAAAGAAAGAAATTTATAAAAGGCTAAATCTTTTATTTGTTGTTTGGAGCGGCTCAAAAACCTTTTTTGGGGCGGAGAATCTGTGCCTCCGGGCTCAGCTGACATGTTCAATGAGGCTGATGAGGATCGTATACGAAAAAACTAACTGTGTCAGCTCTGCATTTCCGAAGTTCTGAAGGCCTAGGCACCGTTACTATAGTCAGTCAAAACGTAAACATAATCTTAATGCCGCTCGTCGCTGGCCGCCAAATTAAAGTAAATATCGTCTGCAAATGCACTGCTCCCTCACTGCTATACATTATATTGTGGAACGGGAAAGTACTGCGGGGTACCAGTGAGTACAATTATAGTCTGGTTTAAACGCGGTCCGCGCATAATGGTTTGGACTGTGGGGCGGGGACTAGTCTACATGCATGTGATATCACAATGTGATATACAACGGGAGTGTGCCATGCATATTTATCGCCCGGTCAGGTGATCGTCCTGGGCCAATGAAAATACAGTATAAAGACAGAGGTATGACCATATAATTTGCTATGTCATGTTCCTCCATGCCATGTTGTATAGGCCTCGTTAAAAAAACAACTTACTTGCGAATAATTGTCCTATTCTTCAACGCTCCTTACTTCCCGACTCCGGCAATCTAATGCTGCGCACACCTTGACTATACTCCTCATCGATTTTGATCAATTTAGATCTCTGTTTCTTTTATTCTTTCAAAAATGACAAAGAAACCGAAGAAAACCCATTTCATTTTTTAATCCTCCGATCGAAAGTGAACACAACTCGAATGAAACGCGGGCGCGGACGCACGTTCGTACGCGATGTCCTATCCAGTCTGTGTGTACGGAGATCAATGGTCATGACCGTGATGACGCGCAGGTCACAGGTCAAGCAAAATCCAACCAATTAGAGCGTAAATTTATCAGAGTATCCCAGCGTCAAGGGCCAAGTTCGGGCAAGGACCATTGGTCGACTAGTGGTTGATTTGTGACGTACCTTACGCCTGCGCACTAATAGCAACGTGCGAACGTCTCTAGTCAAACGGTGGTCAAAATTTCATCGCAAAACTTTTGGATCCATATGCGCGCGGCATATCTGGTATGGAATGTGCACAATTATATGGGAAGTTTTCGGATAGCATTTGCGCACATTGTCTAACTGCGGTCTTAAACAGCTGCAGCCAGATGCTTTATACCTAGGTCATAGGCCATTTCCTTCACAAGATTCTGTGAAGCTCATCAGAGTATCCCAGCGTCCGGTTTGAAGGGCGGGGATACGAGCGAAGTTACCGGCGTAGCAAACAAGAACAACGTCTAGCCCCTAGACTATTCTGCGGGCTGAGTCAATGCAATTTTTTTGGTACAGTACGCGCAGATTCTGCCCCACTGCGCGTGCGCCTTGAGATTCGCCCTTTCGTGAAAACGTTTTAGTGCAAGCGCCTGAAATTCGCCCTTTCGTGATATACGCGCTATTGTATTACAAAGTATTACAATGTATTTAATTACTGCAAATTTATAAATTCCATAGAGTGCAGAAATTCGCTCCTTCGTGAAAACGCAAAACGGCACTTTTGGCAAATTCGCCCATTCGTTAATCAGGTTAATTAAGATTTCAATTAATTTTTTAAAGTAAAGCCTCACCAGGTAATAGATATTGATATATCTAATTATCTTCACAATTTTTTTTTTTTTAGAAAAACGGACGATTCATGAAATTCGCCCCTTCGTGAAAACGGTGACGATTTTCAACGGGTTCACTGTGCACTTCGAAATAAAATCGGAAAATCACGCCAAAAAATAATGTTTCTTCTAATTTTGTACCAGGTAAATAAACTCGTGATTTATGAACGGGAGTGTTTAGAACTTCATGACATTTCACTTTCCGTGAAATTTAAGTTAAATTAGGCCCACTTTTGCCCTAGCTTGGCGCTATCGATATCAGGCGAAAAATCACAGTGCGCCACGTTAGGGGCCGCGCCACGTTGGGGTACCCCATGGGGTCATGGGCCAAGTTTGGCCTGTTGCCATGTAGGGTCCACTGTACTAATTCAAGCCCCATTGAAAACAGTGTAAAATCAACAAAGTTCAGGGCCAAGTAACATGCAAGCCAACATCACTGGGGTTTCTGAAACAAAAATTAAATGATTGTCTTGTCTTTCATCTTTTCATTTCTTTTCAATTTTACCTACATTAGCCAATTACATTTTTAAATATTCACACCCAAATAAAATCACCTCCCGAAAAGTGATAGCTCCCGAGCCTGCATGTAGCCATTTTAGGAGTGGCACCCTTCCACTTTCACAGGCAAATAGGACCCATTTTTTTCATCCGTGATTTTATCAAGCCTGCCCTCAGATGGAAGCCCCAAAACCAGGGAGTTGATCCTTGGGTATATTTAAACAATTCCACCGTTTTTAAAGCCAAACGGTCTCCGTTTTCAAAAGAAATTGTGGGGGCACTTTTTATGCTAATCAGCTGGCGTAGAAATTCTCGCTTGAATTAGTTCAGTGCACCCTGTATTTCGATGAAGATGAAGAAGATGGTGCGTCAACAATACTTTCAGTGGCTGTCGTCTAGCTGTTGCATGAATCGCGTCTCTACCCTCTGTTGTACCTTTCCAGTTCCTCGTTTACTGGGAAACGAACTTCGTCGTGGCCGGATTCGTGTTAAATTGCCTGAAATTTGCCAATATTATAACATCTTTATGTGACTGTAGATTGTTTATAATGTAATGTGAACCTTAATTAAGGCAACACTACCAATCAGCATGTGAGTTTGAGTGTTTATAGCGTATTTCGAATAATTCTGGGGAATTCGGCAGATTTTGGATAAATATGACAGATTTTTTATGTGTATTTAGCAGAATTCGGCTCTGACGTTACGGTCACCCTGCTGATATCTGGGGCCGTATTCACAAAACGACTTAAGTCATAAAAAAGCAAGCACCCCACTTAAATATGCGACTTAGACTAGTTTTACAATTTAAGCAGTATTCACAAAGCATTTTCACTAAGCGCCCCCCACCCACTTATTTTCATGATCTGAGTGGAGTGTGGTGTCTTAGTCAAGTGTCAAGGGTGTTAAGGGTGGCATGGCGGCTTTTTTCCTCCTTTCCGTTGGTGTTTTATTTTTAAATTTGACTAAAAAAGGGTAGAGGAGGTAGAGGAAATAACGAATAACGAAATAAGAAAAAAAAAGCAATTAATGTTGATTTTATAAGATGACAACCCGTCGACCGATCGTCTGATTCGATTCGTTGAATTTTTTGATTTTATTATTTGATTTTTATTTGCGGGACGGTACGAATGTAATAGCATGCTAACCAATGCCATGTAGCGCATAGTCCGTACTTTACTGCCGAACAACTGTTATATTAATTAAAATTAACTGTCTTACTTTCCAGCGCGTAAATCATATATCAGATGGATAATAAATTGATAAATAACTACTTGTAGTTTAGTTACAATCTGTAACTGTAAAACTATGGTAAATGGTAAATAACAATGAGAGCATACATGACAGCGATGCATTGAGGTGGACGCGCGCGTGACGCGAATAGGATTTTGTGTATTAAATTGAATTGAAACTGCGTCTGATAATCACACATACGCGTATTAAGGAATGTAATACAAGCACGCACATGTTGCTGCTGCGTAGCTGATGCGCGTATTTTGATATTTGACGTAGAGTTTTTGATTTGACTTTGAACACTGACTGTAAGTTGAGCACTAATATAATTGGGGTGGCAGTTGTTTCGTGATGATCATATTGTGTCCCATAAGTTATAAGATACTAGTCATAGAGTCTAGCTAAGTTATAGTTTGCGTTTAAGTGCCCTGGCGTTTACTTCTGTTGCACGTGGAGTTATTAATAGTTCGCTGCAGTATTGTTGATGTACCCTAACGTGGCGCGGCCCCTAACGTGGCGCACTTTGATTTTTCGCCTGTAGTGCCTACCTAGAGCAAAAGTTTTAACTGAAATTTCACAGAAAGTGAAATTTCATCAAGTTCTAAACACTCCCGTTTATGAATCGCGAGTTTAAGTATTCGTTACGAAGTTAAAAGAGAAAATTATTTTGGCGTGATTTTCCGATTTTATTTTCAAGTGCAAAGTGAACCCTTTGAAAATGCCCCGAAAAATAAGAAAATAATTTTCTGACAAACATCTGGCTGGGTTTGTAAGTAAAGATAATAATGATTGATCAGAATTTATCAAGTTTACAGAAATTCTTAAATTCTAATTTGGGATTTTCTGAGATTTATTCAAGTGCGCCACGTTAGGGAACACTCCGCCAATTTGTGCCCAATTTCCGGACGCGACCGTTTTTGCATTTCGGATTAAATTTTATGAAACCGAAATTGTTCACAGAGGTTAAATAGCAAGCATTTAAAAGGTAAAAGTACCAGTATTTCACTGCATGAATTTGAGGTTTATCAACAAAGAGGTTTGGCAACACTACACGAGGAAAGTTGGGTAAGCTTCGAAGTGCGCCACGTTAGGGAACACGACTTTATATCCAGTGGCGGTTGTAATTGTTCGACTCAGACGATAACCACACACGTTAGTGGAGCTGTTTACATGAAAGTTGAAAGGTGCTTTTCCTCGAGTTTTACAAGTAAGATCTCGTAAAAGAGAACTTGTTTGTTGACGAGTCCGACACTGCCAATTTAAATTTCGTTTGTATCAAAAATAACAGGAGATGGTGTCCGGAAATTGGGCACGAAGTTTGTGGAAGGCCTACGGGATGCTACGCGTGTTAACTAGAACTGCGGCCAGGCCCAGACTTCGGTCACCGATTTCTGTTCGGTCTATTTTCTTGTGTTTTTCCTCACATAGGCCAGTTACACTGTGTTTTGTAATTCTTTTCATTTTGTGGTTTATCGATAGTGGGCTTCATATAAACACGCTTCCTTCTTCTGCACTTTTTTTTTAGATCGAAGTGTTGAAGCGCCGTAGGACTACAGTCATGACGGTCCGGGGCTCACGGTCAACCACATGCCGTCACTGCTGCGTCAACCACGGAGGAAGGAACACTTTCTCCACGGGTCAACAATGAGCTGGCGCAACGGCAGAAGGCAGAAATCCGTGGGTTTCGGCATTGTCGCCATTTTTATTTTGTGCCGTTACTTTGCCGTCATTGTCTTCATATTAAACCCAATTATTTTTCTTACCAAAATAAATCTGCAATCTCTCTCCACAAAATATTTTCTGCCAACTTCCAACATATTATGTCTTCGGTTATAGCCCAATGTAAGTAGCTGAGCAGTTGAAGTGTTATTGAAATTATTATCCCAAACTATACACAATCGACCTGGGCCTGTTTTATGACTTTTTGTGCCAGTTTTGTAATTTTTTGGCGGCCTTATAGCAAACTACAGTGTTTCAACTAAAGTTTTCCCACATATGACGATTCCTAGCAAAATATTTAAAAATTGCATGTTACAGGAAATCTATACATGGAGCTTCAGGGTCAATTATTGCTCTAGTTCCAGTTCAGGTGGGTTTTGTTTGGGGGGGTGGGCGGGGGCAGCTCTATTTTTTTTACAAACCTCCTAAGAGCCTTTTCGTGTCTGGGACTATTGGTTTTTTTTTGGGGGGGGGGATTTAATTTTGTACTGCAATTACTCTGCCAACATCAATTTTCCCAGGGATCTTGACACTTCCCAACAAAACTTTCATTTTGACTGTTACAGGGAAATCTACCCAATTTGTTTTAGCCTATGATGCGGGATAGAGTTCTTATTCTGTATCTCTTGCACATGCATTTCCATAGGACTACCGTATTCTCAACCAATTTACCCTTGACTCTTCCCCAAACCCCAACATAGGACCTACCCGATCATGATCGAGTAAATTATCTTGTCAGGGAATAAACTGCTTTGTAATGTAACATGTCAAAAATAGTTTAGGCTAGCTGCAAAATACGTTGAGTGACTACAGCAAATGTGTTTTTTACCTACCAGGAACGTGGCGGCGCCCTTCCTCATTAGCAGCTACTTCCCCAACCTCGTCCCCAGGGTGTCGAGCAGTACGCGCCCACCACTACCTGCTCTCTCACCCTGGTATTGGATCATTTGCATGTGCAAGATTTTTGCAGACGTATGCAAATGAGGAACAGTCTGGTGCCTGGATATGCGTTACACATTAGCGTTTGTTTTTGTATGCGGTGTCTGGGGTAAAAACAGAGTCGATTCGTAGCAGCGCGAGCACGGCGTGAGTTACGAAAACACGATTTTTGAAATCAAACTGTTACGATCTTATCAAGACAACATGCAGTATCATATTTCATATTAATATGAGCAAATTGGAAAGGAAATTAGTATTTTCGAGAAGGCGTGGACGAATGATCGCGAAAACACGTACTGCACGTTGTGAATATATAGCACCAAGTACACGATAAAAATCCATTACTATCCAATTGCGGTATCCAATCAGGATAAAGAAAGAAAGTTTCCTATCCAGGGTTTACTATTGGAAACGCGGTTGGAAATAAAGTAAGCACTGGGGACGAGGTTGCTACTTCCCGTTTTACTTTTTTTTTTAGCTGGGCTGGAAGGAAGGAACAACAGACAGATTTGGAGAAAAACAAAAACACGAAAACCAATCTTCCCCTTTTGTAACAAACATAACAAAAACGAATGATAAAACAACCCCAACAAACCAAGTGCTTAAATCGCGATTTAAATCAGTGATTGTTTAAATCAATGTGATTTTATTTTTAAAAAAATCCCCCGCCCAACACTTATATCTGATTACAATGAATGTCTCCGTTTTCACTTCTGAGATGTCGTGAACTTGGAAGGGGCATAACTTTGCCGATGAAGTATTCAATTACAAAACTATTTGTGACTAGCCACCCAAAAAGCCTGTTATTCACAAATATTAGTCGACCCTCCCCAATTACACAAATCCCAGGTGCGCAAATTAATAGGTTTTTTTTATATAAGGGGTAGGCCTAACAATTTTGGGAAAATCTTAAAATGGCCATGTTTGGAACAAAGGTAAACCGTGCAGTAAAAAAACAAGAAGAAGAAATGGCCCTGGCCATAACCGATGCAATGAAAGCCACCGTTACTAACCACGTTATGGTAAGGGTCCCCCAATATTTTGTGAAGACTGCCCTGTTCCATTGAAAGGCCCATTTTGCACCTGCTCCCCCCCCCCCCGCCCTAGTGCCACTCTTTTGTTAAAAAGTGTTTGTTTGTTTTTTCTTTCTGAAATTGTACCCTTTTTAAAAAAAAAATAGTGCCCTTTTTGTGCCAGCAGCCTTTATGAGTGCCTTTTTTACTTTATTAAATGTCGCCCCGAAAAGTGCAAATTATGTTTACTCGTCGGTTTTCAACAGCGCCATCATCGAGAGATGGTACCAGCCCCCCCCCCCCCCTTTGATTTTACGGAGGCCAAGGTGTCTGGAGAAGAAAAAAAAACGTGTCAATATTTCAGCACGGATGTGCAAGTATCTTTTCAAAAAAAATCTCCCCCCCCCCTCCCAACCAAAAGACCTTGCTACGCCCCTGAATTATATTATTCAATTTTCACACGCTTTTAACAAAATAACTCAGTTCTACAGTTTGAGCAATGAACACCTCTTTAATCACCGGGTCCAGAATATTCGTCATTACAGATCGTTCTTGTCTAACCTCCCGATTGGAAGCATTCAGTTATTTGTCTATGATCGATTCGACGAAATTGATTTCTGAATAACAAGGTTTGGTATAGGCGAGACAAAATTCAATACTCCGGGACAAAAACGTGTGCTCACTGTTTGAATTTGCTTGAACTGAATTTGCTGACGGACGAAATTAAACATTGGAAGTGCACTTAATCGATGTTGCTGGACGAATGTAGGTTTCCAAGCTATTTTTATTTTTGTTTTAATTCAAATTCAACAACTTAATATTCAATTGTCCACAAAAAAATTCACACGCTTTTATACCATGGAGGTATATATGCTTTTACGGAGACCAATTTTGGTCATTTATACCATTCAATTTTAAAGCGAATTCAAGCAATGAGCACGTTTTCGTCCCGATATCCCGGAGTATTCAATTTCGTCGACGCGTTCGAGTCTACGCCAAACTCGAATTCCTTTAATTGATTTATATGAGGCGAATTCGATGAATTCGGCAACATCTTAATTTTTAGACGAATTTGATCTGAAAAGACGAATATTCTCGACCCAGGGGCTGAGGCGGGTAGACTGGAATGCACCGTGGCTGTTTCGGGCACGCATAGGCCCAACAATGAATGATTGTCTACGTTGGGCGAGATCTCCACTGGAAGATGTTAAAAGCGGTCGTGTCTTGTTTTGTTTCTGTTACGAAGCAAACGTGTGTTGTTCGCTTAGCACAATACACGGTATGTCAACTGCGTGAATACACACGTGGTACAGGTGATACTATGAATAATAGGCTAAGCTGGTGCATACTTTCTTTCCCAGCTCGTATGCAATTCGATGCAGGATATTCCTGCCGATACCTACCCCCAGTTTAGTTTACCGCCATTCGTTTTCCGTGTTTGCATGTAGTGTTTTTATCTTCATTTGGATGTAAATATCACTTTTCTCTTTCATTATAACCTGTTCAATGTTGGATCTTATTGGTGAGTTTTTGGCCTAATGTTTTTCTTGATTTGTATTTGTTGTTTGACGAACAGCCTGCATGAGGCGAACGTTACTCGAAAACGCGGCAAACGCCATCTTGGATTTGAATATGAAATCGATCATCAACACATGTGTTTATCCCTTGGACCTCTTGGAAGGATTTCACGGTCATCGGAGCCCTCATAGTGCCTGGTGTATGAAGGATAGAACATCTAACATCACCGACGCGCTTTGCGCATAATTGTCTAAAATTAAAAAAAAACCTGTCCCAAAAAATCAAACCTTATGTAAGTATTAAAATGTAGAGTGATGGGAGTCAGAAAATCACTTGGTGAAGAATGTAGGCCTTTGTGTACTGCGGTATCCCGACGCCACTTCGTTGGTTGTGTACAACGTCTGTGGAGAGTTGCGTGCAGTTTCAGAAAAAAAAATTCCAACAAAATCGGATTTTTTTTCAGACTCAGATTAATGACTTTTCAAAAAAAAAAATTCTGCAACGACTGACCTTATTGTATAGCCCCATTAATGTCATCAATGTACTGGACAACCTCCGTAAATAAAGGCCACACTTCCACAATGTACAAAAACATGTCGAACTTTGTCAAATTTTGATTTTCACATTTAGGCTTAGTTTGTGGGTTTTTTTTTTTTTGCTTTAGAAGCATACCCGCCCTCTTTATAGGCTAATCAGAAAGTGCTGCCTTTTTCAAATGTTTTTCGTGAAATTTCCAGATTCCTTTGCACACGTTTGCGTGTCAAAATTTCAACATGAAATTTCACGAAAATTAGACACCTGAAAAAGGCAGCTTTAGGGTGTTTGTGTGGGTGTGTGTGTGTGTGTCCGGACAAATCTTGTCAGCGCGATAACTTGAGAAATGCTTAACATATGAACTTCAAATTTGGTTTGTGTAGTGTTCTTGGTAATCCTAAGAACCCTTTTGCATTTGGGGCCGAAAGGTCAAGGGTCAAGGTCACAGTGACTAAAACACAAGAAATTTTGTCAGCGCGATAACTTGAGAAATACTTTACATATGAACTTCAAATTTGGTTTGTGGATTGTGGTAATCCAAATAGGCCTATCGCATTGGGGGTCGATAGGTCAAGGGTCAAGGTCACAGTGGCTAAAACAATAAAAATCTTGTATTTATTCTGAGATCATAGGGATTAGGGATTAATTCATATAAAACCTACAGAAGACACTGATGTTGTCAATGAACGTTCCATGTGACCAAGGTACATGTAAGTTGATGTTAAAAGAGTGGTGTTATGTCATGGGAACAGTCATGGTTGCGGGGCATTTGTGTTCGTAAACACACCTGACTTGGTGTTTTTTTAAAGCGCTGACCATGGAGCCAAAGAAGTTTTTTGTGGTAATTTGTAAGGGCTTAAAATGGACACCCAAAATGAACAGTTTATTCCTCTTCGGTAATGTTCATGCTTACATTCTTATTTGTTGTTGATCAAATAGACTCTATTAAGACACACTTGAGAGCTTTTTGTTACTGTAATTCCCTTTGGGGTGCAGAAGATTGTCCTCCAAGATGCTATGCAAATGGCCTAAAGGCTCTAGGTTGATGCCTTTGTGCAGAAAGAAATGTTTCACATTTTATATTACAGGTATTCACCAATCCTTTTATACATTGTACCATGTTCTCAACAGCAGTTCTGGTTTCTTTGAAGGTTGATGACATGTTTCATGTTTTCCTTCGACCCTTCAAATGATTTGAAATTTAGACAACGGAACTCGCTGTAGATAACGGATGTAGTTTCCAGATGCCAATGGATTCGCCATTGAATGATTCATGTCTGTTCACCATTTTTGCAATGACTAACCTTTGTTGAGATGATATGAAGAAAAGAGGGGTGCCAGGTTGCAACAGTCTTTCCCGGAACATGTTTAATATGTAAGACAGTTGACGAAAAATTAAAAGTAGGTGTAATTGCAGTTTATTTTAATCCTCCAAAATATTGGCTCCACCAGCGACGCAAACCGCAAGCACTGTATTATAATTTTTGCCAATCACAGTCATTATTTCTCAAGTCTTTTTAATTACTGTTTACCGTATTTTTTTGGGTATGAATAAATATCGTCAAAGGCTGAAGTTATAAAGCCCTGTGGTCATGTTTATTTTTTCATTCAGACTAAATTCATTCGTATTTGTGTCGGACTTTTTGTTGAATGTTATTACATCATGAATCAGAAATACTTTGTAGTTTTAACCCCCCCCCCTCCAAAAAAAAATTGTAATTTAATAATCAATAATACCCTATTAAGAAGTTCAGAAAAGAGCAATACATGTACATGTATTCTAAATGAAAATTTAAAAAAGGAGGAAACATTTGCACTGAGGCTGGGAAAGGGCTTGTAAAAATCTTCCTTGAATTTCAATGGGATGGAAAATTTGTTATTTAAATTAATGATTGCAGCATTAAAAGTCACCCCAAGTTCCTTTGTATTGAGTCTTGGCTCTGTAGAGACCCTTTTTAGCAAGCAACAGCAATAAAACAATCTTCCCCATTGAAAATGTGCACAATTTTCCAATGCTGATCAATAGAGGGCGCCTTTTTTGAACTGCTGATTAAAATGCAAATATTTAAATGATTAGTCACTTTGGGATTGTGGATTTTGGTTTTTCGGATATGGTCTCAGCTAATAACCTGCAAAAAATCACTTAGTTCTGAGGGGTGCGCCAAGAAAATCACTTTCTGAGCACATTTTGCAGCCATGCCCCGTGGTCTATTCAGTTCACCGGGCATTCTTTCATTCACTCAGTCTTGTGTAAGAATCGGCCGATACTTAATTTATAAATTTGTATCATATTAATTTACAAGCTGATTTACCCGATCATAGATCGGGTAGGGCGTAGTGTTGGGGATGACAATTTGGGGAGTTAAATGTAAATGGGGATATAGTTAAGGAGACATGCAGTTATAGAAAACCAATTTCTGTGGTGTGATCCGAGGCAATTTCTGACCACGTACTAAAACCAATTTCAGCATAAGATCATCTTTTAAAGTTTTGAGTTTGGAGTAATTGAATCAGCTATATGTATTCTGAGCAATAGAATCATTGTTGTAGGATACAATTTTTATTCGGTGCAGAAAAAGTGTGGCGGGGGGAACCAAACAATGTCCCCCGCTTTAAAATGGGGGAGGGGGGGGGGGTCCCCCTGTCCCCCGTCGATTTACGCACATGATAATTATGTACCATGGCACCCGTCTGTAAATGTTCCCGTTGGTCTGTTAAATTGGCTTTTTGTGAGGCAGTCGCATTTGGAAAACGCAGTGAAAAGGTTACCGTAGTACACAGGCGAAGGCTGATTGTACAGTTTTGACAATAAACCATAGTGCAATAAAACGTAAAGGTGTCATTTGAAATGAAAATGTTGAGTGTTACCATAACATAACAAACGGTCTGAATAATGGAGGAAGGTCATAATTAGGTTTCAGTATTGGACTCTTCAACAAACGTAAACTTGAACTTCTTACAATTTGCGAGACCGTCTGCGAGGAAAAAGTCGATTTAACTTTTATTGAAGTTGGTTCAACCATCTATATAAGAGCAAGTTTTACTCGGCCTCTGAGAAATGTTTGCTCCTGAAAGGATCCGAGACCGCGGTCTCCCGCGACACCAAAATGGCTCCACGTCCGTGGAAAAATGTGGGTGACTTCCGCCGGGTTGGACACTTTTTCATCGATTTTTTTTGTGAATGCATCGATCCTACGTTGACCCCAAACAGGCCCCCGAAATTATAACACGACACTGAATTATACGTGGCGGGCAGCGAACTCACAACGCTGAGCTGGCCTTGGTGGCGGTGGAAGCATGGAGCTGTTAACACATTATGGAAGCAACAGCACTCTATCACGCGACGTCACATGCTTGCGCTTCAAATAGCGAGCACCGTAGACCCAACCTCGTTTCCAGGGTGTGTAGCAGGCTGCAGTACGCGTTGCCATCGACGATTTTACTCATAGCTCGGAAGTACTACGCAGTGTAGACTTTCGATTGGTCAGACCGCGCAAGGCATACTAATGTGTAAGTCCTTCTGAGTATTCGTTGCACTCGGCGCAGGGGCGGCAAGCGAAGCATATGAAAGAATATGGACACTTGATGGCCACGCACCATGGAGAAAAAATATTTTACCAAGGTCACCCCATGCTACCGTTTGGTAAATTCTTTTGCAAAACAGCCAAGTAGAACACGTAAACGCAATCCCTACGTCGAAGCCGCTGACCTCGCACAGTCTAGACACGCAGAAAAAGCCAGCACAGGGGGCGGCCAGGCAGTCAACGTGAAAGCGCACACGACGGCAAATTCCTGCGCAAAACGCAGTCACGAAAAATCGACGAAACGGATCGCCGGTCCGTACGGGAAAATAAGGACGACCCGAAGCGTCCGACCCGGCGGAAGACACCCTCCGCATTTTTCCACGGACGTGGAGCGATTTTGGCGCCGCGTGAGCCCGAGGTCTCGGATCCTTTCATGAGCAAACATTGTCTCGGAGGCCGAGTAAACTTCTCTCTTATATATATAGATTCATTTACTTGATCCCACTCTGATTTGGATTGACTTTGAAGCATAATTAAAAGTCGTGTACCTTAATTTCTATGAATTGACATCCTCGTTTCCCCGCCTTGTTAATTGCTGGTTGTTCAATACACATCCCTCTTGTTTTGGCTAATTGTTTGTTCTTCCCATTTAATTTGCATTTGCTGACGTACTGGGCTTTTAGTTTGGTACTGTGTCCACGCGTAACAATAGGTTTTGCCCTTTACCATCGTATGAACACTGTATACTCGGTATATGTTTGCTAATTGCTACCGAGTGAAAGTTGGAAAATATCACTTGGGCCGTGGGACATATGGGACTCGAACCCACAACTTCGTACTTTCCTGTACGGAGCTTGCGAGATCGGTTGGCTTGTTCGAATCTAATGAACTTGTAGCAGCGAGTACCGCAATTAAACTAATGAGATGGAACTTGCGTCGAGGTGATATAAATCAATAGGTTTTGCCCTTCCCCGACCGGGGCCGTATCATAAGTCCGGACGCCCCATAGGTCCGACGCCTATCAGGCGTCGGATTTGTAGCCCCACCACACCCCACCCCACCCCATCCCAAACACAACGGGTTTTATATATTTTTGGACAAATTAGATTGATACCGAGTTTGAGGTGCGCTGCTTATAGTCTTGATGGTTTCATAATGATTTTCCACTTTTCAGCCGTGTCCATCATTGCCAAATTGCCCACAGTAGGCCTATGATTCATAAGATGGACTTTGCGTTAAGGTGACAATATTGGGTCCGTTGCCCTTCACCGACGTATAAACACTGTATAATTATGGATTTTACTCATAACTTTAATACATATGGAGCAACTTTTGAGACATGGGGACTCCCACCACAAATCCTGTAGCAATGCTACATGCTACAGACTGGTAACCTGAGATTGCACATGTAAACAAAGGCGTATTAAAAGTACCACCAGTGTGTGAAGCACCAGTGTGTGAAGCATTTGATTTGTGCACAAGTTAATGGTGTAGCACTTTTTTCTTCCTTTTTGCCCTTTCATTTACACGTGTAGCACTGTGAAGCATTTGATATGTGCCCAAGTCAATGGTGTAGCACTTTTTTGCTACTTGGCACAGCCCCCCTTTTCGCCCTATGCACGTGTAGCACTGTAGCATTTAATCAGGCGCGGTTCTACGGGGGGCTAGGGGGGGCTGTAGCCCCCCAAAAATTTTGTCTAGCCCCCCCAAAATAAATTCCGTAAAAAAAAAAATGCATTAGCAAAAAGAAGGATTGTGATGTACATGCGAACGGTCTCCCCCTAAAGAAGAAATAGCCGTGACAAGGGTGCATTAGTTAATATAGTGTGAATGATTTTAGGATTTTATTGGCGCTCCCCATTGAAAATATGGCATGAGCCCCCACCCCACCCCTATTGATTTTCGGAGGCCTAAGTGTCTGGAAAAAAATAACCGGTCTACATTTCAGCACGCCTCCCTGAAAAAATCCGGATCCACCGCGCTAGCCCCCCCAAAATATTGGTTCTAGAACCGCGCCTGCATTTAATGTGTCCACAAGTCAATGGTGTAGCACTTTTTTGCTACTTGCCACGGCCCCTTCCTTTTTCGCCCTTTCATTTACACGTGTAGCTAGCACTGTGTAGCATTTCATTTGTGCACAAGTCAATGGTGTAGCACTTTTTGTGCTACTTGGCACAGCCCCTTCCAAATTTCGCCCTTTCATTTACACGTGTAGCATTTAATTTGTGCACAAGTCAATGGTGTAGCACTTTGTTGCTACTTGCCACAACTGCCACTTCAGCACAGTTAGTGTGTTTTATATTACACCTGCACCTGGGGCCAATTTCATAGAGCTGCTTAAGCACAAACTTTGCTTAAGCACAAAAACGTCTTGCTTTAAAGCTATAGTCCATCATTTGTAATTAGTGCATTTTTTTCGTTTGAAGCAACAAAAGTGCTCAAAATCTAAAGAAGGGTACTGAACAACTAACCTAATGAAGTTTCAGGATCAGCTGTATATTCCGAGAAAAACAGCATTCTAGGATCTCAATTTCAAATCAAAAGTTGCTGAATCATGTTTTGAATTGCGCCTGAATTCAGCGTCCGAGACACGTTCTCGCTGAGCCGATTGCAGCTACGCGATGTTGCGAAGCGATCCGACGAATTAAGCAGCCGCGCGCGCGTGTGCGTCCTGCCAATGATTGCACGCGCTTCGCCGAATAACAAAACGAACTACAAATTTATATTTTCCTACGGTGCGTCTTAAGAAGCACCGTTGGAAAGGCCTTCTTTCGTTGATTACTTCAAAATGACAGCTTGCCAGAAAGAATAATTTCACAGGGAGTATAGTCCCCTTACCAGTGGCGTAGCCACCAGGGGGGGGGGGGCGCCCCCCCCCATGAAACCTTGTCGCCCCCCCCCCAGTCGCCCCCACTGAGATTTTGAGTTTCTAAAAAAATTATCATTGATCTACATGACGCCATGGGCGTCAATCCTGGGGGACAGGGACACGTCCCCCTCCCCACACACACACCTTTTGAAGGGTGGGGGACACAATATCAAATGTCCCCCCTCCCCCAGATTTTTGAACTCGTGTCTCATTTACAGGACCCTATTATGTACTACAATGTATTTTTTGCTTAGAGAATATTGGTTAAAGTGGTCAAAAATTGCCTCAGATAGCACCACAGAGCATTTAGAATCCGAAATTTTTCGGGGCCCTTAAGCGGGCCTCGAACCCCACGCTTAAAGCTCAGCTTTCTGGTAGCTGATTCAATGACTCCAACCCCGAAAACAATGTTCAAAACATTTTCGTGCCTTTAGCTAAGAAAACCTTGAAAATTATGTTTAAGTTATCTTTTGTGCTAAGATAATTATTGGTTAAAGTGGTAAGAAATTGCCTCAGATCACACCACAGAGCATCGAGAATCCATTTTTTTTTCCGGGGCCCTTAAGCGGACCCCGAACCCCACGCCTATAGCTCAGAATACCGATAGCTGAAGGAAAAGGTTCATAATCATTACTCCAACCTCGAAAAGGATGTTCAAATAATTATCTTTTGCTAAGAAAATATTAGATAAAGCATGGAGGAAAGTGGTAAGAAATTGCTTCAGATCACACCACAGAACATCTGGAATCAATTTTTTTCGGGGCCCTTATTACGGGCCCCGAACCCCACGCCGTAAAGGCTTCGCGCTCGCATCAGTTCTGATCAAGGTTTGTCCCCCACCCCCCCCCCCACTTTTGAGAAGCGATTGACGCCCCTGCATGACGCCCCCCTCCCCATGAAAATGTTCCAACCCCCCCGCGCCCCCCCCCCCCCCCAACTGAAAAATTCCTGGCTACGCCACTGGCCCCTAACTATCTTTCAACCAAGTATATTTTTCAACAATAATTACGCCAGCTACTGTTCGGATAGCTGCAAATGATGGACGAGAGCTTTAATGTTACCTGCCAAAACTCCATGCGATTGTTATGCTAAGTAAACAACAGCTAAATACCAGTCACAAGCAATGTACATCAAATTAGCAGCCTAATTTTACTAAGCAATATTTTTTTCGTGCTTAAAGCAAATTTTCTGCTTAAGCAGCTCTATGACCGAACGGTGCATTCGAATAAATCTTCAACCTGTCACCCGACTTACTATTTCGTGTAGCATGTAGCAGTGCTACAAACACAGACCTTGAATTCGTTTGTCTCAAAACTGGTTGGGTATAATTACTTTATTTCGTAAAGAGGCAATCAATTTCGCTTAAAGAGAATTCAAATAAGTACGACTAAAGAAATACGAATAAACAGATAAACTGTACTAGGCAACTGTTTCGTATCTTCACTTTAATTCAGGCAAACCTTGTTTTCTTTATTTATGCTTCCAGTAGACTTTACATGGGGCCAATGAGGTTTTTTCTTCTTTGTTTCTTCTTCATTCTTTTTTTTTTGGGGGGGGGATCTTTATTGGTTAACTGACCAAGACCTAATTTTGTATTGTGTTTGAATGGGGTGTTTCTTTATGTTTTTCCTGTGTTTTTTTTTTATTGTTTATGTTGTTTCTTCCTCAACCATCAATCTGTTGGCGTGTCAGACATCTTGGCATATATGTTTGGGTATGGTTGTACCACTGCATGCACTTCACTTGGGTGATGACATCAACGCTCTGGATGGCTGCTTGTTGAAGGAGATCGCACCTCCACTACTGCATGTTCATTCCTGCTTGCTGGGCAGCCTGTCTGTCTCCGACACGTTGTTGCCACTCAGGTAACCCAAGGATGCGTTTAACTGCAGCCTTGAATGCAGAGTGTGCCATCTCCGTGCTGTTCAGGAATGGGGAGTAGGGAGGGAGGCGCTTCAGCTGGATCATTGGGTTGGCACCTTCAGGGAGTTGGGCTCGCACGTGAGGCCTCGCATTGTCGTATATGAGGTAAATGGGTTCGTCGTCTGGGAAAACTGCATCACACTCTTGAATTGTGTCCGCAAGAAACTCCTCGAATCTCTCTCGCGTCAAAGTTTCGAATGCGATTCGGTGGTGCACCAAGCCTACTTCACTAGAAACAGCGAAGGTGACATTGCAATTTCTCCCTCGTTGTCTGTCGACGACTCGTCTTGCAGCGATCCCTCGTGGAGCTCTACCCTGGGAGCGTCGAGTCCAGACGTTATAACCTGTCTCGTCAATGAAGACTAGATGCGCCAGAACACCATGCTGCAGGAACCACTCACCATACTGGACGCGTTGATCAAGAACTTCAGGGGAATTTCTTGCATCAGGGACGTCCTCCACTAGTTTCAGTGTAATCATCATCCCATCCAAGGCCCTGGCTATGGTGGCAGTAGAAACCTGGGGCTTCTCTGGCAGATGCTCACTCAGACTAGCCTTCATTTGTTGAAGTGTCAAGACGGGATTAGCGTCAAGGATGCCTTGCAGATGGTTTCGCATCTCATCATCCATCTTGCTGTGGGTTGCTCCTCCTCTTGCCAGCGTCTCTCGCCTTCCAGTCCTCCAATATGTTGCAACAATTGATCTGGCTGTGGACTTGTTGATGTTCAAATTGACCGCAGGCTGCTCATTTGCCGAAATTGACCGAGAAAACCTATACTATAGTGACCTACACCGTAATGATGTCAGGGCACTGACATTATTATTAGGACATTTCCAAATGCAATTGTACTTAAATTCATTTTTGATGCGCATGTATAACCAAGGGCGGATCCAGAACACAAATTTTGGGGGGGCCAAAAAAATTGTGGTCCCCCCAAAAAAGTGGGTCAAAAAAAAAATTACGGCGTGGGGTTCGGGGCCCGCCTAAGGGCCCCGAAAAGTTTTTGGATTCTAGATGCTCTGTGGTACGATCTGAGGTAATTTCTGACCACTTTAACTAATGTTTTTTTTTGAGGAAAAGATGGCGGTGTACTGTACTCATTGCCTGCCTTAATTGCGATGTCACATAAAAAATAAAAAATAAAAAAAATGGTTTCGGTTTTTTTTTTTGGGGGGGGGGGGGGCATGGCCCCCTTTGGCCCCCCCCCTGGATCCGCCCTTGTGTATAACGCCATGTTATCGATAATAATCGTATTGCTAACAACCTCGTCCCCAGGGTGTCGAACAGTACGCGCCCATCACTACCTGCTCCTCAGCCTGGTATTGGATCACTTGCATGTGCAAGATTTTTGAACACGTATGCAAATGAGGAACAGTCTGGTGACTGGATATGCGTTACATTAGCGTTTGTTTTTGTATGCGGTATCTGGGGTAAAAACAGAGTCAATTCGTAGCAGCGCGAGCACGGCGTGAGTTATGAATACACTTTCTTTTTTTTAATTAAACTGTTACGATCTTATGGAGACAACATGCAGTATCACATTTTATATTAATATGAGCAAATTGGAAAGGAAATTAGTATTTTCGAGAAGGTGTGGACGAATGATCGCGAAAACACGTACTGCACGTTGTGAATAATAGCACCAAGTACACGATAAAAACCCATTACTAGCCAATTGCGGTATCAAATCAGAATACAGGAAGAAAGTTTCCTATCCAGGGCTTACTATTGGAAACGAGGTTGGAAATAAAGTGAGCACTGGGGACGAGGTTGTATTGCTAAACCAACAGATATTTATTTTGTTGGCGTCACGGCTTTACCCGGCCGCGATATTTTTTATTACACAACTATCTGGGGTACCTTGAGCGCTTTCCTATGGGGAATGGTTAACATAAACAGGCTGAAGTGGAGGCTACTGTTTTTCAACTTGGTACGGATTTTGGACTTATTTCCCTCTTAAAAAAAAATCCTCCAGAGTCTCGGATCAGAAAAGAAAAAGAAAATTGCTGCTTCACAAGTAGTATCCGTCTGAAAAATAACGTTTCTAAGATAAAACTTTGACTTGTTGAAAAAAGGAGCAAAATCTGACAGGGCAGGGTCAGGATTCGATCTCGAGGCCCCTGATCATTTACTGGCCTACTTTACCACTAGGCAACGGCGGTGCTCGGCAAAATCGTGCAATTCCTAAATTATATGCTTTCGCACATGTGAGAGAGTATACGCGCGCGCGCGTAGGTAAAATGTTACAGGGATGGTTACAGGATTGTAGAGCGCCAACCTCGTCCCCAGTGCTTACATTATTTCCAACTGTGTTTCCAATAGTAAACCCTGGATATTAAACTTCATTCCTGTACCCTGATTTGATATCGCAATTGTACTTGTATCGTGTACTTGGTGTTGTTATTCACAACGTGCAGTACGTGTTTTCACGATTATTCGTCCACTCCTTCTCAAAAACATTCCTTTCCTTTTCCAATTTGTTCATATTAATATGAAATGTGATACTGCATGTTGTCACGATAAGATCGTAACAGTTTAATTAAATAAATCGCGTTTTCGTAACTCACGCTGCGCTCGCGCTGCTACGAATTGACTGTTTTTACCCCAGACACCGCATACAAAAACGAACGATAATGTAACGCACATGCAGGCACCAGACTATTTCTTATTTGCATACATGTTCAAAACTCTTGCACATGCAAATGATCCAATACCCGGGTGAGGGAGCAGGTAGTGATGGGCGCGTACTGCTCGACACCCTGGGGTCGAGGTTGGTAGAGCGCCTCTACCTACAGGTGCACACCGGTAAATAGGCCTAAATCAATCCGCCGAGCTCATGAATAAAAGTTATACCTTCAAAATATTCTATATTAGAGAGTTCTGTGAGCCATAACATTGGGGAATTGAAGAGATATGGCAATGAACCTCTGGCCCGGACTTGGGGCTCCCAATTCTGAGCATTTTGGACACAATTGGGCTTGAAAGTGGCGCTATTTTGCCATGTTGTGGAGGGATCGTTTTTCAAGATGGCTGCCGTTCCGCTTTGGGGGAAATAGGGGTCGTCTTCTTTGGGCGAGAATTTCTTGAAAAGTCAATGGTCAACCCACCAAAAAAATTTAAAAAAATTGAAAGACGACATGTCGATCATCATTTTTCTGTGCAGCTTAAATACCTGTGAGAGTTCGGAGTATTTTTTAAGAATTTTGAAGTATGGGCATTTAGCACTAGTGTCTGTTGGAATTTATTTGCAGGGTTGCATCCCTACAATCCTATAACCTTGATTCAAGTCGCCTGAAAAATGGTCACCCTGTATTATATAACTGACATACAGATCCTAGTCATTTGATTGGTGGAACTCACATCACATGACATTCGTTATTGCTCCCATTCACGTCGCGGCTCAAAAAGTATTACTATACCTCATACATATTCATGATCGAGAGCCGAACGTTCACTGGTCAATTCACCATCACGTGCCAGATGTTATTCTTGCTGTTTACCAAACGCGCGCGCGAGGATTCACGCACATTGTAAATACGCATGCGTAGTAGACTGTCGCATGGGTTACCCGTGCGACAGTCTACTACGCATGCGCTTTACAGAGCAATTGAGGAACTGTCGCACGGGTGCAGTACGCACGCGCGAATATCGCACAGGAGAGATGCATGGTTGCACGGTTCGCGTAAATGTTAATTTCCAGAGCTCAATGATGCCGTACTGGAGAAAATGTATAGACCGTGTAAAGATGTCTCCCGTACAAAAGAAAGTTGTACACATTGCAAACAACTGTATTTACAACTGTAGTAACTGTATTATATTGCAAACGAACCGTAGTAATTGAACTAGTAATTGAAGTTGAATCTTTTGGTGAGCTGTACAAGTTTCCCCGAATTTTGTTTTAGGTGCATAATAATAAAACAAAATTCGGCAACTGAATATGTATGAGATATAGTAAAACAAATATAACATGGTTTATTTCGGGTGGACAGTCGATATAAGCTCCCCTCGGTATTGGGAGTTGACAAACTAGTTTCCTCGGCTTCGCCTCCAATACCTCGGGGAGCGAATATCGACTGTCCACCCTCAAACCATGTTATATTTGTATATTATAACACCTCACCCACAGATTCTGTGTCTTGATTGGCCGAGAGCGAGTCACATGTTACTTTCTAATTTTGCTATCTTTCTGTGCACGGCCAAAAGTACTATGCGCATGGCAACCAAAGTACTATACCATTAGCAACCAAAGTACTATTTCCACGGCGCGGTATTTGTGTGCAAATGCATGCTGGTGTGTGCGTTGCGCGTTGTGCGTGGCGCGTATTATTCCAAAGAGAGCGCGCCGCAGACTTGGGTTCAAACATTTCGTGAAGGGGTAGTTTTTTAAGAGAGAAATACATTTTCCACCAATTTTGTATTGAAATTGAAGTTTATTTCAGCTGTGTTCAGATTTAAATAATTTAAAATATTAAAATCAAGCAGAATCTGTGGGTGAAGTGTTATAAAACAAATATTGAATGCTTTATCTCGTGGTGAAGTAAAACTAGCTTCCCGAGGTGATCCATGGATCATTCTTTTTTCCCTCGGCTTCGCCTCGGGAAAATAGAATGTCCATGGATCACCTCGGGAGGCTAGTTTTACTACACCACTCGAAGCATTCAATATTTGTATACTATCCGCCCAAGGGGAATGGGAAATACTATAGACCGCTTGCAGACGCGTTCGATAATTGACGCGCTAAGGTGAGCGACGCCATGTTATGGGACAAAATGTGCGTGAATTGATATACGCCTGTCCCACAACATGGCGTCGCGCGCCTTCGCACGTCGATTATCGAACGCGTCTGCAAGCGGTCTATTCAACAGTTAGGATCATGACGCGGTATTTGTGTGCAAATGAATGCTGGTGTGCGCGTTCAGCGTTTCGCGTAGCGCGTATTGTTCCAAGAGCCAGCGCTACAGCGTTAGGTTCAAACATTTTCGTGATGGGGTGGTTTTGAAGAGAGAAATAGATTTTCCTTCAGTTTTGTATTAAAAAAAGTTCAAATATATCAAATGACAAGGATCTATATGTAAGTTAGGCCGTGTCCGAAACGGGCTTCCAGAGCTACGGCTACGTCTATTGTCAGCGCGTCCCCGCGTATTTTCAATGGGCGCGGACCTAGACCTAGCTCTAGACAGTTGATTCGGATGCAGCCTATTATAAAACAAATATTGAGTGGCTTTAAATTGTGAAATGAGAGGAATATTATCGCTCGGTAAAATCTGGACATTTCCAGTTCACTCGGCTTCGCCTCGTGAAATGGAAAAGTCCAGATTTTACCTCGCGATAACATTCCTCCCATTCACGCTGCGCTGAGCCACTCAAGTAAATAAAATATTCCCCCAAGGCGTTTGTAGCGCCCTCAGTCGACAGTCAACAACGATATTAATAAATCATGTAAATAGACGAAAACCCGCCTGAGTCGAAAAGCCGGCGCAATTTTCGTACCAAGATCAGCCTGGTCAAAAGACGGCCGATGTTGTTGTTGGTAAGTGAAATTCTCGTAAATTTCACCATATCGTGTGACATTTCAGGGATTTTGGAAAGAGTGAGAAACGTTAACCTGATTTCGTTTTGCACACGTTTTTGCATAGGGCTGGACCGGACTTACATGTACATGACCTAGCTGGAGTTACCCAGCCCCGAGTTTTATCATTGGGTTGTCATCTAGGGCTGGAGCTAGTTTCTCTCGTAACCGATAGTATAGGCAAAAAAATTTGGAAAATGTTGAATTTTGTCCCCGTTACACACTAATTGCAACTGCAACTCACCCCAAACTTGCCTAGAATAACCATTACACAGGTCCTTGAAGTAAAAAACGATCCACGATGAAGATTCGGCCTACAATCATGACAATTGCAGTGAAAAAAGGAGGAATAACCGCTAACCTGACAACCTTACAGGCATGGCCAGGACTAGACCCGTGAACGTGGCTTGTAAACTACGCCACGTTGTTGTGTCATTTTGAACCTGGCGAAATTGTCCCTCTGACTCCCTGCGTAACACACACTGGATGTTATTTTGCCCATGTAATAAGTACTCACATATGAAGCTGTCTTGAAATCCGTTTGCACGTCAAAACTTGCATTTGACGAAGTTTGAGGAAAATTCTGGCCCCGATTTTCCGGTTTATGAAGTCCTGCTAGCTGCCATTTTCTCCCAAGTGACGCATGCGCATTGCGTTTTATTGTACCGTCCTTCGTATAATTCTACGGCTGTTTACTGTCACAGCTAAAAGAGACATCGTTTTAGACAAGTTTCAAGTCCTTTCCTCTCTCACGGCACCGCACGCTGGCGCACGTGCGCCCACTTGCGTGAGCGCACACGTACACGTCATGAGCCGAACAGCCAATCGGGTGCGGGGTTGTTTTTTTCGGGATTGCGACATGAAACAGCCGTCAATCTGTCCAAGCGACTCGTCCGGGGTCATTTGTTAGGGTCACTTGTCGTGTAAAAATGAAATTTCTGTACACGTTTGTATGGGTCTTTACTGATGGGCAAATTTCGTCGAAATTACACAGCCTAAACAATCGGACGGGCAAATTTAGATTTCTAGGTGAGTACTCAACACCCATACGGAATTATGTAGCCGGATCGATTTTCGCTAGGTTCAAAATGACACAACAACGTGGCGTTGTATACAACGCCACGTTCACGGGTCTAGGCCAGGACAGCAATTGGTTTGTGCAAAAAAAAAAAATTGTGTACAATGAATGGCGGTCGGTTACCGGTACCAGGCTGTCAACTAGTCGTTTTTTTATACCGAAATGTATAAAAAATTAAATTCCGACTTCAAATCTTGAAAATATAGACTTTTAGCTTTCATTTGATGCCAAATTTGTTTAAGTCACATGTATTTGAATTTTTTGGTGTCATGTCCACTTTGTTGCGGAATTGCCCTACAGTTTCTTCAATAATCCCCGAAACTTCTGACCTGCAAAGTTGCTGTTGTGAGCATTGCATCACCAAAAATTCAGCGTTTAATTCTAATTTTGCAGGGAGTTATCAAAATCCAAACGCGAAACATCATGTTGATGTGTACTGCAATGCATTGTGCAAAAAGACTCCTCAGCTAAAACATTTTCATCATGTAGATAAAACAGCGCCCTCTTGTTGATCTGAGTGAATGCAGAATGTTTCATTTTTTAACAGAGGGCGCTATGTTCATTTGGCAAATCGATTAAAAAACAAGTAAGCTGCAAGGCTCTTCCTACACCTACCCAGAATACCTTGGGAATCACACCACCATTTCTAAAGCATGGAGATTGACGTGGATGGTTTTTGAACTGTCAAAAACTTGCCTTAAAATTGGATTTAAGGTCGTAAACAAGGTAACCTTGAAACTCAGGATAAAAAAAGAGGGAATTTCCACTTCAGTCACTTGAGCTCTCATGGATTATGAAATAATTGATCGCTCTCCAAAAAAAAATGAGAAAAACAATATTATATTTCCTATAATAAAATGGAGAGTAATATGTTCAGACCGACTGTCAAAGGATATTCTAAATGGAACATACCGCACAATGAAAATGTTTCTCTTACTCGTAAAGTCAACATCGAGGGGATAAAAAATTATGAAAGTAAATTTAAAAACTTGAGGAAAAAGACACTACATGAGCTCAAACAGATTGTAGATGAACAAAATCAAGAATACGTACCGACGGGTTATAAAGGACGGTTTTTGAAAAAAGATTTAATCTCGGCGATTAAAACATACAGACAACCCGAAGACTTTACAGAGTCAGCTTTTAGAGAAACGAGAAGGTTTAAAAATTACTACAGAAACTGGGAATTAAACCCAAGACTTTATAACCATGATTTAATCAATTTTTTTTGATTCGCACAAGGACCAAATAGTCAATAAAATCAAGTCTGAATTGAGAGAGCTCAGAGGTTTAGAAGTAGAGCTTGTACTAAAAATAAGGTATCGAAAAATCAAACCGAACGATATCATCGAAACGATCGAAGCTATTCATTATAGCAAGCCAAAAGCCATTTTAAATCAAAGTCAAATAAAACAGGTTTTAAAAGAAGAGATCAAAGAGCTATTTAAAAAGGATGAAAGGTATACGAATCAAGGATCGAGTTGGGTAGTCGATACAATACTCGCGTTATACATCAACATCAACAGATATAATCCAGCGAGAGGTAGTTCTTACATAAACCTACCCGAACATCTTAAAATTAAACAGGCGATGATCAACGTACAAAACAAAGACGACAAGTGTTTGAGATGGTGTTTGAGATCTGCCTTGGGGTTATACACGGACAAAGTAAAAAATCAAAGAAGAAATAATCCTAAATACAAAATCAACGAAAGCAGACCGTCGATTTACATAAAAAATGACGGACTCAAATTTAAAGGCGTTGACTTTCCGACACCGGTCGATCAGATACCCAAGATAGAAAGACAGAATAATTTATCGATAAACGTATACCGTTATGAGGGTGAGATATATCCATTATACGTGTCTAAAAACTACGGGTCACAAGAGATTGATCTGCTTTTGATTTCTAAAGGTGACAAGCATCACTAGTGTAGGATAAAACATTTTACGAGGTTGATGTACGACGTTACGAAACATAAATGTAAGAAATATTTTTGTCGAAGATGTCTATGTCATTTTACCAATCAAACAAATTAGACAGACATATCGCCGATTGTAAGGGTATAGATGCACATCCATCAAAGATTGTATTTCCGACAGGTAAACCAAAATACATAGACGGGCAACCAGGCGAAAGAGACGCACCGATATTAGAATTTAAAAACTATAGACACAAACAAAAAGCACCATTTGTCATTTATGCTGACTTTGAATCCATACTACAAACAACACCACCCACACAAGCACTAACATCTACATGTAAACCTACTCACTCAGACAAAGAGACAAACACAAAAAGATTAATGTTCACAAAGCTAGCGGTTATTCGCTAGTTGTTGTCCGATGCGACGGTAAAAATGTGTATCAAGAGACTTATAGAGGCAAAGACGCTTCAACTAGATTTATAACAACGTTGTTACAATTACAAAACGATATTAATTGTCTATTTGAAAAAACACAACCCATGAAATTTAACGAGCGAGCTAAAAAACATCACGATAAAACAAATGCGTGTTGGATTTGTGAAAAACTAATTTATCCCAATTACTCGTTCAACTGTCAGTGCCAGAAACCCAGAAAACCCAAGATGATAAAACAAATGAAAGAATATCAGTACAAAAATAGTAAGGGATTTATCGAGTCTAAATGTCTCGACTGCAAAAAGAGCATTAATAAATTTAGAAAGGTGAGAGATCACTGCCACGTCACTGGTAAATATAGGGGTGCCGTACACGCTTATTGTAACCTCAAACTACAAATTAAACCCGGTTGTACACCGATACACCGATACCGGTCTTTTTTTTCACAATTTACAAAATTACGACTCGCATTTAATCATGCAGGGAATGACAGAATACGATAGCCAAACAGAAATACAAGTGATCGCTAAAAATTCAGAAAAGTATAGTTTGTTTTCATTAGGAAATCTACGATTTTACTACTCGTTTAGTTTTATGGCATCATCGTTGGATAAATTAGTGAAAGCTTGTCCAAAAGAGTCGTTTCATCTACTCAAAAAGCATTTTAAACATCCTGACTCATTATTACAAAAAGGAATTTATCCCTACGAATATATGAACTCGTTTGATAAGTTTCAAGAGACCAGCCTACCACCCATCGACAAGTTTTACAGCAGACTAAAAGACGAACATATATCGCAACAAGACTATGACAGAGCTCAATGCGTGTGGAACAAGTTTAATATACAAAATCTAGGAGAATATCACGACTTGTACGTGACTACCGATACGTTATTACTTGCAGGCGTATTTGAAAACTTTAGAAGAACGTGCATAGAATACTACGGGCTAGATCCAGCCAACTATTACACCGCACCCGGATTGTCCTGGGATGCTCTATTGAAACACTTGGAAGCTAAACTCGAACTGTTGCAAGATGTCGACAAAAAGCAAAACGAGGAGGCATATCTAGCGTGGGTGGAATGAGACATCACAAAGCCAATAATCAATATCTCGATGACTACGATTCAAACAAGCCCTCGAGTTATATCGCTTATCTGGATGCCAACAATCTGTACGGTTGGGCTACATGTATGAGTCAATATCTACCGTACAGCGATTTTAAGCGGACACCCTCGAAACCGTTTACCGAAGAAAGAATATTAACGCTTAAGAAAACTTCCAACACCGGTTACTTTTTCGAAGTAGATTTAGACTACCCGTACGATCTACACACCAAGCATAACGATTATCTCCTAGCACCTGAAAATATGGTTGTACCCCAAGCTTGGATGTCTGATTATCAAAATGAGTTATTGGATACCGAACCTAGTAGCGACGTACACAAATTAACGTGTACGCTTAATCCAAAACAAAAATACGTGTTGCACTACGTGACGTTGCCGTCGATAAGGTAATCGAGATTGCAGACAATTTACAACACGACACTGGCGCTCAAACGGAAGGATTAAATTACAGAGAACTCGAGGGTTTAGACAAAAGTCTTCAGACGTTAAGGGGTAACCTAGAACTTAATTTATCGCGTCTCACTGAACTCGATGATGACATTGCAGACACGAGACAAGAACTCGACAAATCTCATAGTGAGAAGGGTCGACAAGAGTTAAACGATAAATTGAGCGACTTGATCGTTGAAGGATCTGCCAGATTAGAAGCCGCAAAAACCAACGAACGAGGGCTCAAAAGTCAGATCGCTAGAATCAAAGAAACGATTAATAAAATATTAGGCGGCGACACGACTCTGGCGGAAAAGATTAGAACTCTGTTTAGAGAACAAGGTGTGAGTGTAGTGAGAATTTTAGCCGCTTTGAGTTTAGCCATGAGCACGATAGTGAGTAGTATCGTCGCTAGTGTGAGAGGTGTGGGTGTCTCACCAGCACCATCGCCTACACCTCCAAAACAGACTCCACCAAAAGGGTATAAAACTAAGAGTGGATTTCAAAACAACTCGCTAATTTTGCATCTGCTCTTAAAAAACTCAGAGTGAGCGCGTTGTGTGCTCTACCGGGTATCATACCGGTAGGCAGCGTACTAAGTTGGATATTTAACACGTTGAGTAAGTCCGTATCGTGCCTGGCCGAACACATGTGGGCTATATTTTTGGGTGTGGGAGCCTTGGTGTTGGCTTACCTGCAAAAACGATGGTAGTAATAGTTGTAATTAAAGTAAAAAAAAAAGCCTTACCACCACAAAGTTGGTAAGGCTTTTTTGTGTGTGATTAGAGTGTGACTTATAAACGCGTTGCCTCGTAAGCCAAAATACCCATGCCAACGATAGCCAACATTCCTACCTTCAAAAATAATTTTTTGTCTTGGTGAGTTTGTAGTTTCGTGGACTCCTGGGTTAAAACTGCAGGTGTTGGTGTAGGTGCTGGTGTTGGTGTTGGTGTTGGTTATGGTGATACAATATCGTTTGTCATAGGCTCTGGGGGTGTTGGTACTGCGACGTCGTTGGTGTCATCAAAAGAGTCGTCCGGTTGAGGTTGTGAGTTTAAATCTGGCATCAAACCAGTTTTCATAATCTGGGTAGCGATTTGAAGAATGTTGTTATATCCACCGGCGTTCCAACCCTCAAGTTCATATTGGATGGAATTAAAAACAAACCTGGTTTCACGACAAAATTTAAAGCCGTTCTGGCATACTGAAACGAGTCTTGAAATTGATCGATACTCGTTTCCATGTTGTCGTCCCCGTTGATGATGTTTTCTACGATGACGTTAAATTGTCTCTGAGCATCTAATCCAGTGCCTGGTGGTTAATACGCTCGTTTTTGTTTGAGCCTGCACACCTAGTAATCTCTCGATTACTTAATTTACCCAAAGGAAGACTGATACCCCAAGTGGTCTACATGTATATGGGGTCTTACAACGTTAATCCGTTTAAATTTTTGTTTATTCGCTGCCCCCAATTAAGTACGAGTAAAAATATCCTAGATGGCCGACCTGATGATATCTTAAAAATCGTACCCGTGGGTACGCGCGAACCTGAGCCTGATAAGAGTCGAGGGTTTCAAAAAACTTTAAAATGGTATAATCGATAAACTGGCATTTTCAATCAGAGGTAAAAAAGGACAGATCATCAACAACAAGGGGGTGAGTATAATGATAGAGTTAGAGATCTTTTTATTTCAAAATCGTTTTATATTAAAAACATGAGTATAGATAATACATGTACAACGTATACCCCGATATTTCTGGACATGTACTCCGATTAAATAGTAACGAAGTAACAAAAGTATACAGACTAAAAAACATCAAAGAGATTCGATCTCTAATCTTGAAAGAGAGAGACCACCGAGAGCGCACTTATAAAAATATAAAGAGAATGATCGACACGATTAACTACGTAGAGCTAGGATTAGAAGGATTGGGGGCTATAGCGGGGGCTGTCAGTATTCCCGCTCTCTTGGGTGTTATATCAGCCCTTGTTGGATTGGTGTTAGAAGGAACATTTATAGGCGCTTTTGGTGTAGATATTCTGCTTAGAATCGTGTCTAAGCGATTATCCGCCAAGCTGAAAAAGCATGTCCAGATTAGAATATTAGCGGACTCCAAACTTAACATGATTGAAGAATACGTGTCTCAAGCCATCAACGATGGAGATATATTGAACGAAGAGTTCTTATTGATTACGAGAGAGCTTGCAAAATTTAACGAGCTTAAGCAAAAAATTAGAACAAAGACCAGTACAAAGCTTCAAAAAATTAAAAACGATTCAGACTTTGAAAAAGAAGTTAAAAAACGGGTAGACGAACAGCTGACAAAAGAAAAAAAATCTCTTATCAAAAAAACTTACAAGTTCGAATTCTCGGTAAATAAACATTATGAAAGCAATCCACAGAGTTATACATCGATACCCTCTATCACCTATACGGGGGTTACCGTCGGCCCCGCCTTTATTGTAGTGGTCATCGTATCTTTTTAAGGCTTTATCAAATTGATTCTGTGTCACTTTAAATAAATCTCTGACTCGTTCTTTGTCTAATCTAAAGACGTTGTAATAACACGCAGCTATTAATGATCTTTTGACGCATCCGTTTCCCCTCAATGTTTTGTAATTAACGAGCTCGTTATATTTATATTTATTGATCGTTTCTTGGACGTCTTCTGAGTCTTGCTCTGGAGACACGTCTAAAATCAGTTTCTTGAGATTTTTCTTTTGATTCTTCTTTAGAAAAGACCAGTTGATGCGTTCTCCTTTCGCATTTTCTGCCGAAAAATCAAAGTAACGTGAGATTATTTTACCGCAGATTTTACAAATTAAGAATCCATTCTCGATGATAATCTGGTGATCGCATTGATCTGTTTTATCAGATAGCTCAGGGTGTTCACTCTGAAAAAGATTCATTTATAAAAAATGATTGACTTTTTTTAAATAAAGTTTTTAATCATAAAAAAAACTCTCTATCCCTTTAATAAAGAGATAGTAAGAGCCTGGTCTGGTGCCTAGACTGAAATATTTAGAGAGAGATATTGGAGATTTAGTCTGGTGCCGGCCGAGTCCCTATAAAGTCTAGAGCAACTCGGAGACAAAAAGATATTGGGCATTTTGTCGCCGTGATATTTATTTCTAGAAACCAGAGCCACACATTTTTCCATTTTGTCGCCGTACCCCTCTCCTGAGGGTTTTGTCTGGTGGGAGAGTGCTTTTTTTTTGTCTGGTGGAGAGAGGAGAGATATTGAGAGAGGAGAGATATTGAGAGAGGAGAGATATTGAGAGAGGAGAGATATTGGGAGAGGAGAGATATTGAGAGAGAGAGGAGAGATATTGAGAGAGGAGAGATATTGAGAGAGGAGAGATATTGGGAGAGGAGAGATATTGAGAGAGGAGAGATATTGAGAGAGGAGAGATATTGAGAGAGGAGAGATATTGGGAGAGGAGAGATATTGAGAGAGGAGAGATATTGAGAGAGGAGAGATATTGAGAGAGGAGAGATATTGGGAGAGGAGAGATATTGGGAGAGGAGAGATATTGAGAGAGGAGAGATATTGGGAGAGGAGAGATATTGAGGGAGGAGAGATATTGGGAGAGGAGAGATATTGGGAGAGGAGAGATATTGAGAGAGGAGAGATATTGAGAGAGGAGAGATATTGAGAGAGGAGAGATATTGAGAGAGGAGAGATATTGGGAGAGGAGAGATATTGAGAGAGGAGAGATATTGGGAGAGGAGAGATATTGGGAGAGGAGAGATATTGAGAGAGGAGAGATATTGGGAGAGGAGAGATATTGAGAGAGGAGAGATATTGGGAGAGGAGAGATATTGGGAGAGGAGAGATATTGAGAGAGGAGAGATATTGAGAGAGGAGAGATATTGAGAGAGGAGAGATATTGAGAGAGGAGAGATATTGAGAGAGGAGAGATATTGAGAGAGGAGAGATATTGGGAGAGGAGAGATATTGAGAGAGGAGAGATATTGGGAGAGGAGAGATATTGGGAGAGGAGAGATATTGAGAGAGGAGAGATATTGAGAGAGGAGAGATATTGAGAGAGGAGAGATATTGAGAGAGGAGAGATATTGAGAGAGGAGAGATATTGGGAGAGGAGAGATATTGAGAGAGGAGAGATATTGAGAGAGGAGAGATATTGGGAGAGGAGAGATATTGAGAGAGGAGAGATATTGAGAGAGGAGAGATATTGGGAGAGGAGAGATATTGAGAGAGGAGAGATATTGAGAGAGGAGAGATATTGGGAGAGAGGAGAGGAGAGATATTGGGTGATATTAGAATTTGTCACCGTACCCTCCCGTTCCTTACTACTGGGGGAGGCTTTAGCCCCCCCCAAAAAAAATTTGTCTAGCCTCCCCCCCCCAAAAAAAAATAGCACTAGCCAAATGTAACAATGTGACGTACATGTGAACGGCCTCCCCCTAAATAAATAGTCGTGAGAAGGGTGCATTTGCACACTTTTGTACATGTACAGTAGGACTTTATCAGCACTCCCAATTTAAAATATGGCAATAGGCCCCCCCCTCATTATTCTATTGTGGATTTAGTCTGCACCAAGTTTGAAGCCAATGGGATGAATAAAAATGTTAAATTTTGTAAGCAGAATAAAATTGTAAATATTTTAAAAATCTGCTGATGACTTCATTGTGGTGTCATTTCAGATTTTGTGCACTAGTACATGTACTATTTACCCACCCACCAAGTTTCATGACGATCGGACATTTCCTTACATGCAGTGGCGTAACCACCGGGGGGCGTTGGGGGGGGGCGACCGCCCCCCATGAAACCTTGTCGCCCCCCCAGTCGCCCCCCCCACTGAGATTTTGAGTTTCTAAAAAAAAATCATTGATCTAAATCTAAATAGTCCCGAATGATCCACATGATGACCACTGAGAAACGACCCTTCGACCGGCGACCGCGGACCAGTAAGCTGACAACCGGCGTGACATAGCACATAATGATAATCTAAAATGCGTATTAACACCCACTGCACTGCTCGCTCACACCACGGAACACGTATTATAGACAGGTGGTCCGTGGGTGACACAGTTTCAGTCAGCGATATCACGCGAATCGCCCACGCACAAACTTTTTCCTCCATTCATATAAGCTAAATAATAATAATAGACCAATTAAAATTCTTTGAAATCAGTGGCGTAGCCGGGGGGGGGGGGGGCATGGGGGGGGACAACCCCATGAAACCTTGTCGCCCCCCCCCACTGAGATTTTGAGCTTCTAAAAGAATTATCATTGATCTACATGACGCCATGGGCGTCAATCCTGGGGGGACTTTTTGAAGGGTGGGGGATACAATATTAAATGTCCCCCCCAAAAAAATTTTTTGAACTCGGGTCTCATTTACAGGGCCCTATTATGTACTACAATGTTGCTTTTACTAAGAAAATATTGGTTAAAGTGGTCAGAAATTGCCTCAGATAGCACCACAGAGCATCGAGAATCCAATTTTTTTCGGGTCCCTTAAGCGGGCCCGAACCCCACGCCTATAGCTCAGAATACCGATAGCTCATTCAATGACTCCAACCTCGAAAACGATGTTTAAATAATTATCTTTTGCTAAGAAAATATTAGTTAAAGCATGGAGGAAAGCGGTAAGAAATTGCTTCAGATCACACCACAGAACATCTAGAATCCAATTTGTTTGGGGCCCTTAAGCGGGCCCCGAACCCCCACACCGTAAGGGCTTCGCGCTTCGCGTTCGCAGCAGTTCTGATCAAGGTATGTTCCCCCCCCCCCACTTTTAAGAAGCGATTGACGCCCCTACATGACGCCCCCCCATGAAATTTTCCAGCCCCCCCAAGCGCCCCCCAACTGAAAAATTCCTGGCTACGCCACTGCTTATATGTGTTTTACAAAATCGCATTTTTGATGGTGTCATGACGTCACACATTTTTCAAAATTGTGTGCATACACCTATTGCTTTACAAACCTCATACAAAAAAGCTTAGATATATTGCGTTCATGAGATATGGCTTAAAGGTCCAAAACTTCAAAAATCGATATAAAATCACAAGAGGATGTCATTATGATGTCACCTCAATTTCTATCTATAACACATCCCGGTCTACCTACATACCGAGTTTCAACCCAATCGGACTAATTGTTCTTTAGACATAGGGTCTTAAAGTTTGCACAAGTTTAAGATGACGTCACGTGACACATGATGACAACGTGACGTAATCATGATGTCACTCTTCGGCACACTAACTCACTATGTGGTCTGAGTCTGTGCCAACTTTCATCAAGATTTTTATTGTGAAAAGTGACCCAGTTAATGAAACATGCACAAAGTCTATGGGATTTTTGCCAACAAGAATATAACATATAAAAAAACAAAAAAAAAAACATCTGAAAAAAACAACAAAGGCTTGTCTTCAAATTGCAGAAAAGCCAAAAAAAATCTGGAAAAAAAATGCTTTTCTGCTTTCAAGTGGACAAGCAATAATTTATTTATGTTTGTGTACAAATATGCGACTGTTTTGGTAATAAATATATATATTTTTATGTCATGTAAGACTGACAGGACATGTGCGGTAGAGTGATTGGGACGAATACGGTTCTGTAGATATTGGCCTTCAAAATATGCACATTTAATATGCCTTCAATTTTCATCTATAAACACATCCCGGTCTAGGTACATACCAAGTTTCAACCCAATCGGACCTGTTGCTCTGTAGCTATTGGCCTTCAAAATATGTACTTTTAATGTGGTGTCACATGTCATGTGATGAAGTCATCGTGACGTCACTTAAATTTTCATCCGTATAACATCCTGGTTTAGGTACATACCAAGTTTCAACCTAATCAGACCTATAGTTCTGTAGATATTTGCCTTCAGAATATGCACTTTTAATATGACGTCACATGTCATGTGATGAGGACATCGTGACGTCACTTCAATTTTCATCTATAACATATCCTGGTTTAGGTACCGGTACATACCAAGTTTCAACCCGATCGAACGTGTGGTTCTGTAGATATAAGCTTTCAAAATATGCAAGGTTAATGTGACGTCACGGGTCATACATAGCTATGCACAGACTGGTTACCGCATTTTCATCATGTCTTCTAAATTGGCCCCCGCGCAGCACGGTGGGAACCAGTCGTCGCCGCATTGAGCTAGCAATTACGCACGTGTCACCGCGACATCAAATTGCAAAGTAGTTATCGCGAAGCAAATTTTAAAAACAACGGAGGTTTCTTTTGAAAAAAATAGTAAATCTAAGTAAAAAAACAAAAAATACAAGCATTTTTGACGCAAAAGGGTTGTTTGTGAAGACAGAAAAGACAACAAGATTTTCTTTATTTAATCAATCATTAATTTTTTTGGGGGGGGGGAATTGCCAATAAAATTTGTAGGGTTGTGGCCTAAAAATACGGTCGGTTGGGTAACTGGCGGCAGAATTTTAATTTTTTTTGGCTTTACCTAACAAACCTAATACAAAAAGAATTTTGAATTTAGCCTTTGGGTTCGAGAGACTATCTTCGAAACCTCTAAAACTGATAAAAAATCACACGATGATCTATAACACTTCCTGGCCTACCTACATACATGTACCAAGTTTCAACCAAATCAGACTTACCATTCATGAGATATATCAAATTATGAGGCACTTCCGGTTTGGACCGGAAGGAAGGGTCACGTGATTTGGCACGCTGGAGATAAAATGAAGATACTGGATTATTCTATCAATTCCCACAAAATTCAAGTTAAGGTGTTTCATGGTTGATTTTATATTAATTTTCAAGGATTAAATCTATTAATGTCACTGGCCATTTTTGGAGCTGTATGCAGGGAAAGGAAAGTGATAAGGCACAGCACATCCACTAACCACTAACATAAATGTTTGGAAACTCGATTGCATACAGTACCTTGTACAACAATCAGATGTGAATACCGTTATATTAAAGAAATGCACATGCAGTAGCTACATAATTGAAAAATACCAAATTTGACCTATTTGACCTCTGTGACCTTGAAAATGACCGTGAAATCCACAATTGGTGATGACGTCCCCCATATCTTGTTTGTTATGGTTCAAGTAATTGATTTAGCGTAGGTGCCTGCTATTACCAATAAAATGCAGTGAAATTTATTTCTTGAGGACCTTTCCACATTTGGCTTATTAAGTTGGGCATGTATACACTACCCCATATAGTTTGGGCACTTGCTATATAGTTCATACCGGTACATGCATGTAACATCTTAATTTTGTTATATCATCATTGTCACCATTGTACTCCATTCTTTGCCACAAAATTCAAAGAACCTTAAGTACCACTTTCCATGACATACGTGTACGTGTACACACACCTGTACATAAAAGTGAATCTTTGTTTCTTGCAGGAAAGGAGTATCGGAGCAGAATTTGGCAATGTTTTTCTGGTCACCCTAATGCCGAATTGATGTCGACATAGAGCAAAGTCATGTACAGCAGAAGTAAAGTGCGCACAAGTATTACTCCAAAGGAGGTATGTCCTACTGCATATGTATTTTCCAGGTTTGCATCTCCCTCATGCATCAAATCCAGACCATCAAGCCCAAAACATACTTGTACATGTTATTTTCACATGATGCAGCAACCCAGACTTGGTCGTTCTGCCAAGCGAATGCACTCGTTTGTTCCTCGTTTGTACACAGTCTATGGTGACTAATGTTTGTTGCAATAGGCTCCTACCCATTTGGGTAGGAGCCAATCATAGCACAGTATTTCATGTAATTAGCGTTTTTATTCCTAAAAACGCGCGCAAATTGTTTTGATATTGTGGTGGTCTTGCGTCGACGATGCCTTGGATATTGCTCTCTGCCGACTCAACGAGCGGCTGTGAGGAAGGCCAGGGGAACAGGTCCGTTTTGGGGCAGTCTACTGCCACTCTCACGCAAACCTCACGAACACACTCGGGGAGACGAACACACTCGGGGAGGGTTAACATCCAATGAATAGATCAGACACTCGGGTCCTTAGGGCTTCACTGCTTTATTATAACCACTTGAAGACCCAATAAGGTGCGTCCTACTTCGATGTGTCCTACTTAGGTGCGTCCTACTTAGATGTGGCCTGACCTGATGTAGGTATTGGCCCCTTCCCAATAATCCTGAAGAACTTAACTGGAATGCTTCCCGTAACAATCAGATTTCCTAATCCCTGCACTCACCGGAACTAAACCAGTGCTCTTCCTGAGTGAAAGACTGACCACAGGTGTACTGCACACGCTTCAGCAACTCCAAGTCTCTGAGCGGGAACTGTGCTACGCTTCGTGCCACAATTTACAGCTAAAGCACACAATGCTTATATACCTGCGCCGGGTACCAACCAGCCATGCAATTCGCGCGCTGTACAACGGACAGAAGTCCGGGTACCAACCAACTAAACTACGGTGAGCCTAGTGCGCCAATATTAACTGTTCCGCTACACAGCCGCGCCCCAGGTTTGGTCAGTCCCTTGACCTTAAAAACCGATCATAATAGGAACAGTTATGGAAAAACCGATCATAAAAGGAACAGTTATAAAAACTATAACTCCTAATAAGGTGCTATCCCACCTTTGGCTCACTTGAATAAAACTTAACTTAATAACAGTCAAAAATTTCTCATCTGAAATCCTTGTACAAAATATATTTGCTGACCTACTTAGGTCCTCATACAAAATAATGGTTTGACCTACTTTGGCCTTATGCAAAATGATGGTTTGACCTACCTAGGTCCTTATACAAAATGATGGTTTGACCTACTTCGGCCTTATACAAACTCTCCTTTAGTTTACAAAACAAAACTTTATCAAAACTTCTGATGAAACTTTATATAAAACAGTTCAAAATGCCTCCTCCATTACAAATTAAACAAGTGTTTAACAAATGTTACCAAGATAGATCCTCAACAGTTCAACAAACAGTTCAACAAACAGTTCAACAAAGCCTCTTTAGGTAGTCGTCATGCTTATAGCTTCTAAGGATCCTGTGCAACTCCAGCCAGGAAATCCACGTCGTAGGTGTGCTTTAGTTTGTCCTTGGTCATTTTCTTGCCTCCATGGTACACCTGTCGTGTAGTACCGGTAGTCTCCATCATGCGGTTGACTCTACCCATCATGGCACTGATGAGATCCTCATCCGAATAAGGTGCGCCGACTGAATCACCATTGGTCTTCATCAACCTGCATAAGCGACCTTCTCCCTGTGATGTTGGACCTGGTGGGGTTTGTTGCTCTGTCGACTTCTTTGCCTTGATTGGTCACAAGTACACAACATAATACTCGCGTGTCATTGAACCTTGGAGTGTCTTGTCTCCATCTCTGTACAAGTAAGTTTCCTTAACTTCCTTGATCCGGACTGCCTGTCCCCGTAGCAGCCTGTCTATGTACAAAGGTGTTGACAGGATGTGCTCTCCCCCCTTAGCAGTGGTTCCCTGACCATCGCGTCGTTTGGCCTCATCCCTCATAACTTCTATTATCCCTCATGGCTTCCCTCTCAGCGGCACGACTGGCTCTTGGTGGCTCTAAATCCATCATCAGCAGAGGGGTAGGCAACAGTATGATCTATGGGAGCTCTCCACTCGCACTGCCACCTAAGATTGCTGCTATTTCCAGCTCCACAGCAACATCTGGTACTTCAAAGACTCCTGACCCCTTCAATTCTCCCTTCGCCTCCATCTCGGACGTTTAAAGCCGACGGCGTCTGAAGAGTAGAGCTCCGTCTTGGCTCATCAGGCTCATTGCGAACACTCGTTCTGCTTCGTGCCTCCTCCTCCTCAGGTGCACGTGAAACTGTCGATGGCGCCTTCTTCTCTTTGGGATGCTTCCTTGTCACCTCTTCTTCATCTTTCTTGTCCCGGCTACGCTTCTTTGTAGCAGCAGTAGGTCCACTCTCACTCCGTCCAGCAGAACGGGACTTGACCTCTAAAAAAAAATTATTACTATTATTATTTTTAATTCGGCCAAATTACAAGATACAAAAAGCAATCAGAAACAATTCAATCCAAGCTGGCCAGGAATGACACAAGTATTTTTAATAAAACACTTTGACTCGAAAGCCTGTCAATCCTAACTTGAATGGTACATGTAACATACAAAAATATATTAAAACATAGACAAAGTTCAATTAAATTTAAGACCGCCTTAAAAGTAAAAGTTAAAAAGATAATTAGAATTAAGGATTAACAGTTGAAACACTGACACAAGTTTACAAAGGCAAGAATAGCTGGCGTAAAAAGCGTGATGGTTTGGGCTGGCATATCGGCCAATCAACGAACTGACTTGGTTTTCATTGAAGGAAACCTCAATGCTGCCCGCTACCGCGACGAGATCCTGGACCCAATTGTGCTGCCCTTACTGGAGCGAGTTGGGGGTTGTGCTGTGTTCCAGCAGGACAACGCCCGTCCCCATGTGGCTCGTGTGTGCGCCGACTTCCTGGAGGAGAATGATGTCGAGGTGTTGCCATGGCCAGCTCTCAGTCCGGATTTGAACCCCATCGAGAATGTGTGGGACTTGCTCAGTTGTCACATCCGACAACGAGATCATCCCCCAGAGACACAATAGCAGCTGAGGGCGGCACTGGAGGAAGAGTGGGCTGCTATGCCACAGGACCAGTTGCGACATTACTGTCGATCCATGAGGTGACGAATAACAGCTGTTCTTGACGCGAATGGAGGTCATATTAATTATTGAACTGTAAATGCCATTCGGGCTAAAACTAAAAAAAAGTCAGTGGTGCGTTTCTTTTTTCCTTGAGTGTATATATTTCCTTATAGGCCTACCGGTATGTATATAAAAGTAGTTGGCTGCAGGTTTAAATCTTCTTTTTTGTGTTTCACATTATCGTTACAATCAGTAATAGACCTTTCACAATATGCTCTTTACTTATAACATGGAAATAAAGCATTATGAAACACCTTCGTGATCTTGCTATTTGATGAATAAAACCACAAAAATTACGGCAGGTCTGTCTATCAAAGAGCAATATAATTACGAAGGTGTTTGATCTTGGTGCGTAATTTCCATGTCATTTAAAGTAGGCTTGGACGGTATTTTGGTATTACCGGATAGTCACGGTTGTTTTTAATAACCGACTAACACCGACTAATGATTCATGAATACTGAAACACCGGTGAACTCGGTATGGAATTTCAATACCGCGGTATTCTTCATTAGTGTTCAGAATTTTCGCAAAAGCCTTTCAAACAGAAAGACAAGCAACCTCTTTGACATGTTTGATTCCATTCTTTGTGGTTTCAGGCATCCAGTTTCGTGTCTGCATTGTCAATTACCGTTGACAGATTGAACACAATTGTCAAGCTCGACTAGAAAACCTGATACTTCGGCAGCTGCAATACCACAAAGGCCTTTGAAGTTCTGCTTACGCCGCCATGTTTGCGGTTTTCTTTGTGTGTAAAGTGTCTTCGCTGAAAGTTCAAACAATGTTTTACACATGGGAATGTTTTGACGGTCGTGACAGAAACTGGTCGTCTTAATTGTTTCTCCGTGGTTGTTTCAGAGAAATCTTACATCATCATGCCAGTGATGTAGTGCCTTGATGCTGGGCCTTGGCCTTAAGGCTGCCTTAAGGCTGGATTTTAGGGCCTTGGCCTTGGCCTCGAGGCTTGAGGGCAAAAGCCTTGGCCTTGGCCTTGGCCTTGGCCTTGAGAGTTCGGGGCCTTGCAATTTTGAGTCGAGGCTCTTCAAGGCCCATAGATTTTTGCATTTTCCAGATAAATGTTACTATTTTAATCGTATTACCATGGAGGAGGGAAGCACCCTATAGATTTGTGTGTTGGGCACACTTCCACTTTTATAGCATCATATTTTGTTACCATTGTAGTAGATTTGCTGCAAAAATATTCCGTACACTTGTGGGGCTAATGAGATGATCACTTTAATTGCATATAACTATAGAATAGATCTGATTGCATATGTCTCCCTGATAAGTGCTAAAGATTTGTATGTATCTGTTTTAGATAATGCTGATATTTCGAACCATGTTGGGCCAGCAAATAAAAATTTCCTAAATCAGTTTCTTGGATCCCCCTTTTGTTACACTTGGGAGAATTGTGTGTCAATATAGAAGTAAATCATTATTTGTTTAGTTAAACCATATTGAAGACCTGAACTTATACTTTAATAGATACAGTGCAGTCATAAAATGGTGTACATGTAGGCCTATGCGAGCATGTTGATTGCATTAAAGAAATGTTGTTCTTCGTAACGAGCAATTCGTGATGATAAGGGTGGATCCAACGAAACCATTTTTTTTAATGTGACGTCGTAATAAAGGCAGGCAATGAGTACACCACCATCTTTTCCTCAAAAAAACATCGGTTAAAATGGTCAGAAATTGCCTCAAATCGCACCACAGAGCATCTCGAATCCAAACATTTTTCGGGGCCCTTAAGTGGGCCCCGAAGCCCAAGCTGTAATTTTTTGACCCACTTTTTTTTTTTGAAGGGGGGGGGGAAACAAAATTGTTTGCCCCCCCCCCCAAATTGTGTTCTGGATCCGCCCTTGCGTGATGATGTGTCACTCATGTGACTATAATTAGTTCTATATCAGTGGTCATTTCATAAAACAGGGCCTTGGCCTTGGCCTTGGCCTTGAGGGTTAAGCCTTGGCCTTGGCCTCGAGGCTTGAGGGTCAAAGCCTTGGCCTTGGCCTTGGCCTTGAGGGTCAAAGCCTTGGCCTTGGCCTTGAGGGTCAAAGCCTTTGCTCCAACACTGCATCATGCGTAATTTTTGCCACAACATAGTTCCCAAGAATATCAGCAACAAGAAAAAAAAAACGTGTCAATCTTGGTTATATGACCTACCGCCAAAACTTGCAGGCTTCAGTCTAGTGCTATATGCGTGTGAGATGCACGTGCAAAGGGAAGAACTGACTCAGATTTGCCTGGAAAAGAAACTTGATTTTCCTTCGTATGGTCCTATACCAAGGTATTTTCCAAAATTCTTCCTGGCAAATCTGAGTCAAGTCATATGGGAGGGTGTGTTAATTGACACGGAATGATCCTATCAAAGCTACGCATATTATAAAAAGAAAATTACACATTAAGCATTATTGTTTGCAAAATTTATTGTTCAAAACTTTAAAGAATATTAATAAATACCTTGGAGAGTTGATGGTTCTGTGGTAAAAGAGATTAAAAATGACTGTCGAAGGTTTAGCCTAAGGCTACCGGTATATCGCTTAAAAGTACCGTATTTTACAAAAAAAAACCTATTTTATTATTTTATTATTCTTTAGTTGATATATTAAGATATTAGTTGATATATATTAAGAAGGGTTGGTTACATAATTATAAATTAATAAAATATTGAAATCTATTTTAATATTTGCTTAAAATGTTTTTTGAGTGGGCGTTTTTACCCCGGGCAAAATCAGGGGTCTCGGGTTAAAAACACCCAGTACTTTCCTTGACATCAAACCCTATTGCAGCCTCATTTACATGTATCTTCAAAACCCTCACTATTAGAACTTTCTACATATGTAAGTATTAGCTATTAGAGTCCTTCAACATAAATATTAAACAGTGTATTGTGTGAAGTGGGGAGGTACCTGTAGGCCATATCACTAACTGACGTCACGTACATGTAGTGGCAAGGAATCTGGCAGTTGTTAGGGAATGCCCGAGAAATCATGAGCACATGGCATTTTCTCAAGAAAAAGCAAAATAACACCTCTATGGTGAATTCAGTGTACCTAATAATAAGTAAAAATTACTAGAAATGGTTCTGAGACCCAACTAAACCGGTTTCTGCTCTTATGCTCTAATAGCAGAGCTTCATCAGTAGTAAACCAATACCGGTATTTTATATTCAGCTGAAGTCGTGTCAAATGTTAGAGTGCAAACATGTATGTATAGTCGAGTCTCGTTATAACAAACTCGTTCGGACCTAGCCAAATTGTTTGTTATATCCGAATTTTGTATTAAGAGATACAGAGATACATCAGTCCCATTTAATGTGCATATAAATGCACAGTCGGGACCAAGGCTTTATGTTTATTATAACCAGAATTTTGTATTAACAGAGTTTGTACTAGAGTCGACTGTAGATAAGTGCATCTAGTAAAATTTTGTGTGAACCTTGTAATGAGTCCTTCATTTTCTTGCGTGTGGAACCAAAACAAAGAGGTAGTCAGATCTCTGGGTGCTTGCTGAGAAGCCACTCTCGGGTTGCTGGCCATGGTACTCATTTGGGGGGCGATAGAGGGGGCACTCGGAGATGATGTGGTCAGTCTGCTGTTCTGCTCCACATTCGCAAGCTGGGCTCTGGGATAGGCCCCACCTCCACATGTCAGCATTGAAACGCCCGACTCTGGTGCGGAGCCTGTTTAGTTTAACCCATGCCTGTCGTGGGAGATCAGATCCTGGGCAACTTCTGGATGGTGCAGGAATGTATCTATGCAGATGGTTAGGGGATGACTGCCACTTCTGTGTCCACATCCTGGCCATCCAGTGGGCCTTTGACTCAGTGGGTTGGATAGTTGACAAAAGATCCTTTCCACTTGAGGCAAAGGGGCGCCGGGGTTTGAGTCTGGGTTGTGTCTGTTCCCTGCTGATAGCTTGGTGGAGGAGGTGATCTGGATCCCTGGCGCGTCGGGCCAGCGGCATGTTTGCTGCCTGCCTACAGAGCTCAGCTGGTAGGATGCCTGCAAGCACAGGGAGCTGCTCAACGGGTGTGGGTTGTAAGCATCCAGTGATTGTGCGCAGGGTGCAGTTAAGGCTCACATCTACCAGGCTGGTGTGTCTGCTCCTACTCCATGCTGGTGCACAATATTCAGCCGGCGCGTACACAAGTGCCAGGGCAGAGGTGCAGAGTGTTGATGGACTTGCTCCCCATCCTGTGCCCACGAGTTTACAGATGAGAGCACTGCATGCCATGACCTTGTCTCGGAGTCCGGCAAGATGTTGTCGGTAGGAGAGTGTCCTATCCAGCTTGACACCAAGATACATGTATGTGGTTGTTGTCTGGAAGTCCAAGCGCCTCTTGTTGATGTACACATCCAGCTCACGTTTTGCTTCCTTGTTGTTCAGATGGAAGGCTGAAGAGACTGTCCAATTCCCAGTTATTGATAAACCTTGATATTTGACAAGTAAACCTTTCAGATTTTTGGCCCTTTTATAGGCATGAATTGGTTCGCTGGAAAACAGATTGCATACATGTACATGTAATTTCGGGTGTTCCGAAATTAAATGCCAGTCTTTCAGCATTGCTTTTGTTTACTGCTGGGTTTTGATGTGTGGTGTTTAGATTATCTTGAAGATTACCTGTAGAGGTGGTTCTTTTGGTCGTGTTTCATTCAAGATGTATTGCTCACAGTTTTCAAATTTTACGTCTTTTACGACATGTATGACTGGCAGTTTCTTCTTTCTTTTGGTAACAGAGTGTAGAAGTTCCTCTATGAACGCATTTCTTTTCTCTAAGAAATCTGTCTCGTTGTTACAGAAATGTGCATATATCTTAGTACCATAGTTCTCCTTTGATACATCAGCAGTAGGCTAGAAACATACATGTACATGCCTGATAACATGGAACTGTGCTTTGGCTAAACATGATTGAAATATTAGCTGGTATGTGCATCAGCCAACAAGTTTGTTATGTTCCACTTCCTTCCACATAAAAATACCAGTTTTAAATGATCAAGTTGTAGTTCTAAATAACCTGCTGTGTTTGAAAAGTTTTTTTGTACTTGAGAAAGTATCCCTCAATATTAAATTAATTACAAAAATGTGAGTATATTTCAGAGAAACCTGTGGTATAGCCATTTTTTAAAGATAAATGTGGGCTGGCGTTTTTTTTTCTCCAGAGACCCGGGTAAAAAAGCCTACCAAACTTCTTCCTGAAAAGGGGGGGAAATCTCCCCATAATGACCATGATATTGTAATTGCATAAAACCACATACCGGTACATAGATTTAATTCCTAGTGTCTCCAAGTAGTACTGAGATATTTAACAAAAACTTAAAAATCGGGCGTTTTTACCCAAGTGTACCCTAATTGTTAAATTCTTAGTTAGGCCTGCTTGTTTGTTTTTAAACTTTTTAGGTGTTGGGCCTGAGCCCAACACCTATTGTTATTGTAAGAATTTACTATTATTACTAGGTGTTGGGCCTACTAGGTGTTGGGTCACGTGACCTCACTTCAAAAAATAATAAATTTAATCTTTGAAATTCAATATAAAATCAACCGTGAGAGACCGGAACTTCAATTTTGCGGGAATCGACATGACAATAATGATGTTCATTTTATCTTGTGTGCGTCAAAGTATCGAACACGGAAGTGAAAAGCGATGTGACGGTCTTAAACTTCCTCATTTTTCGTGCCAATAAGTAAATTTTTAGATGTCATGCAGCCCCCTTGAAATGTGAAGTTGACAACGCCTACATCTTGAAACGTTTCAAGGTTCGGGACAGAAAAAATTATGAATGAACTTTTATTTACATTCTTTGCAAGTGCCGATGGAGGGCGCTCTTTCAGTAACCAGGTATCGAACACAGAAGTGAAAAGCGACGTGACGGCTGTTATTTGTAGAGAATTATTGATCAAAATCACTTCATTTTGGGAGAACTGTAGAAGTTTGAGGCCAAAAACTGAACTGATAATTGACTCTACTATCAGCTGAGTAAGATCACTTTGATTGGTTGTGTAAGAAGTGCCATTTTAGTTTTGCACTGGTTGCTTCTTCGTCGCTTAAATGTTTGCAAATAGTTCACTTATCGCTGTACTGTAGTTACATGTACCGGTATATCGTTGGATCGTTCTGATGTTGTTTCATTGACAGTTAAATAGTTTGAAAATTCATTGTACTACAAGTGCTATTTTTCAACCCGCAACCCTCAACCCTCAACACTCAACACTCAACATCAACTTCAACAATCAACAATCAACATTAACATCAACATCAACAATCAATAATCCACGTCAACATGGTCAACATCAACAATGGCCCAACACCGTGTTTTTGTTCCCACAAACTCTAGTTTTATCTGTATTTCTTAATTACCTGTGGATTTTTATTTTGTACAGTACAATGTCATTGTTACATGGAAAGCATTTCAAATAATTCACATTTTATTACTAAATGTACCATTAGGGAGACACGTTATCGTAATTTCTTCGATAATAGGGAGACACCGGTCATTATGGTAACACTGAACATAGCCCCCCTTTAGGCCCCCAAAAAAGTCTCCGGTTTCTGGTATGCGCGCGCGTCGCCGTAGCCATGTGCGTCGGCAAAATGAAAAAGTTTTTTTTTTCAATGAAAGATGATGTCTCAAAACCGCCAAACTCACTGGTTTGACTGGAATCCTGCTGCTGCACAATTTTAACGTGTTTTTAGATTGGGTTATGGTCGAGAATAAGCTTTATGTGGCCTCTCTGGACTCCCATATATTTGCACTAAGTTTAGTCGGGCACCATTTGCAGTCATCAACACACATTTGAAGCAAAAAAAATCAGGTAAAAAAACAAAAAAAGCCGCGTCGCCGCACCACCTTTTGGGCAAGCTCCATACCAGAGACCCGAGACTTTTTTTTTTGGCTTTAGAGGCAAAATTTAGCGTCAGAATTAGGTTATATGTTGCTCGTGTTCTAATTAGTAAAAATACCGAAATTTGTGGAAAAAGGACAAGGGAATATTGGGTTAGGGCACATACATGTATAGGTTGGAAAAAATTTGTGCACAAGTCTATGGGAAAGTCTCCCTTATGACCCATTCCCGGTAATTAATTTTTAAGTGTTGGGCCCCAAAACCTGTTGTTTTTGTAAGAATGTACTATTATTAGGTGTTGGGCCTGAGCCCAACACCTATTGTTATTGTAAGAATTTACTATTTTTTTATTTTTTTATTTCTCCAAGACACGTTTCCAGAACCATTTGTCAAAAGGAAAACACATATGGACTTCAATTGACAATACATGAATGCACAACCCACTGGAGATGTGCTTTTTTGCAATTACGTCATTATGACGTCATCATGGGTCATGTGATGTCACTTCAAAAAATAATACATTTAATCTTTGAAATTCAATATAAAATTAACCGTCAGAGACCACAACTTGAATTTTGCAAGAATCGACATGATTATTCATGCTCTTCAATTTATCTTGTGCGCGTAAAATCACATGACCTTCCGGTCGAAACCGGAAGTGCCTATTAATTTAAAAATGGAAAAATATATGAACTTGCTTTCAACGATGTTAGCCTGTGGGTGGGTTGATCTTTCCAAAAAAATGAACGGTGACGCCATCAAGTGTTCGAGCGCCCTCTAGTGGCAGGTTAAAAAATGTTCAAAACGCATTTTCAGTTGATGTCTGTGGCGAAATTTGCGGTAATTGCTTCAAAATTTATAAACATGATAACCTTAATGCAGACAAGACCTTTGCGCGAAAAAAAAATGATTACGTAATCAGACCGGAAGTTACAAAGAAAAGATCACTTTTTCTTCAAAAATTGCTTAAAAATCAACTGTTAGAGATATAATCAAGTTTTGTGCTTTAAATGGCACTATAATAGGTCTAAAACTTCCCAAGGTTTGGTTACAATACGTTAAATAGAAGATGCCCTGCATCCCCCTTGAAATTTGAAGTTGAACACGCCTACGTTTTGAAACGCTCATTTAATGCCACTTACATTGTGTGTACAGCAAAAGGAGAGAATTGCGTACAAAGGGAAATTCCCCCCCCAAAAAAGTGTGCTATGATTGCATACAAAAGGGAATTCCCCGTGCTTGCTTCTTGAGTGCCTGGTTTTACGACTGTTGTATTATTATTATTATTATTATTACTGGTTTATTAAAATCTGTTCATTGCAGCCAAAAGGCTGAATTGTGACACAGATGAACATTAAAAGTGAAAATTACATGAAAAAATTATACAATTAAGGCATTAAATTTAAGTGTTAAGGATAAAACCAATAAACCAACCAACAGTAAGAGAGAGATTTTTAAAGAACATTACACAGAAAACAGAACAAGACAAACTTAGCATAAAAAAAACCCAATCCAAACTAGTTTACAAACAAGGAACAAAAACACACACCAAAAAAACAAGAACAAAAAACCATACAAGACAAACAAAAGATAAACAAACAAACAAACAAACAAACACCCCCAATGAACAAACAAACAAACAAACAAAACAAAACAAACAAACAAACATGTATTGAGCTACATGTTACGGCTGTTTCATGGACCAATGTATTTTAAGTGTTTACCGGTGATTTGTTCACGTTTATTATGACAACTTCTTAACGCAAGCACATTTTTTACTTCTGATGACGTCATATGATACTCAAAAATTGGGCTGGCAACAGCGCCCAATTGGGCGCTTTTTTAAATTGGGCGCTTTTTTCTCTCTAAAAACATGCGCATTGGGGTAAAGAGAAAATGGCGAGCAATATTTTGTATTGTGCCGATGGTGTGCAAACTTTACTTTTAGAGATATGAGCTATTTAATGGGTTTTTGTAACAATTGTACTGGATAAGTTCACAGTACAGCAGCATGTGCTCGTGCAGAGCCTCACCTGACTTTTGTAAACTATCCTCTGTATAATTACTACACGCACTATTTTTCAACCCTCAATTGAACCTAAACCCTCAACATCAACTTCAACAATCAACAATCAACATTAACATCAACATCAACAATCAACATCAACAATTATCAATCAACATTCAACATCAATATCAACATCAACAATTGACATCAACATGCATATCAACAATCAACATCAACAATCAACTTTCGACAATCAACAATCAACATCAATTTCAACATCAGCAATCAACTTTCAACAATTTACATCAACAATTATGACAGTCAACATCAACAATCAACATCCAACATCAACATCAACAATCAACATCAAAAATCAACATTAACGTCAACAATCAACAGCAACATCAACAATCAACAATCAACATTAACAATCAACATCAACAAGCAACATCACCTATCAACAATTAACTTCAACAATCTGACATTCAACATCTATAACCAACATCAGTAATCAACAACAATCAACATCGACATCAACATCAACAAATATGGACAATCAACATCAATAATCGTTATCCAACAACACCAATCAACTATCAACAATCAACAATCGACACCAACATGAACAACCACCGTCAAATTCAATCAACAATCAACATCATCATCAACTATCAACAATCAACATCAACATAAACAACCAACAATCAACATCAAAAATCAACATTAATAATCAATAACAACAATCAACAGTCAACAATGCGAAAATGCCAAACCTCTAGCCCAACACTGTGTGTTTGTCCTCAAACTCTAGTTTTTTGGGTTTTTTAGTTCTTCTCATCAAAATTCTTCTCCAGAACTTTTTGTCAATATGAAAAGTGAAATGAACTTCAATTATCAATACATGAAAACACAACCCACTGAACATAAATTTTTTTGCAATAACGTCATCCTGACGTCATCATGGCGTCATCATGGGTCACGTGACGTCACTTCAAAAAATGATAAATTTAATCTTTGAAATTCAATATAAAATCAACCGTGAGAGACTGGAACTTGAATTTTGTGGGAATCGACATGATTATACATGATCTTCAATTTATCTTGTGTGTGCAAAATCTTGTGACCTTTCCTTCCAGTCGAAACCGGAAGTGCCTAATAATTTGAAAGTGGAAAAAGATGTGAACTTGCTTTTAAGGATGTTAGTCTGTGGGTGGGTTGACCTTTCCAAAAAAATGATCGGTGACGCCATGAAGAGTTCGAGCGCCCTCGAGGTTAAAAATGTCCAAAACGCATTTTCAATTGATGTCTGTGGCGAACTTTGCGGTAATCGCTTCAAAATTAATAAACATGATCACCTTATTGCAGACATGACCTGTGCGCCAAAAAATTGATAACGTCATCGGACCGGAAGTAACAAAGAAAATTTCTTCAAAATTAAACCGTCACACAGTGGTTTAAGACCTAGACATTTAAAAAAAAAAAAAAAATTCCCCTAATATTATGCCTTAATTTAGTTTAGTTGTATCTAATGAGTTGATTTATAGCTGATATAATGATTGTTTCCAACATATTTACCGTTTATATCACTCAAGTACATAAACTACATGTACACAAAACTAAGAGGGTAAGACTTATTACAGAAGGCACAATAGTGCAACAATAAAAAAATGTTTTTTCTAGATACCAAATTATATCTTCAGATAGAAAATTGTGCATCATCTTGTAGCTTGTTTAGTACCCTTTCAGCTAATACATTTGTTATGAAAAGCGTTTCAGAAAGTGCAGAAGTTTGCGGGGACTACTTACGGTAAATTATGTAGCAGTAGCCTACCCAAAAAAGCAAAGACCCTCAGATTATGTTTGCTGATACATTTTTACAATCAGCCATAAACGGCCTGGGTAAAATTGTCTATTTTCTTCATAAATTTGTACTCTGATTATTTGGCTAAAAATATAATCAACCAGAAAAGTCGCGCAATGCATCGTTGTGACGAAGAAATGAACTTTGTAAGCAGTCCTGAGCTGGGATTTAACATAAAACGCTGTCGCCGGCGACAAAGTGAACAGCGCCCTCTATTGTTGAGATTTGTCTAGCGTGATCGCTGTGTTGGGCTCGGTGTCGTCGTTTGCACTTCGGAAATTTCTTTAGGAAGGTTCAAATCTCGGGGCGCGTGTGGGATTTACAGTTAACCATTTTTTAAGAAATTGAGCTGTTCATGGTTTTCTTTTTCATGGAAAATGTAGATATAATTAGAAATATTTTGGTGTAGGCAGACTGGACAGGACTCCGAAATGACCTGGCAGCTGCACCCTGGGACGAGCTTCTTACTAAGGATGATCCAGAAGTGGCATGTTGAAACATCACCAACACCATCCAGAATGCAATGCGTAGCCATCCTGAGTGGTGGAATGATGACTGTGACAAGGCCTTGAAGAGAAAAAACTGCGCATATAGAAGATGGCGAGCTCTGCAAACACCTGTATCTCGCCTCCGGTACAACAAGGCTCAAAACGAATACACCTGTACGTCTCGGAAAGCCGTCGCTTCACAAAAGCACAGAGTCAGGGAAAGATGACAACTGAACTTCAAACCAGTTCCAAAAGCTGGTGGTGGACAGCCCGCAGACTAGCAGAAAGGGTGGCAAGACTGAAATCCCTGTCCTGAAGGCCAACAGACAAACTTACATCAGTTCAGAGGATAAAGCTGAATGCTTTTCATCATTATTCAGTGAAAAGTCTACCATCCCCGATGAAGTTAACAGCAAAACCATTCCAAAGCTTCACACCAGGTCTTTTTCCTGCTGTTCCGAGATCGTGTTTTGGCCTAACAAAGTGAAGAAACAACTCATGCAGCTGGATTATATTAGCAAGGCTGCTGGCCCAGACGATGTCCCAGCCCTTGTGCTAAAAAAGCTGCCCCTGAGCTCGCAACACCACTGGCCAGACTCTTCCAGCTGTGCTTCGACAACGGACACATGCCAGCCCAATGGAAGTGTGCAATTGTCATAGCCTGCCATCTCGAAGGTGATGGAAAAGCTCATCAGCAAGAAAATGTGCAGGTACCTAGACCAGCACCGCCTGATCTCCCACCGACAGTTTGGTTTATACAGACCAGGACATTCCACATCAGATACCCTAACTTACATTTCACAGAGTCTCACAAACACACTTAACTGCAGGGAAGAAGCACGTGTTGTCTGCCTTGAAATCAGCAGAGCTTTTGATCGTGTCTGGCAGCCCGGCCTGCTTGCTAAGCTTGCTGCTATGGCTTTTCTGGAACACTGCATGCCTGGTTGACTGACTACCTTATAGATCAAACTCTGAAGGTAGTCTTGAGTGGAAAGGAATCTGGTGAGAAGATGATTAACACTGGCGTACCTCAAGGCTCCGTTCTGGGTCCCCTGCTGTTTATCATCTTTCTGGATGACATCACATCAGACCTGACAAACCAGTCTATTTTGTGTGCAGATGATGTCGCCATAATGTCCTTCATCAGATCTAAACATGACAGGAATGGTGCAGCTATGTCCCTCAATCAAGACCTGAACAACATCGAGACATGGGCTAATACATGGAATGTCCTAGTTGGAGCTGCTAAGTGTAAAACAATCACCATTTCAAATCGCAGGGATGCAGCAGTTACTCAACCTCCCCTTAGCTTTTTCGGCACTACACTTGAGGAAGTTGATGGAGTGGATCTCCTGGGCCTCACCCTGAGCAACAACCTGTCCTGGAACCCTGTGGTTACCAAAATGGTGAAGTCTGCTGGTCAGCAGCTGGGACTTCTGAGAAGAGTCTCTCCTTATACATGTATCTTGTCAGCCCAGAGAGCCATTATCTACAAAGCTACGATACCTTCTAAGATGGAGTATGCGAGTACTGCCTGGCTCAGAGCAACACCTACTTCTCTTGCTCAACTTGATTCAATTCAGAACAGAGTCAATGAACTAATAATAGACTACAGCTGACACAGGAGAAGGTTACATATTAAACTGAACATTTCTAAGTGATTAAGAAAATTTAGGGAGAATTAGATATGAGCCGAATTTAATAGATCACCACCGCAGCTACTCTCTCAAAAACCAACCACATTTTCATTTATGAACATTTTGTAAGTTTTGAAAAAAAGCCGTCTCAAATACAAATGCTCGACACTTCATCAATTACTGTTGCGGAGGCTATGGATTCGACAATTATGTCAGAAGGGGATGAAGCTGATGTTTCCAAAGCTGAGCTTGATCACCCGAAAATTAATCCTCTAGATGAAGTGGGACCACGCCAGCAGCAGAAGAACGGGCGTGATATTAGAAGAATTGAGGAAAGCCATTTTTTGTAAGAGCAGTGGCCCAATATATGATTTTATCTGTTTTCACAAATAAGTCTCAAAAATTACAGGTTTTCTCTTAGCTAGAAGGAACAAATAAAGGCTGCACCACTTAAGAGCACCATTTTCGGATTTCCATGGTAAAATACAACAGAAAATGATAGTAAGATTAATGATAACCTTTGCAAATAAATAGCCTTATCACAGGGAATATATTATTAAAAATAATAACAAAGTAATCACCTTAAAAACTTGCTTTTGCAAGCTGGTTTAATCTTTATTTAACATAGTAAATCAAAAATTAACAACAACAAAACTGTTTGCATTCCGTGCCGGTGAAGCGATGGACGTGTAATAAACATTAATGCAAAAATCAACACAAGAGGGCACCATTGATAAATAGCGCCCTCTTTTGAATTTAGCTCAAATTTTTGACAATTTTGGTGAGTTACGTTTTAAGATAGCCAACCTAGTTTTCTGTACCCAGAGATGGTATTTAAACATGCTTGCTATTATTTTATAGGACATTTGACTGTTTAAAGTCCTGAAATATACTGATGTTTGGGTCACATGGTTTTAAACCACTGTGCGTCAGAGATATAATCAAGATTTTGCTATACATGTATATAGCACAGTTAACATAGCTCTTGCGCTTTCTGGTAATGAGTTCACAATGATGTCATCAATTATCATATTACAGGCAAATAAAGATTCCTATTTTTTGAGTGGTCGGGCACAACCCGACCACTCTTTGGATCTGTTACGATTAATCTTCTTTCTTTGAGTGGTCGGGCACAACCCGACCACTCAATTTTAGAGGAAAAAGTGGCCAAATACTTTCACCTATAACTCTTAAACAAAATGATCAATTATGTTCTTACTTTGCAATCAGCTGGACCATTATTTGATACACATTTTTTGTCATGTACGTGAACTCGCTTGACCTTTACTTTTGGGTCTACCGGAAGGTCAAAGTTACGTGAATTTAGAATGAAGACTTTAGCCTGAAATCAAAACAAAGCACAATTTATTCCAAACGCTATGATCATCAAACCCAGTGTGAGCTTGTTACATGTTTACAAAGATGTTATAAACTTTGTAACGTCATCATGACATCATCAGGTATAAAATTACAAGCGATTTAAGGGCAACTTTTGACAAAATAGTTTGCGCTATATCGTTTGAACTAAATAGAGTATCGTGTTCGTTTTTTCCTGAGGTTGCAGAGAAAGATTTCTTCCCCCGGACACAAAACTGCTTGCCCTTCACTTCCGTTGTTATAATAACGGACACACAAAAAAGTGTGATGACGTCATCATCCGAAAGGGCGTCCCCTAGCGGCACATACAATAGACTTTGCTTTCTTGAATTTCTTTAAACCATCCTCCCAAAAATAGCTAGTATGAGCCAGAAATAACTTGTATGTGTACATGATTATAATGCTTACTGAATTTTATCACAAAATAATAGATTGTGCTGGAAAGAATTTAATTTCGTGATCCTTTGTTCTTACATAAAAATATATTCATAACTGAACTCGGCCGCGTTACATAAAATAAAGTGCCTGCCCGACCACTCTGCGTTTGTAACAACAAACGCAAACCTCTAGTTGAGTGGTCGGGCACAACCCGACCACTGTCTAGAATTGTTCCGATTAATCTTTCTTTCTTTCTTCTTTTTTTTTTCGGACAATACTTCTCTGCGGGTTTACTCCTAAACCGTTCAAGATATAAACTTGTAACTTCGAACACATATAGACCCTGATCCCGAGTAGTGCATATTGTCCTGACATCATGATGACGTTATCAGGTATCAAATTACAAGCAATTTAGTGTTTCTATTTTTTAATCATTACAAATCGATATAAAATCAACCGTGAGAGACTTGAACTTGTTTTTAACGGCAGTCAATAGAATAATACTGGGTCTTCAATTTACTTTGTGGGTGTCAAATCATACGACCCTAACTTCCGGTCGAAACCGGTCGAACCCGGAAGTGCCTTGTAATTTAGAAATGGTAAAAGATATGAACGTGCTTTCAACGATGTTAGTCTTCGGCAAGAAAGTACTTTTCGAAACTGTAACCGATGACGTCATGAAATATTAGATCGCCCTCTAGCGGCAGGTTGAAAAATGTCCAAAATGCATTTTGAATAGATGTCTGTGGTGAAGTTTGCTGTAATCTTTTGAAAATTGGTATATGGGTCATTCCACGAAGTTGGGTACACAATCAATGCATCAGTGACAGTGGTCCAGTGAAAACAAAGTGCTGTTATTTCTTTTTTGACAAATTAATCACATTTTTTATCGATCCTGATTTATTAAGGATGAATGGGCGAACAAGAAAAAAATTTTTTGGGGGACCTCCAATTGGTCGAAACCCAAATAAGTCACCAAAATATCATGGTATCCATGTTTACTTTAAGAATATTTTGTGACATGAAACATACTCGGTCTTCAATGTACGATTCTGTGTTCCCAAGAGTATATTTTAAATAATGTTTTGCAAATAAAGTTGAACCAGTAGACCTTTTACGATTCCCTGATTGTTATTTATTCCATGCGTCTTGCGTTTCTGGAGTATCGATCACGGAAGTCTCAGCGCACATCGTAACATTTCGTGTCAGCAATGTTACGAGGTGAGACCGAAATTTACCGACATATTGTAAAATGTCAGTATCATTTAGAAGACCCAAATGACGATTTCCACGAGAAACAGTAGCATTCCATTCATATCCAACCAGAAATCATGAAAAAAACTACACGATTTTTAAAAAACAACCGTGGTTATTCACTGGGAGTTGACTTCGCATCCACTTAAAAACGTGACGATGTGATAATTAAATGCAATCGCGCGTGCGCCCTCTATATATTTTCTGGATGAACGTCTTGCGATCAAAGTACCCGGATGCAACCCTTGCTTTGTTGCAAGAAAAAACCCGCGTGCTTTCCATCGTGGGTGCCAATAGTTTTGGCGTCATTTTGTTGCGGTGTGATGTCAGTTACGAAGTATACCACATTTGGGGAGGACACAAGGGTTAGATTACAGATTTACCAACACGGTGCCTGGTAATCCCGAAGAAATACTCCCCGTGTATGCTGAAACATGAATAACATAGATCTCAAACAATTGTTGCAGTATAGTTGACGCGTTAAAACCTGCACTTTAGCTACGGAATGGATACGAAACAAAATGGTAACCGCGTGACGATGTGATATTCCATTTCCATGATTTGGCATAAAACATGCTCATGCACGGTCAAATGCTCCAGGTTCTGCATGGAAAGACCTGATTGTTTAACATGGAAGAGGCTAAGCTTTCACAAATGACACTAAATATGTGTCCCGAAACCCTAACTGAAATTGCACATCGTAATGGAAATATCACGACGTGGTTTCCATGTGACGGTGTGGTACAATTTTGTGTTTTGGCCTGTGCTTTTGCCTGCGTTGGATGGTCAACGTCTGATCTATTAAAAATGGGGTCCTTTTCATTTATCTGTTTGAAGGGGGTTCGAAAGTTGGTGATTTTTACTGAAGTTAGTCTAAAATAAGAGGGGAAGTGTCAAAATTGATTGGTCACAGGCCAGGATACCGCCAGACCATTCCATTCTCATAATGGGGGTGGAGCATCATGTGATTTTCTTTTTCTGGTTTGAATTAAGATATTTCAACATTTTTTCACACAAAAGATACAAAACACATAAGAATAAATAGTACAAAACGAAAAAAAATCTTCCCCTTAGAGAAATAAATTCACAATTTGCTTTGATTTAGGCTTCAGCATGTTCAGTAAATTCATCCATTAGGGAATGGTATATCCATAGAACAATGCATCCAACAACACTGTTATGTAATGGGTATTAGAGGGTGGGAATGGAGTGGGGAAGGGGAGGATGGAGTGGGGAAGGGGGGGTGGGATAGGGGAGGGTAGGACAGGATACGGGCAGGATGGGGACGGCAAAATGGTTTAGGCATCACATCTTGAGATGTAATCAGAAGGTTCGATAATTTTGCATCCGTGTTACATGTGAAACCCAACCCTGTCCAATATGGGAGTCTCAAAGCTAAACTCTCTCACATCTTTAGCTGTTGTTTCAAATTTGTTCATTTTTAATTAATATAAATGAAGTTTTACTCATTTTTTATCAAGTTTAAAGTTTATTACCTTATAATCCATATATCAGTTTCACGTGTAACAGGACACCAATCTTTTGGTGTCATTGTTACATGTGAAACCACAAACTTATTTTGCATGGATACTGTCTTGTGTAAAAGAAATGGTAACATGGCAAAATAAGTTGAATGTGGATTTGCTTCCTTGTGTTTTACACATGTTTGGTGTAGACAAACATTTTTGGAACAGACAATACAAGAAAAAATGTGTATGAAGGGCCAAATTTATATAATTTGCCCATTTCATGTGATTTCAATAATCTCATAACGATTAGCCAAAAAATGTACTTATCAAGCCCTTTTAAATACATTCTATACTTGGAGCATATCAATTCTATAAAATAACAATGGGAAAGGTGATTCCTCATGTTTGGTGTCCATGTTACCTGTGAAACTTGCTTTGCATCTGTTAATAAACAACACTGTTAAAAATAAAACGTTTGACAAGATGTCTCAAAATGGTTTATTATTTTAGACACTACATATATGTCAGCACCTAAAAAAGTTATTTTAGTGCTCTTCACATTATTTTGAAAAACTTACCCTCATGTCACACACTGTGTACCCAACTTTGTGGAAGTACCCATATATGATGACCTTCATGCAAACAACACATGTGTGAAGTTTGAAGCCGATGACGTCATCAGACCGGAAGTTACAATGAAAAGACTTTTTATTCTTCAAAAATCGCTAAAAAATCAATTGTGAGAGATATAATCTTAAATTGTCTATTAAATGATAGATTAAACATTGGCGTCAATTGTGCCAGGCGCGTGGCTTGTCAAATTGTTCACACACGTGACCTGCCGCCGACAAAAATACCCTTACGGTAGTCCGTCGCTCAAAAAATCAATGAAAGGGTACATGTAGAGCTGGGTGTGCGTGAGTACACTGCATGTACAGGACATTGTACATGTACATGCATTCAGTGCAGATCCATTATTTCATCATTGTCATGCTTGTTAGGACGGGGCCAAACACGTGGCGTGTAGTCTTGTGCTCAAGACGCTTGGTCTTCTATAAAAAATCCCATAGACTTTGTGCACGATTTTTCTCGTCAGCATTTTAGTCATAAAGCACGTACTCATTATGACATTGAAACTTAACATAGTCAAAGAACATAGCAAAGGTCCTTGGCGAAGATGGAGGCAATGATGACGTCATCATGTGATTTATTATGAATTTTTAAAATATTTATTCAAGCCCGTTTACTTTGTACACAGTTTTTACACTTTGTGCCCTTCTTTTTTCAAGGGACCTTTTTGGCCACTTTTCAATGGGGGCATCTTCATCACAGTAACACCAAGCAAAGACGGAATGCTAAGATTGTGCCAGAACAATGATGGCATGATGACGTCATCTAGTGTCACGTGACAAGCAATTAAACTTTGATATTTTTTTATCTGTAAAAATCTATATACCGTAATTTCCTGCGGATAAGGCGCGCGGCGGATAAGGCGCAGGTCCCTAAAATCACCCCAAAAAAATTCAAACGCCAACAGATAAGGCGCACCGCCGCATAAGACGCATGTTTGACCGCACACAGAAGAACACCGGGCGTCACCCGGTGTCGGTACATCGCCACAAAGGGGCCATTGTGTTGCCTTAGAACGATCACACTATTCGGAGGATGAATTACATTGGCTGGTCACATGTAGAGCCATGAAGAAAAGACCAATGTAAATTGATACCGACCTTCATCATTTATCATTCAAAAAATTACCTTTTCAACCTAAAGCAGACTTCTCTCAGCTTATATTGCACCTGTTTTGTAATTTTGAACACTTTTGGGGGATAGAAATTACGTTTTTTAAGCAGTTTTAATTGTTGGTGACGTATCTCTATTTTCGTGTTGCGTTTTTTCGTTGTCGTTTTCCTCCAAATTCCCAAAATTCAAACCCTCCTCTATCTATAACCTACCTGCATGTTCTTAATGTAGATTAAAAGTTCATTTTGTTCTCTCAGGGAATCAGGCCCATAATTAATACACGATCGCCATTTACAATGTCCGCTTTTGACAATCGGAATTCGGAACGCCATGTGCACGCGTGTTTTGACTATGCCCCAAGCTCGTTTGCCTCGTACACGAACATCAATGCGTTCTGTACCGCGCATGCAAGCACTGGGAAAAAGAATGTCGGTTGACTGCACGTAAGATCTGCCGTACGTACTCCTGCTGGTATGTGTGTGTACGAATACAGACATATATTTTTGCGGCGGGGGTGTCGCTTCTTGAAGTATCGGCACATACAGGAACTGGAGATTCAGGGAATCGACGGTGTTTGGCCGGCTGGCCACGGCCGTACTGCGCGCGTGTGATTGATTCAGCGAGATATTTATAAGACAACTGATCGGGCTGGCATGGCATCGAAATGCATTGTCAATGTGTGGAAAAACAACTGGAATCAAGGATTGTAGTGGTTTTAATAGGCTGATGCATGTTTTTGCAAAAAGGGCACGACGGCCAAGGTAATTATGACGGCATTGTTGGAACGAAAGCACGATCACTAAGGGGGATCAACGCATTGCGGCATTGTTGGAATGAAAGCACGATCATGGGGGATCAACACATCGCGGCATTGTTGGAATGAAAATACGGTCACAATGTCTGGAGAGTTGAGCCTTGGTTGACCGCATTATTGATTGCGGCATTGAAAGAATTCTTCACACAAAGACTGTCACTTTGAACTCAAGCGACACCAGATAAGGCGCACCTGTAGATAAGGCGCAGCGATGTTTTTGTGGTCTAGAAAGTCAGATAAGACGCGTCTTATCCGCAGGAAATTACGGTAAAATCAATAATGAGATCTGTCGTGATAGAGTAAATTAAGGTCTTTATTTTTTAACGTGTACGTAAAATCACATGATATGACCCTTGCTTCCGGTCGAAACCGGAAGTGGCTTATTAATTATTGGCTTATTATTTAAAATTGGACATTGATATGAACTTGCTTTCAAACGGTGTTAGTCTCTGGCCTTCTTCAAAACTTGTCTCCGTGATGTCATGAAATTCTCGACCGCCCTCTAGCGGCAGGTTTAAGAATGTCCAAAATGCATTTTGAATAGATGTCTGTGGCAAAGTGTTTTGTAATTGTCTGAAAACTGGTATAAAATGACCTTCATGCAAACAACACATGTGTGAAGTTTGATGTTGATGACATCATCAGACCGGAAGTTACAACGAAAAGACCTTCTAATCTTCAAAAATAAATCAATCCTGAGAGATATAATCGTGAATTGTCTATTGAATGGCGTCAAATGTGCCAGGTTTGTGGCTTGTCTAATTGTTTACACACGTGAACCGCCACCGACAAACATACCTTTTTACTAGTAGTCCGTCGCTCAAAAATTTAATGAAAGCATAGCGCGTCGCCGTTCGGCCACGGCATAGGGCGCGCACGCCCGCTGAACGTAGCCTGGCTTTTCGTTTGCTTTTCGCGGGCGTAAGTCACAAAAAAACAGTGTGATGACATCATCATCCGAAAGGGCACACCCTAGCGGCACATAAAATAGTGTTTGTTTTCTTTAATCTGAAAATCATCGGTTCTAATTTTACCAAATCGCTAGTTCTTGTTCTTTGATTAACCACAGATGACTTGGCAAGAGTTCAAATTCATGATGTCATCAGACCGGAAGATGAAAACAATCATATTCTATCATTTGATCCATGTCGTATATCTTCATAGCCCAAATAACGATATCCATAACACCAATCAAATTAGGTTTTGCCCTTCACCGACGTTTAAACACTCTATACTCAGTGTGTTACCTCCCGAGTGAAAGTTGGAAAGTCGGGAGGTAACACACTGAGTATACAGTGTTTAAACGTCGGTGAAGGGCAAAACCTAATTTGATTTATATCACCCCGACGCAAAATTCCATCTTATAATAGATATCCATAACAATGTTAACCTTTTGCTTCCAAATACTAGGGACGTCATGAACCGGAAGTTAGATGGTATAAATGCATACAATTACATTTTCCATATTTCCATACGTTATTTAACTTCACAATCAACATTTATCCGCTCCATTCTAAATCAGTGTTCACTTCCCGATCTTTAATAATGACCTCATCAAGCCAGAAATAACTCGTATGTGTACATAAAATGTTTATGGAAATTTATCACACCGTTAAAGATGCATTTTTAAACAAAATAATTTATTGTGATGGAAAGGATTTAATTTCATGATGCTTTGTTCTTACATCAACATATATTCATATCTTAACTCGGCAGTGTTTCATGAAAACATTTGCCTGCCCGACCACTCTGCGTTTGTAACAACAAACGCGAACCTCTAGTTCTTTCTTTCTTTCTTTCTTTTTTTTCCGGACAATACGTTTCCGCGGTTTTTTTTCTAAACGGTATATGGTATGAACTTGTAACTTTCAATATATATCAACCCTCATCTGAAGTGGTGCATATTACTCTGACGTCATGATTATGTCATCAGGTGTCAAATTACAAGTGACTTCATCTGAAAAAGTGACCAATTACTTTCACTTACAACTCTTGAACTAAACATTCAATGATGTTTGTATTCTGTAATCAGATAGACCATTAATGGCTAAACTTTTTTTGTTGTGTACGTAAACTAACTTGACCTTTACTTCCAGGTCTACCGGAAGGTCAAAGCTAGGTGAATTCAAAATGAAGACAGCTTGAATTCAAAACAAAGCAACATTTTTTCTGAACGGTTCACGGTATGATCACAAAACCTTAAGTGAACTTGTACCATATTACGAAGATGTTGTAAATTTTGTTTAATACGTCATCACGACGTCATCAGGTATCAAATTACAAGCGATTTAAGGGCAAATTTTTACAAAATAGTTTGCGTTATATCTTTTGCACTAAATAGAGTATCGTGTTCATTTTTTTTGTGCGGTTGTAGACTATGCCGTGCGAAACATTTCGTGTTCCCGGATGCAAAACCGTTTGACCTTTGCTTCCGGTGTTACCGGAAGTGCAATAAAAACTGAATATAACTCAAAAGCGGAAGCATGTTACTACAGACATATAATTATATTATGAAAGTGTTTGGTGAGGAATGCAAGACGCCAAAAACAGTGTGATGACGTCAACATCCGAAAGGGCGCCCCCTATTGGCGCATAAAATAGAGTTTCCCTTCTTTAATTTTAAAACCATTCGTCCAAATTTTACCAAATGGCCCCTTGATATTCTCTGATTATAACCACAGATAACTTGGCAAGGTTTCAAATTCATGACGTCATCAGACCGGAAGTTACTTTAAGGAGAATTAATAATGATATCAATTACAATGTTCACCTTTGGATCTCTAATGCTGTGACGTCATCAAACCGGAAGTAGGTGTTACCAATAGGTCTCAAACCGGAAGTTAGTTGTTATTGATACAAACTATTATATTTCCCATATTTTCATACGTTATTTTCACTGTACAATGAAAAGTTATCGTCTCTGAACTCTATCAGTATTCACTAACCGTTTTTGACTGATGACATCATCAAACGTCATCAAACCAGAAATATTGATTGTACTTGAAGGGATTTAATTTTGTGATCCTTTTTTGTACATATATTCCTAACTTAACCGGGCAGTATATAATGAGAAGGCTCTCCGCCCAACCACTCTGCGTTTGTAACTCATCAAACGCGAAACTCTAGTTAATCTTTGAAAATCAATTTAAAATTTACTGTTTATTTATTTGTTTTGTTTTGTATGCCAATGGATTCAATATTGCAGGATCTTCATGTTTGGTATTAAGTGCAAAATCATGTGACCCTTCCTTCCGGTCGAAACCGGAAGTGCCTAATAGTTTGAAAGTGGATAAAGATATGAACTTGCTTTCAACGATGTTAGTGTCTGGCTTGGTTGACCTTTCCAAAAAATTATCAGTGACGCCATGAAGTGTTTGAGTGCCCTCTAGTGGCAGGTAAAAAATGTAAAAAATGCATTTTCAGTTGATGTCTGTGGCGGAATTTGCGGTAATCGCTTCAAACTTAATATACATGATGACCTTAATGCAGACGAGACCTGTGTGGAAAAAAAAATTGATTACGTCATCAGACCGGATATTACAATGAACGACCTTTAAACTTTAACAAATTGCTAAAAAATCAACCTTGATAGATATAACCTTGATGTCTAGTAAAATTACAGTGCAGGGCTTTTCGTATCATTTTGTCTAATGAATATTGTCTCAATTTTTTTTCAAATCAAATCAAATCAAATCAAATCAAAATCACATTTATTTCCTCTTCATGACAGAAATGAAAAAGAAATATAAGTACTTAAATATTTAAAGGCCACTAGAGGTGGCAAAACCTTAAAAGCATAGCTTGAATCAGGCATGCCATTACACAAAACAGACGAATAATAACAGGAAAAAAAACAAAAAAACATTAAAAACAAAGACCAGTTACGCACATGTATAATTCTAAGCAGTTAGCAAAGTTGTGAAAAAGTTATAAAAATAATATTAATAATTAATAATGGGCAACGAGTAGGATCGTCGTGGATACAGAGTCCAATTATGGCAGAGGCATATAACATATAAAATATATTACATTACATAAGATACAATTTAAGTTTGCATTTGAAAATTTTATAAGACCTTAAACATCTGAGAGACAATGGTACATTGTTCCATATTTTGGGTCCGGTGTATTTAATGTTATATTGAAAGGCAGATGTTCTATGTTGCGGTAGGTGGAAATGTAAGTTAGTAGACACACGAGTATTATAGTTATGCAAATTGCAGTTTAGTACAAACATGTTTGAATAGGAAATGGGCAGTAAATTGTTTTTAAACTTGTACATAAATAGAGCTTGTTGGTATTTATTTAGGTTTGTTATGCTTAAATACTTTAGTTCACGCAAGAGAGGTTGACTATGGGCCCTATATGGTGAATTTGTAATAATTTGAACAACTCTTTTCTGCAATTTTATTAGCATTATTATTGTACGGAATGTATTCCCCCGAACAATGTTACAGTAAGAAAAATAAGGAAGTATTAATGAACTATAGAGTGTATTTAATACCTCAAAGGGAACAGTATGTTTTAGTCTGTTGATAACTCCAATACTCTTAGAAACTTTACTTACAATCTCATCGATGTGATATTTCCAAGTCAATTTTTCATCGATGATTACACCTAAAAATATAAACTTGTCTACTTTCTTGATAGTTTTGCTATCCCTTAAAAGATTTAAGTTTGACGAGTTATTCTGTTTTTTCCTGTTACTGAAGATCATATAATTACATTTAGATGAATTAAGAGTTAAGCTGTTAGCTTTTAACCAATCACAGATACTGACCAGTTCATTATTGACAATATTATACAGGGAAATAAGATCTTTGTTACAATAGAATAAACTAGTGTCATCAGCATATAATATAAAGGATATAAGTTAGATGTTTTGGATTGTCCCAAGGTCCCAACAGAGAGCCCTAGGGTACTCCGCATGAGATGCCTTTTAAATCAGAGAGGCGGTTATTAAAAGTTGTACACTGTTTACGATTATTCAAATAGCCCGCAAACCAATCATGGGCAACCCCACGGATACCATAGAAATTTAATTTATGAAGAAGAATATCATGGTTTATAGTATCAAATGCTTTTGATAAATCTAAGAATATAGGCCTATCGATTGAAAAAAGCATTTTCCTCAAACGTTTGGACTACTTTATCTGCTAGGTCAATAAGTGCCATTGAAGTGGAGAAATTAGATCGAAAACCATATTCGTTATCAGAAATGATGTTATATTTGTCTAGAAATGCTACTGTCCTATTGTACACAAGTCTTTCAAGAATCTTGGAAAAACATGATATTACCGAAATTGGTCTATAGTTACCAAGCTCAGCAGGGTTTTCTTTTTTAAATATAGGAGTGACTTCAAGGCAATTTCCAATTTATCTGGGAAAACCCCTTTAGATAAAGATAAATTAAAAATGTGACACAGGGGATCACTTATATTGGTTATGACAGATTTGATTAACCCTGGTTTGACACCATCCAAGCCAGGAGACTTATTGTTTTTAAATTTGGAAACAATTTCATGAATTTCTGTTTTTGTTATTGGATTAAAGAAAATGGAATTTTCGTTAGGATCAGTCAAGTAATTCTCATAACTTGCATTTGCTTGAGGAAGATTTCGATTGAGAGAAGGGCCTATTTGAGTAAAGTAGTCATTAAAAGCATTTGAAATATCTTTGGTGTTATTTGTATGGTTTCCACGTATATTGAATTCAGAAGGGTACTTTTTATGATTATTTTTGTTTAATAATGAGTTAATTATACACCATGTTTTTTAGCATTACTTTTTACTTTTTCAAACTTATCTTTATAAAATTTGGCTTTGGTAATCTTGATGATGGCATTTAACTTGTTACGGAAAATCTTGTATTTGTAAAAAAAGTCACTAGTTGGGTTTTTAAAATATTTTTTGTATAGTTTATTTTTATTGTTAATTGAATTCAAGATTCCATCCGTCATCCATAATTTGAGTTTCTTAGAGGGCTTGGTTTTCTTTAGGGGAAAGTTATCTTGAAATATCTTTAAAAAGTCCGAATGAAAATTATCAAAAATATGATTAGGGTTATCCGTACAAGTGATATTCCAATTTGCGATGTTTAAATAGATTTTGAACCTTTCCAATCTATCCGCTGTAATGTGTCTGTATAATCGACCCAATTCCTCTAATATTAAAGGAAGATATCTGATAAATTGGTAAGTGGTCAGAAACGTCATTGAACAGGATGCCGCTTTCTGTACGTCCAGTACTGTTTGATATAATATTATCTATTAAGGTAGCAGTTGTTGACGTTATGCGAGTTGGTCTGTCTATCAGCGGTAAATATGAATTGTTAAAAAGAGAATTAACAACATTCTTAGTTGGATTATGGCTATTGTAGTTAAACAAATCAATGTTAAAATCGCCCATGATGAAGGAAATTTTATTTTCCTTGTTTATGTTGGCACTGTGCCGGGTAGGCATCGTGGTTTCTCCCTTTGGGATCAGGTGCAATCCCCTTTTAGCCGAGTCGGCTTTCCTGAGTTATTATTATTATTTCTGTTGTACAGTTATCTAATAATAATATTTCTTTGTCCAAAAAACAAATAAAAAAACCCAAATAGCAGTGCATTTAGTTTATGACTCCATAGAAATCCGTAAAGACCTTTAGGGGAGACAGTGCGTCGTATATCCCCGGAGAGAAAGTGCGGTTATTCTCCACAAGGTCTGCTAGTCGCCCCACACGTGGGGCCCCTGTTCCGGAAGTCAGACTTTCGGCCGTTCAGGGGACTAGCGAAACGTTTCGAAGAATACAGCGGTTTCGGCCGTTCCCTGTTCTCCGTTCGTTTTCACTAAGCTCGCGGTGAGCTAGGGCCTAGTACAGTGGGGGTATATCGACAGAGGTCGTTCCCTTCCCCCCTGACCGTTTCAGCTAGCTCGGGGAGCTAGTAAGCTAGGAGAGGACGTTTTGTTGGGTATATCGACAGAGGTCGTTCCCTGCCCCTCAGCCATCCTAAGCTATCTCGATAGTGCGACGACAAACGAGATAGCGGCGAGATATTCGTGGGTATATCGGCCGCTGGCCGTTCCCTTCCCTCGGCCGCCTCGCCTGGCGTGTAAAGAAAAATTCCGTGGGGTACAGCAACCAGCGGTTGTTCCCTTCCCCCTGGTCGTTCTCAACTGCATTTATCTCAGTAGTACAATAGTATGAAAAAACGAGATAGCAGTGAGTCCCCACACAGGGACATCACCGTAGTCTGTAACGGTCATCTCGTGTTTACGCGTTTTGACCGGCATCAAACATACGTCCTACGGTATGGAACACCGTGAGGATACCGGGGATAAAACTCCCCGTGTAACCACGGCCCCCCAGGCGACCAGCCGTAAGGGTCCCGCGGTTAAAAAGGCCGCATCAAAGGCCACCAGCGGTCCCAAGGGCAAGACCCAAAAAGGGACCACTAGTCGCTCGATCACGCCACCGGTCTCCGGACCATCGGCGTCACCTAGCAACACGGCGTCAATTTCCCATGGTTTCACTGGAATTTTTTCGCCTTGTCCCCCCGGTCTGCTGGCTCCAGCAACCCTCGGGGATGACCAGTCACGGAGCGGTAAAAGGATTCAATCTTCACCGGCCCCGTCTGCGCGTTCATCGCGCTCCGAGCTTTCTGCTTCCACCCGTGCGGAATGGGCAGGACTCGCGGTGACTGACTTGCCTCCTCCCCAAATTCGGGCCACGGACTCGCAGTCAACGTCATTCTTTGATCAATGCTCCGGAATTCACAGGATATTATCGGAGTTTTCATTCAGTGAATCAAGTCACCCAAGTATAAAAAGAAACACAAAGCAGCGCCGTCTTCTTCAGGGGATTGCCCCCGTAAGTCGACGCATTGGAAAAACAAAAACAAAGGTGTATCCATGGAAATCTTTCTAAAAGCTTTCCAGGACATCAACGTTTCGCTAGCAGCCCTCACTAAACAACAACAATGGAGATCGGCCCCAGCGGTGACTGAGAAGTCACTCCCGGCAGCCACATTTCCAGACCCAAATCCGGGTCTAATCCTGCCGGATCCGAGTGTGATCCGGCCGGATCTGGCTCCAATCCGGCCGAATCCGGGCGCGATCCGGCCGGATCCGGGCTTATTTCAGCCGGATCCGGGCGCAATCCTGCCGATTTCGGGCGGGATGAGAGGGGAATGCACTGGGCCCCCAGATCCTGGAAATGCCATCAGTGTCTGCTCAGATAATCCACCTACTCCGGGCCGCGATTGGGCGCCCCTGAGATCACAGGTGGGCATTTCTTTACACCCATCTATGAATTTGGGTACTTCTGTTCAAGATGTTCCTGACATATATGTCGACAGTACTCACTCCCTTCCACTCACTTGCAAGATGGGTGTTCTGGGGATGAAGAGGCCACTGACCCTGGCAATTTTTCGCCATTTGAGACTCAGCTGAGGCTGGTTCAAAGAGATATGGTTGAGTACTGCAACTACCAGAGAGCAGTAAGCCAGAGACCACCCATCGTTCTTTCAAACGCCGGACTGGTGTGGAAGAACCTCGAGATCCACCTTTCCCAGCTATGCCGGTGGATCGTTTATGCGCCGATCGCATCCAACAGATCGCCGATTCAAAGAAATGGACTGCTATCAACAAAAGGTCGGCAGCCTATTTCTAGTTTCCAGAAAAGGACTGAGATGATTTCTTTACGGTTCCTGCTATTCCAGATACAGCCAAGGACGAATTGACTGGAGATAGCGGCAAAGCCCCGACCAAGTCAATATTTGTCGATCAGACTAGAGCAAAGATGGAGGATACAATGGAGAAAGTCGATGAGGCGGCTAGATTTGGCTCACAAACAAGCGCCTTTTTACTTTTGTTATCTGAATATATCATCTGCGCATGTGAGGAAGATTCACAAATTCCAGCTGATATGTTAGCAGCAGCCTTCCGATGTCTGGACGAAATACTCCGTTTTTCTCTAGATCAGTTTACGAGAATCTCTATCTTGTCCGCCATATCACGTAGGACTAACGTAATGGAGGCACTTTACATACAGCACGAAGGCGCTAAGAGGAAGTTAGAAGACCTTCCTCTTATGGGCAAAGACCTTTTCGGAGGCAAATTCCAGGAGATTCTGGAAGTTGAAGCCAAAAGAATCGAAACAGCGGACAAACTGAGCTTGAAGAAGCCTTCAGCTAGTGACAAGCCCAAGTTATCTGGGAAGAAGGCAACGAGAGGTGCTCCCTCGTTTCGCCCATCCCCTAAGAAACCATTCAAGCCCTTTCGCCAACAGACGGCCAAGGCATCAGCAGGTGCAATGGTTTCAGCTCCACGCCCCTACTCTGCCCCTGCGCGCCTGTATGTACAAACTAGCGGCCGGGGACGTGGCGGTGGGCCATCGGCCCACCGCCTCGGATGGCGGCGGTGACTCCCCCACGGAGCCGACCCCCACACTCAGGCCCGTTGGGTGTCGTCTCAGAAATTCTGGAGAGAGATCACCTGCGACGCAAGGGTGCTTTCTTTAGTCAGCCACGGCTATCAACTAGAATCTACAAGCACCCATTGGTCGAAAATATGTGTTTGCGAAACACTGGTTCCGACAAACACAGACAAACGATTAGCTCTCGAACAAGAGGTATCATCCCTTATCGAGAAGAGAGCAGTCCGCTTGGTACCACCAATGGAACAATTCACAGGCTTCCTGTCCTTCTTTCTAACACCAAAGAAAGTGGCTAGCTTAAACTGCTCAATAGGTTTGTCAGACCCAAGCGTTTCCAAATGGAAACACTCCATGTAGTTCTAGAGTCGTTGCTAAAAGACGCATACCTACATGTTCCCATCTTCCAAGAGCGTTCCTGATTCCTACGTTTCCGGTATCAGGGGCGCACCTACGAGTTCACTGCCCTTCCCTTCGGGTTATCAACCTCGTCAAGAGTGTTTACCAGGGTTGTGCGGGCAGTTGCATCATGTCTTCATCGAGAAAACAATGATTTTTATGGATCTCGACTACTGACTGATAGTGGGAAAATCAAAAGACGAAACTGCTCAAAATTTGAGAGATACTTATACGTTGAAAACGAGGCTAGGCTTCATCATCAACGAGAAGAAGTCCCAACTAATCCCGTCCCAGGAAATCGCTTTTCTGGGAACAGAGATCGATCTACCCAGGGGCATAGCCGTCCCCACAGGGGAACGCGTTACCAGCCTGTGGAAGTGCGTCAAACTTTTCCTATCTGTTCAAGTCGCTCCAGCGCAAGCTTGGCTGAAACTTCAAGGGATCATGGCCAGCTAAGTGGACCTGGTCCCCTGGTGCAGACTGAGGATGCGTCCTTTGCAAATGCATCTTCTGGCACATGACAGACCTAAGACAGATTCAATCTCTCTAGTGATATCGATCGACGAAGTCATTCGGCCACACCTTCGGTTGTGGCCATTGGAACAGAACATTCCGTGCAGATGGAGTTTCCCCAGAGGGGATCCTCACGCCATAATCTCCACTGACGCTTCCAACGAGGGCTGGGGAGCCTCCCCTCCCCCTCGACAAGCTGCAGGAATTTGGGACGACAACATTCGGTCCCTACATATCAATGTTCTATAGCTTTAGGCTGCAGTCAACGCCTTACACCACTTCCAAGCAGATGCAGTGGGCCGGTCTGTTTTAATCAAGACCGACAACACGACAGTGGTAGCATATATTAACAAACGGGGCAGTACAAGGTCACCCCAGCTGTGCTACCTGACTTGGGAATTGTGTTAGTGGCTAACCAGACACAAAGTAGATCTACATACCATTCACATTCCTGGTGCGGAAAACGACATAGCGGACTCTCTCTCCAGGGGCAAAATAATTCCCACGGAGTGGTCATTGAACAAGAGAATTGTAAGTCAGATCTTCTCGATCCTAGGTCGTCCACACATAGACTGGTGCACCTCCGCAATCAACGCTCAGCTCAGGCATGGGCCTCGAACGCACTATCAATAGACTGGACAAACATGTTCTCTTACGCCTTCCCTCCGATCTCAATCTTTACAAAGGTCATCGGGAAACTGGAGAGAGACAGGTGCAAGATCCTACTGATCGCCCCCTTCTGGCCGCGCCAGCCCTGGTTTCCGCGACTGGTGAGGCTCCTAGTGGGGTCCCCTCTAATCCTCCCAGATCGTCATGACCTACTCTTTTAGCCTCAATCCCTGTTCCGACACCCGGCTCCGGGAGATCTCCACCTAGCGTGCTGGCCACTGTCAAGCGTGCTTACCAATCAGCAGGTCTTTCTGAAGACACGGCAGCCCTGGCCGCAAAGGAACGTCGTCTCTCAACACGACAAATCTATGACAGTCGACTACGACATTATAATAGGTGGTGCGAAGAACAGGCTGTGGATTCACTCTGTGCTTCTTTAAACCATTGCTCAGAATTTCTACTGTCATTGTTCAGAGCCAATTTGTCAGTAGGAATGGTGCGAAATTAACGATCAGCCATAGCAGCAGTTCACACGGCTGCGCTGATGGCTCATCCATTTCCTCTAATGTGGCGATCACTCACCTACTCCGTGGAATGTTCAATGAGAGGCTAACAGTCCGGAATCTAGTCCCATCCTGGGATCTGGGTTCGTCCCTGAACATTTTGGCCAAGGCTCCATACGAACCTTTGGGCCAGGCACCTCTCATTCATGTGTCAATAAAGCTAGCCTTTCTGCTCGCAACGGCTACTGCTAGGCGTAGCAGCGAGACCCACGCGCTGACATTAGATCCGGGACGTATTCACTGGGAACTAGGCGGGGTCCGCCTGATCCCAAAAGTGTCTTTTCGGACGGAAAATCAGACACCCTGTGTCCCCCAAACAAATTATGGTGTCCTGTGCGATCCCTAAAATGGTATTTGGCACGCACTAAACCACTCAGGGGTGATTGCATGCGGCTTTTTATTACAACAATGCAGCCGCATGGCCCCAACTCAAGGGACACAGCAATCAAATTTGCTACCTCGGACTGGCCATCCAAATGGGATGCTCCTGTCCGAGGCCTTGTCCGGACCCATGGTGTACGCGCCGTAGCGACGTCCTGGACATCTTTTAGCGGGGTCCCTATCACAAAAATTTCACAGGCAGCATGCTGAAAGTCGGCCTCGACATTCACATCTTGCTACCTACGTGACATACTCCAGACTGGAGGTAACATGGGGAAGACGATACTGATATTTCACCAGTCCTCATCTAAGAACCCTACCCTGCACAGTAGTCTTTCCCGGCCTGGCAAGGAGACCAACTAAGCGGGTGATACATTACATGTATATTCAACCTAAATGGTTTAAATCATGATGTATATATATATACTGTTGTTTAACCATTTGGTTGAAGGGCGTCTCGCCTACCCGGCCACCAGTTGTTGGTGCCACTCTATGCATATGTAGTAGCTATTTGGGTAAGTGAATGAAGTAGACTCCCCCACAGAAGTGTGGGACGAGTCTACGAGTGATACTTACCCAAATAGCTTCCCGCCCTCCTCCCCACTCTCGGCTCGCGTTACGATGGTTTTTCAAAAGAGGAAGTATAATGGCGGATTCATGACGTAGCATAATGGGTAGGCCCCGAGAGGGCACTCGGTGGTTGATTAAATCTTTTAGCGTTTGAGCCTGTCGGCTGAATAAATATGCATATGTAGTAGCTTTTTGGGTAAGTATCACTTGTAGACTCGTCCCACACTTCTTGGGGGGGGGGATTCTCAAAGTTAAGTTTGAAGTTGCTGCCAAAAAAACCCATAAAAGTAGCTTGTATACATGTATATGCCAAGCAATAATGTCATACATATATTACTTCCGCTTTGGGAGTGCTTGCGGTAAAGCCAACCCATTTTTTTTTAATGCCGGACTGCAACACCAATCGCTGATGCTTCCAACAAGATAAACAAGACATTTTGTCTTTCATGTCTTCACAAAACACTTCCTGACACCTTTTCATATGAAACTTCTAGCATGAGTAGTAACGTTTCCATTGTCCGTATTTTTGTTTGTTGTTGTCCTATTTACAATCCCTATTTTTAAAAGAAAACCGCCGCTGTTTCCCCCGATGCGATCCTGGCAAGTTTCCCCACGAGTTGGTGTTGCATGTACATGTGTGCAGCACAGGAAAATGCAGCGCGGCATTGGAGAGGAGCACGTGTTAATTTGCCCACGTGCGCAGTGGGAGGGGCTTACTGGATCGGCTACTGACATCGCGAAAATGGCATGCCAACATCGATGTAGAAGACCTCTGCAATCTCATGCAAAGAACTTGATTTCTTTTTTCTGTGTGGGCCTTTGTATTTTCCGTTTTCATGTACTTATTTTGAGGACGTACTGCTCGCACAGGGTTGCACAAGAAGCGGTACATTACACTGATACAGCGAAGCCAATTCCCCAAAAAGTTTTCCATCGCCTGTTCAATCGTGTCGAATGCACGTGGTTATAGGGAATCGCCTTGCACGCAGTATGCTGCCCACAGCACATGGCGGTGTTGTAAAAAACTTGTCATGAGCCCCAACATTACATTAAAACGTTTTGAAAACCTTGGTTCATTTACGTTATGGAGTCTGGGATTTTTCTAAAAGAATTTCTCGTTTACTTTAGGGGGTAAATTTGTTATGGCTGTTAGATGTTCGCCTAAATGCCTCCGTAATTATATACATGTACATGTTCAAAATAATCTAGTTCTCTCAACTGATCAGAGCACCCTTTTATCGAACACATTTTCGTTCGCTGTCCATCAGCTTTGTTTGCTGGGTTAGTCTGCTAATTACACCCAATATTTGCACAAATAAAACATACATAAACACTTCAAAAACTAGTTCAGCAATTATACTTTCAGTAATAATAGCGGGAACCTCTGGCTTATGTCCTCCAAGTCGAGCAAAATTCAAGAAAAAGGGCAGACAACAGAGAGGATTTCAAACTCAAAAGAGCTCTCATTTATTTTGCCAGACAGATTTTGCAGTCAACTCACCGCTGATTCCCAGCATAGAAAACCACAGCTAGACAAAATGTATCAACATTTTGCAAGTTGGAATATCCAAACCTTTTAGTGGCCTATTTATTAGAAAGTTATCTCCAGAGCACGCACTTAGCCAGACAAAAGAACCGGGTCAGCGCACCTGTGCCCTAATTAGCCCGCCAACAATGTGCCCGCCGGAGCTCTGCTGGCGATTTTTTTTTTCTTTAAATGGGTTGCTGAAATGTCACCCTTCGTGTTTCGGGTACACAGCTTATAATACATCCCCTGTGGGCAAACAAGGAAATACTGCTTTGCACCTTCAAGCTGGGGCGTGTGTATGCCGCGCCCACGCCCATTATTTGCATAAACTTAAATATGCATTTACAATTCAAAGACCCATATTTCATTGAATAAAGACATTAAATATCATAGTTTTTTTCTTGGAGTTTTTGGTTGTTGAGAATAAAATTATTTAAAATGATATAAAATCATTTCCTCAATTCTTGGTGAAAAAAGTGCGAGTTATTACTATAAAAGTGATATTTTTTATCCTCAATACTGTGACTAGGAAGTACACCGTTTTGTAGACTTCAAGGAGCTTCCAGTAATAGATATGCTCGGTTTCCTGTTTGAGAGTCACAATAGCTGACGCCACCCGCCGTGTTTGGGGTTCACGGCTTAATACGTCCCCCATGCAAACAAGGAATCCTTCGCTCTAGTTTCTCTGGTGATTATTAATCTTTAACTCTTTCAGTGCCCGCAACATTTCAAAAGTTTAACCCTAAAGTGCCCAACTTCGAGCTTTTTTTGTAATTATTCAAAATTCTGTAAAAAAAGAAGTAAATAAGTTGTACTCACCAAACTTGTTGTATCTTGCTCTCTGATATCTTGTTATTTTCAAAAGTCAATAGTAGTCACGCACGTAGTGATATACCCTGAAACACTCTCCTGAACACAGGGAAATTCCGCACTTTTTGCAGAATATGCGTGTGTCGCGTCTGATACCCCTCCTCATACAGACTCTACAGTTCTTTTGAACATTCCTGCAAGTTGCTGATGGGGATATTTGTCCTGTTTGTGAACCTTGAATCCACCAATCAGCCTGTCTGATGGGTCCCTTGATGGGGCCCTCGGTGGGGGTGGGAGAGGGGGTGGGGGAGGGGGGGGGTTCGTCATCCTCATCCGATTCACTGCTGCCATCCGGAGTGTGATCAGTACATGCGGTCAAACTTTTCAACACAGACATTTGGAACTCCATTAGTGTTAGTTTGTTTGCTGGATCTGCAGTTCTGTAGAGAATATGAGCATTGTGCAGGGAGAGCTCCATGAGATAGAACAGTAATTTCTTGGTCCACTTCACTGTCTTGCGGACTGATGGATAGTAGGACAGTATCTGGTCAACTCTATCTACTCCAGACATGAACCGATTGTACTCTGTGGTACACAGTGGCTTGTTCACATAAGTATGTCCTCCACCTCTCTTCCTGACTTGAACCATACCCATATCAGCATTATGCTTGGTGCTTATTGCTCTGACTGTCCTATTATCTTGCCATGCTATGATCAGACAGAGACCGTTGTCCTGGGCGACGATGTATCCCTTTGCTAACCGGTGTTTTTTGTCTCTAGCCGTTCGAACAACCATTGGTTCCCCACGATGTTTCCTGAGTGTTCCAACAGTGTAAGTGTCTCTATCAAGAAGGGCCTCACTGAGGGCAACAGAATTATAGTAGTTGTCCATGTAGAGTGAGCGATGTTCCCCAACCAAGCGATCAAGCAATGCGAAGATAGTCTCCCGAATTGTGTTGGCAGTGCCATCATAGATTCTCAGGTTCCAACAGTACGCATTTGCTGAATCAGCAAGGATGTATCCTTTGATTCCATATTTGATGTTTTTTTTAGGATTGAACACATGGAATGCGAGGCGACCTTTCCATTTCAACATTCCCTCATCGATGGAAATTTCAGCGCCAGGTTCATACAATTCCTTGAACTTCCGAACAATGTAGTCATACACAGGACGAACTTTGTAGAGTTGGTCTGTATCATCTTGAGGCCTAGCAGCGTTGTCATTGCAGTGCAGGAATTTCAATATCAATTGAAACTTGTTCCTGGACATTTTCGAAGAAAAGAAAGGGGTGGCGAGCATTTCATCGGTTGACCAATACATCTTTATTTCGGGTTTTGTACAATACCAGTCAAGATGACAAGGCCTAGGAAGACCTTGAGGTCCGCCATGGTTATATCTTTCCATCTCTTAGCCCTTGCATGAGGGGAGAGCGCTGGGTTAGCATCAAGGAACTGCTGAGCATAGCGGTTGGTTTCGTCAAGTACTATCTGCAAGAGTTCATCCGAGAAAATCAGTTCAAAAAACTCGAGTGGAGAATTATTACCATCCATGAATACTGCAGCCCCCTGAACGCCAGTATTACCCGTAAAAGGGTTGACAACAGGTTGCCGAATAGCTGGACCCCAGTTAGAATCGTCAGGAGGTTGTCTACGGTTGGCTGGTTGTCCCCTGCGGCGGCCCCTACCGCGTCCACGCCCCCTACCACGCCCTCTAGCTTGACCCCCAGCCTGGCCTCTTCTATTACCACGTCCACGGCCCCTTGGAGCAGGAGGGGGTAAACTCCGATCACTACCATCATCGCTAGAAGAAGGCGAAATATCATGCACACGACGTAGTCCTCTACCCCGTCCTCCCCTCATACGTATTCCTCTTCCCCTCGTACGTAATCGTCCTCTCCTTTGACGTATTGCTCCTTGACCCATGGCCCTTGGGTCAGGGGGTGTGACAGGCCTATTATCACTTGAACTATCACTATCAGTGTCAGTATCACAACCGCTCAGATCATCACCCCTAGCACCTGCACCAGATTCATCATCATCAATATCGTCATGATTGTCACTGTTGACACTAACGTTAGCACCATCATTATCATTTGTATCGGTATCCCCATTTTCGTCTTCTGACTCACCATCCTGTTCTGAAATATCCATAGATGCTTCTGAATCAGAAAAGTAATCCCTTTCGCTGACCGAATCGGCGAAAATTTCATTGATTTCCTCTGGAGATAACACGCGAGCTCGTTTTCTGGGCGCCGCCATTTTGACAACAAGTCAAAACTCGGAAACGGGCTGTCATTGTTGCGCCCTCTCGCAAGAACTCGAATAAAAAAAATATATACAGGTCGTACATGCATGAAAATGGTACCATTAGAAAGAGCGAGAGCGCCCCCTTTTGATAACATGTTTACTCCACCTTGTACGTGTACGAGGTTTGGCGATTTTTATCACAAACTTTACCTCGTACATGTACGAGGTTGGCGCTTTTGGACTAACAAATTTACCTCGTACATGTACGAGTTTGGCACTGAAAGAGTTAAATTACTGATGACTGAAGAACAACTGATTGTTGTCAAATACCTGACTTACCTGTGAAGAAATCATGCATGGCATGCTGACCTGCTCACGTACTTTGACTACATGTACATGCATGGCATATTGTTGCTTTTGAGGGAATTTGGAATGGCCAAATAACCAAATATTCGAATATTCGATCGAATGGAAGGTCGAATATTCGAATATTCAATTATTCGAATTGACTCGGCCCCTTTAAATTTGTTTGTCTGTTGTAAAATTGCTTCCATTTTCAAGTTATATTCTAGAGTTGCTGACTCAAGTCATGTAACTTGGACTCGAGTCGGACTCGAGTCGCTATTTTTGTGACTTGTGACTTGACTTGTAAATACAAACTTTGACTTGTGACTTGACTTGGACTTGCAAACAATGACTTGTGACTTGACTTGTAAAATGACTTGTTACCAACCCAAGTCAGACGCTACTCGAGCGACCCAATACACTTTAATTAAGCTATTATACTTTTAATTAGCTTTTTCATTCCAGAAAATAGACCTCAGTGACTGAATCCAGTAAAATGAATAGTTCCCACTAGTTTCAAAAGTTTTCAATAAGACTGTCACAACAAACTACAGTTTTCAATGACCAATTGTCTTTTGCTTAATGTATTGGTTGAACAAACTTTGAAAGGAACCTTTCATGGAAAGAAAGCAGGCCTTTGTCAATTGCATGTAAAATACCGGATAGCCTAACCCATTGGTAGGCGTTTAGTAAAATTGAACAATAAAGTGTTAGTATACTACATGTAATCAAGTGAGTGAAGTCTTTTTTTTTCACGGTCATCTCAACATTTATTTCTACAATGTAAAGTAAATTTATTAAAGTATACAAGGGGCTAATATCCGACAGATATGTGATAAACTACAAGAATAGTAATTGCAACACATTGAAAAAGGGGAATTAAGGAGGCATGTTCAAAATAACTCGTAAGTTGACGCCAGGTTAATTCTTTTAGCTTATTACAGCTGGACAAAATAATGTACAACTTGACGTGTTCTTGGACAAAGATACTTGTGTTTAGACCAAATGACTTGTGACTTGATTTGTGACTGGACCTAATGACTTGTGACTTCACTTGTGACTGGACCTAATGACTTGTGACTTGACTTGGACTTGCAAAAAATGACTTGCTGCCACCTCTGTTATATTCAAATGTTCATTGCACTTTCGGTAACACTGGATGTAAAGGTCAAGTGGTTTTGTGCCTGGAAAAAAACGAAATTTTGTCCAAACCACCATCTTCCACCTCACAAAAAAAATTTAAAAGATATAAATGTGCTCAAACTATTTTATCAAATTTTACCCTTCAAATGCAATTTGATACCTTATGATGTCATAATTTTTTAACATCTTCGGACGGGGTTCAAGTTCATACCAAGTTTAATCATAATCATTTAAATCGTTTGGAAGAAACTTGATTTGTTTTGATTTGGAGGCTTCTGTCTATATTCTAAATTCACCAAACTTTGACCTTCCAGTAGACCTGGAAGTAAAGGTCAAGTGAGTTCACATACATGACAAAAATGTTACCTCTTTATAACCTGGAAAAAAAAACATGAGCTTGGTTATAATTATGTTGCACCAGGACCCCCAAACATTTGCTGGACATTTTCATCATTTTTGAGTCAATCAATAACCAAATCCTTGATTATTGTGTAAACTACCAGTATTTCTCAACAATTGTACAACTACTATTACCATCATTGAAGTTTATTTCGTGAGTTTCAATTTAAATGAGCTATTTGTGATGTTGTGCATGGACAGACACACACGTATTTATCTAACAAAAAAAACGTTACTCTTTCATTGTGAATCCATTATGTTGTAATTAATTAGCAATGTGTCTACTGTCTGACAGGTGAATCCATTTGGACTTCAGTTTAGTCTCCAAGCCCAAGCCACAACAGTCAATGAGAGACCATCACCGAATAAACAGGTAGAGTAAATTGACATTGTTAAACATAGTCTAAAAACAAAATTGGTAACAGTGTTGGCTTGTGTAAGTATTGTCCTTCAATTATGTGTTTTCTTCTAAAGTAGGCCTATTATTTTTATGTACCTGTATTTAAAAAACAAAAAAGTTACTTTATAATTCAACAAATTCAAGAATACTTCGTGCAATTATCAGATGCACCACTTAAGGCTTGGGTAAATCCATGCCAGAATTGAGCGTTGATTCCAGTCTTCGCACGACGATTTTGAAGACAGGCCAACTCCAACACGCCTTCAAAGAACGGGTGATTCTTTAACAAAACGGACCCTTTCCAGTTTTAAAAGTTATGCAGTGTGTCAAAGACAAACTGACAGCACAACTCTCTGATAAAGCCGTCCAAGCAAAAACCTTTCACAAGATGCGTGGTTTGATATTACGTAGAGAGTGCGATCGCAATCCACAAATGATAATGACATACACAATATTGAACAATTGTCAGACTGGTGAATCAGTAAAAGATCGGAAAATTTAATTAAAATATTCAAATTATTCCTGTAAATTTTGTAGGTACATGTATATTCATTGGCAATGTCCCAACTTCTGATGCTACGCCATTTCTTTAAATGGTGAGGACGGCAATCCATTCATCCCCCCAATACTTCTGTAAGGGAAGTGGGGGATTTCCTCCTAGACCTTTTTAACAGTGGGCTCACGACGGCCACGGTAAAAAATTGCCGCGATTCATCAAGGGTTTCCGGACGGTTCTTCCGTTTCCGGCAACCCTGCAATCAGCCAACTGATCAAGGGGATGTTGAATACTCGTCCCCCAGTACGCACATTAATCCCATCTTGGGACGTCTTCAGTGTACTATCCATTCTGGCGAAGGCCCCTTTTGAACCAATGGATTGCTCAACTTTGTTACAACTTTCCATCAAAGTAGTTTTTCTGTTGGCTGTCGCTACGTCCCGACGACGTAGCGAACTACACTCATTGTCGGTGCAGACAGAACACATCCGGTGGGAACCGGGGGTGTCCGCCTGATCCCTACGGCCGGATTTCTTGCAAAGAACCAGTGAGCATATAAATATATATTTCTATGGGCATTAAGTCTAATGAGGTGTACCTATCATGTGTTCATCCCCATAATGGTGACACCTCCCTGACCTTTTGCGCACGAGCTTTCTGGGTTCCACCTATGAGGTGAAGCCTAGAGCGTCTGGGGTGTTTGGTTTTTTGTTTGGTGTTGTTTGCCTTCGGACACGCCTCATGTCCTACACCCCTGTAGACATACGGTAATTCACGTATACCCACCGCCTTACACAGTGCGAGTCTATGCATATGTAGTATTCGCTCTACAGGTAAGTAGAGTGATGTAGACCCCCCCCCCCCCACAGTAGTGTGGTTGGGGTCTACGAGTGAATACTTACCTGTAGAGCACCCCTCCCTCCTTCCCCACTATACTCGATTCCTTGAGTGCTTACGCAGGTAACGCTTGAGAAAATGCAACTTTGTTTTTGATCTGATCAAAGTTGGTGCAGACCAAGGACCACATTAACATATTTTAATTTTCTAAAACAAAGTTGCATTCGGGTGACATTATAATCAAATTTTTATTTCAAGTTGTATAGTTTTCCAAGCCAGTATACGAACCAGTGTTTCTCCGCTTTTCCCTGTGCCCCGTACATAGGCCATTAATATGTAAATTTTTATTGTATATATGTGTGGGTGAAAATGATCTGTCTGCTAGTGTTTTTACAAGGCTAATGAAGATGAATTATAATTTTGCAGTTCTCAATGCACGTGAAGTGCCAAGTGAAGTGTCCGTTCAAATTACAAAGAAAAAGTCACCTATGACTGTAGATTTATCCTTAATGCAGCAGAGGATCCATGCAAAATGAGAAAAGAATCAAGTCGAACAAGATAAAAAGAGATATTTTTGGTGCAACTCCGAATGTGTACACCAAAAAAATTACCCAGTTCATTAACGTACACACGTGCCGCGCTTGCGCTATGGCCGTATCATAAATTATGTGGGGACAAAATCACATCCGAGGATCAGCAAACACAGGGCGCCTCGATTATTAATGCCGGGTAGAACATCCAACAGCCTTTGGTCTACGGACTGTACTGTGTATGCAGAATGTAATACTGACCAGGCGGCTGCTTTACATGTCTTACTCAGCATAAATAACCGAGGTGTCCTGTGATTTGCTGTTCTGATCCTCAGATGTGATGTCCCCGTACATGATACGTGAGTACGTTCAATGCAACGCATTACCAGTTTGTTCATTCGTGCGTATCTTCTTTAGTTTCACGGAACCCACTGTGGCAGATTCTCCAAGGTTTGATACGGTAAAAAATTAAAATTAATTGAAATAAAAAACATGTCAAAGTGGGCGGCCTCGAGTCGGCCTCAAGCCAGCCTCGACCGATGCGTCGTCGGAAGGCTCGGAGGCCAAGGCCAAGGCCTTGCACTCCGAGGCCAAGGCCGAGGCCATGAAAATTGGCCTCGAGGCCGCGGACGGCCTCGAGACCTCTCACACTGACAGAGATTGTGAAATATTGTCCAAATACATGATATACACATGGACGTGGAACATGCAACATCAGAGACGAACAAAACTTAGCTTACAAAAAATCCATAGGGTTGTCTAAGGGGCGTGGCTAACTTGCAAACGGCGATAGGTCAATTTGGTCGGGTCACGGGTATGGTGAGATAAGTTATCTAATGGCTAGTCTGTGTTCAAGGCTGATGAAGTTGAATTCTAACTGCAGTTATAAATGCAGGGGAATTAGCCCAGTTTATCGCTCAGTTTAGAGCATACAGCCAATTCGCATGCGTACAATTGGGTTGGGTCACAGTTGAATTTAGTACTCTGACAGCCTGTCTTATTTCAAGGCTAATAACTACAATTGTCTACAATTATACTAAAAGATTAGCAGTTCAATCATAGTCGGTTCTTTCTGGGTACGAACGTAGACCAAGCCCATTGTGTACAGCCTTTGTACATATGGGCCTACATCCGGCCGGGCGCACTTTGTGTTTGACCCAGCACTTACCACAGACACTTTCTGGTTGACTGCTGTATGCGGCCTCAATAAAATGTTATTTAATACTGGTGCTCCAGCAAGCAATCAAATAACTATACTGCCAGAGAGGACGTTGTTTATCAGTTGTCAGAAGAAAGGGTTTACATGTACAATGCATAATACACTAAAAAAAAAAACATTTTTAAAACTCCTGACTAACCGACTCATTTTGATTTTTTTTAATGCAAGGGCAGCACAACTGTTTTTATTTCGGGGGGGGGGGGGTCATTAAAGTTCAACACTGTATAACACTGCATTGGAATTACTTGGCTACAGCTGGAAATTACCACACGCCTATATAAGTGGATGCAGCCATTTCGTATAGAAATGTGTGTGTTGTATCCAGCCGTAGCAAAGTAAAGTGGATGCGGCCTATCGGTTGCTACTTCTATTGTTAATTTATGATTAGCTTAAGTTTCATTGCTAAGATTGTGCAGAATTTTAATAACTTTTTGTTAATGGTTTTCCTGTTCAGAGTTCTGATTTCCGATTTGGGCGGGACCAGCAAAGCAACACCTACCGCTCGCTGTCGGAGAACACTGGTGTCCCACTCCCTGGAAGACGTTACAGCCAACCGCTTACTAAGGATGGAGAGGGACATGAAAGGCAATCATCTGCAACTTACTCAGGTTCGATATCTTTAAAAAATAAGGTATAGTTGGGTACAAAACCAAGACACACACACATGGGCTGTGTGGAGGCCAAATTTACCAATTACTTATACCTAGTAAGTGCACAGAAATATCACCTCATGATGAATCAGAAAAAAAATCCCCAAATAATGAAAAATAGCACAAGGTTCAAAATATAATGGCTGTCCAAACAAACTGCTTACATGTATGGGTTGTATCATCCCCTGCTGGTCCAAAGCACCGAATTTGGCATGTAGACTTTTTTGGCCTTAGAAATCATATTGAGAAGGGATGACACTGATTTTTTGGCAAGGGTACCTAATTTGCATAAATTCAAAACTGTCATGATCATATATTATCTCTCCTGCTGTGTGAACAGTCACAGACGGTAGAGAAAAAAATCAATCTCCCATTCCATGCCTTTTACACAGGCTAGTCACCAACAGTCAGATCATACATATGTGTATTTCAAGCAAGCACTGTAACTAGTCAAATTCAGTTAACAGACAAAAGTAGGCAAGTGGTAGGTACATGTACAACTAGCTTATCAATCACATACAGTCAAGCATAGCTGTATAAAGTTACATAAACAGTCACAGCAAATCAATCGTTAACTGTTAAAGGTATAGTCCATCATTTGCAGCCATCCGAAAAGTAACTGGCGTAATTATTGTTGAAAAACAAACTTGGTTGAAAGATAGTAAGGGGACTAAACTCCCTGTGAAATTATTCTTTCTGGGAAGCTGTCATTTTGAAGTAATCAACGAAAGAAGGCATTTCCAACGGTGATTCTTAAGAAGCACCATAGGAAAATTTAAATTAGTAGTTCGTTTTGTTATTCAGCGCAGCGCGCACAAGTATTGGAACGACGCACACGCGCGCGCGGTTGTTATAATTCGTCGGATCAGTGCGCGACGTCACGTATAGCTGCAATTCAAAACAATTCAAAACATGATTCAGTAACTTTGGATTTGAAATTGAGATCTTAGAATGCTGTTTTTCTCGGAATGTAAAGCTGAAGCTTAGCTGAAACTTCATCAGGTTAGTTGCTCAGTATCCTTCATTAGACTTTGAATTCTTTTGTTGCTTCAAACTAACAAAATGCACAAATTACAAATGATGGACTGTAGCTTTAAACACAGTCACTTTATTGATTTTAACTGAAAGGACAACTTTACATAGAATGTATGTTTGCATAGGAGGGTTAATGCACACATTTTAGTATATTAGTACACAACGGCACTTTTATTGACATCTTCAGAATGGCTGAGATCACTGGAGGCAAGAGGTACCGGCTGTGGACCTTATTTTGTTGTACTTCAGTCACGCATTCGACACCATATCTCACAACCTCCTCATCAGGAAACTTCACCAGTGTTATAATATCAGCAATGCTGCTCTAGACTGGATAGATTCTTTTGTGACAAAACGCGAGCAACGAGTTGTGTACAAGGGAGTCAATTCAGCTTGGTTGCCAGTTTCTTCTGGAGTACCGCAACTATTTGTGCTGTACGTTGTTTATGACTTACAGCTTCATCTGTCATCTAGCGTGGTGCAGTATGCCGACGACACATTCTATTCAGAAATGTTTTCACCGACCATTATGATGCAGTAATTCAAAAAGCCCTGCAGGGGGGTGTTTCATAAAACTTTACAATTACAGGGATGTGATTTTTCCGTTTTTTTTCCGGGAATTCGGTTTTTTGAGCCTCAAAAGTCCACCAACGTGAATCGTGTGAATCCGTTGAGAAAATAGGGGGGTAGAAAGTGCTAATTAAATATTCATAATGAGTTTTGCTTGCCAAAATATCCGAAATTTACTTACGGACATAAACTTCGTTGATCGATATGTATGCCGCACGCACATTATGGAACACCCAATGTGAGAACGAAGTTGAAGACCATGCGTTGCCATTAGTGCGATTATGTGATTTTTCGCTTGGGGCCGAGGTTGTGGTTATGTAGGTCTAGCTCCTGTGTCGGTACTTGAGATGCACGTGTTGCGCTTGTCAGGTGTGCAGACGAGTGCAGCATGGTACACTGGTACTTTGCGTGCTAACAGAATCAATGCTATGATGAAGGACCGGAACCAGTGACTACTGCAAGTACTCACAGGTTCGTTTTCCGTGCGTAATCGGCCGAAGTTGGATCGTAAAAATAGTAAAAATACCAAACAACCATCGATGGAAAAAGATGATTTCTGCAAATGAATTCACAGAACGTGATCTTCATTTTCTGTGTATGTATTTTCCATTGAAATGACGAGATTGCAAAACTCGAACCTGTGGAGAAACATCGTAGTGTGTTTCTGCAGTCCTGCAGAATTTTCGGCCACGTGGGATGGGCCGTACACAGTGCAGCAATGCACACTGACACTGCGCCGGGCCGGCCGTGTGTACGGCGCGATGTACGGCCGGCCAGACTGAATGTTTGCGGCGGTAGCGGCCGTGATGTACGTTAAGCATAATTTTGGAATGACCCACCTCAAATATATTTTAATTAGGTGAGGCAAGTTTTAATCACTTTTGATGGCTAGTCTTGATAATTTTTGTGGCGCAAATGAGAATAATCCAGGCACAAAATACATGAAATATAATAAACGATTCCTTGCTTTACTACAAATATAGAAATGGTGAAATAATTTTTTTCCAACAAAACTACCGGCGCTATTTTGAAAAGCAGTTCTAAGTGATTTAAGTTTACAATTTTGATTTTTTTTTACAAAAATACTACAAGATCTCCTCTGAAATGCTCTTAAATGCACCAGAAAGCTTCTAAAGTTCAAATTTTTCGGGGCCGAACCAACGCTGTGGCTTCGCAGGTTGTTGTGTCACAACAAAAATTCCCCCACAGGTTTGGAAAAATCCTGGGGAGAACAGCATGGTTCTCAACTTTGAGTACAGACAAAACTTTATTAGAACAAGAGTACATTTTAACAAATAAAGGAAAATTCTTCATAAAATTTAAACAAATTCTTCTCCAGAATTTCAGAGGAAAGTGCCCAGTAATTACCTCAGATTGCACCACAGAGCATCTAAAATCAAAAATTTTTCGGGGCCCTTAAGCGGGCCCCCGGACCCCACGCCGTATAATGTCTTTGCGCTTCACGCTTCGCGCTCGCCGGAGTTTGCACTTCATGCATAAAATTTTTCAGGTTTTTTGTCACATACCAATCACATCCCTGCAATTAATCTTATCCTGCCAAAATCAATCTCATCTCCAAAACGGACCCTTAAATTTGCAATTAAAGTTATCTCCATTTAATAACAAAAGTTAAGATCGATATCAAACAGTCCTTTTTGACTGTGCTGAACAATTTGATCTGTCAAACTCGTTTGAGGCCTTAGTAGGTAGTAATGGTGGTGACTTAAGTATGGAGATTTCTGAAACTGTGGACTTTGGTCGTGGTGTGGGCCATCGATCTAGCCCCAACCCTCGTTCTGTTAATGTCAGACAGAAGAAAACATGTAAACCCAAGATAAAATCCTTCAAGATTATCAATGTAAATTGCCCAAGTGTGAGATCAAAACTTGACAGGTTCCACATACTTCTTGAAACTGAAGATCCAGATATAGTTACCGGTACCGAATCATGGTTAAACAGCACCATTACTAATGGAGAAATTTTCCCATCGTCTTACCAGATATTCAGAAAGGATAGTCTACAGCAGGGAGTCAAGCATCTCAGCAATGATGAATAAACTCAAATGGGACACTCTTCAAGATCGACAAGATCAACTTCACCCTAACATCTGCTGTGCTCCTGACATTAAGACCCCTCTCAATATGTGAAGCCATTTCGTGGCCACTTCGAAGTTGTCCGTGGGTGCAAAAGTTTAAAAATCAAATTAACCATGAAATGGAATCGGATCTCACGGGTTGCCACGAACTAACCACGAATTGAGGACTTGTCAATTTCTTCTGTGGGCCGATTCTCATGGATGCTCCACAGATCACCCCAAAAGTTTTTGGATAGGTTGAACAACTGAAACGTGTGCACTTCGGAAATATATTGCCGAATTGAAAACGTGTTCAATACGGCTTATTCGAATTACTCTCGTAGTGTTCTCGAGGTTGGGCTGAAGTTACATCGGATTTTACGGGATGGCCCCGGATTGATTATTGGCCTGTTTTACGGCCGTTTTCATTACGCGGTAGTCGATGGTACTGTGGGGTTATCTCGTGGCAACTGCGTCAACATGTCGTTTCCACTTCAGGAAAAAGCTACCTTGGACTGTCCAACTTCGACCTCAGTACTTTTATCTTGTGTCCCCTTCTGGACATCTACGATTTCATTGCGTGCTCAACGTTTTTCATCACATGGGAAACGTTGTCACATCAACCTGTACGTTTTTTATTAAGTTTTAATGTCGTGGTCATAACGTGGTCCCCCTCGTCGCCGTTTCAATTACGTGCTCTTCTCGTTATCTCATTTTTTGGGGGCCCTCAGGTCCATCCGTGGTGTATGTTTTTGCTATAAAAAGCCTGATCTTCGCAGACATCTCTCATTTTGCATCTTGCTGCTGAGGAGAGAACATATCTACATTCATCTTCATCTACAACTCTGGGATGGCTGCAGAAGAGGAAGACATGATGAGATGGACGTGGCAGTGGCAGAGGCCCAGCGACAAGTGGAGGAAGAAGAACGACAGGAACGACGGGAAGAGGGGCCCGTCAGACTGTGGTTGCGAGATTGGGTTACCCGCAGATAGGACTATGCCTGGTACAAAAAGCTTATGATGGAGCTCGAAGCAGAAGACCCCCGGACCTTCACCAACGTGATGAGGATGAAACCGGCAATGTTCCATGAAGTCTTCCAGAGACTAGAACTTTGGATAAGGAAGAAGGACACCAACTACAGGGCTCGAAATATCCACTGGACCGTGGACCGTGTCTAGTGATTTTAGCGTCGGTCTAGTGCTGTGTGCCGTCAGACCTGTATATTCAACTACAGATGTTCCAGGGGACGTAGGGTCGTTGAGAACGCCTTTGGCATCTTAGCCAACCGTTACAGATGTCTCTTGACCACTATGCCTCAGCGACCAGAGAATGTTCAGAGAATCGTCATGGCCTGTATATGTCTGCATAACCTTATGGGTACACGTTACCCTGGGGAACAGAACCGAGTCATTGATTGGGAAGATGCAGAGCATAACGTACTTCCTGGTGAATGGAGAGGGGGGGGGGGGGGACGACAGATGCCTGATTTGGGGCGTCCAGAGGCTAGCAACTTTGGTACCAGGCAGGCCAAGCAGCTGAGAGACAGACTGGGAGCATACTACAACTCGCCAGCTGGGGCAGTGCCTACCCTTAAAGTGACATTTAAGCACAAATAAATAACAAAAGCTCTCAGGGTTGGTTTTTAAGGAAAATAGGTCCTTTCATTATAAATTCCAGTCTGATGACGTCATCATATTTTTTTTCGCCCACAGGTGTTGTCTGCATTGAGATCATCATACACAACAATTTTGAAGTGATTACCGCAAACTTCGCCACAGACATCAACTGAAAATTAATTTTACACTTTTTTCAACCTGTCGCCAGAGGGCGCTCTAACAAGTTATGACGTTACTGGTAATTTATTTATAAAGTACAACCTAGCCACACACTATATCATTGCAAGCAATTTCACATCTCTTTCCAATTTTAAATTAAAAGAAACTTTAAGTTACTTCCGGTTTGGACCGGAAGGAAGGGTCACTTGATTGTGCTCACACGAAATAAAATGAAGATCGTAGATTATTCTATCAATTCCCACAAACATCAAGTCCGGGTCTCTCATGGCTGATTTTATACTGATTTTCAAATATTAAATCTATTTATCTTTAACGTGACGTCACGTGACCCATGATGACGTCATGATGACGTCACTCTTCGGGACACAACTGTGCTATAAGGACTATGCCTAAGCTGACTTTGAATGATGTACGACAAAGATTAATGCCAAAAGTGGCGTTGAGAAAAAAATGTGTACAAAGTCTATGGGATTTAGGCGACAAAACGAAGAAAGACTAGAGATCTATGTCTGTTTGCAACAGAACAAAGGGCTTTTTCGCATTATGTTTTTTTTTTTATCAATAACATGTCCACGACTATGCATGTACAATGATTCCAAGAATACGGTACAATAATTTTTAGATTTAGCATGTAGCGTCTGTGAAAGATTTATCTTCCAAAAACAAAAATCCATATTAAATCAGACTTGTCGGACTACTTCCTCCTGGGGGGTGCTGCGCACATGTGGCTTCTTTAACAGGATTTGAAGACATCCCATGCCTAGTACATGTACGTGTACACACATTATTTTACATGTAGCATTAGTTTTATGGGTATGTTACTGATATTGTTACTGATAATGATGTTTTTAGTAATACAATGTGATTTGAACTTTGTAAGGGGCAGCCACTCCCCCTTACGTATCCGAGGGGTCGGATGTGCTGTTTTTCTATATCGCTACCATGGCTGTCCCCCACAGATGTGGACTGGGCTATGCATGCCCATTCATTAATGGTTGGCTTGGGAGCCAAGTGGTAATTACGTACATGTACGGGACCTGGGAGTCAATTATGTGTTTGATATGTTTCTTTTGGGCCTGTTAGCCCCATGACTTGATGCCTGCTTGCCCAAATCAATCCAGAATGAAGACAGTTTGAAATAAATAACTTGAAACGAAGACAAAATATTATGTCTTGAGTTTCATCCGTTAGTGAGTCTGAGTATAATACACATTTTTCCCCCACTTTCCATAAACGTTTTACTTGCATTAGTCACTTCCTGTTTACATATCACCAGGTGTGATAATATTACCCAAAATGCAAAAGAAAGTCTCAAGTGTGTTCTGTACATCACAAACATGTACATACAGTCATTTTTTACATAAAGCCTTTGTCCATGTAATGTAACAGTCTCCCGTAGATTAAGCACATAATCATACGAGCAAGGACCGTTTTCAACAAAAGATGAACGCTTGAGGACAACAAAGAATCTGTTGTTCTCCCTTTGTCTGTCCGTCCTCCGGGTGTATGTACATGTAGTGAGTGTACACTCATCTAGTTGTTTTTTTCTTATTTAGCTAAGTTTTCAGGGAAATTGGTCACTTTTGGATTTTAGTGTCATTTGGATGTTTTGGGCTTCAGATAGGCAATTAGAGGATAAATGAAATTCTTCTCCTTTATGCCCAGGTGCAATGGAGCATCGGAGTGCACCCAGACACCGTCAGGTTCATCATCCAGCCACAGCATATGCAGCCCAACTGACTGACCTCACCCAGCCAGAGGTCATGTCCCATCACTCTAACATATCTGAAGCACAGGAAGAAGATTCCTTTAACCCTTATGTGCAGCAGACTCCTCGGCTGGTACACAGTGCAGGGGCTGTACATACTAGACATCACAAGGGAATCATGCATATCCCAGGTAATTATTTCCGTGACCTGTGTATACTGTACAGAAGGCAGTGGCGTAGCCACTGGGGGGGCGTGGGGGGGGGGGCGACCGCCCCCCATGAAACCTTGTCGCCCCCCCCCCCAGGTCGCCCCCCCACTGAAATTTTGAGTTTCTAAAAAAATTATCATTGATCTACATACACACCGAAACAGCTCTTGTTTTTCGTTAAGATTTTTTATTTTTTAGCTGTTTCGGTGACCCACCGAAACAGCTCTTGTTTTCGTTAAGATTTTTTTCCCTTTTTTTTCCCCGCCTTTTTCAGACTTTTTCTCCATAGGTTTAACACACGTTTCTTCCACCAGTCCACTTTGCCACTTTTTAAAATCCGATTGATTTCAGACTTGGTACATACTTAGACCACCACCCACAGATGGTCCTAGAAGAAATTTGTGATCGTGACGTCATCAGGTGTCGGGTTACGTCACATTAAATATGCATTTTTCCCCATATGTTTTGTACACGTTTTAAAACACTCCAGTTTGGCACTTTCGTAAATTTGATCGACTTTATACTTGGTACACACTTAGACCACTACCCACAGATGGTCCTAGAAGAAAGTCGTCATCGTGGCGTCATGAGGTGTCAGGTTACATCACATTAAAGATGCATTGTTTCCCTATTGGTTTTGTACACGTTTTTCTTCAAACTGAACTTCGGAAGTACGTGTACAAGTCTGATTCTTAGATCACCACCCACAAATGGTCCTAGAAGAAATTCGTGATCGTGACATGATCAGATGTCAAGTAACGTCACATTAAAGATGCATTTTTTCCCCATGGGTTTTGTACACGTGTTTCTTCAAACCTTATACTTTGGCACTTTTGTATGTCTGATTGACTTTACACTTGGCAGACACTTAGACCAGCAACCGAAGATGGTCCCTAATGATTTTTGTAACGATGACGTCATGTGTCACGTGATGGCATATTAAATGTGCATTTTGCAAATCGCTATAACTTCTGAAGTACAAGTCCGATTGGGTGGAAACTTGATAGGTACCCATACTGAGTTGTGTTATACGTGTAGATGAAAATTCAAGTAATGTCATCATCAAATGTCATGTGACATCCCTTAAATCTACAGAATTATATATGTTCCATTTGATTGTAACTTGACATGTACGTATAATATGCTGTAACAGATGACATTTGTAGTGACGTCACTAGTTGTTCAGCACGTGCACAGAGTATTTCAAATATCCGAAACAGCTTGTGTTTGTCCACAAACACATTTCTAGTTTGTTAGCTGTTTCGGTGACACACTGAAACAGCTCTTGTTTTTGTTAAGATTTTTTAGCTGTTTCGGTGACACACGGAAACAGCTCTTGTTTTCGTAAAGATTTTTTTTTTTTTTCTTTTTTTAGCTGTTTCGGTGACACACCGAAACAGCTCTTGTTTTCGTTAAGATTTTTTTTTTTCTTTTTTTTTTTTTTTTTCTTCTCCTTTTTCAGACTTTTTCTCCATAGGTTTAACACACGTTTCTTCCACCAATCCATTTTGCCACTTTTTAAAATCCGATTGATTTCAGACTTGGTACATACTTAGACCACCACCCACAGATGGTCCTAGAAGAAATTTGTGATCGTGACGTCATCAGGTGTCAGGTTACGTCACATTAAAGATGTAGTTTTGCCCATATGTTTTGTACACGTTTTAAAACACTCTAGTTTGGCATCTTCGTAAATCCAATCGACTTTAAACTGAATTTGTACTTAGACCACCACCCACAGATGGTCCTAGACGAAATTCGTGATCGTGACGTCATCAAGAGTCAGGTTACGTCACATTAAAGATGTATTTTGCCCCATAGGGTTTGTACACGTTTTAAAACGCTCCATTTCGGCACTTTCGTAAATCTAATCAACGTTACACTTGGTACACACTTAGACCATCACCCACAGATGGTCGTAGACGAAATTCGTGATCGTGACGTCATCAAGAGTCAGGTTACGTCACATTAAAGATGCATTTTGCCCCATAGGGTTTGTACACGTTTTAAAACGCTCCATTTCGGCACTTTCGTAAATCTGATCGACGTTACACTTGGTACACACTTAGACCATCACCCACAGATGGTCCTAGAAGAAATTCGTGACCGTGACGTCATCAGGTGTCGGGTTACGTCACATTAAAGATGCATTTTTCCCCATATGTTTTGTACACGTTTTAAAACACTACACTTTCGCCTCTTTGGAAATCCGATCGACCTCAGACTTGGTACATACTTAGACCAACACCAACAGATGGTCCTAGAAGAAATTTGTGATCGTGACATCATCAGGTGTAAGGTTACTTTACATAAAAGATGCATTTTTCCCCATAGGTTTTGTACAAGTTTTTCTTCAAATAATACTTTGGCACTATACACCTGTATGTCTGATTGACTTTTCACTTGGCAGATGACATTCGAAGTGACTTCATCAAGTGTTTATCACGTGCACAGAGTATTTAAAATATCCGAAACAGCTTGTGTTTGTCCACAAACACATTTCTAGTTTTTTCTTCTCCTTTTTCAGACTTTTTCTCCATAGGTTTAACACACGTTTCTTCCACCAATCCACTTTGCCACTTTTTAAAATCCGATTGATTTCAGACTTGGTACATACTTAGACCACCACCCACAGATGGTCCTAGAAGAAATTTGTGATCGTGACGTCATCAGGTGTCAGGTTACGTCACATTAAAGATGTATTTTTCCCCATATGTTTTGTACACATTTTAAAACACTCCAGTTCGGCATCTTCGTAAATTTGATCGACTTTAAATTTAATTCATACTTAGACCACCACCCACAGATGGTCCTAGACGAAATTCGTGATCGTGACGTCATCAGGAGTCAAGTTACGTCACATCAAAAATGCATTTTGCCCCATAGGGTTTGTACACGTTCTTTTCTCCATAGGGTTTGTACACGTTCTTTTCTCCATAGGTTTTGTACATGTTCTTTTCTCCAAAGAAAATCTTGATTTTTTCCCCTCCTAAATTTCCGTTTCTTTGTCAGATTTACAACTTTTGGTGCTTTTCAAGTCATATCTAGGAAAATAACTGGAGTCCGTATATGGAATTCTTTCCAAGACGTCATTAAATTTAATTCCCTTCTCGTCTGCTCAGTACTATTGTTATTTTGACTCCCAACACGAATCATGTTACTGTTAAAGTTGTTTGCTGCCCTCTAGTGTTTCCTGTGATGAAACGTCCAAAAATGTACGTGACGTGCAACTGTATTGGTCCGGTACTCATGGCCATAGCCAGGACAATACATGTAAGGCCAAAATCACAGATCGACACAAGCAAAATGACACGCAGGCCAAATTTCATGACAGGCCACTCCGTGTTGGAGGTTAGCCATGGCTTTTAGGGGGCTAGATACAAACAGGATTACATGTTTTCTTCAGCTAATAATTATATTTTGGCAATTTGCTAAAGCTGATCGACATTAGATTTTACAATACCACACACTGATGGCTCAAAAACAATTTCCGTCACCATGACGTACGTACCATTGTACAATATCACCTGACGGCTATAGTATTCAAGATTCTCTATCTCTAGGACGTACCAGTGCGATTGGGTTCAAAGCTGGTACGCAAGTATTCCAGGGTGTGTTATGAGTACAAAACCACATTATACGTCATGATCACACCATGATGACGTCTTCATGACGTCATCGCATACCATGTGACCAAACATTCAAGTTATAGTATTTATTATATTTCACACCATTTATCTCTGAAAGTGCTAGTTCCATTGGCTTCGAACTTGGATTTGCTTCAAACATTATCACGTCATGTGCCTTCATTAAAGGGATAATTGTCAGGGCCTATATTGTACGGTATTTGTATAACTAGAGATTCCAAATGCATGTAACTAATGTACGTATCAAATATCTATGAAATTTGAGGTGATGTCGTCATGTCATCAACACACGTCACAGCCGAAACAGCTTGCGTTTGTCCACAAACGCATACCTCTATTTTTTTCTTTTTTCTTCTTCTCCTTTTTCAGACTTTTTCTCCATAGGTTTAACACACGTTTCTTCCACCAATCCACTTTGCCACTTTTTTAAATCCATTTGATTTCAGACTTGGTACATACTTAGACCACAACCCACAGATGGTCCTAGAAGAAATTTGTGATTGTGACGTCATCAGGTGTCAGGTTACGTCACATTAGGCCAAACAAAAAAAGTCTCCGGTTTCTGGTATGGAGCTTGCCCCAAAAGTGGTGCGGCGACGCGGGTTTTTTTTTTTTTTTTTACCTGTTTTTTGTTTTTTTTTGGATTCAAATGTCGGCTGATGACTGCAAATGGTGCCCGACTAAACTTAGTGCAAATATATGGGAGTCCAGAGAGGCCACATAAATCTTATTCTCGATCATAACCCAATCCAAAAACATGTTAAAATTGTGCAGCAGCAGAATTCCAGTCAAACCAGTGAGTTTGGCGGTTTTGAAACATCATCTTGTATTGAAAAAAAAACTTTTTCATTTTGCCGACGCGCATGGCTACGGCGACGCGCGCGCATACCAGAAACCGGAGACTTTTTTTTTTTGGCCTTCAAGATGCATTTTTCCCCATAGGGTTTGTACATGTTTTAAAATGCTCCATTTCGGCACTTTCATAAATCCGATCGACGTTACACTTGGTAAACACTTAGACCACCACCCACAGATGGTTTTAGAAGAAATTTGTGATCGTGACGTCATCAGGTGTCAGGTTACGTCACATTAAAGATGTATTTTTCCCCATATGCTTTGTACACGTTTTAAAAAACTCCAGTTTGGCATCTTCGTAAACCTGATCGACTTTAAACTTAATTCATACTTAGATCACCACCCACAGATGGTCCTAGACGAAATTCGTGATCGTGACGTCATCAAGTGTCAGGTTACGTCACATTAAAGATGCAATTTTCCCCATAGGGTTTGTACATGTTTTAAAACGCTCCATTTCGGCACTTTCGTAAATCCGATCCACGTTACACTTGGTACACACTTAGACCATCACCCACAGATGGTCATTGAAGAAATTCGTGATCGTGACGTCATCAGGTGTCACGTTACTTCACATTAAAGATGTACATTTTCCCTATGTTTTGTACACGTTTTAAAACACTCCACCTTGGCACCTTCATAAATGCGATCGACCTCAGACTTAATACATACTTAGACCACCACCAACAGATGGTCCTATAAGGTTTTCGTCATGTTGACGTCATCAGGTGTCATGTGAGGGCGCCCTAACTTTGCATTTGTTGCAGCCCTGTAACTTTGCAAGTATGGGTCCGATTGCGTTGAAACTTTGCATGCCCTCACATTGGGGTGTGTTTCGTGTGGCAATATAGGTGACATCATTGCGACGTCATTAGCTGTCATGTGAGGGCGCCCTAACTTTGCATAATTTCCATATCCCCACGAGTATGCATCCGATTTGGTTGAAGCTTTGCATTCGTTATACACCAGAATATAGGTTAAGTCAAGGTGACGTCATTGGTCGTCATGTGAGGGCGCCCTAACATAGCATCATTTACAGCCCTATATCTTTGTCAGCATGGGTCCCATTGCGTTGAAACTTTGAATGCCCTCATATTGCGAAGCGAAGCCCTTTATCTCCGCAACTATTCGTCCGATTCGGTTTAAACTTTGCATGCACTAATAGTCGTCATAATCTCATGTCCTTGTCAAATAATGTAACAGTCGAAACAGCTTGTGTTTGTCCACAAACACATTTCTAGTTTTTCCTTTTTCTTTCTCCTTTTTCAGACTCCTCTCCATATGTTTTGTACAGGTTTTTCTTCCACCCATACACTTTGGCACTTTCGCAAATCCGATTGACTTCAGACTTGGTACATACTTAGACCACCACCCACAGATGGTTCTAGAACAAATTCATCAGGTGTCAGGTTACGTCGCATTAAAGATGCATTTTTCTCATAGGGTTTGTACACGTTTTAAAACACTCCACTTTGGCACTTTCGTAAATTTGATTTGTTGACTGGGAACCGTAATTTCCTGCGGATAAGACGCGTCTTATCTGACTTTCTAGACCACAAAAACATCGCTGCGCCTTATCTACAGGTGCGCCTTATCTGGTGTCGCTTGAGTGACGGTCTTTGTGTGAAGAATTCTTTCAATGCCGCAATCAATAATGCGGTCAACCAAGGCTCAACTCTCCAGACATTGTGACCGTATTTTCATTCCAACAATGCCGCGATGTGTTGATCCCCCATGATCGTGCTTTCGTTCCAACAATGCCGTCATACAAACATTTTTCTTTGTGGCCGTTTTTTCATTCCGAAAATGCTGCAATCAGAATTAATTAAAAGTTTGGAAATCGCATTCACTCAAGTTCTATTGTGTGAATGTTGAGGGTGTTTATTGTACAGGATATCTTCGAAGTCTGCTTTAGACTTAGGATAATATGAAGTACTAATGTTTATTTGTTGCACTTTCGTTTGTTTCATTAAACGTTCAAATCGTTCATTTATTAATTGCCTCTTTTTAGACGTTTGTTTTATAAAGTATTATGGGAATTTGTATTATCTTATTATAATAGTAGGTCAGGATTTTTATTTTAAATATGGTAATAGGAGTTTTGTTTTAAGAAATTTTTATATTTAGGATAATATTATGATAAGACTTATGTTTCTGGATTTGTTGGGACTTTTCTTATGATTTGGGAAACCTTTTTTGACCCTTTGAACTTTTTATTTGTTACTTTATTCAGACAGCACGATATCAATCTCTTTTTTGATGATGTGGTGGCTCTGAAAAGAGCCGGTTGGTTTTTCTTGTTTGTCTAGACGTCTGGAAAGCCATCAAAGTCGTCATCCTCGCTGTCGCTATGAAACATAGCCAGCAACTCGTCGTCGAGGTCTGTTGCCCGACGATCGGCTGTCTCTTCCTCCGCGATGTCTTCACCTGGGATGATGTTCGCCTTCCTGAAGCCGTTGATGATAGTGGAAGGTTTAACAGCAGCCCATGCCTGCAAGACCCAACCGGAGACATCAGCGAAGGTTGCCCGTCGCATTTTCCCCGTCTCAGTGTAGGAGTGGATTCCTTCGGACATCCACTCCTCCCACTCTTCCCGGATGTGGCTCTTGAACACCTTGTTGACGCTGATGTCCAGTGGCTGCAGCTTCTTCGTCATTCCGCCGGGAATGACTGCCAGGATGGTGTCATGCTGCGTCTTCAGGATATCCCGAACACCTTCGTCTTTGTGAGCCGTCATGGAGTCTAGGATGAGAAGGGACTTCTTGTCGAAGAACGCTGCTGGTCTTGACTTGAAGCAGCGCTCGACCCAGTGCTGCATGACATCGGTGTTCATCCACTCTGCATAAAGAAACAAATCCAAAAATGAAGTTAAATAAAGAGAAGGAAAGAAATTAAAAAACTGATTGTTTTGGGGAGAACAAAATTTCAAGCGCCAATGTTTTGGCAATAAAACAATAATACAATGGACGATAAACTTGTCATTAATAAAAACTGATTGTTTTGGGGATCCAGAGATAAAGCACTTCGTCATCCAAAAAGGAGTTTCATTTGCACTTGTGAATTATGATAAATTCGGATTAATAAAAACTTACCTTTCTTGTTGCACATGATGACAACACCGGATGGCAGCTTCTCCTTTGGGAGGGTCACCCGTTTGAAGATGAGCATCGGCTTCAACTTCTTCCCGCTGGCAGTGCAGGCCAGTACCGCCGTGAAACTGGTCTTTTCGTGGCCAGTTGTTGTGATGGTGACCGTCTTGTCACCTTTGGTGGTTGCTGTCCGTGTCATCGGGGTGTCGAAAGTCATCGGCACCTCGTCCATGTTCATGATCTTGTCATCGCTGAGATTAAGTCGCTTGATATGGCGGTCGGTGAAGAGGTTGAAGCTGGTCATTTTCTCCTCCCAGTCATCTGGAGTTTTCTGCCCCACGGTAGTGCGGGTCCGGATGGACAGACCAGCCCGTTTCATGAAGCGATGGCACCAACTCGGGCCACCGACAAACTCCACCAAACCCCGCTCCTTGGCAAAGTGCCTGGCCTGCCGTCTAATCATTACAGTGGTTATGGCCCTCCCACCGTTTCTCCGATCTTTGACAAACTGTGCCAACTGTGTCTCCAGGTCAGGGAACTTGGTTATGCCGATCCGGTTGGCCCTCTTGTTCCGCGGTGTTTTTTCCAATGCCGTTCTGCTCCTTCTCCACTTTTGCACCATGGATTCATCTACGCCGTGCTCCCGCCCAGCTGCCCGATTGCCGTGTTGTTCGGCGTACTTAACCGCTATAAGCTTGAACTCAGCCGTGTAGCTGGCTCTTCATGAAGCCATTTCTTAACTAACTTGTACTTAACAGCAAAGATAACTTTTTGAAAAAAAGATAGCCACCATTTCATATCCGGCCTTTTTATTTAGAATTAGAGGATCCTGGAAGCTTGTCTTGTTGGAAAAAATGACCAACCACAACGCAATAAACACCGAGGATGCCCCTTATTGGTTAATCTGGAAGTTACTCTTGTGGAAACAAACATAAACCAACCACAACGCAAGGAGCAGCGAGGATGCACCTGATTGGTTACACTGCAAACAATAGAATTGTTGGTAGAATCCTCCTTTGGATCCCTGGCGATGGTATTTAAACACCTAATTTCCTGTTGCTTGATTTATAACACAGAGCGACAATGAAGACGATAGTTCAAAATATTCTTGCAGTCGGTATGCCACATTATGGCAAAGATAGCTTAGTCGTTGGAGGAAAGTACAGACTTCGTCGAGACGAGCACAATCTTCGAGACTGCTATGCAGTTTCAGTTGTAGATGGCGACGGCGTCAAGAGGGCAAGCTTGAAGAGAGATTCAGCGAAGATTTTGTCAAAAATATTTGACCACCCCAACTTGTCCGTCAGCATGACAATCGGCGTCATTTTGAAACCGAAGTCAACAAGACCGCGTTTTGGTGTTGCTCAAAGGTGTGCGGTTGCTTTTTTCTGCAAGCCTGAAGATCAAGATGAATTCGGCGTATTCTTTCCACCAGCAACCTGACATATAGCTTCAAATAAACTTTGAAGAGTCCAACAAAACAAACCGTCCTTATCAGGACGTCCAAACGAGAAAAGAGATGGTTCATGTGTCTTTTTCGTTTATTTTATTAGTAAGATATCAAATAAGTTTAATGATCTTGAAAACAAAACTAACACTAAGAGAAGCGATGTATTAAACAAATATCTTATGAACGTGATTAACAAATTATAGGTTTGAAATAAAGGAAAAGAACTTTAAATACAAAAAAACATTACAACAATTTTTAAAAAATATAATAAAACATTTTTGTTACGTCTCCCCCGGTGTGACGGGATTATTTTCATATGGTATATACATATAGGCGACGCTAGTTTTTGTATTAGTCACCGGTAGAGGGCGCAATATCTGGCTCAGAGGGACTGGGCAAGTCTACGAATCTGATCCAGCGTGCGTGTTGCAATATCTTCAGACAGCGCGTGGACCATCGTTTCTGGCCGCTGATTGGGCCGCACTGCATTAACAAAAAACAGCTTGTGTTTGTCCACAAACACATTTCTAGTTTAATTTTGTTTGGCTGTTTCGGCAACCTCGTTTTTTTTGCTTTTCCGCAAAGTGCGGAAAAGTAAAGTAAACATTTGCCTCAACAGTGCCAAGTTCCCAGCTTGTCAAATTATTCACACAGTTGACGCGGCATCGGCAAAAAATACCCTTACGCAAGTTGCGGCAGAGAGAGTTAAAAATGCCGACTCATCCAAAGCAAGCATAAACCGCAAATGTGTGCGTGTATACATTAACTAAATTCGGCATCGCCTGCTTCCCATATTCCACACACGCACGTGGTCATGAGGGCGCGGACCGACTAAGCGCCACATTGTCAACGCATGAATATTAATTTCCCTTGTTGAACAACTCACCAATAAGATGCTGCAAGACGTTTTCATTCTTTCATTGTATACATAAAAGAAAGCGAAAAAGCCCATTGTTCTGTTTCGACAGACATACAGTTCTAGTTGGCTTTTCCGCATAGTGTGGAAAAGCCTTTGTTTTTGTTCTCATTTTTTTTTTGGCTTTTTTGCAATTTTGCGAAAAAGCCTTTGTTTTTGTTCTGTTTTTTTTTTTTTTTCTTTCTTCTTCTTCTTCTTCTTCTTCTTCTTTTTGTTCCACTTCAAATGCCATAGACTTTGTGCATGTTTTTTCTGGCCTCCACTTTTGGCATTAAACTTTGTCATACATTATTCAAAGTTTGCATAAGCATAGTCCCTATAGCAAAGCTGTTTCCCGAAGATTGACGTCATGGTGACGTCATCGACTAATTTATTATAGATTTTTGAATATTTAATTTTTCCCATAGACTTTGTACACAGAAATTAAGAAAAAATTGTCAATTTTCAAAGGGCATTTTCGACTGTTTGCCAGTAATTCATTCACACCACTATTTGTCCAAGCAAAGACCCTAATTCAAACAACATATTGTAATGATGACGTCATGATGACGTCATCAGGTGTTTCTTTATGGGCAATTAAATAGTGACACTTTTAATATTTAAAAATGCATAAGAAATCAACCGTATGCGTCCGCAGTATTCTGTTGCCGGCAAGTGGTAGAGTAGGTTGAGGTCTTCATTTCATTCAGTGTGCGTGCAATCACGTGACCCTTGCTTCCGGTCGAAAAAGGCCAAAACCGGAAGTGGCTTATTATTTGAAAGTGGTAATAGATATGAACTTGCTTTCAACGGTGTTAGTCTCTTGGCTGATAGTATTCTTTAAATCATCTACTGATGACGTCATGCAATCTTCGAGCGCCCTCTAGCGACAGGTTGAACATTTCCAAAAATGTATTTTGAATAGATGTCTGTGGCAAAGTTTTTCAGAATTGCCTAAATATTGGTGTATATGATGACCTTGACCCACTTAGGACGTGTGCAAAGTTGTAGGCGTATGACGTCATCAGACTGGAAGTTCCGTTGAAAAGACCTTTCCTTTTTCAAAAATTGCTAACAAATCAATCCGTACAGATATAATCTTGAATTGCCCATTAAATGATAGCGTAAACATTTGCCTCAACACTGCCAAGTTCCCAGCTTGTCAAATTATTCACACAGTTGACGCGGCATCGGCAAAAAATACCCTTACGCAAGTTGCGGCAGAGAGTTAAAAATGCCGACTCATCCAAAGCAAGCATAAACCGCAAATGTGTGCGTGTATACATTAACTAAATTCGGCATCGCCTGCTTCCCATATTCCACACACGCACGTGGTCATGAGGGCGCGGACCGACTAAGCGCCACATTGTCAACGCATGAATATTAATTTCCCTTGTTGAACAACTCACCAATAAGATGCTGCAAGACGTTTTCATTCTTTCATTGTATACATAAAAGAAAGCGAAAAAGCCCATTGTTCTGTTTCGACAGACATACAGTTCTAGTTGGCTTTTCCGCATAGTGTGGAAAAGCCTTTGTTTTTGTTCTCATTTTTTTTTTTTTTTTGGCTTTTTCGCAATTTTGCGAAAAAGCCTTTGTTTTTGTTCTGTTTTTTTTTTTTTTCTTCTTCTTCTTCTTCTTCTTCTTCTTTTTGTTCCACTTCAAATGCCATAGACTTTGTGCATGTTTTTTCTGGCCTCCACTTTTGGCATTAAACTTTGTCATACATTATTCAAAGTTTGCATAAGCATAGTCCCTATAGCAAAGATGTTTCCCGAAGATTGACGTCATGGTGACGTCATCGACTAATTTATTATAGATTTTTGAATATTTAATTTTTCCCATAGACTTTGTACACAGAAATTAAGAAAAAATTGTCAATTTTCAAAGGGCATTTTCGACTGTTTGCCAGTAATTCATTCACACCACTATTTGTCCAAGCAAAGACCCTAATTCAAACAACATATTGTAATGATGACGTCATGATGACGTCATCAGGTGTTTCTTTATGGGCAATTAAATAGTGACACTTTTAATATTTAAAAATGCATAAGAAATCAACCGTATGCGTCCGCAGTATTCTGTTGCCGGCAAGTGGTAGAGTAGGTTGAGGTCTTCATTTCATTCAGTGTGCGTGCAATCACGTGACCCTTGCTTCCGGTCGAAAAAGGCCAAAACCGGAAGTGGCTTATTATTTGAAAGTGGTAATAGATATGAACTTGCTTTCAACGGTGTTAGTCTCTTGGCTGATAGTATTCTTTAAATCATCTACTGATGACGTCATGCAATCTTCGAGCGCCCTCTAGCGACAGGTTGAACATTTCCAAAAATGTATTTTGAATAGATGTCTGTGGCAAAGTTTTTCAGAATTGCCTAAATATTGGTGTATATGATGACCTTGACCCACTTAGGACGTGTGCAAAGTTGTAGGCGTATGACGTCATCAGACTGGAAGTTCCGTTGAAAAGACCTTTCCTTTTTCAAAAATTGCTAACAAATCAATCCGTACAGATATAATCTTGAATTGCCCATTAAATGATAGCGTAAACATTTGCCTCAACACTGCCAAGTTCCCAGCTTGTCAAATTATTCACACAGTTGACGCGGCATCGGCAAAAAATACCCTTACGCAAGTTGCGGCAGAGAGTTAAAAATGCCGACTCATCCAAAGCAAGCATAAACCGCAAATGTGTGCGTGTATACATTAACTAAATTCGGCATCGCCTGCTTCCCATATTCCACACACGCACGTGGTCATGAGGGCGCGGACCGACTAAGCGCCACATTGTCAACGCATGAATATTAATTTCCCTTGTTGAACAACTCACCAATAAGATGCTGCAAGACGTTTTCATTCTTTCATTGTATACATAAAAGAAAGCGAAAAAGCCCATTGTTCTGTTTCGACAGACATACAGTTCTAGTTGGCTTTTCCGCATAGTGTGGAAAAGCCTTTGTTTTTGTTCTCATTTTTTTTTTGGCTTTTTTGCAATTTTGAGAAAAAGCCTTTGTTTTTGTTCTGTTTTTTTTTTTTTTCTTCTTCTTCTTCTTCTTCTTTTTGTTCCACTTCAAATGCCATAGACTTTGTGCATGTTTTTTCTGGCCTCCACTTTTGGCATTAAACTTTGTCATACATTATTCAAAGTTTGCATAAGCATAGTCCCTATAGCAAAGATGTTTCCCGAAGATTGACGTCATGGTGACGTCATCGACTAATTTATTATAGATTTTTGAATATTTAATTTTTCCCATAGACTTTGTACACAGAAATTAAGAAAAAATTGTCAATTTTCAAAGGGCATTTTCGACTGTTTGCCAGTAATTCATTCACACCACTATTTGTCCAAGCAAAGACCCTAATTCAAACAACATATTGTAATGATGACGTCATGATGACGTCATCAGGTGTTTCTTTATGGGCAATTAAATAGTGACACTTTTAATATTTAAAAATGCATAAGAAATCAACCGTATGCGTCCGCAGTATTCTGTTGCCGGCAAGTGGTAGAGTAGGTTGAGGTCTTTATTTCATTCAGTGAGCGTGAAATCATGTGACCCTTGCTTCCGGTCAAAAAAGGCCAAAACCGAAAGTGGCTTATTATTTGGAAATGGTAATAGATATGAACTTGCTTTTAACAGTGTTAGTCTCTTGGCTAAAGGTATTCTTTAAATCATCTACCAATGACGTCATGAAATCTTCGAGCGCCCTCTAGCGACAGGTTGAAAATTTGCAAAAAGGATTTTGAATAGATGTCTGTGGCGAAGTTTGTCGGAATCGCCTAAATATTGGTGTATATGATGACCTTTACCCACTTAAGACGTGTGCGAAGTTTTAGGCGAATGACGTCATCAGACCGGAAGTTATAATAAAAAGACCCTTTTTCATTTGAAAATTCCTGAAAAATCAACCATGGCAGTTTTTAGTTTAGTTTTTACTTTAATTGTCGATTTAAGGGTAGGTCTAAAACATTTGAAAGCTTCGAGGCAATAAGCCCACTTGGACATGCCCTGCGCACGCTTAAAACTTGAGGTTGACAATATACCTCTGCTTTAAAACATGCACAGGACGTCCACAATGTACATGTACATGCACGTACGTTGTACATACGCACATACATCGTATGTCAGTCAGCCCGCAGCGCTAGCGTACGTGTTGCTGAGGTCAAATCCTGACCACAGTGACCGTTTTAGCCGATTTTCGGCTAACTTTGACAGACTTTATGTTCATGCATAGTCAGAGACGTATTATTGATAAAAAAAAATCATAATGTGGAAAAGCCCTATGTTCTGTTGCAAACAGACATAGATCTCTAGTTTCTTTCTTCTTCTTCTTCTTTTTGTTCCATTTCAAAGTCCATTGACTTTGTGCACGTCTTTTCTACCCTCCACTTTTTGCATTAATCTTTGTCATACATTATTCAAAGTTAGCATAGGCATATATATATATATAGTTCGTCCTTCGAAATTCGAAGATGACAGCCAACATCTCCATACTAGTTGGTGTTGTGTGTTCGCAGATGGCTAATAAGTCCAATTCTAGCCAGGAAGCTACGGTCCTACACTGGACGCACTAGGTTGGGGGTGGGGGTGGACACGTAGGGAAGCATCTAGCTGACGAGATTTTCATTGCTGTCGTTTCAGCTCAGCCTCCCTGATGCGACGGGCTTCGAAGCTTGATGCACCTTCGTGTGATAATCTTCTCCATGCCGTTCGATCATGGGCATGTTCTTCCCAGCTACTCACATTGAAGTTGCATTGCTTCATGGTTGCTTTAAGGCAATCCTTGTATCTCTTGAATTGACCACCAGCCGATCTTTTGCCTGTTGTTAGTTCACCGTAGAAGATCTTTTTGGGGAGTCGATCATCAGGCATGCGTACTACATGACCTGACCAGCGAAGTTGAGCTCTCATGATCAAAGCACCTACACTGGGCAATTCCGCTCGCTTGAGGACTTCAGTGTCTGGGACTTTGTCTTGCCATCTGATGCGCAAGATCTTACGCATGCAGGAAAGGTGGAAGTGGTTCAGCTTTCTGATGTGGCGGCTGTAGGTTGTCCAAGTTTCACAGGCATACAGCAGGGAAGTCAGGACTGCAGCTTGATACACACGCAGCTTTGTTTTCAAGCTTATGCCTCTCCTATCCCACAGACGCTCACGAAATCTTCCGAAAGCTGAGCTGGCTTTGGATATCCGATTTGTGATTTCCTGGTCTATGTGGACCGCTCTTGACAGGGTGCTGCCCAAGTATGTAAACTTGTCAACAGAATGAAGGATGTGATCTCCAATGGTGATAACGGGTGGAACATATGGCTTACTTGGAGCAGGTTGAAACATCACTTCTGTCTTTTTCAGATTGATTGAAAGTCCAAAGCGTGAGCAAGCTGTTGCGAAGCAGTCCATGATGAGTTGTGAGTCTTCCTGGGTGTGGGCGACAAGAGCACAGTCATCGGCATATAGGAGTTCACGAACTAATTCATCGAATACCTTTGTTTTTGCTTGAAGTCTTCTCAGATTGAAGAGTTTACCATCAGTCCTGAATCTCATCTTCACGCCGATGTTGATGTCACAGAAAGCATCAAGGAGCATGCTAGCAAACACGACACTGAAGAGCGTTGGTGCAAGGACACAGCCTTGTTTAACTCCATTTGATACTGGGAAGGGTTTTGAAGACTCCCCATCGTCCGTTACTCGCGCCATCATACCATCATGAAACTGTTTAACCATCTCGATATACTTTTCAGGGCAGCCAATTTTGGACAGGAGTTTCCAGAGTCCTTTTCTACAGACGGTGTCGAATGCCTTTGTCAAGTCGACGAAGACACAGTAGAGGTCGGTATTCTGCTCTCTGCATTTCTCTTGTAGCTGCTGGGCTGCAAAGATCATGTCGCCTGTACCTCTTCCTTTTCTGAAACCACACTGGCTGTCGGGTAGAAATGTGTTGGCAATGTGTGTTGTGAAGCGATTAAGCATGATTCTGGCGAGGATCTTACCAGCAATGACCAGCAGGGAGATTCCTCTGTGGTTGTCACAAATGAAACGGTTGCCTTTCTTCTTATAAATGTGGACAATGGAGGCATCCTTGAACTCTTGGGGAAGCACTCCTTTGATCCACATCAGTTGGAATAGCTCTGTGAGGCGTTGCACGAACGAAGCATCTCCTGCTTTGTATATCTCGTCAGGAATTGAGTCGGAGCCAGCTGCTTTACCCATGGATAGTACATCAATGGCTTCTTCAGTCTCGGAGATAGTGGGCACTTCAGCTAGGGCTACATTGACAGTGCTCTGAGGCAGTTGATCTAATGCCTCAGTGCTGATGTTTGAGTCTCTGTTTAACAGATTTTCGAAGTGAGAAGCCCAACGGTCCATGATATGGTTCTTTTCTGTGATTAGTATGGTTCCATCAGAGCTCATGACGGGGGTAGAGCCACATGATTTTGGCCCATAAGTTTTCTTGAGCGTATCATAGAACTTCTTCATGTCTTTGCAGTCTGAGTAGGACTGGAGCTTGTCCGCTTTTTTGCTCCACCATGAGTCGCACATAGCTCTGAGTCTGGACTGCAGTGTCTTACGGATGCTCTGGAAGGCTGCTTTCTTCGATGCGGCTTTTTCATCATTGATCATGGATAGGTGTAGGCGGTGTTTCTCTTCAAGAAGTTTCTTGATCTCCTCGTCATTTTCATCAAACCAATCTTGGTGTTTCCGAACAACAGGGCCCAAAGTTTCGAAAGCTGCTGTGTGGACTGCATCTTTGAAGCATTTCCAGTCCTTTTCAATGTCGCCTGAGACCAAGGCAGCAGAGATGAATTGCTGGTACATTGCGCTGCACAGTTCACATTTTACAGCGGCGGTCTTTAATTTGGTAACGTTGAGCTTCTTTGGTGGCTTCTTGCCCTGAGGTCTCCTGAGTGGTTTGATGTTGAAGTTGAACTTCGCACGGATGAGTCGATGGTCAGTCGAGCAGTCAGCTCCTCTCATAGCCTTGGTGATTTTCACATCTGCAATGTCCCTCTTCCTGATTATAATATAATCAATCAGGTGCCAATGTTTTGAACGGGGATGCATCCATGACGTTTTGTTTTTATTTGGAAGTCGAAACAAAGTGTTGCTGATGGTGAGGTTGTGTTCTGCACATTTTTTGAGGAGAAGGAGACCATTTGAATTGCATGCTCCAATACCGTGGTTACCTATTATGCCCTGCCATGTATGATGGTCAGAGCCAACATGAGCATTGAAGTCGCCGAGAATTATAAGTTTGTCCTTCGTGGGAACCTGGGACATTACTTGTTCCAGATCATCATAAAACTTGTCTTTGACATCATCCGGGTTTGTCATGGTAGGTGCATACACGCTGACTATGGTGGCATGTTGTTTTGCTGTGAGTGACAGACGCAGAGTCATTAAGCGGTCGTTGATACCCACTGGTAGATTTTCAAGATTATCTACGATGTGATTCTTCACGGCAAATCCAACACCAGCTTCATGACGTTCATTGCTGGGATGACCACTCCAGAAAAAGGTGTAACCAGCACCAAGTTCCTTGAGTTGACCTTTCTCAGCAAAACGAGTTTCACTAAGTGCTGCTATGTCAATGTTGTATTTGGCGAGCTCTCTGCCAACGAGTGCAGTTCTTCGTATAGGTCTATTAGGGGCATCACGGAGTGTTTGCACATTCCATGCCGCAAAGTTAAGCAGACGTTGTTTTGCATTCCTGCAGTTGGTATGCTTGCTGTGTGAGTAAGTTGTCGACATTTCGTTTTGATGATCACTCACGGTAGAAAGATCGTCCTGGAGGATGTGTCTGTGTAGGGGGGGGGGGGACGGTGGAGATGTTACGGCACCTGCGCGTGACTTTGATTTAAGTGAAGAAGATTTGCGCTGAGTCAACCTCACTCTATCGGCTTCGCTCATCTGGGGCCAGAGGCAAGACAGAGTCGAGACGTCTGGAGATGGGTTCAGCTGTAGTGGATGGCCTGCAGTACCTTGTGCGCCCGTACCGATGACCTGAGCTCTCCACAAAGCTTCGCTGCTGTGCCATCTAAGCCGGTTGATGTAGCATATCTGCAGGGTCCGCCTTGTCTGCCACAGTAGACTTCATGCACTAAGGTGTACTGAGAGAGAGATGGGCGTCTCTATTTCTCAGAAGAGTTCGTATCCAAGGTGAAATGTGCTACATGGTCCTTACTTCAGTGACGTCAACAATGGAATACTGGTAGCGTATAGCTCGACGCACACAACTCCCAGCAAGATAGAACACGATACAGTTAGTTCAGCGCACGATAAGTTGTTGTCAGATTGTTCTATATGACGCTGCTGATGTACGCGCACGTATACAGCCGTTGCCCAAAAAGTTCAAAATTTTCACCTTGTAGTCCCTATAGCAAAGATATGTCCCGAAGATTGACGTCATGATGACGTCATCATGGGTCACGTGACATTATCCTAAAAGTGCATATTGTAAGGTCCTATATCTAGAGAACTGTAAGTCCGATTGGGTTCAAACTTGGTATGTAGGTAGACCGGGATGTGTTATAGTAAAAATTGAGGTGACGTGATCATGACGTCATCGTGAGATTTTATATGATTTTTTTTTAATTTTTGGACCTTTAAGCCATATCTCAGGAACGCAACATGCAAAATTAAAAATTCTTTTTGTATTATGTTTGTTAGGTAATAGGTATATGTACACATTTTTTACAAATGTGTGATGTCATTATGACGACATCAAAAATGCGATTTTTTTTTTTTAATCACATATAAGGGAAAGTCTGATCGTCATGAAACTTGGTGGATAGCTAGATAATGGTACTGGTATGCAAAATCCGAAAGACGTCACCATGACATCATCGCATGATTTTTTATGATTTTTTTAAATATTTACAATTTCATTCCGCTTCAAAAATTTAACACATCCTTTCATTGGATTGACTTCAAGCTTGGTACAACCAAGACCACAATGCAAAAATGTGCATTGACAAGTGTTATCAAGATGACGTCATTGCTTTGAAACGTTGTACATGCATAGTCAGGGACATGTTATTGATAAAAAAAAGCATAATGAAGAAAAGCCGTATGTTCTGTTGCAAACAGACATAGATCTCTCGTTTTTTCTTTTTTGTTTCTTTTTTCCCCCCTTCTTTTCAGCCATTCCCCATGGCATTTGTACACGTTTTCATCTTGGAAGGCACTTTGGGCACTAAAATCAATCCTATTGACTTTATACTCGGCGCACACTTAGACCAGCATCTGAAGATGTGCGCCGAACATTGACGTCATCATGACGTCATCAAGTGCCAAGTTACATCGCATTATACGTGTATGTGACCATTTTCTAGGAGATTTCTGCTAGATCTGACAGATAACAGGTCCGAATGTGTTGAAACTTGGTACTTTATTTTGAAGGCCAATATTTACAGAACTGTATTGGTCCTGATCACTACCGCACATGTTGTCCTATCAGCCTTACATGACATAAAAATTACAATAGCAAATTATTTTCCTTTTTGATGTGATGTCATCATGACATCATCACGTGATTCAAAGCCCTATGAGAATGTAATCACATATTTATATGCAGGGGTGTGAAATCTCCGCTATTTAGCGGATTTCTGCTTTTTTGTTCAGCGTGCCACATTTTGTTTTCCGCTTTTTTTCTTCCGATGGTCCAGATTTCCCCCCGCTTTTTCCCCTGCGCTTAAGCATTGATTTTATTTCCTTTTATTTTATTTTCCCACGCCGCCGCCGCCGAACGCACGCGATCCGCTCTCTACAACATACATGTAGCTCTGTGATGGGGTGCGTGCAAGCGAGTATTCAATGTAGATGTACATGTACATGTACATGTACATTATTATACATACGTAGTACGTGTGTACTATACGATGCCATGTGCATGCATTTTTCAGCTCGAAGCCGCGTGTGTACACAACGCGTAAACAGCATCCGGGGAACCAACAGTCATTGCGCTGTGATTGGCTGCAGATAAATATGAATATTCACACATACGCCATGAAGCGCGTTGGGACTCTTTGCGGCCGTTCTTGTGTCTATGCATGTAGTGACACGCGATGATCTCCAGAATAACTCGCTGTAAACATCGTCCTGTTGCAAATATAAAGCCTTGAAATAAGACTAGTAAATTGTCGCCGTGCCACGCCGGTAGAGGGCATCATGCGGGGCAAAGTTCATGTGTGCATTATCCTGCTGCGTATTCCGCTGCATATATATAGTCGTGTTCCCTAACATGGCGCACTTCGAAGCTTACCCAACTTTCCTCGTGTAGTGTTGCCAAATCTCTTTGTTGATAAAACTCAAATTCATGCAGTGAAATACTGGTACTTTTACCTTTTTAATGCTTGCTATTTAACCTCTGTGCACAATTTCGGTTTCATAAAATTTAATCCGAAATGCAAAAACGGTCGCGTCCGGAAATTGGGCACAAATTGGCGGAGTGTTCCCTAACATGGCGCACTTGAATAAATCTCGGAAAATTCCAAATTAACATTTAAGTATTTCTGTAAACTTGATAAATTCTGATAAATCATTATTATCTTTACTTACAAACCCAGCCAGATGTTTGTCAGAAAATTATTTTCTTATTTTTCGGGGCATTTTCGGGGCATGTGTTATTATCCAAAGAGGTTAGGAGTTTTTTATTTACAGGTTCAGCTATTTTCAGCTATTTTTTTGGGACTCCACTCACACCCCTGTATATGCCACCATTGTACACATCCTTCCTGGATGGAACTTATGCTTGAAACTACATGTATGTCACATATATGTCACAAAAAAGTTACCGAAACAGCCCTGTATTTGTCCACGAACATAAATCTGGGTTTTTTTACGTCATCTTTAATGAATGTAAACTTCGATCAGTGCAAGGCACTGCTTTCTATGGAGGCCCTCAAGTTAATGAGAGTTATGAGACCCATTATGTAGCACCTTTATAATGATTAACAAGGTGCTGCGGCGCATATTGCAGCCACTGCCAGAAACACCGGGGCAAACCCCTTCTCTTAAAGGTAAGTGTAACTGGGTTTTTTAACGTGCATTACACAACACACGAAACATACGGCTTTGCATTCCATCCAAAGGTCGAAGCTATAATGGTAAAGTGCCTTGCTCAAGAGCACAAGCACCAAGTTCCCAAGGTCAGGATTTGAACCCACGCACCACGGCACACGAGTCGAACGCCGTAACCATTTGACCACAGTACCCCACCTTGTACTTCCAAAGATATAAGGTTTTGAAATATGCACATTTAATATTACACCTTGATGATGTCATAATGACAAAAAATCTTATAGGACTATCTGTGGGTGATGGTTTAAGTATGTGCCAAGTCTGAAGTCGATCACATTAAGAAAGTGTCAAAGTGTATGGTTTGACGAAAACGTGTACAAAACACATGGGGAAAAATGCATCTTTAATGAGTAACCTGACACCTGATGACGTCACGATGACAAATTTCTTCTAGGACCATCTGTGGGTGGTGGCCCAAGTATGTGCCAAGTCTGAAGTCGATCGGATTTACGAAAGTGCCAAAGTGTACTGGTGGAAGAAAAACATTTACAAACTTCGAGGAGCAAGTCTGAAAAAGGAGAAAAAGGGAGACAAACTAGAGATCTATGTTTGTTTGCAACAGAACATACCGCTTTTCCGCAATATGATTTTTTTGTATCAAAGCACGTCCCTGACTATGCATGTACAACGTTTCAATCGAATTGGAAATATGGCAATCAGATATATTATTAAAATGTGCACCTTTAAGACTACGTCACAAGACCTGTGATCACCTGCCAACTGAGTGCACTCGAATTATGCATGACATCACTGGTCCAATTTTTGAAAAGCCCAGCCTTGCAACAAACTGACTTTGTTGAAAGCAAGCTCACGTCTTTTTCTAATTTTAAATTATAAGGCACAACGGAAGGAATGGTCACATGATTTTGCCTATAATATCAAAAATGAAGAACCTGGATTATTCTGTCCATTCCCGTCAAAAGCTAAATCAGACCTCTCACAGTTGATTTTATATTGATTTTGAAGGATAACATCTAAAATTCGTTGATTGCTTGTAATCTGATACTTGATGACGTCATTCAAAGGAAGAGCTGCTTCGGTGTGTACACCGAAATTATAATGGAAGAAGAAATTCTGAACTTCATGTCATTGAAAAAAAATGCCGTCATCGATGCCGAAACCTCAATACTGGTTACTGGTAAAGCTGACCTTCAAGTCGTTCGAAAACTTCCCCAATCCATGTATTTATCTCAATTTCTAGGAATCCACTCAAGTTGTTATTTCACAAGTAGTTGAACACTTATATCATTTAAGTATATTCCGAATTTCAGCTTAATCTGTTGTTGCAAATGTTAGTGTAATCTCCAAGGAAAACTTGGACAAGGATTTTTTGCTGTCCAAAACAACATGTGGTTTTCAGCAAAGACCCTGAGCGCCGTAGGCGCTATGGTTGACCAATTTTGGCCCAGCAACACAATGACGAAGCGCATATTACATGTATATTCATTAGCGTCACTCGGCGTGACTTGGCGTGGGTCTTGGTGTGGGTCTCACTATCGACCAATGAAAGCCGGCAAAAAGGGTGATATGGATTAATTAATAACTCGTGAAGGAGGCTTTTACTGCACACCATAATGGATAGAAACCTTATTAATATTTGTGAGGCTTAAAAAGATTGACAGATATTGCAAACACCAGTGGTACAACTTGCACGTAGACTGGCCTATTTTTCCAATTTCAGCAAAAAGTAATGAACATATCACAACAATTTTTAGCACATACTTGGATCATTATAAGAGAAATAAGCCCAGAAAGTTGCAAGAAAATACAGTCTCCCAAACGGGAGAAATTAATTTTCAAAGATTTCACCCACCTGTGTGAACATGTCTGTGTGCATGTTGTTTCATTCAAAATATAGTGTAACGTAACCTTTGGAAATCACCCTTCGCAACCACAAGACTGTTATGTGACCTGCTTTCACAAAACCCAGACAAAATTGACAATTTTTATTTGTTTTTAGGAATAGGCTTTTTCAAATTACTGAGGTTTTCAGCTGCAAAATGACATATGATAGTCATAGGTACTGTGACCCTATCACCTCTGGAAGAAGGATTAAGTGATAAAAGCCTGACAACCCAATTATGAGATACACGTATTGAAAGGTTTCAAGAGCCTTAAAATGGACAGTTCCTACCCCAAATGACTTCACATGCTTCACAAACAACTCATACAACTTTGTCTGGGTTTCATGGGAGCAGGTCTCATACCGGAGCAGGTCTCATACAGGTCTCATAATGACGTCACCATGACGTCACACATTTTCCACAAGTGACGTGCAAAGCATGTGAGCGCATTATGGGCATACCCGGGGTGCAATTTCGAAATGCGCATGCAGTACGCTCTGAAAAGCCAGTCAGCATCGTTTACAGGTTCATCATGGCCGAGGGTTAGTGTAAGGAACGCGCACGCGCCCATGGAGTCGAGGCTGCCTTAAAATATACACTTTTAAGACGACGTCCCATGACCTGTAATGACGTCATCATGGTATCTATCTTCACAGACCATCTTTGCTATGCTTTTGCCTATGTTAAGTTTCAAAGTTATATGACAACGTTTTATGACAACGTTTATGGAATTTGGTAAAGAACGAAAGAAAAGAAGAAATAATTGTTTTTAAAAATCAGGCCAAATCAAAGGCTTTTCCACAGCTATGCCGAAAAGCCATAAAATGAGAACAAATAAAATAAATAAATAAATTAAAAACTGGTAAGCTGTTCTCCAATGATTGGGAATTTCATTTTTTTTATTTTTGCAAATGTTTTCTACCGCTTTCAATATTAAAATTCAGTTCATAATAGCCGATTATATCCTTGACTTATATACTAGGTTATTATGAAGGACTACATTGTGTGCCATGTAGACAAGGACACAATACAAAATTTGTTTTTAATATGCTCATGTTTTGACACTACTGTGAGAGAAAAAAGTGTTGTTAGGGATTATCATGCATCATGATTTGCATTCTAATGGTACTATAAATGTTTTTGTTCATTTGATTAATGGATCCATGTTTTGGCTTTCAGGGGATAAGGTCATGATTGGTGAGAGTCCTGTCGCCCCTGGTGTACCAGTCATATACAGGTCACAGGAGGAAAGATCGGCAAACCCAGACAGATTGAACCTTGATAGGTAGGTCAGTGTTGTCAAGCACACCATAAATCCTTTCACAGGTTCCGTCACAACTCGTTTCATAGGTCAAGTCACAAGAAACAGGATGAACAATGACAAAGGAATGCCTTTGTAATAGTTTATTTGAATAGGTGGTGACTTGACAGGAGACTGCAGGAGTTGTATTGCTGAGACTGACACAGTTTCAGTGAAAAAAACACATATTGAACTATGACTAAGCAGGACATGAAGTTAAATTTTTAAAACCAAACAAGTTAATATTTCTAGAGAGATTGGATTTAAACTTGTAAGTTATGTTGTATGTGTTTGTAGTATATCAAAGGCAACCATTTTGAAAACAGGAGGAGGCTTACAATGTGCCCAATTCTAGAAGGAGAGGAGCATCTCAGGTTACTCAACTTTCAGCACAACAGTATCCACAAAATAGAGCACCTCACCAGTTTGAGGAGACTGATATTCCTGGACCTGTATGACAACCAGCTGGAGGAGATAACTGGACTAGGTGCTCTAAAATCACTTAGAGTACTAATGCTGGGTAAAAACAGGTAACTGTTTAGAAGGTATTCTGCAATCATGGGTGCAATCTATAAACTATTATAAATCCCTAAGTTTAAGTTTGTGTATTTTTGATTTTGGTTAGTAAGGGGTTTAATTTTTGGCACAATATTTCTCGTTCGAGTTGGGTGATTTATCATTTCCAAAAATTGATATGCCAGTAACAATTCCAGAAAGACATTTTTCATCGTGATTTTCTGTAAAAGTAAATGAACAAAAATAATTGCAAATTCTAGAAGTTTTACAAGTTCAAAGTAAACTTTTGTGTTTAAGGGTCCTGAAAGTACGTCACCAGGGGTGATTTTCAGGCTCTATTGCGTGAAAAGGGCAAATATTTCTGGGTCCAGTAACTATCTTACCAACTAATATCAGTTTATTGGTAAAAGCTTTTTCTAGCCCAAATGTACTCATTCTCTTGAAGGTGATCCTTTAAGGTCTTGAATATGGCTTTACTCGTATGAGATAAAATTTTCATGTCCCTATGGACTTTGCGCATGAACAGAGAGAAGTTTCAAGGGCCCAAGTGGAAGGGACATATCGTGTGCTCAGATTGGTTCGTGCAGGTTTAGCGTGAAGTATGTGGGGTGCCGTGGTCTCGTGGTCTGGAGTAATGATGTGCATCGGGTCTGGTTGACCAGGCCAAACCGACCCGAAACAATACAGATATAAACCGAATATGAACGGAACCGATCTTAACTCCCTCAAACCGACCCGATCCGAACTGACAAAAAATAAGGTAAAACCAACCCGAATCGACCCGACCCAAAAAAAAACCCAGAAAAAAACTGAATACCTGGCTTGGACAAAGTGATCACTTTTTTGTGCCTGCCCTTACCCACGTGGCATGAATTCTTTTGCAAAACCATCGTCACTCGCTCAGTCATACTCAGTGGGTTGATCGAGAGTAACCCTATTGTCCTCTATTGTTCAATGTCCCCTATTGAAACAAACTCACACAGACACCCTTCTTAGTTCCTGCACAGTGAACCCTTAGTACAAACTCCAGATCATAACATTGTTAGTACAATCAACAAAAGTAATAAAGACAGAGAAGACAGGAGTTTTTCCAAAAATCGGCTGTGACAATAATCCCACCCCTGGTAGTAAAATATCACATAGTTTTATTTCAATCAGAAACCATAATGTTAGATATTCTTGCATATCTACAACAGAATCAAGAAGATTGGGAACCTGAATGCTCTGACCAAGCTTGATGTCTTAGATCTCCATGGAAACCAGATTGATAGGATTGAGAACCTGTGTCATCTGGAGGAGTTGCGAGTGCTAAATCTGGCTGGTAATAGTATCACACACGTCAATGGATTGGCTGGCATGGAGGCTCTGACGGAACTAAATCTCAGACGCAATAAGATTATTACTGTGGTAAGTCAGAAATGCTCATCAGTCACTCAAGGAATTTGAAATGAAATGGGAGCCATTTCATCCACATTTTAAGTTACTGTCTTTGAGGACAATTGTATTTAGTGTCTGCTCTAAACTAAGGAAAATTGACAATTTTTGGAAATATTGTTGCCTTGATGACATGGTGGGTGACTGATCAGTTAAGTGCACTCTTGATGATGAGTTTCTGACGGGTTGAAATTTCAACAGAGGAAAAAATGTCTTATTTATTAGGATATTTACAGAGATGCATTGAAAGACGGACAGACAAAGTACAAAATCAACTTAGTAAATCAGTTTAATGAAAATTATTTGGTAAGGGGCCGTCCAAAGTTTTCATCATTTTCTCGGTCGTACAGAGAGTATAATTTTTAAGACCCCACCCACAAGGTAGTATTGAACTTTGTGTGTGTGTTTGTGTCAATACCATTATCAAATACCTACATGTTCATGTATTTAAGCCTTTGTACTATAAAGTTGCCCCTATTAGCAGCAACATTATTATGTACAAATCCTTGATTAAAAATACGACGTGACCAATACAAACATTGACATGAAACAATTCAGGTTGCATTATTAGTTTACCACACACAAAAAAAAACACTTTTACTGCATGTATATACCAGGCATGAGAATTTTCCGTTTTTGAACGAAATTCCTTTTTTTTTTTCATCAAAATTTGTGGTCTCCGAGTTCAGTATGAATTTGAAATAAAAATTTGGGGGGGGGGGGGGGGGGGGAGGGGTCACACATGTATTTCCAGTCAGGACCTGGAATTTTCCTCCTGATTAGAAGTTATTTCGAGTGCTTTGAACAAGTCAGAAAAATATTTTTTCATCGCACCCGGGACTCTTTCATCGCAATGTTCTATTCATTTGTGTTCTCAAATGAATACGACACGGGAGCGTTCCCCGATGATCCAGTTAGCTCCGCGTATCCAGTTAGATAGCGCATATTGACCAATCAGAGCCGAGTAAATGATCACCCAACATCAGTCAGCCATGGTGGTGGATATACATTGTAAATCTACGTGAGAGAGTATGCAACACACCCATGTGTTGTCTGACTGGAGTGCTACAAATCTTGCTTTCGTGGCAACCGATGCTGATTTGTTTTGTCTTAAGAATGAACATGTCTGTTTTTACCTCAAAAACCATGCAAAAACTATCAAATTTTTGTGATTTCTAGCGAGTATTAACGTTAAAAATTCAAGTTTCGTAACTTCCTTCAAAAATTATTAGTCAAAACCAAAGAACCTCTAGCGCCGTAGGAAACGAAGTTGACATTTTTAGGGACGAATCCATTAATTGTGTAAGGGGTGTCACTGTGTGTAAGCATGACACCGAAAAATTGACGAGGTGACACTAGTAGGATGCTTTCCCCTTCATTTTATTACTCGGCCCATAAATAGGCAGGTGAAACTGAAAATAAATTACAAGTAAATATATTAAATTACATAGAGAAAAAAATAAGGGCAATTACACACCAAAGTACAATATTTAAACACAGTGACAATTAAACAATATGTTCACAATAAATGAAACAGTTAATTCGAGGACAGTGTTCAGAGTTTCACAGGTTCAGATAGATACAGCATCTTCATAAAAATTACAGTCATAAACGATTCGATTTGAATATAACTCACAAATCGTATGCAGGGCCAACACCCGTCGCTACACATAATGGATGGGTATCAGGAATGTATGCAGTTTACTGGAGTATACAGAGGTTTTCTGGGTTCACAGCGGCATTCTGGTGCTGTAAATACAAGCATAAATTAACAGATAAAAGACTAAACACTACGTTCAATCAATATCGTAACTGGTAAACCAAAAAAACCACGCGTGCACAAGCACACGTACATGTACATTTTAGTGCCTACATGAATGACCTTTTGCAACTAAATACACCGATGTAAAGTCAAGTAAGCCAGAATTCACAGATAAACACTCACAAAATAGGATAATGTCACAATGTGAAATGTCCCGAATTACATAAATATAAATTAAAGTGCAAAAAATAAGGACGAAACTTAGTCTTCACAGCTTTCGGTGACGTGATGAAGACTGAAGCGTATTGGAAATTCCCACGCTTAAATACCCATACTACACGTGATAAGCGTATTCTGCCATGCCATTGGTGGAGCAATGCCATGTGACATGACATTCCATGCAAATTAGGCAAAGATGAATAATAATATATATTAAGACGACAAAAGACCACATGGAAGACATACTATTCAAATTAACTCGATCTGAATTGTAAATTAAGCCACATAAAAGAACCAGACGATGAACATTCCATTCAAATTACATTGATTAGCTTATCAATAAGAAAAACTTATCAGCGACGATAACACTCCCCCCTTGAATGACATTCAACCAAGACATACAATTATATTATACATCATAACCACAAGTGTCTATACAATCATAAATTACCATTATCCACTATAACCACGAGGCTTATACAATCATTAATCTTATACAATATAACTGCGGAAATTAATACAATTATAATAGTCTTACACAGTATAATCGCTGCTTCAAAATCACAATCACCGTCCAAAATGTAACTTGACATTTCACCAATCTACGCAAATCGACATTAACCACTAATGAGGGGGCAGCAATTCATGCAACATCAAACTATAAATTAAACTTATCACTTTAATTGAATTACAAAAATAGTCATCAATCAGGAAATACATGTAATCTTGCAATATTATTCGCAGAAGTCTAGTGGGTTGTCTTTACAATACTTGTACATTTATATACAGCGAGCAAATGCATAAAAATATGTTCTCATCTTCAATCTTAATCTGGTGTACATGTACATTAAATATTATCAATTGGTGAATTCTATTCATGGAATGACGAATCTACAATTCAAGAGGAAACCCGACCCTTCTAATAAAATCACTTTGGTGATGGGACGTACAAGTTCTGTAGCTCGAGTCTTCAATTTTACTGACCTAACCAGACCATCTCGACCATAGTTTACATCCTTAACAAGGGCGAGAGGCCACAGGTTCCTAGGAGTCATTTCCTCTGAAACTAGCACTAGGTCACCAACAGCAATGTTATTTGCTGGATTCACCCATTTAGTTCGTCTTTGTAATTCTGGCAAATAAAACTTAAGCCACTTTGGCCAAAATTGATTAGCCAAATGCTGAACATGTCTCCAACGACTACGCAAATGCTCATGACTAAACCTACCAGGCGGATAACTGGAACTGTTTCTCAAGAGCAATAAGTGATTAGGTGTTATAACTGCAGGGTCACTGGGATCATCATTCACCTTGGTCAACGGTCGCCCATTAACAATGGCCTCCACTTCACAAAATACAGTACCCAAAATTTTATCAGTTAATCTAACTGTTCTGGGAAGTACAGCCACCATGACTCTCTTGACTACACCAATCAAACGTTCCCAAACTCCCCCCCCCCCATGTGGGAAGCTTTGGGTGGATTAAAACGCCATACAATACTTTGTTTAACAGCATAAGCATTGATAATCTTCTGTGACAACTCCTTCATCATGTTCATGCTACTTTTCAATTCGGCACGACCACCAACAAAATTAGTACCATTATCTGAGTAAATGATCTCTGGGTGGCCCCGACGGGCTATAAAATGCCTAAGACCATTCAGGAACGACTCTGTATCTAAGGCATCTAGTTTCTCAATGTGGATAGCTCTAGTGCAAAAGCATGTAAATAAACAACCATAGCGTTTGATCTCAGATCTCCCATACTTGACATAAAATGGTCCAAACACATCAATACCAATATATGAAAATGGTGGTTTACCGGCCTCTACACGTTCTTTCGGCAAATCAGCCATGAGCTGCTGACATGGTTTAGAATAGAGACGCTTACATGTTACACAGGCCTTAATGACCCTTTTGATGAGAGGTCTTGCTCTGGTAATCCAAAATTCTCTCCTAATCATACTTAGTACCCATTCTACACCCACATGAGCGATACCATGTACGTCGTTCACAATTGACCTTGCAATAACATGATTCCCTGAGACAATAAACTGATTCTTAACCTTATTGTCTTCGTTCACATGGCCACTCATTCTCAGCAAACCTTGATCATCTAGGTAAGGATTAAGAGCTTTCAAGGAACTTGAAGCTTTGACAAAATTCCCCTTTTTTAATCTACTAACTTCGGGAGCAAATGATTGCAATTGAGCCTTGCGGACAAGAATTTCCCCTGCATGACGAATTTCTTTGACATTTAGTTGACCTGTAAGCTTGCGCTTCATCAGAAACTCTAGAAATCTCAACCACCATGCTAAAGCTCGCTTCATCCTGTACCAAGAGGAATAATGATGCATTAACTGATCAATAGGACATTCTCTACAACTTGGTTTAACTGGCATGCATAACTCTCATCTACAACATTAAGAATTTCCGTGGTAACGGCGCCGAAAGCTGCAATTGAAGTCTTACTGACCTCTGGATCATCATTCGTCAAATCTACTGGTTTTCTATCACCCACATCCCAATCATGTTTGTACTTGTGCAGAATGTCTGGACCATGGAACAATTTGTCATCTGACTTCAAGCATGACTGTGGTCTCGTCACAAGATCAGCTGGATTAGACTTGCTGTCAATATGATGCCACTGATTTGAATCGGTCAACTCTCTGATGAGACCAACTCTATTACCAACAAAAACATGAAACCACCTACTATCATTACTGATGTATTTCAACACAATTTCAGAATCTGTCCAGAAATTTGAACAAGTGATGTCTAAATCTAACTCACGTCTCAACAATGCATCAACTTTAACTGCTACAACTGCAGCTTGCAATTCCAAGCTTGGTATGGTACACTGCTTCAACGGTGTAACTTTATTCTTGCTAATGATCAACTGGACATGCACCATTCCATGTTTGTTAACACACCTGATGTAACTACAACAAGCATACATAGCTTTGGAGCTGGCATCTGAAAAATGATGGAGCTCAATAAAGGCATCATCAAATTCACGTGGTTTGACACTCCGAGGAATTTTCAGCTGCTGACTGCACCCAGGAATACCAGGCATCTTCAAGCTGTGATGGAACTGCTTCATCCCAAGACAATTTATCAGCTGTAGCTTTTTGGAACAGAAGTTTACCGGCAAGTACAACAGGACCCAATAGACCGAGAGGGTCGAATATGGATGACACGGCACTCAACATTTTCCTTCTGGTGATAGGACTCTCTTTGTCACGCCCGACTTCGAAGAAGAACTCATCTGTAGACACCTTCCACTTTATACCCAGAGCTCGACTTTCACACAAAGGACCAAAAGTACGAACTTCCTCGGCCACGCAATCTTCGGACACTTCACTCAACAATTCCTCATCATTCACAACAAACTTCTTCAAACTGAATCCCCCATTACGCAGGACCTTTGGAGTTTCCTTGATAACAGTCTTTGCATCAGTCTTCGAAGACACCGAGCTAAGACAGTCATTGACGTAAAATGACTTATTCACAGTGTACCTAACCAAGGGGTGAACATTTGGAGTATCAATAACTGTACGACTGAGAGCGTAGGTCGAACTTGAGGCGCACCAAACACCCCCCCGAACAAGTGAGAAGTCATTCTGTAGTATTCCAAGAGACCATCACTGTACCACAAAAACCTAAGTGCATCTCTATCTCTGGGTGGTATTTTCACCTGGTTGTACATGGCTTCGATGTCGGCCTGAATCGCTATGCTGTGCTGTCTAAAACGTAACGAAACTGGCAATAACTTGTTGATAAGATCAGGACCCTGTAGACAACGCTCATTGAGGGACTTTCCCTGAATTTACAAGCACAATCGTAAACAACTCTGAGCTTGTCGGGCTTCTTGTCGGTTACCACTGCATGATGTGGAAGATACCAAATCCTCTCACCTGTCATGATCTCGTCTGGGGGAACTCTCTCGGCATAACCCTTATGCAGTAGCTTGTCGATTTCTGCTTTGTACTTAGGATACAGACCACCCTCAACCAACCGCTTGTCTAGTGAATCTAACCTGGACTTGGCCACAACGAAGTTGTTCGGCAAGGACTCTTCTCTGTCCCTCCAGGGTATGGGAAGTTCGTAGTGCCCATCAATCTTCCGATGTTCCTGGTCCCACAGCTTTATCACAGACTTATCTTCCTGCGACCACGAAGAACACTCCAAGCCCTCATTTTCTTTCTTCCACAACTTAGAGACATCATTAATGGGTAGACAAGACACAAAATTAGACACTACCTTACGACTGACTCTGCCAACTGGTGACCGACCATTCACACACCATCCAAACAATGTACGGACTGCAAAAGGTTGCTCGGGACTGTCGCGTCGCACCTCCAATGATACAAGAGCTTCTGCATTATCCTGACCAATTAGTAAATCAACAATCACACCAATGTTCATTAGCAGGCATTGGACTGATGTCACTAAAATGAGTAAAAAGTGCAATGCTCACAGATGCACTTTTTACAGGTATGTTATCAACTACACAAACATTATCCATCTGTAAAATCTCCCCTGCTTCTGAACTAAGTGACAAATCAACAACTTTAGACTGATGAACACCTGACTTGTTCAGTGTACTAAGCTGAAACTGTGAAGGTCTCCCTTGCAATCCCAATCTTTCTACTAAAGCCCGAGAGCAGAACGAGTTACTTGAACCACTGTCCAATAGAGCGAATACCCTGCATGAACTGTTAACCATCACTGAACAATAGGCATGTAGGTTTCCTTATCAGTAAATGAGCTTACATTAGACACCTTAGATTCAACTGGGGCATTGTCGGGACAGTGAATGTACAAGAGCTTCAACCTTGTACACCACAAACTGATCGTTTACCACAATTCTCAGTACTGTGAGAAGCGAGGAGGCAGTTATGACAAAGATTGTTGATAATTACAATATTTAACGTATCCTTGGGATTCATCGCTTTAAACTTATCACAATGACACAAACGATGGGGTTGGCTACACAATACACAAGGTGATTCAGGTTTAGCATATGACTTGGTGATTGAATGCTGACCTGACCTACTACTATTTCCTGACTGAGACTGAGTTGACACAGACGAATTAAGTGAGACTCTCTGACCAGTATTTTTGTTCCTATCAAAATGTCTGGGATGCATGTTACCGTAGATCGGATCATTAACTTCACGTGCAATATTACCTACAAATTCAACCAGGTCTCTAAATCCAGGATAATGCTCCGTAACCTTAACTGACTTTTTTCCATTTCATCTGAACATAGCTGGGTAATCTGCCTACTATCTCAAGGATGACGGACTGTGATTTAACCTCGTTCAGAGTATTTAACTGACCAAGTGTGAGCAAAGCAGTTTTCAAGTCATCTGCTAACTGTTGTATTTCTTGCGGGGACCGTAATTGTTTACCGGATTTAAGTTCCTTAACCAAACGTTCAGTTACAAGATGTTTATTTCCGAACCGACTATCTAAGATAGAACGTGCTTGGGAATAGCCGCTGGACCCCCCAACTAACTGAGAACCCCTAATAGCTTCCTTAGCAGAACCAGATGTATGCTGCATGAGCCTAGCTAATTTGAGATCACTATCCTCACATACTCTATCAACATTGACTTCAAATGCTCTAAGGAATTGATGGTAATGCAAAGGATTGCCATCAAATACTTGCAGCTCAACCTTAGGTAAATTTAACAAACCCAAGAATTCTTCACGAGATAAATCCCCATGTGTACCTGATTTGTGTGTACTTGAAGCATTATCATGATCAACTTCAACCTTTATATCCTTAGAAATACCCTTAGTCGAGTGAAGGACGGATATGTATATGTCCTGTTCCTTGTAAAAATAAGTTTCACTAGCATCTACATCATCATCATCAACAAGCAATGAATGATATTCATTATGGACAGCCGTAAATTCCTTAAACAGATCTTTAAGTTTTACAACATGATCATCAGTGACACTTAAATCATCTTCAGCTAGACACTGTCTTATCTTATTGACTTGCTTGGTCACGGCGCTCTTAGCAGAAGTCCTAGTTGTCTTGAGCTGTGCCACCGTCAACATGTTGCGAGGGTCTCCTCAACTTCCTGTGGGATGACTAGACGAGAACGGCAGGACAAGGTCTCGGTTGACGATGGTAGGCTGAGCAATGTAGACTACGATGCGCTGTCCGGTAGAAAGAAGCGATGACCAACCCAAGCTCGGAGGTGACGACAATGAAGATAAGCAGATGTGATGCTGGAATGACGATAGTTCGCCCTGGAAATGACGATAGTTCGCACTAGGACGACGGTAGTTCGCACTGGCACGACGGTAGTTCGCACTGCGACGACGGTAGTTCTCACTGGGACGACGGTAGTTCTCACTGGGATGACGATTTTTTCACTGTCACTGTGTGTAAGCTTGTCACCTCGTAAATTCTTCGGTGTCACGCTTACACACAGTGACAAGGGGTGATTTAGTCCCTGTTTTGAGTTTTACATCGTTTCTTGAATACATTTCAAGAAAAAAAAAATATTGTGACATTGAACAACTGATTACTTAATAAAGAAATGTTTTGAACACCATAAAAGTATTAGTCGTCTTTTTTTTTTTTTAATTTTAACAGCGGAAATATTGCTAATTATTGCTCCCAAGAAAGTACACCCCTTCATTACCACAAATGGTGTGGTCAGCTGGGGAAAGCACATGCATCATGCAACTAGCTGCACTATCACCACGACTAAATATATCACGTACGACAAGGTGGCAAGTGTCACGGTCGAAGACGTATGACAGCTTTCACCGTACTTTTTACTGCTGGATACCTTTTGAGTTCCGGTGTGTTAATAACTTTCTTAATTGATAATTCATTTCAGCAACACCTCTTTTCTTATACCAGTACATTAACTACACATGTCTTATTTTTATTCTTCAAGGCTCGGCGTATAAGCCGCCCTGCGTATAACTAGCCGCAGTAAACATTTTCATGGGCAAAATCAACGTATAAGCTGCGGCTTATATTCCGAAAATTACGGTACTATTATGTTTAGTGTTATATTTACGGCAAATTGCAAGTGAAATGGAACCACAGAGCTAAAAGCAGAGCTGATAAGGTAGGAAAGGGAGATGGCTGGTTTTGTTTTTGAAATGAAAATAAAACGTGGCTGTCCACCACAAACTGGTTGTAAAGTCAGCATTTCATGTATTGAGATACAGAACAAAATGTTTAAATTGTTTGTATTATATTCAAATACATTACTCATTGTAACTTGGTATGAGCCATGAAGTTGGTTGAGGTTGTCATTTTCAAGCTGAAAGTACATACATGTACACGTACTATTGGAATACATGTATGTAGTAAACAGAATATAGAAGTTTATTAGTAAAAATTCTTACATTTTTAGTTCCTTTTTCTATAAAAATTGGTACTCCAGAATGGCTTCCAATTGCCCTTTCAATTGCTAAAACCCAATTGCTAAAACCCTTAGGCAGGCCCCTGGACCCCCGGCCGTGAGCCGCGACAGCTACGCTCGCTTTGCTCGCTGCGCTTCGCATCGGTACATTATATTTTCAGTTTCTCAGTCCATTCTCATGCCTGATATACATGTATATACATTTAAGAACAATAATCCAGATTAGTTGTTGAGAAACGTGTTTGGTAAAACAAAAAAGACAATATTAACACAGTTTTACATATTTATTTTTAACTAAAGATAATTAAACAGTAGAATATAAGAGTGGTACGTGGCTTCTGCCCCCCCCCCTCCACCCACCCACCCCAGTATCATCTTGAAAATTAGCTTTTGTGTAGGTATAATTATGTGCAAAGATTCCCGTTACACATTTTGCATCAAACAGATGTGCTGTCAGTATTGTGGGACCCAAATTCCCACTTTTAATTGCACTAATCAATTTACGCCAACAAATACCTTGTGTGTCTCTTTAATTATATATTTCCTGATATTTGTTTAAATTGCAGTCAGATGTGGATAATCTACCAAGTTTACAGAGGTTATTTCTGAGTTTTAACTGTATCACAAGGTAATCAATATGCATTTTCTTGTTGAAATATTTCAGTGGGCAGTAAATATGAATAAGAAAAAATTACTGAAATTGGTCAATCCATTCAAAAATATGTCACCATTTAAACACAATGACCCTAAAACCTGTCTTGTCCAAAAAGTGCGATTTCAACAATCGTCGTCACAATTGTCTTCAAACATCACCAGCAATGAAATCTTACTTTAAACGTGAACAATATGCAACAAAGTCCTTTTGAAGGCCCGTCTTTAAAAAAAAGTAGATTTTATAAATCATATTGTTTGCCGAACCAGGGTTGTTAATCAAAATATTGTGCTACAGTTGATGACAGTTGTTGAAACAAGTATTCTGTGTCCATTTCGTTGTTGTTCCAAACAGTCAAAATAGGAAGTAAATTGATTTTTTGGACAAGACAGATTTTACGGTCATTGCGTTTAAATGGTGATATTCTTTGAACGGATTGAGCAATTTCAGTAATTTTTCATCTGAAAGTAGCTTTTGAAATAGGTTTTCCAGTCATTATTATTTTTGCCGCTACATATTTTTTTAAATATGAAATACATTTTTGTGGGTTTGGGTTCTGCTTTTTTTTACTCACCCTGTATATCATTATTATATTTAGTTTAAAAACTGGTTGCGTTGATGAATTTGTCTTCAGTAAACATCCTGATCCTGATCAAAATATTCAACTTGATTTATTGTAGTTATGAAGATATCTCCTGCATTGCTGATGCACAGTCCCTGTCTGAGATCTCCCTTGATGGCAACCCGCTTGCTCAAGACGTCAACTACAAGTCTATGATGCTCAAGAATATTCATCAAATTAGACAGCTTGACATGAAGAGAGTGACGGTACAGTAAAGAATTATTTTGTTTATGTTTGAATGCTTGTATTTGGACTTTGATGGCTACCAGGTACCCCATACCATAGGAAGCGGTGGGGGGGGGGGGTATTTACCCCCCAATATTCTGGAAAGACTGCCCTTTTCCATTCAATTGCCCTTTTCTCACCAGCGCTTACCCCCAAATATTTGTAATGAGTGCCCTTCTTTTCTTAACAAGTGCCCTTTTTCTGAACAAGTGCCTTATTTTGTCTGAAATAGTGGCCTTTAAAAAAAAAAAAGATTGTGCCCTTTTTGGTGTTGGCTGTTGAGGGTGCTTTTTTGTTATTCCGCGCATGAAAAGCACCATTTATTGTCCATTAGTGTGCATAATCGTCGGTTTTGAACAGCGCCCCATCAACAGAGAGTACCCCTTACACCGCAAAGCATGCAAAGTATCTCGTATACACCGTGTTGCAGAGAACTGGATGGCAACCTCTCAACATCGTGTCTGGCAGGAAAGCTCACAGTAATCAAAAGGTTAAGGTCTACAAATTATTTCTTGAATAAGGGAATACAAGTGTGCTTTGGATGTTTTAAACACTCTCTTTAAGACTGGTTAGAGTCTGGATGCTGATAATTTCCTGAGCAAAAGGCGACGGTAATTATCAGCATCCAGACTCTAACCGGTCTTACCTTTTCGGTAAAAAAATCCAAAAAAAGGGGGAAAAAATCCAAAAAAAGGGGGGGAAATACATGTTTTTATGGACTTGCATTACTCAAACTCAAAATGAACAGTCATCCAACTGAAACAACCAATCTCCATTAAGGGTTCAGGAGTCCTTAATATTTCATTTACAATTTTAAATATGTTATATTATTTATATATTATATTTCATATTTCATATTTGCAGTTTTATGCAGATATTATTCTCAGACTGATATAAAACACACAACACACAATTATTTTTGTTTGTATGTAATTTGCCACAGCTATTTATTCAACACAACATTGCCAGATACCATGGGCAAACTGGCAAAGAAATACAATATAGTGGGATACACCAGATCCCCTGGGTTGACCAGACCCAGCCATGAAAAGGGCACACCAGGCCCACCAAATATAGGTCACACAATATCCTGAAATTATGGCACACCAGGCCTATCATATATAGGTCATACCATACCTAGGTCACACAATACCCTGAAATTCGGGAAATTAAACCAGACCCTGGTACATAGGGCACCAGACCCAGCCATGAATAGAGCACACCAGGCCCACCATATATAAGTCACACCAGAACCTAATAAAGAGGGCACACCAGACCTAGTTACATAATGAAAGAAAATATTGAATACAAATACCAAAATTGAACTATTAATAAACAATTCAGGCACAGGATGTTCCCCCACTTAACGCAATGATCTACGGGAGGAATGGCCCCTAGTGAACCTCCAGGGAGCCATTACAGTGCCTGTCACAAAAAATGTAAACTGTCATAGTATATTTACATTGTATGATAGGGCAATTAATAGTGAATGTAATAAAGTTATTGGCCGTTATGATAGGGCAATGAAAATGTTTAACCTGTGTCTGTCTAATTCCCGCCAGAAAATCTTCCCCCGAATGAACCAACGGGAGGAATAATCGCCTCTTGGTACACATCCAAGAAACGAATGGAATTCAGTAAGGCATAAGACGTTTATTCCTACTGCAACAGCAGAAAAGCTAAAAAAGATTTTTGTCCCACACGAGTACCCTACGAATGGAGGTGATGGGGTGGAGGTGGGCAATTTGAAAGAAAATTATACTCATTGTGCATCACACAATGGGCTGTGACAAAGTGAGCCTAAAGTTGCACTTTCTTTTCCCACCAAAGTCAACCAGTAATATTAGAAGCTGCCCCATTGGCTGAAAGTTTGATGTAACATGAGTTCTCATTGGTCTAATCCTTCTGTTTTGATTGGCTGACACAGTATGCATTAATTAACTCAGGATCCTGTTTACAATCCTGTGTTTTTCTAAGTAAGAAATCCTAAACCAAATCTGAACATACATGCACGGAAAGAAAGCTGTTAAAAAGTACTTTACATACATGAGAAAAGTTTGAGAAGCTGTTACTGTGCAGAATCTTTTATTTCCCATCCCATTTGTAATGTCATGTGTGCAAGTCAACATATTTACCCATCCTCACACTCTGTCCTTTACAGAATTGTTACAAATGTATTGATCTTTCAGTGAGGCAAAAACACACAGGTAAAGATACAATGGTTTTCTGTGTCACAAAGTGCAGTGTCCTTTTATAAGTGGAACTTCACTCAAAGCTTAACACACATACATAGCCTACAAGTAGAAATGCATATTCATGAAAAAGTTTGCCAACTCAGCAGCTGATTGGCTGCTCAAGATAGCTCACTATCCTGTGTTGCCGCAAGGTTTGCAATGGCATTTTGTGCAGTAAATCTTTACACAGATATGCATGCATGCATGCACAGTGTGTTTCCAAATAGTGGAATTCTACTGTGGGACTTTGATAGCAAAGATAATTGAAAAAAAGTGAAAAAAAAGTGAAAAAAAGTAAGACTGCTGCAAACTGCTTACTGACTGGATGGACCTGAAATATATAAATCTAAAAATTAATGTGGCCTGACGTTGCGAACTTAGCAAGTTCTTCTTCAGAGGCTAAAACAGAAATGACAGAGGTACATACATTAACATGGGGTGCACACAAACATGCAGGGCTGAAAGAAGAAACACAAAAGGAGGATTAGGTGGGAAAGGTGTGAAAAGATGCAGGGCAGGGTGGATGAGAGAACAAAGAAACAAAGGGAGATGGCAAACCACAGGGGGTCTGGTATAAACAGGGGAGGGACCAGAAAGGGGAAGGATCAAAGGTCACAGGGAGTGGGAGCGGACAAAAGAGTGTGAGAGTGAAGGGGGATGATGCGGGGGGGAACAGTATGGAGGTGGAAAGGGATGAAAGATGGCGGAAGATGGGTAAACACAAACAAGGAAGACCAGGTGGATTATCTGTAACAGAAGACAATGGAGGAAGAAAAGGATTAATCATTTCCAAGTTGGATGTTGAGACCATGTGGTTGAATAGTTTGAAGACGATTCATCCACACTTTCTCTCTGCTGAGGCGAACTGAGTCCTTGCGATGGCCAAGAGATTCAATGCCCTGCAAAATCATATCAGAAATGGAGTGGTTAGGCAGGTTGAAGTGATGACCAACAGGGGTGTCTAGTTTCTTGGTGTTGACCGTTGACCGGTGGGCATAGAAATGCTTCTTGAGCGTATTCTTAGTCTCACCTACATACTGCACTCCACAGACCCTGCAAGAAATGAGATATATGAAATTAGAGGTGTTACAAGTGATGTTACCAATGGTTCTGTGGGTAGTGACAGAAGAGTGGCCAGAAAAGGAGTCAGACTCCTGGATATGAATCTGGCAGACAACACATCTGGAACTGCACTTGAAAGTACCATGCTGGGTGGGAGGGGATGCATCTAAGGATGGGACTTCAGCTCGAACAATCAAGTCCCGTAGATTTCGAGGACGCCTGTAAGCCAATGTGGGGCCGTTGGGGATGGCACGGGCAAGGCGATCTGAAGTATGGAGGATATGATGATTGTCATTGGTGATTTTGCGAAGGGGAGGGAGATTGGGGTGAAACGTGGTAACCAAGGGAATAATGGGTTTGGCCATGGCATCAGGGGCCTTTCCCGTGAGAGCTAGATTTCTGGGGATAGCTTTAGCTCTGGCAATGGCACGATGAACTTGGCGAGAGCTGTGGCCCCTGGCCACCAAGTTGTTCCTCAGTATCTGTGTATGGCGGGAGAAATCGGAATCATTAGAACAAATTCTTCTGAGTCTGAGTGCCTGGCTAAACGCTATCCCAGTTTTGCAGTGCCTGGGGTGACAGCTGGAGGAGTGGAGGTACTGGTGGGTGTCTGTGGGTTTGGAATACAGGTGAGTTGCCTTGCTTGCGGACGGTGACATCCAGAAAGTGGGTTTGGTGAGCCAAGAACTCCGATGTGAATTTGATGGTTCTGTGGAAGGAATTGATGTGGTTAGTGAAGGTCAAGAGATTGTCTTCATCACTGGTCCAGATGAAAAAAACATCATCAATATATCTCCGCCAGATCCAAGGGCGACATGGGGCCGAGGCAAGAATGCGTTCTTCGAGGTCACCCATGAAGAGGCAAGCCATGGAGGGAGCCATGCGAGTGCCCATTGCAATGCCGTGTACCTGTAGATAGTGTTCACCAAGGAAGGAAAAATTGTTCTTCGTTAGTATAAGTCTCATGAGGGTGCCAACATCACTGATGGGAGGAGTCGTGTGTCCTGCCTTGGCCAGAGCCAAGGAGCAAGCACGAACACCCTCCTCATGTGGGATGTTGGTGTACGTGTAAGGACACAATACTGGAGAACAAAATAGGGCTATGGGGATCAAAAATAAAATTGGTTGTATTAATTTTGTTTCCCTTTTGTAATGCTCGACCGGCCTTCCCTCAATAGAAAATAATAATGAGAAGATAAGTTTTAAAGCATCTTTCCTTTATTAGCAGCTTTATGTTGGTGACAAAGAGAAAGTTAACGTTAGTTACATGGTGTCCACTTCTTGCTTGTTACCAGACCATAATTGTCAGAAATGGAGATTATTATAGTTTCTTTATTGCAATATAAGCTATTCATTGCTGAAAATCAAAAATTTAGACGATTTTTTTTTAATATAATATTTTGTCGCAAATTTAACAAGTGGACACCGTAACTAACATTAAATAAAATGAGAGATTTAGCTGTTAAACCATTTTAATAGCAGATCAATTGAAAATTTTATGACCACAGTGTCTCACAGTAAGGACCTCAGAGGGAAATTCATCCATTAAACATTATGTTCCTTTCACGATCTTATATGGACCTCTTTTGACAATCTCTGTATCAAAATGTTACGTAAGTTACATGTGGACACCACATAGGCCTTCATAATTTACATAACTTTATATTATTATTGAGCCCAAAACTGATATTAAATTGTTGTTCTCCATACTACCAAAGGGACCCATTTAAACTAATAAACAGCAATATTCCACTGGAAAGTTGTTGCTTGGAGATATTAACTATCGTATTATACTAAGTGCACATTGTAACCAATGCAACTTTGGTGTCCAGCTGTAACTAACGTTAAATCACATGCATGGCATTTGTACTCCTATTGCTCTGGATATCACAGTAAATATTTTAAACTGCTAGATACTCCTTAGAAAGTAATGTGCTCTTCAAACCATTTAGCTATTATTTACTTTTCTACCCCTGTAGCTTTATACTTACGTTAGTTACACCATTTAGTGGACACCATTTAACGTTAGTTACATAGTGTAGAATGACTGATTTTTTTTTATGTAGATCAAATGTCCTAATTGTGATTAGATATATTGGTACACATGTAGAGTACAACATCACTGTTAGAGTATTGGGCCTTCCCTCCTAACACATAATGAATTAGGCATTCATTATGTTGAATAAAAATGGACACCAAAGTGGTGACCCACCCTTAAATCTGAATTAAGGAAAGGTCAAGTTTAATAACTTATGTCAGTGTGTATAAAGGAACTGATATTATGCTTCTGAAGACTCTATCATCTGAAATTACTGTAGGATATACTAAGGAGGGTTTATAAAGACCCCAGTAAATATGCTAAATAGGTGGACACCAAACGTAACTTACGTTAAATAGTTTATCTGGCGTCCCTGTGCACAAACCAGAAATATTTTGAATACAGGTTACCTGTATTTGTAAAATTCATTCCATTACTAACAACTTCAATACAATATTCATCTGAGGAAATAAATTGTAAGCGTGTTTTTAACTCATTCAAAAAGGCTTACTTGTTATGTCCCGTTTTTAAGTGGTATTTCGAGGTAAATTTTCACCAAAATCAAGAATTTTACCACTAAAAAATGAAAATTGTGGATTTTTAAAAATTTTATTTATCCCTTCATACTTGTACCTTACATGTTAAAACACCAAAACAGACTTTACCCAACTATTTAGTTATCAGGAGTGACAACATTGAGTTCCACCCTAAAATTAGCCAGTATTGTGTCCTTACACGTACAGAGATGAGACGTCGAAAATCCCAATGATGGCTTTGCTGGGAATCTGGTCCTTGATTCCTTCAAGCTTGCGTAGGAAGTCTGGGGTGTCGTGAATGTATGACGAAATCTGTGGGACAAGGGGTTTGAGAAAACTGTCAATGAACAGGGAAATGCGTTCCGTGGGTGAGCCATTACCGGAGATGATGGGTCTACCGGGGTTGCCAGCCTTGTGAATCTTGGGTAGAAGGTAAAATCTGGCAGTCCTACAATCACAGGGAGAAAGAAATTTGTGAGCTTTCTTGGAGCAAAGATAATTAGTAAATCGTACATGTTACGATGTATGTAACACAGCTGATTTCTTATTGTGAATGACATGTACACAGCAGTTAATTAATTTGATGTGTGATATACAAGTGTGCTTCTGTGGCAATTTCCTAAGCATTTTGTCACACATGCGTAAGTAAAAACACCAACTGAAAATTCTGATAATAAAGCATTTGATCATTTATTCAAATGATAAAATGTCTTAATACATACATTGCAAGAAATTGTTCATTTGAAAGATTGAATTTGCAATAATATTATTACATTTTTTAAAGTAATTTTTTAAAGGAAGTTTTTAAACGACATCGTACAGCAGTGCAGTATATACTGAGGATGTTTACGACGAAAGCGTAGATCTACGATTTATTTTCTTTGAAACACTTCACCCACCGACATATTTACCTTTCCTAAACCAAGCATCTTTGTAATTCCGGACACAAGGAATGTGTAAACGAGATTTCAGCTTCCTCCATCAGGTAAAGATATAAAAACATTGTTGTAATTTGTTTCGCTACGGCAGCAGTTTCTGTTGAGTTTACGTCGTTATAGCTGTTAAGCTAAAATATGGCCCATGAACATGAACACAAAAAAGTCTGGAAATATCGCTGTTAATTAACCGCTGTTAATGGACCTCGACTTCGTCTCGGTCCATTAACAGCGGTCACCCCCACACCCGGTCATTATCACGCAGTGAAGACCGGCTCCTCACACTGTTATTCCCTTAATAAAACACTTAAAGACTAACTTTTACTTTATAAAACAATATAACACTTAGGGTGTTAAGTTATACTTTGTAATTCAATTAAACACTTAAAGGCTTTAACTGTTACTTTATAAAACAATATAACACTAAAGGTGTTATCTGTTACTTTATAATTTAATAGAACACTTAAAGACTTTAACTTCTACTTTATAAACAATAAAAGACTTAAGAATAAGGTATGTGCCTCAAATATACCTGAAATATATTTCAGGGCTTTTAACTTTATCAAAAGTGGGTCATCACCACACTACTGACTAAATAAAGTGTTCTTCTTTCACTTAATTCAGAAATAACATAAACGGTCTACAAAAAACAAGCTAGATTGATACCTAATATAATCCTAGCACGACTTTGCTTGACAATCACATAAGCCAAACTGCAAAACTTCTACTTTGTTACTTTAAAATACCCACACAGTTAGCAAGTTATTCCCAATCAAAATAACCCCCCGATTATTTTAGATGATTAATTATAGTTTCAGTCTCCGTAGTTCCCTCCCTCCTCGGACCTCGGGAAGCTTACCCAGTAAAACTCCAGGAAATCAGCCCAGTCAGCACAGCAACCAGCGGCAACCACAGCCACACACACAGTGCACCACATGGCACCTCTAAAGTCATTCTGAAAATTTCCCGCCAGGGAGAAAGGAGGACAAGCTCTCAGGTGTCCAGGCCACCCCGACCGTAGCCCACGCCAAACATGGTACGGATCAACAGCAGGCAGACCTTCAGAGCAACCTTTACAGCTATGCTATCTCCTAATAGAGAGTGCTCCCAGACATCTAGGGACACGATACTGCAGCTACACCAGATGGCACAGGCAACAGATAGCAATCCTTAATTCAGACTGAACTAGGCCTACACTGATTCCCAACTCAGGTTCACCCCAGGGTCCGACTATTCTCCTAATCAGGCGTTCAGGCCCTCAAATAATCTTAAGTAATCCCAACTTTCTGATTACAATCAACCAAAGATGTCTAGATTTAATCTTTGAAAATCATTAAAAAATCAACTGTGAGAGATCAGATTTTGCTTTTTACAGGAGTTGATAGAATAATCCAGGATTTTCATATTTGATGATACGTGTAAAATCATGTGACCCCTTCCTTCCGGTTTCAACCAAAAGTGCATTGTAATTTGAATTACAGGTCCGATTGGGTTGAAGGTTGGTATGTACCTAGACTGGGATGTGGTATTGATGAAAATATACGTCATCATGTAGTCACCATGTTTGATGTGAGGTCACACCACATGTGCATTTTTCTAAGCACTATATCTGCAGAACTATAGGTCTGATTTGGTTGCAACTTGGTGTGTAACTAAACCGAGATGTGTTATAGCTGAGAGATGATGTGACGTCATCATGACATCATCACGTGACATCATCATGACGTCATCACGTGACATGTTACGTCATAATTCAAAGCCCTATGAGAATGTAATCACATATTATATGCCACCACTTATTATATACAGAACTACACATCCTTCCTGGATGGAACTTGTACTTGAAACTTTACATGTCACATGTCACAAAAAAGTCCTGTCTTTGTCCACAAACATAAGTTTAGTTATATTGTGTCATTGTTAGAAGGAACCTGAAATAGATGAGAGGGCCTCACCACTTTTTTTCTCGCTCCCTTTTTCTCGAACAGATGCCATTGCCAAAATGCCATTGCAACAAAAATTAATACAATTTGTTGACCTTACAATCAGAAAAATATACAGCCCACAAATAATTCGAATTTAAATTTGGCTTTGTTTTTGAACAGTTTGGCAATGTTGCAGGCCATCTTGTAATGATAAGAGTGTTATCGATATCAGCCAGCCAGATGTATTCGTGCAGTGCGTGCGATATTCATGCCACGTTACCACCTTTTTACCTAAACAACATGAACATGAATGGTAAAATATATTATACTCAGCGAATTATTGTCCCCAAATTTGCAGCAATGACATTCAAGGGTTGAAAATTCTTTATTCTAAATATAGCATATATCATGTGAACAAACATTGCACACTGCTGCTGCATGTGTGCAGTATTTACATGTCCATTGAAGGGAGGTCGCGCAATGCACATTTCCATATATGGCTAAATTATGCAAAAAGAAAAGTCACGCGTATGCAAATTAGGCCCAAAAAACCCCACTTTAAGCCAATGGAAAGTGCCGCCCTGGCGCGCATTGGGATGTACATGTAGGTTTACGCATACGTTAAAGGGAATATACAACATTTGCAAACATCGAAAAATAAAACTACCAAGTTTTTACGAAATACCTTACTAGGATGTTGGTAAATGATAGTCTCAAGCATTTTGTAAAATTTTGGCACCTGGTGTGAAGTAATTTTCAAGAAAATGGTATTTTTGTATACATTTCCAACGGTGGTCGGCCGACCAGCGTTGGAAAAACCTAACTATTTTTCAACTACTGCTTCAAATTAACCATTTTTTCAGTCCAAATTTTGTTTGCTATTGGTTACATGTTTCATGAACGGGTGCAGGCCAGCTAGACTGCCTTACAATTTTCCATCATCTATAAATTGATCCATTTTATCTTTTGTTGAGTCAGGGAACCAGACTACTTAAACATTTTTGTTTTTCTTGGTTTTTCCAACCTTTTCGAACACAAAACTTCAAGATTGTCAGTGTAACAATATTTGATCTATATATACTAACCCCTCAAATAGTTCATTTCTGAAAATAACATCAAAAACCAATGATGTACATTCCCTTTAAGGAGAATACACGAGAAAGTGTGGATTCGTAATTTAAGAATCCACACTTGCGAGTGTATTCTTCGACTTAAACCATTGCGTCAAAAGAAGTATTGGCATTAACAGTGAGTGGAGATGAAAAGACTTGGGATAAATGTTGCAACCTGACGCCACTTCCGTGATTGTGTACAAAGTCTATGGAGAGTCAATAATTTTGTTAAAGTATTTCCTAACAAAATTGGAAATATTTCTCAGTCCCACATTCATGTCTTATCATCATTTCTGCAATGAATGCCCTTCATTGAGATGATATATGGAGAGAAAAAAGTGGCGTCAGGTTGCAACATTTGTCCCGGCTCCTTCCGTTGACAAATTGATAGTTCAGACGATGATTTCTTTCTGACTCAAAGTACTAGGTTTTGCAGTGACGGCGGAGAATCTGACGGGGAAGATGCATTGGTAATTGCGGAAGGAAATTTTCACGCAGACGGTCCTATTCATGCTCATTATAGAAAACAATTGTCTGACGTGTTGAAAGTGTGGATTCGTAATTCCGAATCCACACTTTACTAAAGATTCTTCGTTCCGAATCCACACTTTTAACAATAGCGTGACATCATAGCAATGGTTTAAGTAGGTTTACTGGACCAGCCTGAAAAATATACATTTTGCGGTCATGTGCTCTGCTCCACCAGCGGCAATGCACGTTGCGTGTTAAAATTTATACATTTCTAAGTCAATGGGGACAGTCACTTTGTTCACCCAAGTAAATGACGGGATTCACCATGATCTATATTGAATATTTATATTGATCTCAATTTTAAACAACATATAACAGGAAGATGGATGCCTGTAGAATTTAACACACATTCCACACCCCCTCTGTTGAAGTGGGAGGGTTTCTGATTTTTATGATATCTGGCAGATAGAACAAAGAATAACCTATTGGCTTGTTATAAACAAAGTAATACGTTCATGTATAACCTTGTTTTTGGAATGTTTCCATCAAAATTCAGTTGTTGTCGGACTTACAAATTGTCCAAGGCACTTGATGATAGTTGTCCACCGATAATAATTCGGCCCCTGCCCAAATCCCAAGAATAAAGGTGTTAACAAAAAGACACATGTCCCTTATTTATTTGGCCTCTTGTGAAAGTAACTGAACTGACTGTTCATTAATAGGTTGTCATTTTTTTGTCTTTGTGTGTGGGACTGTAGACTTTTCTAGACTTTTCTCCACATAGTTCAATTTAAAGGGAGATCAATACCTGTATCCTTCATGTCCACGCAGGTGACAATATTCCTGTGTCTTGATCAACTTTGAAGATTGTGGAATGCAGACCTTGAAATGAAATGTGTGGCTGTCCTTCGTGCAATCACGGTTACAAGTTACTGAAGTTTGCCAAACTGTTTTGCCGTCGCTTCTGAGGCCTGCAAAAAAAAGAACAACTCTCAAAGCAGCAGTTGTCTGTTGCAAAATATGTTATATTCTAAAATAAATCATCAAATGGCGTCACCAGCCAGCCTGATTCGAAAATCTCAAGGAAATTCATCTGGATCTGTGTGCCAATTATAGCACTAAATGTTTGATTTGCATGATGTACAAAAACTAAACAATATAATGCAATTCAAGCAAAAAAAACCAAACAATTTGCTCTTCAATATATACCATTCTTTCTCATCATAGCCTACAATGGGCTATATTGAAACTAAAAAGAGGAATTCATTAGACAAATGTGCTGTGTTGCTCAGTATATAAACCATTCTTTATTTCATTACAATCAACAGAGTGCACACAAAACCCAGGCTAGGGATATGCTTTGCTTCTACATATGGAAGAACTGAAAAGGATCCTCGCTGTACTGTAGGCCTCAAGTAAAAAGCGCTGAACAAGTACTTGCTTGCTGTGAAAAGCTGTAATCGTAAACAACCACCTCAGTGATCTCCTAAAAAATTCTCGAGGTATCCGCTCGTCCATAAACCTGATTAAACTGCGCTTAATCGTCATTTATGTCCATTGCTTTCTTTAAGATCCATCCCTGAAAATTAACTTACCCTTAAAATTAAGTACAAACTATTAATTCATCAGTAACACAAACAGAAACCTTAAGGAAGCAGTCATAGTAGTAACTTCAGGAATGTGTTACTCTTTAACTGTATAAAGGATAAATCGAAATACACTTCCTGTGAGTTGTGCTGTTGGCTTGTAAAACAATGTGACCCCACTGTGCGAGATGAGTCGGAAGTTGCAAATACATTGAGATACAGTCGCTAAACATGTGCGTGTGAGTCTGACATCGATTTTTCGTTTTCATCATAAATGTTTAGGAAGATAATCTGAATTACCCCAGTGAAAAAAAGTGTAAAAACATCCTGATAATTGTTAAAATCCCACATTTTTTGCACCATGTCAAGTCCACAATGTAGCAAAATATGTTAAAGACTATTTCCTTTTGAATCCCTACATTCATGGACATACAATGTACACAACCCATATGTGAATAGGCTTGTGTTTGGTATTAAAAGAAAGGTTAAACCGTAATTTTTACTAATGAAATGGTCCTACATCACAAAGAAATACATAAATTTGACCATTTTTGAAAGGGGTGTCACATTAACAAAGCGAGAATCGTTGCTAGCCAAAATAAATTACGTCAATTCTGTGGCTGCTGCCAACTGCTACAGCTCTCGGATGAACGCATTCGCAAATTGTTTCTATGACGTGAGTATAGAATCTTGTGAACATCTGAAGACCCTGTGAGGGGTATTTCGAGATACGGGGCTATTTATGCACACAAAATCCTATTCGATTGACAGGAATGGGGTATTACTTCGAAATAAACGGAGATTCAAGGTATCTGACTTTGTGGTGAAGAGAGTTTACTGTATTTCCAAGTCTTAACTTGTACGCAAACATTAGCACCTCGCAACCCACCCCTTATTAACGGTGCTAGTTGTAGTGTAGTTCAACAGCGCCCTCTGTTGTTGTATGTCTTAGACCAGGCAACTGTATCACATGCGATCCCGCATAAAACAGTTTCTCTCAAATCTGTGTCCATATTCCCACTCCAAACATCACATTTTGGCGACGAGGACCAAAGGAACTAACACCAAACTGATCCAGCAATCCTTTGCATCAACCAGTATCAACGTGGTAAGTCTCACACTCGTTGAATAGAACGTTTCTTTTGAAGAAATAATCGGAAAGCAGAACTGTAATTCCATACCGTAACTGGTTAACGATCCAAGTCTAGGCACCGCCAACCACCACGCCAAAATCAACCATCATGCCCCAACCATGCCTGTTACTTTTGTGGAGGAATCTACCCCCATACCGGAACCTGTCCAGCCAAAGGAAAAAAGTGCCAAAACTGTGGAAAAATAGGACACTTTGATTCCGTATGCCGGTTAGTATCAGCGAAAGTCAACATCACAGAACAAGATGACTCTGACAATGACTACATCTTCGCCAACCAACATGGCAGTTCTTACGTCATTCATGTTGCCAATCTACCTGCCTGCAAAATGACCATCGGCAACACTACCCTGACTGCCATGATAGATTCAGGCGCATCGGTCAATGTGTTAGACCCCAAATCCCTTGATCTCCTTTGAAGTAGCGGGCAGACACTCGAGACACGAAAAGCTACTTCCAGAGTATTTGCCTACGGTACAAATACACCAGTGCTAGGTGTTATTGAAGCTGAAGTAAGAGTCGGTCCCAACTCTTGCTCTACCGAGTTCCACATTGTCAACGCAAACAGTTGCAACCTGCTATCTTTCGCAACTGCGAAACAACTCAAGCTGATCACCCTCAATGCAGACCATGTAACCTGCAACCTCCAACCAGATCAGCCACAGCGACCACCAACCGCCACTGCCATGACACATGATCAGATAATGCAGCAGTATGGCGACTTGTTTTCTGGCATTGGGAAAATCAAAGATGTCAAGATCTCTCTTCACATCGACCCTGACGTGAAATCGAAGCAACAAAAGCATCATCGCATACCCTTCCACACACACAAAGATGTCGAGCGTGAGCTCTGGCGACTGGAAGATGCAGACATCATAGAGAGAATTGACGGTCCTACCCCATGGGTGAGCCCAATCCTTGTCGTTCCAAAGCTCTCAGGTGAAATCAGAATCTGCGTCAACATGAGAGAAGCCAATCGCACAGTCCAACAAGAATGACACCCCATGCCTACCTTTGATGACTTCATCACTGACCTCAATGGGTGTACAGTCTTCAGCACACTAGACATGACAGCAGGCTACCACCAGTTTGAACTGGAAGAAGAATGCCGCAACATCACAACCTTCAGCACCCATGTCGGTCTCTTCCGCTACAAGCGTTTGATGTTTGGTATCAACGCTGCCTCTCAGATATTCCAGTCAGCCGTGGCACAACTTCTTACTGGCCTGAGTGGATGCTGGAATGTATCAGACAACATTCTTGTCACACACGTTCAGCGGAGATGGCATCGCACCAGAAAATTGAGGCCCTCGTCAATGCAACACCCCCCAAGAATGCCAAAGAAGTCAAGTCTTTCCTCGGGTTAGCATCATATGTCTCACGATTCATCCCCAACTATGCAACGGTCACTAACCCCCTTCGCGCCCTTACCCGTCAAGACTCCAAGTGGAAGTGGGAGCAGGAGGAAATCTCATCATTCAACGAACTGAAAAGTATCCTGACAAACACGAATGTCATGGTGTATTTTGACCCTCGCAAACCGACAGATATCATCGTGGATGCAAGTCCACTAGGACAAGGCGCAATGTTGTCACAAGATGGAAAGATTGTCTCGTACGCCAGTCGTACACTGTCAGATGTAGAATCCAGATATTCCCAAACAGCGCGTGAGATGCTAGGAGTGGTCTGGGTCGTCTAGCGTTTTCATCTCTACGTCTTTGGGGCCCATTTCCGCATAATCACAGACCACAAGCCTCTCCTTGGAATCTTCAAGAGCAGCAAGCCAACTTCTGCCAGAATTGGTTGCTGGTGACTGCGTTCAATGTCATATGACTGTGACATTGTGTACAAGCCGGGAAAATATGATGAAAACCCAGCTGACTTCATCAGTAGACATCCCGGATCCCAAGCTCCTAACAAGTCAGTAGCTAAAGACTACATAAACTACATCTGTAGCAATGCAGTCCCAAAAGCTCTAACTCTTAGAGGACGTCCGTGCTGAAACAGCAAAAGATGGCATCATGCAGAAACTGATGACAACCATCCAATCTGGAAAGTCACACGATTGGGATGATGTAGACATACGTCCATACAAACCAGTTCGAAGCGAGCTTACAATCTGCAATGGTGCAATCCTGAGAGGAAACCGCTTAACGATTCCCACATTATCGAGTTGGCACATGCCAGTCACTAAGGGATCGTCAAGACTAAGAGCCTCATTAGAGAGAAGGTTTGGTTTCCAGGTATTGACAGAATGGTTGAAGACAAAGTGAAGCAATGCCTACCATGCCAAGCAGCAACGACAAACAGCGCAGAACGTCCTGAGCCACTGAAGATGACGCCGTTACCTTCCGCTCCATGGAAAGAAGTTGCTGTAGATTTCACTGGCCCATACACATCCGGTGAATACTTACTTGTTGTCGTTGACGAGTATAGCAGATTCCCAGAAGTTGAGATTGTGAGTTCTACTTCAGCCAGAGTAACCATTCGGAAGCTGGATGCAATCTTTGCTAAGCAAGGGATTCCTGACATAAGCCCGGTTCATACTTCACGCGAAAGCTTGTGTGAAGCGAAATTCATGTCGTCAACAAAGGTGGACGCGCTTCGAATGTATTGTTGACGTCACAAATTTCGCTTCGCTTTTGCTTTCGTATGAAGTATGAAACAGGCTTTAGTCAAGACAGACAACGGTCCTCCATTTCATGGACATAAGTTTGCAAAATTTGCATCATATCTTGGTTTTACGCATCGACGAGTCACCCCACTATGGCCAAGAGCCAACGGAGAAGTAGAGCGACTAAACAGAACACTAGGAAAAATCATACGCATCGCCGAGATTGAAGGTGTAAGCTGGAAACAACAGTTACACAAATTCCTTTGCCAATACAGAGCTACTCCTCATTCCTCAACAAACCTATCCCCCAGCGAAGCACTCAACTCTAGAAAGCTGAAATGTGAGCTACCAGAGATCCAGTCTCCCTTGCGCCATACAGTCGCAATGACTCCTTGCGAGAACGAGATGCCCAGCAGAAATCGAAAATGAAGACACTCGCTGACACTCGCCTCTTTGCCAAACCGTCAAACATCCAGACAGGCGACCTAGTCCTTGTGCGTCAACCCAAGCAATCCAAACACACCTCACCATTCAACCCCAAACCCTGTCATGATGAGAAGAGGAAACATGGTGGAAGCCACAAGAGGAGACAAAGTAACTAGATGAAACATCTGTCACTTCAAAAAGGTCCAAGCCCCATCCCCTGACCCCCACACCCCAGAAGATGACAACAGTGATGACCCCACAGACGACATACCTTTAGTCACTGATCCACAGCCATCCCAAGATCCTCAATCTCTCGTCAAACCTCCAGCAGTTCTTGAGGATAGTTCTAAACTGAAGTCCAGTCTTCGTCAATCCACACAAGTTCGCAAGCCTCCAGTGCGATTCAAGGACTTTATTCAGTGAAATCTGTGCAGATCGCAATTTATTTGCTCATTTGCATCAAACCTATTCTAACTAGCCAACTACAATAATAGTCCAAATCACACTCTCAGTCAATTTTAGACAAAACCTTCAAGGTTTCAAAGTTTGACAGTTTTAAAGTTCAAAATTTTAAAGTTGAAAGTTTCCAAGAAAAAAAAAGGAATTTTGAGCTGTGTTAAAAAAACAAACAAACAAACAAACAAACAAACAAAAAGAGAGAGTCTTGGATTCTTTGGACTTTGAAAACACGAAAACAAACAGCAGTCAACACAACAATCATGACAATCGAATGTCAACTCACATGCATGTCGCAATTTCACGAGGCGAAGCCGAGTGAACTGGAAAAGTCCAGATTTTACCGAGCGATAATATTCCTCCCATTTCACAATTTAAAGCCACTCAATATTTGTGTTATTTAACTGACATATAGATCCCTGCCATTTGATTTATTTGAACTTTTATTTCAACATAAAATTGGTGGAACATGTATTTCTCTCTTCCAAACCACCCCTTCACGAAAATGTTTGAACCCAACTCTGTAGCGCTGGCTCTTTGGAACAATACGCACTACGCGCAACGCTGAACGCTCACACCAGCATGCATTTGCACACAAATGCCACGTCATGGAACAAGAATGATCCCAACTGTTGAATATTATTATACAAATACAGCATGGTTTGAAGGAAAGTAGTGGGAATTACTGGTCCTGAGGTGTAGGTCAGCTTGACTACCTCCCGACTCGAAAAGGAGGGGGGTAGTCAAGCTGACCTTCACCGAGGGACCAGTAATTCCAACTACTTTCCAGAAATATACCATGCTGTATTTGTTTTACTTCACCTCGTAAATATTTAGCAGCCTCACTGCCTTGTCGATAATGACGTTACTAGATTTTGCATTTTTATTCAGCACTATTCAAGTTCTTTGTCACAGTGCAACACAAAGTGTTTTTACTGCAGTTGTAACAGGGATTACAACAACAGACTGGTTCCGTAAAGATTTCATGTCATAGACTACATGTCTACGAGGCGGGTTGCAGAGGGAATTTTTGGTGTTACCAGGAAAAAAAAAAAACACGGCAGCGAGCTGGATACTCACTGGGATGACGTCACCTGGGCATGTATTATTTTTACTTCCTTGACGCGCGGCAGAATCGGCCAATGGCGCACTCCAATTTGACCATGAATATTTATGAGGTGTAGTAATTCCCATTCCCCATGGGTGAATGGGACTTTTTGAGCCCCGGCGTGAATGGGAGCAATAACGAATAACACGTGATGTAAGTTCCACCAGTCAAATGACAAGGATCTGTATGCCAGTTATAAAACACAATATAACAAAACAGTTGTGAAGCCTGTGCTGTGAGATATGTTAGTTTTAAACTCCTCAGGCTGCATAGCTATGCACCCCCTCAGGTTTTAAAAACACCATACCCCACATCACAGCAGTAAACAATTGTTAAATATATAATATAGATCACTTATTTCAATATATACATCTAAGCAAATACAGATAATGATAAGTAAAGTCTGTCACGAGCCAATGTGGCCCATCAGGCTGGCATTTATCTCCGGTTTCTGTAGCATGAAACAACTGAGAATATTTGTATTCCCCCTGGACGGGATGCTAGTCCATCGCAAGTTACTCCCACCTAATGCCAGTGTGGACGGTAATTCTGTCCCCCGGTAAAACTGTGCAGTAGCCATATTCTTTGGCCACCAGGTGAACGTATGTACGTAGAGGCCTCATTGATATAACGCCTACTTGGATTAGTCCGCGTTCCTATAATAGCGCGTTACGAAATTTCCTATTGGATGAATTTCCATAGTAGCGGGATACACGTGATAATCACTGCCACACATCTTGCAGCATACATGTATGTATGGGTGATACTAGTTGCACGGGGACACATGTACCACGGGGGACACTTTCAACGTTGGGCAGGGGGACATATTTACCAGGGAGGGGGACAGATCTACCTAGATAAATGTGTCCCCCCGCCCCCCCCCCCCCCCCCCCCCCCAGCTGTACTCGGCAACCTAGGTACTCGGCAAAAAGTACTTGACTTCAACACTGCAATGATGTGAAAAGCTTGAACCAATGACAGATCCCTGAGGAACACCATATTTGAGCTTGGCTTCAGCAGAGAGAGCTTCCTGCTAGAGTCTAAACAACAACTGAGCTACTACCACCTGGTTTGTCTGCAGTTTTATGAAGAGTGTCCAAGCCCTGTCTCTTACCATATTGGTTGGAAGTGATCAGGGTTTTGAAGTCATCGGTCAATCATCTTGCCTCAGATCACATTGCAACCTCGACACAGTGATCTGTGATTGAAATACAGTAAACTCCGGCCAAGTCAATATTATATAACTCGTCATACCGCTTAAACCGGCCGTCTGACGAAAGTCCCAATTGTCTCTAATGCAGTTCCATTGAAATTTTCATTTCTAAATTGGCCTTCGTTAGTCACCATTTCACATAAGTCGGTGTGTTACTTTCGGTCCCATTTCCTCAAAACCACAAAACTTCCTCCGTATAAGTCGGTGTCCAAAAAAATACACTGCCGTCACGTGGCGATCAAAAAGGGGTTTCACCGATACTCAACACCAGTACAGATGAATTGATGCTCTGATTGGATAGATTTTGCGTGACCTGTGACCTGCAAGTCATCACGGCCATGACCCTTTAAGGTTTCACGAGTCATCACTCTTTTATTCCCATTCATAATTTTTATTTTTTTTTCGTTGAAAAGTGTAATGTAGGAAAATCTGTAAAACCTATCTGTTTTGTAAATTTTCAATTCTCGTCACTCGCTCAGGCTCCATTTCGAATTCACGATGGTCAAATTTCATATTATGCCAAGCTCAAAATTTGTACACACATGGTCCGCAATGAAAAAAAAAACACATCCAGTATGGAATGTTTGCATTTCTATGGGAAAGTTTTCGGATAGCATTTGCGCGCATTGGCTAACTGATACAGAGGTCATGATAAGTTAACCAGAATGCCATCCCCACTTCCTTCACAAGATTCTGTGAAGCTTATCAGGGTGTCCCAGCGCCAAGTTTGCAGGGCAGGGGGTACAAGCGAATACCCCTTTTAGTTCTGCACGCATGCGCTCTGTCCATTTTGGGGGTCCCCTTATTGAATTAACCGTACTGTGAGCATGTATGATGAGCACATCAATACCAGCACCCCCTCTAGGCTCTAGTCCCGCACGCATGCGCACTTTACATTTTGGGGGGTCCCCTTATTGAATGAACTTTACCACACATGTACGTACGTACGCAAGCATTAATCCCTAACTGTACGCATTAATTCGTACACGTACACATGTATGCAAGCGTTCTGCACCACATCCTTGCTGTGTATGTGTACAAAGCAAGTTATCAATATTCAAGCCTGTATGTGATGATAAACTAAATTTGCTGAAATCGTCCATGGATGTAGAAATAAACGAGGGTAAATCGAAGCCTGTGATCCCATAAGGGAGATTGTTTGCAGTATTGATCCAGTTACAGATGTGCATAGGCCATTCAATCTATTCTTTACTCCATGATTCAATTTATGTAAGTTGGCAAAATGAGGACTACAACAGAAGTCGGCATTTGCATAAGTTGTCACAAATTCTCGGGTCCCGAGATTTCAGACTTAGCTGGAGTTTACTATAGGACTTAAACCCTCATCGCTGAGTTTGGTTAGAAACTGGGATCCCAACTGTCCTCTCCCATTGCTATGTATTAGTCCATTCAATGTATGACTGGCAATAGATGTTTGGTTAAGGAGTATTTCAACTTTAAGCAGCACATAGACCTCATTAGTCTACTTCACTCTACTTACCTGTAGAGCAATACTACTTATGCATATTCCCCCTACCGGCAGGTATTTTCCGCTAAGAGTTATATACAATAGCGCCCTCTAGCGCCCTACCCATAATACCCCGCGGCATGCGTGCCTCGTGAGCGTCCTCTTTTCTCTTAGCAGCAGGTCGGGTAGGATGTGCGTTAAATAGCTCGCTGTTTGCCTCGTCATTTACTACCCTTTTTTGCGTTTAAGAGAAGTATTTAATAAAAGAGTTAGTAATCATTAGTTTGTAGAGTTTCATCATCTTCTTGGTTTCATTTATTTCATAAATATGAAGCGTTTGGGGAGGGACCGATCTGTCACAAACCGGGGGGAATTCCTCTCCCACAGGACGGACCGAGTTCTCGGGGGGGAGCAGTCTCTCGTCCGGCACCCTCAGCCACAGTTGGCTGGGGGAGTTGGTAGTTCCGCTGATCAGTTAAGGGGACCTCGGTCACCTTTTTCAGTCAACTCAGGCGGAACACCCAAACTACAGGCACACTCCGGCAAGGTAAAGGCACACTCCGGCAAGGTTCCTCCAAAACATATCTCCTGTGCCGTAGCAAAGCCTAAGAAGGGCCGTCAGGGCAACGAGCGCCGCTGTGGCACCTGGCCCTCCCCCGATCACGGGGCAGCCCGAGGGGACTAGTCGTCACACTTCGGTGGGCTCTAGTCACCCGTGTCCTCCCGACACAGTGCCTAACACCACTGGTTGTCGGGATGGGCTATTACACGGGCTACCGGTCCGTCCAGTGTTCACTCAGCCCACGGGGCCTGAGGCCCTGTCGGCCGGGTACATTATGAGCGACAATGGACAAAGTGGTGTCCATTTCTCAGGCGGGAACGGCTTCATTATTTTTTTTCTAATCCGGGCGAGTTTATTGCACCGATCCCACCGCGGCATCGCTACCGGGATGAGGATGCGGTTTTTCGGCCCACTCATTATAAGCCTTGCAATTGTTCTCGGCTTTATTATCGGTCATATACGTTTTATACACGAACATGTATTGCCAGGCGGGCACGTTAATGAAACGTCCGTCTTAGTTCAGTTGCGAGCCGTGAACTCTGTAGCCCTCTACATTAATCACGGTTGGGTGACTCAAGGACAATGGGACACGCCGCGCTGTGCTTAGCCGTGCGGCGGTGTTTCTTGCTGTACTAAGATCACTACATTTTTCATGTACATGTGTGCATTACTTGTGTATGTACACTGTCCATTGTCTCCGAGGGAGTTGTTCAACAACTGACTGTGGCCGTGTGCAACTCGTCCCTCCAGATATGTTTTACGGTTCTCGTTTACGGGGTCTATTCGACTCTTGCAGGCATGTTGTGGACCACATTTGAAAGATTGTGCCTGTATTCAAACTGCCTGCTGCTCTTCAAGCAATAATGTGATCATTACCGTTTTCCGTTACCGAAATTCGGTATTTTTTTGTCACATCTTCCCTCTTCAATGCAGCTAAGCACAAGCTGCCAGCAGTAGAGGGACCCAATTATTCAAGCGGCTGTTCGTAAATAATACTCGCAGAAGCTTGAATACACTTTGCAGTAGAATTAAAGTGGGCTCGGCGATACGCGTTCAGCCTCCCTCTTTACCCTCACGAAGTACATTAGGTTTTAATCTTGACTCGACAGTCTTAGCGGACGTGTTGACCGCTATTTTCACTATCAATTTCATGGTCTAAACTCAGTACTCTATAATTTTACACGAGTGCAGACCCTAGCAATCTTGGCCTGCCGGGGTAACATGATTGATAAACTGTTTCTCCTTTCAAAGGGCGCCCGCCAAAGATTCGAGTCCCACCTTTTAAGTTTTTATCGTACAGAGATCTTTTCTTTTGCGGTGGATATCGATGTTTACATCCATATTGGTCGATGTCGACTACATGTGGGCCAGCGCAGGTGAAGAACAAACAGTTGTTTGTTTTCTCAACTGCATACCTCTTGAAGTTTGCCCAGATGATTTTGTGTGGCCGTGCTAGCAACATTTTCTGTACGCCATGCCACATAGGATAATGTAACAACGATTTTGATTCGGCTTCAGTTGTTTTGATGATTTCCATAAGTGACCTACCTGACTCCTGACGACCTCCACCCATCTGTCTCGTAGGAGCTCGTCAGAGAGACTTTGAGGCTGACATCAATACCATCGGGCCAGCACAGTGTTGCGCCCGTCTTGTATTTCCCCCGGAAAGATGTTGATGAGATTTAGTTGACTGTCTAACACATCAGCATGGGGAATGAGCCCTGGTCTGAAGGGTACACAACTGCAACTTATTTTCAGGCCAGAGCACTGAGAATTTCACGGTTTTCAAACAAAGATTCTCACTGCAACTGCATGGTGGCTCCATCCAGCCTTTTTGCTTGTATCGGCCCAGTCCTCACTGCATTCAGTGCAGGCCATGACCTGACTTGTGCAGTACCTCCTGTGGTGCGGCGTTGCCAACCTCACAAGGGTGGGCCTCTCACAGATTGCAGCCTAATTCATTAACTGTCATGGCGGACATGTTACCCTGCCAGTTAACTGCCCACCACACACATCTAGTGGCGGATTGATGTACTGGATGCTGTCATGCTCTCCTGTTCACATCAGACCTTTCTCAAACAAGCTATGGCTTTTACAGCCTGCACTTGAGGGACTTCTAACATGACAGTAGATTACTTAATGTTAGTCAGTTGAACGTCCATGTGAGTTAACTTAAGGGGATGTTTTAACACCCCTGAATTGCAGGACCTCTTCAACACCTTCTTATCCAAAAGTGTTATAGAGACCTTTAGAGTTCTGTGAACCAGTGAACAATTTCACATCTGTTTCATTGGTTCCTACGGTTGCCTTTTTTTTGTAAGCAGTTGTTACTTCTTGGTATACATGTAGTAAAGAACTGTTTTCTGTATAATACAGACGGACCACATCTGATGGGAACCGAGTGTACCCATCCGATTCCTACGGGAGGATTTTTAAGACTGTCGGAGTCCTCTTTACCTCCGGACATCTTTGTTCTAGGCATCAAATCATTGTCCATTCGAGACGGAAAATGGTGGTGCCGCTCATGACCTTGGCATCTGATCCCTAAGGAAGTTTTTTTGAGCTAAGACGGTCGGAGTCCTCTTTGCCTCCGGATGTCTTTGTTCTGGGCATCAAATGACTCTTGTCCGTTTCAGACAGCGAATTTTGGTGCTGATCATGACTTGATGTCTGCTCCCTAAGGAGGGATTTATACTAAGGACTGTCGGAGCCCTGTGTGCCTCAGGACGTTTTTGTTCCGGGCATCAAATTATTCTTGTCCAGGCGGAGAATTTTTGGTGCCAATCATGACTTTAACGTCGTACATTAGCTGCACTGGGACGCTTTGAATCGGTCACTTGCAGTTACAAATGTATTTGTCACGACAACTCTGCCATACAGACAGGCTTCTCGTGACATGTTTTTGTCATGACGATCCTGTCATACAGGCAGGCCTTTCATGACATGTATTTATCATGGTAACCCAACCATACCTGCAGGCTTTCATGACAAGATTGCCTGAAGGTTGGCTACGGTCATCCATGAAACCGCGGACGTATCAACGGCAGAATCCGTGTGATTGGTCCGCATGTGCAAAATAAAAGGCAGAGCATGGGAGAACAGTGTTGAGGGCGACTGACTGAGCCCAGCATTGGTGTCTCCTAACTCTGATTCTTTATTGAGCTCTGTACATGTACATGTGCATATTATAGTGTCTATATGTACCATGTCATGATGTTTTGCCTTTCATGATAATTTTTATTTTTGTGTGCCCCACCGAACGCTTAGGTGTAGGTATCGGTGGGCTGTAATTCATTACGTGTGATTCCCAAAATCGGGGATCACATCTCTGTTGGCTTGTTGAAGCTACCATTATGACTAATGTCTTTATCATGCCGACCTTTTTGGGCTGCCTTGTTCACCCACATGTGGAGCGACGGGCCCATCCAGGGTTTACGCGTATTGTTACGTGCCCCTGTGAGTAAGCAATAGCATCTCGCATGACCCACCTCCTTGACGGTGCTAGTCTATGCATAAGTAGTATTGCTCTACAGGTAAGTAAAGTGAAGTAGACTCCCCCCCCCCCCCCCCACAGAAGTGTGGTTGGGGTCTACGAACGAATACTTACCTGTAGAGCATCCCTCCTCCCTACCCCACTCTTCTCGATGCCTTGGGTACTTTGTTGTATTCCGACTTAACGCTTGGGAGTCGCTGCCGGTAGTGCTGAGTCGTTACCGCGTCAGCGGTCTCCTGTCTGGCACCCACAGCCACAGTCCGCTCCGGGCGCTTGCAGTTCCGTTGACTGAAAGAGGGACATTAAACTGTCTCCATCTCCAGCCAGCATAAGTGGAAAAGCCAACGGAAGGTGCGGTTCAGCAAGATTACTTAACAAACTTAAACTCCTGTGGCAGAACCAAACCTAAGAAGGGTCAACAGGTAAACATGGCTCTGAAACGGGTTCCATCCCATCCCTAAACACGGGGTAGCCCGAGGGGAATATCCTCCATGGTTCAGTGGGCTTCAATTGTAAACGCGCACAAATAAAGGCTGCGGCAAAACTTAAAATTTCAGGCCGTTTGTCACCCTAACAAACAAAAATACTATGAAGAAACCACTGTAAAACTAAGTAATAGAATTTAAACAAAATTTAGTCAAATGAAACAAGTAAATCAAATAAGCAAGAAAATAAACCAATCAAAATGTTAAATAAAAAGTAAACAAATAAACACTTAAATGGGTATGAATCAAGTAAACGGAATAATAAGTAACAAAATTAAACCCAAAACAAAACACCCAAAATACCAAACAAATAATGTTACAATCTCCTCTAAACTGATAAATCACTTGACCTTCACTTGTCTTCAACTCTTCGACTCTTCAACTAAGGCCTAATTCCTTAAATCAAATCTTCAAATTAAATTTCCAAACAATACTTCAAATCAAACCTTCAATCAATACTTCAAATCAAATCTTCAATCAATACTTCACATCAGATCTTCAATTCCATACTCAACAAAGTAAGGTGGGCCCACCAATATATACGCGAAAATCCTGCCTTCATGGCTCCTCCGGTTGGTTCCCGGTTGTCCCTTGAACTTGAATGCCTTAACCCTAAAGGGGCCGGGGGATCCCCTCAACTTTTTCCGCAATAGCTTTAAAAAAAAAAAATCTGACTTTTTAGCCTCGAGCCTTGCGCATCTTTTGATGCCAAAAACATAAAAATCAGACAACGGGTTGCCGCGCAGCGAAAATTTTCCCCATATACATAGTGTACACAAAGCAGAATAACCATTCATGCATATGAATAATTAATTAGCCATAATTCGAAAACCCTTTGACCTATAGTCATGACATTTCTTGGGTATGTTCATGATAAGTTGTTCTATGCATGTACCGAGTTTCACAAATTTTCGTCACTCGATGGCCGAGTCACTCGATGCCCTGGACACTGGACCGCACAGCACTTGCTCAACCCGTGGGGCTAAAAGCGCCTCGGCCAGGCCGCTCCTGAGGGAAACTGGGACGGCCCGGCTCTATAATATCTCGCTCTTAGGGACCGCCCTCTCATGGGATTTTATCCCTTGCTCGGGGGTCCCGGTGCCCCAGGTGTCATCCCACTTTTCTTTGGATATACATACACCGGGGCCATTCTTCAAACACGGGGCAGTCTGAAGGGACTTGCCTCCACGGTTCAGTGGGTTTGAATCACCCGTGTCCCCTAGCACATTGGTGCTGTCCTGGTACCACAGGGTGCCAGGACAGATTTTTGTAAGAACTACCGGATCAGACCGCGCTCACCCAACCCATGGGGCTTGAGGCGCTGTCGGCCGGGTATGACATGAGCGTTGCAGAAGTCCCGGGAATCTCAGAATGGTTGGCTATGAGGGGCTGCCCTAAATACCTCTAAATAGATTTTATTCTCTCAACATTAGATTTTATCCATTTCTCAGGGGTCGCAGTGCTCCAGGTGTCATCCGAAATTCCATTAGATATACCCTGGGGCCACTCTTGGAACACGTGCCAGTCTGGGACTTGCCATGAGCGACGCAGAATGGTCCTTCCACGGGAAACTCAGACCGGTTGGCTCTATAATTTCTCACTGTGATGGGCTGCCGTAGATATCAGATTTTATCTGTTGCTCTTGGGTCCCGGTGCACCAGGTTTCATATGAATTTTCATCGGATGTACCCCAGGGCCACTCGTAAAAAAAAAAAAAGAGTTGGAAGAATAAAGCAAGTTGACAATCACACTGTTCTTCAAGTTCGGACGACTCGTCGGACCGATCCCACTGGGGCAAACGCTACAGGGGTGAGGACAAAGTCTCCAAGAGCCGATTTTATGCAAGCCTTTCAATCAATTTCAGCTTCGTTGTCGGCCCTATCTGCAAGCTGCCAGATAGGCACTGATTGTAGCCCGTCTGAAGCGGTGAGCCACGCTCCTCCTTTACCCTCAGTTATTGGTCATGGTTGGTTGGCTCAGGGACTTAGACATGTTGACCGCTGCTTTTTACTGTCTAGATCACGGTCTTGCTCGGTGTTTGATCACTTTGCATGAGTGTCGACCCTGACTAGCATTTCCCACAGCCTAACACCAGGTGCGAGTCTTTGCATAAGTAGATTGTTCTACATGTAATTTGAGTGAAGTAGAATACTTACCTATAGAGCACTATTCTTGATGTTGAACATTGGTGCTCCAACGTGGCGCTCGAGAAAACAGGGCGAGCGCAGGGCACTATGGGTAGGACACCAGAGGGCTCTATTGTGTAAACTCTTAGCGTAAATACCAGTCTAGGGAAATATGCATCAGTAGAGTGCTGTACAGGTAAGCATTCGTGCGTAGATCCCATCTACACTGGGGGGGGGGGGATTTGGCATAAGAGTCTTTCCATTAGACTTTGAGTAATCAATTCATTATAAAGAATTGAGTAACCAGGAAATAACACTCATCTTTGCACTTTTCTGAATATGCGTACTGTGATGACTACCAGACACGCCAGTGTTTTAATTACGATTATAACACCTCACCCACAGATTCTGTGTTTTAATTGGCTGAGAGCGAGTCACATGGTACTTTCTATTTTTGCTATCTTTCATAGCAACCAAAGTACTATACTTGTAGCAACCAAAATACTATGCACTGTATGCAAAATGCATAGGGGTACGTTACGTGTTGCGCATATGTTTCCAAGCGCCAGTGCTACAGAGCTGGGTTCAATCATTTCGTGAAGGGTAGTTAGAAAAAGTGCTAGTTAATTTTCAACTAATTTTGTATTCAAATAGAAGTACGTTTTTATTGTATTCAGATTAAATCAATCAATTATCGCTTAAAATCAGGCAGAATCTGTGGGAGAGGTGTTTTAAAACAAATAGTGACTGCTTTATCTTGTTATGTAGTAAAACTATCCTCCCTCAGTGATCCATGGAGCATACTATTTTCCCTTGGCTTCGCCTCGGGAAAAATAAAATGCTTCATGGATCACCTCGGGAGGCTAATTTTACTACAACATTCGAAGCAGTCAATATTTGTATATCATTCAATAATTTTAACCTTAAAGACTTGATATTAGCAAGCTTTACTGAACTATCCTTTAGGAGTATGAGCCTTAAGCAATTAAATATACAGAATTAAACAATCACAAGATAATAATAATAATACAATATAATAAGTTCTTATAAAGCGCTATTTCGTATAGATCACAGCGCTGTGACAAGCATCAACCCTCATCAGATTTCCAGAAAATGATCTCACTACAAAGTTGGAAATAAGTGTTTCTTTAAGTGCTTCTTGAATGACTGAATAGTGTTGAGCTGTTTGATTTGCGATGGTAGTTCCAAAGTCTGGAAGCTGTGCTAGTGAAAGCCTTGTCACCAGCAGAATTTACAGTTCTGTGTTCAGTAAGAACATTGCAGTCTGAGCCAGAGCAAAGGCCAGGTCGTCCAGGTTTGTAATGATGTATGCATTCATTGAGGTAGCTAGGGCCTACTCCATGAAAACACTTCAAAGCATACAAGTTCATTTTAAAGTGTATTCGTTGTCAGACTGGAGGCCAGTACAGTTAGCGAAGTTTTGCTCCAGGCGAGCTGCTCGGTCCTGAACTTGTTGTAGCTTGTTCAAGTCAGTCTTATTTGCACCAAACAGCATATAGTTTCCATAATCAAGTCTGGATAGCACAAGCGCATGAGGCCACATGATGACAGGAATCGAAATCAAGAAATCTCCTAATTCTGCTGATGTTACGTAAGTGGAAGTTGATGTTGCAACGAAGACTGGTTACATGCTTTGTCATGGACATTTGTGAGTCAAAAATAATTCCAAGATTGTGCACATTCTGTGATGGTTTTAATGAAGTATTTCCGATCTTTAGCTCAATCCGTGGCATGTTGCGTAGTGAATAGGAGGAAGCAGCAACAAAGAATTCGGTCTTATCATTCAACTGAAGCAAGTTTTTAGTCATCGAAGATTTAATTTCCTGAATACACGCAGTCAGTTTCATTAGTGCTGTGTTGATTGATGCTGGGTTCTTGGGATCAAACCTGCAGTAAATTTGTGTATCGTCCGCATAGATGTGAAATTCAAGGTCATGTCTGCAAATAATCTTACTAATAGGTATGATGTAGATAGTGAAGGCCAAGGGACCAAACATCGATCCCTGTGGAACACCATAATACAGAGATTGAGGTTCTAAAAGATCGCCATCAATGCAGACATGACTTGTTTGGCCCTTCAAATAGCTGCTGAACCAGTCCAATGCTGCTCCATTCAACCCGACAGAGTCTCGGAGCCTTTGGAGAAGAATCTGATGGTTGACCATTTCAAAGGCTGCGCTTAGGTCAAGCAGCACCAAGAACGTGCCTTTTTTCTCTCCGATTGACCTCATGATGTCATCCCTTACTTTAAGAAGGGCAGTCTCGATTCAATGACTTTTGAGAGAAATGCTAGGTTGGAGATGAAACAATAATTCTTCAATACATTTTTGTCTAATAAAGACTTCTTCAGAATCGGCGTGATGACTGCTTGTTTAAGCTGGTCAGGAAATTTACCAGCTGTTAGGGAAGAGTTGCAAACTGCATGATTTGGAAGGTGACAAACTTATTAATCTGCGGATCTCTGCCTCAGATGTCAAGTCAAACTCACACAGATGGTACGGTGTTGCACTTCCTGCAATCTAAGGATTACCAACATCAGTAACCAACCTGCTCAGTCGTAGCTCGTCTTTCAGATTCGTGTGTATAGTGGATATCTTGTTCACAAAGAAATTTGCAAAATCATCGCCGAGTGTTCGTGAAGAATCATGACTGGGATAAGATTTTGCATTCTTATTGTGTAGAGTTCCAACTGTACGAAAAATACTTTTGGTGTCTGCAGATTTGAGTTTATCAGCAAGTAGCTTCTCTGTGCCCTATCAATGAGTCCATTAACCTGTCTGCGTTGGTCGATAAAAAGCAGGCGATGTACTTCCAGACCGCTCTTGCGCCACCTCTTTTTGAAGCGGCGGCGAACTTTAAGTGCCATATGTATGTCATTGTTATACCATGGCTGATGAAGTCGAACTTTGCGAGAACATGTGCTTTCAGGTGCAAGACGATCGAGAGTTTTGAGGATGGCTGTTTTGTATTCACCGACAAGATTATTCACATCTGAATCAGTGAGGCAACTCATGAAAATTTGTGATAAATCTGTTCTGAATGCGAGGGGGTTCATTGAACGGAAGTTCTGTTGATTAGAAGTAACATGAGGATACATAGATTTACGCATTAGCAGACTACAACCCACGATATGGTGGTCCAAAAGATGGTCATCATGAACCCAGCGAGAGTGACTAGGTCATCATCAGAACGACATAGTATCAAGTCCAGTGTATGGCCACACTTATGTGTTGGTTTTGTCACAATTTGAGTAAATCCAGTTGCAGTGATAGAAGTCATGAAGTGGGAGACATCAGATCTAGACGGTCAATGTGCAAGTTAAATGTGCAAGTGTGCAAGTTAAAATCACCAAGGATGAGTACTCTTTGCGCCCTGAGATTCATGACACTCACAAATGTATCGAATTCTGAGAGAAAATGTGCAGTGGTAAAACCATTCTTCGGTGATGGAGGCGGTCTATAAATAGCAACAAAAACCAAAATCTTTTTTGTTGTCACAGAACAATGCATGTTCAAAATTAATAGATGTGATATCTGTCAGTAATATGAACAGTTTGAGTGGATTTTTGTGGACAATTCCAACGCCGCCATGATTGAGTGTTTTTTGGTTACACTCATCACAAGGCCGAGGTACATTCAAAATGAGTAGCCAGGTGGGGTGAACTCACCAATTATTACATAGTCATCCTCATTTAGCCAAGTTTCTGTTAGTACAATGTACCATGATATCAACATCATATTTCATGACATAGTCTTGTTACGAACAGAGCGGGCGTTCCAAAGGCACATGTCAAGGCATTTCTCACTTTCATGGTTTGCATTCAAAGAACTTGAAGAACTAGCAGATACTGTGGTTGAACTGGAAGGTGGAGAAACGATATTGACATTCGCTGTGGTAGGGTCAGTGGTTGTGGTGTGCTTAGATTTCCGAGATCCAGATCAAGTGCCTCTGTGTGTTTTGCGCTGGTTACCTAGATTCTTTAGTATTCTCCAGGTATTAGGTTGGACAACCTGTCTAGAACAGTTGGTGTTAATAGTTAGCAACCGAGTCCTTATGTAGCAAATGTTAGTGGGGGTTTTCTGTGTTGCAAGTTCATCATCGGGATGGTTGGGTCCAGGATTGGGATTGATGTCACCACAGCACAGTAAGAGTATGGTGAAGGTGGCAGATGAATTACTGTAATACGCAATGCGAGTCTTGAGAAAACCTTTGAGTTGAAACCTTCCATTTACTCTGCATCCATGGTCAAACTTCAGAGTAGATGTCTGTTCACTTATTTGACATATATGGTGGCCCTAGAATGACATTTTAATATTGACCTTTTTAATGTGAACCTTGTAACCTCTTAATATTGACGTTGTACCTTCACAATATGCACATTGCACGTGGCTTAATATCGCATTTTGGAAGTTGTTCCTTCTTAATGTGAATGTTCCAACTTGTTAATATTCACGTTCGATCTTGTCAATGTACACCATTGATCATGCTTGATGTCAACGTTGCACCTTGCTTCTTCGCAATATGAACCATGTACCTTCGCATTGTGAACGTTTGAACTTGCATCTTGTTAATATCATTGTTGAACCATCCTCTTTTGCAATGTGAATCATGCATTCTAAAAAGTACGAAGTCCTTGCCAAGCCCTATAGTTAGACAACCAGTTATGATGGAGTTTCAATCTGACGGCTGTTTAATGTCACTTAACCCGGGCGTCTACCTTGTAGTGATTTTTATCATGACTCGAGGCTCTCTGATTTATTTCACTCATCTTTTATAATTCATGTTCAGGCTAACCATAACCCAAGGTTGGGCATACATGTAAATACATGCATCCTGAAGCAAATTTGTCATTGTTTCAAATAACCGGATCTAATCATTTCAACCGTTTACTATACACAAATTTATACCGGCCGGTTTGCTTTCTGAATGTAATGATTTCTTTCTTCCTGTACTTTCATCTTTGCCATATCCCAATAATGTTTTACTTGCCAACAGGGCTCCTTACCAAATAGTATGAGGATCCCCGCTGTTTTGATGAGCATTTGGTTTTCGGCGACTACTGAGTTGAGCCCTACATACCCCCCCGGGTATCCGCGCCTGACCGCAACATGAAGAATATTCGCAATTGGCTGATGACCAGTCATGAACTCCAAGCAAACAACTTCGTATAGGGTGCCCCGGCAACATGTGATTCGCGCTCAACGTAACGGTGCGGTCGTGATGCGGCGCTCTCTCACGGTGGCAGGTTATAGCTGCAGCGGGTAATCGCGCATTCAACCATAAAACGTCTAGTCCCTAGACAAGCTCGAGTGTGTTGCGGGTGTATGAACTGAATAAACAATTAAATAATTGACTGAAGCCACCTGTGCCCCACGCGCTATCGCTTTTACAATGATTGACGGAAATGGGACCGTTGGTGAAATCCCCGATATTTCCCCAAAGTAATAAATATCAATGTGTGCCCTTACTATTGTTGTCATGCTTTATAAGACGTGGATGTTATTTTGTAACGGTACCACCGCATATAAATGATGTTCCTTTCAATTACATCTTTAGATCATACTCTTATTATTAATTAAATATGCGGATCTCGACGGAAATCTCTCGTAACTATGATTAAAAACACAAAAAAAATCTGAATGGGGCTTGAAGGATGTAAAGTATTATGATAAAAGCCTTCTTAACGTGATCACAGAACACTGTTTTGCATTATTGTAATTGACGGAGAGTATACCGTCAAGAAATTAATTAGTCTCATGAATTGAACACATCTTTTCTAGTGAAACAGCACTCATTAGCCTGAACATGAATTATAAAAGATATGTGAAATAAATCAGAGAGCCTTGATTCATGATAAAAATCACTACAAGGTAGACCCAGGTTAAGTGACATTAAACAGCCGTCAGATTGAAACTCCATCATAACTGGTTGTTTAACTATAGGGCTTGACAAGGACTTCATACTTTTTAGAATGCATGATGCAAGTTCAAACGTTCACAATGCGAAGGTACATGGTTCATATTGCGAAGAAGCAAGGTGCAACGTTGACATCAAGCATGATCAATGATGTACATTGACAAGATCGAATGTGAACATTAACAAGTTGGATCATTCACATTAAGAAGGAACAACTTCCACAATGCGATATTAAGCTACGTGCATATTGCGAAGGTACAACGTCAATATTAAGAGGTTACAAGGTTCATATTAAAAAGGTCAATATTAAAATGTCGTTCCAGGGCCACCGTAGACAAATATTGAATAGCACACACAGACCAAGCAGGAAATGCGGCTTGCAGGGCTCCATTTGTTCAACTATTGTGAGCTGTGATCACTATGCATTCAACCTATTGTTACAAGGTCAGGCTTGGATGAGCATCAGGTAACAATGAAGACATGGCTGATGGAAATATACAGGCCAAGAAACAGCAACAACCAAGCAAGAAGACAATCACAAAAATCTCCAAAGTAGGGCAATGTTGGATCATCCAAAGTAACTAGTGGATTCCATGATGCAAAGTCGATCAGTGGTTAAAGGTGCAGAACACTTTGAAGTGAGGATCACAAAGAAATGTTGAAGAAATCTGAGAGGATTGATGCATGTGTGGCAGCCTGTTAGGCGCACTTTGACTTGTCTATGACAGCTGTTATGGCTCTTTACGAATATTTGTACCACATTTGATGTTACATTAAATCTCATTGCTGTGTTGACTGCCAGATACCAAAAGAACACACAACAAAATTTGGAAAAGTGGAAATGTACACCTGATCTCTGCAAGACAACTGCTTCAGGTTAGGGTAGCAATGTCCATCTCTTAAAATGAACTGTTTAAGACGTTGAACAACTTTAACTATACAATAATAACTTGACAACTACTGGTGTTAAAAATTGTGTGTTGTCGTTGCTGCTCGCAAGTGTGAAGTGATCTAGCTTCAATCCAAACACATACACATGCATGTGCCACTCCATATTCGAATTACCCGCCCTGAACCACCCTACCATATCTCATTTACATCAATGCTAAAGTAGATATATTCTAATTTGTCCCGGTACTCAACCAAATAAATCAACATATACCATTCTGCTGATTGAGCCTCGTTATGTCTCTGTGCCCAGTCTTTCTTGGATTTTGCTTTGCATGGTTGTACCTTGTTGTGGAGATATTTCAACAGCTGTGATTTTCATTTCACATGGAAACATGTCTTTTTCAGAAATTCAGATTCAGAAATGTGATTTTTTTCCAGTTTATACTGGAAGTCTTGGGTTTTTTTGCCCCAAAAGTCAGCCAACTAGATCATGTAAATCTGTTGAGGAAATGGGGTGGGGGGGGGGGGTGTGCCTGCCATAGGCCTTCATCGCGCAGCACATACAGCATGTGTGACTGCACACAGTGTAGCAGGCACCAAATCACGTGTTGTCGTGGTTGTGGCAGAAAATTCGCAAAAATAAGTACAAGCAGTACAACCTCAAAATAGTTATGTGACTAAACTTATAGATTTTTTCTTTCTCCATCTATGTTTGTATGGCATTTTTACGATGTCAAATTCGACATGTTTATCTTGCTATGTTGGCCATTGACTGGTTCTGGTCCTCAACTTTGGCCACTGTAACGCATGGGCTTTTCACCACTGCAAAGTTTATATTTTGCCGATAACATTGGGGGAAAACTAAGAAAGTTTCCTTCCAAAAAGTAGCGTTATGTCAGTAGGCAAACAAACAAAAACAGAAATATTACAAGCATTTTTTATGTTAAAAAAAGTTGTTGAGAAGCCTTTTTCTGACTTTTTTTTCTTCTCTGAGCCGATAAAAAATGTTAGGGTCTACACATTTATGACCTTCCATAAGACCCCTTAAATTGTTCCAAACAACCGGTAATTTTGAAAAAAAGAACAAAATATTCTGATAAAATAATATTAGGGTCACGCAATAAAGTTTTGGCATGGTTTGGGTAACCGGAAGCAGAACTATGATTTATTTTGTTTATTCTTGTTTAAAAAGCATATTCCCGGAACAACATATGAGTAGAAAGAGTTTTTTAGGTGAAACATGATTAGAATCGGAACTAGGCGTAGTGATGTTTAATTTCTCAACAAGTCATTACATCCTATTCATGCATTGATGACAAAAATCTTCAGACAAAGTTAACCTTAAGTTAAAGGGACTGAAATTGAAAAAAAAAATGTTCAAAAGCTGTTCCAGGAAGGCTTAGAATGTACTACAGTGCATCTGGACATTTGGGCTTCACTCTCTCAAGGCTAGGACTACCTTTGTGAGATAGATCAGATTTTCAGGTTTTTCTTTTCCCCAATAATCACATCCCTACAGATGAGACTCTTGATGTCTTGTTGCACATGGCTTGTGCAAGGATGAAACTTACTTGTAAGCATGACCCACCTAATATATTCAGGAAGTGTATAGCACATTATAGCAAATGTTTATGAATAATTTATCATTCCAAAGTGTTTGTTTATCATCTCAAATTAGCTATTCTATGTCAAATGCTATAAAACATAGCCTGCAGTGGGCACAGCAAAAGCCTTACCAAAATGGACCGATGCCCAAGCTATGTTTAACTAAAATGTTTGCGAGGGTTATTATTATTATTATTATTATTATTAATCGTTTCTGGTAATGAAACCAAGGATTCCTCAAAAGCGCCCTAGGCACTGTAGCTCGCAAGCCTGAAGAAACCTGTGGAGAGAAGACAATGAGAAGAAGTTACAGTTTTAGAGGTGGGAGGAAAAGCCCAGAAGAATATTCTGGGGAAAACCCACGGAATCAGGCAGGGGCTGAAAACCCAATCCACATATTGGCCCAGGCGGGATTCGAACCCGGACAACAGCGGTGGAAGGCGAGGAAAGTACCGCTACGCCAACCTGACTCCCCTTAGTTATTACGCTATGTAACCCTGTGTGACCCTGTTATGTTCATGGTGTGGTGAATTCTCTATACAGGGTGTTTCAAAAAAAGGTTTATCCTTTTTTTGAAACACCCTGTATAGAGAATTCACTTGTTTTGTTGATTTCTCGTGTATGACTAATATAGGAAAATGGTAAACACCATCTGTTACATAACAATGTCTTCTTTGTTATGATACCAAGAACTCCATTTTACCGTCACGGATGACTGAGCACCAAGTGATGTAACTGACATGCCAAAAATGGACTTGTACCACATGCACCATAAGACCAATTGACAGTTTCAGCATGTTGGAAATATAAAAAATCCAGGATGTACATTATAAAAGTCATTTATTCAGCTGCTAACACATATCAAGGTTTATCACTGTCCCCTTTAACCCCACTGTCCTTTAACATGCCCCCCATTTCTTTCAACGCAAATCTCTGCCCTGGTTCTCATTGCTGTGAACACATTCCTGATAACGCCTCTCTGTCCTCTCAAGCTCTCAACGGCAGCCACAATCCTGGCCCGTAGCTCATTGATGTCTCGGGGTGGCGACGTGTAAACCCTGTCCTTAAGGTGCCCCCACAGGAAGAAGTCCCAAGGGGTGAGGTTCGGGGACCAAGGTGGCCATTCGATCTCATGGTTGAGGGCAATCACTCTCATGTTGAAAAGGTACCTCAGTTTGTCTCTAACGATGATAATGGAGGAGGTGGAGCTCCGTCCTGGGCCCACCATGATCGCCTGAACACCCCAACAGGTACTGTTCCCCATTGAGAGTGCCACCGAAGAAACAAGGTCCGATGAGTGTCCCATCTCCACATAGGCCTATCCAAAGAGAGATCTTCTCCCTACTCACATTTACGTCAGAGGTGAAGGGAGGCGGGTTATGCCGCGGTGCATATTCACGGACATGTTGATTATTGACTCTGCCATTCATAAAAAACGCAGCTTCATCCCCAATCAGAAGGTTCTCCAAGAATCTTGGCTGTTGGTCAAGGAGCCACCGGCAAAATTGTACTCGTCTGGGTAGATCCGCAGCAAAAAGTTGGTGACGCCTTTGCATTTTGTACGGGTACCAGTTGATGTCTAGCCGCACAATCCTGTTGAAGGATGAAGATGAAATTGCTAAACCATTCCGCCTGGCAGATACATGGGGGTTTCTTTCCAGTAACTCACGGACGGCCCTGATGTTCTCATTTGATCGAGCCGTCCTTGGTCGACCAGACTGACCCTTGTTGAGGTTTAGTTGTACCTTCTCTCATGTACTTCCTGATGTTCTTCCAAATTGTGGAATTCTCAGGAACAGCACAGTCTGGAAAATGTTCTGCAAATCGATCAGCAACTTGCTTAAGGCTCCCACTTCTCAACCACTCTGTCGCGATGAAAACTTGCTGCTCCGTTGTTAGTTGCATCTTGCAAGGGTCTAAGTGGTCTGAGCAATGCACAGCCTTTTAAGAAGACATGTACACGGGTGAAATTGAAATGGGGGCTTGAATTGCATAACTAAGTGCCACAGAATGCCTGCACTGGGCAGTCAGAGTGTAGCCACAAAAATGCCTCAAAATCTGGTACAATGCCATTTCTGGCATGTCAGTTACATCACTTGGTGCTCAGTCATCCGTGGGGGTAAAATGGTGATCTTGGTATCATAACAAAGATAACATTATTATGTAACAGATGGTGGTTACCATTTTCCTAAAAAATTAGTCATACCCGAGAAATCAACAAAACAAGCTCGGTTTCCTTTTTTTTGAAACACCCTGTAAAGCAGCCCATTTTTAATCTTGAACTGGACTTCATGATCCTGACCAGACAAAATAGCCATCAAAACTTCTCTTAATACGTTTCTTTCTGAGCCTGGATAATTTTTCATATCAAACTGGCTTGTTTCTGGTGTCTTCAATGCTCTCACCATCTTCTCACTCATCAGTTTCTGTCCGCTAGTCTCCACAGCTTGAGCCACATTCAAATTCACCTCAAGAACTTATCCTCAATCAAGTTGACCTTGGATGAACTTGCCTTGCTGTCAAATTAGGTTTTGTCCTTCACCGACGTTTAAACACTGTATACTCAGTGTGTTACCTCCCGAGTGTTTAAACGTCGGTGAAGGGCAAAACCTAATTTGATTTATATCACCCCGACGCAAAAAAATTTCCATCTTATAATAGTTTATGCAGTACCCGCTGCTATGTACATCAGATTCGAACCAGCCAACCGATCCCGTTAGCTCGGTGGTCGAGTGGTAAGACATCTGCACTAGAAAGCAGGAGGTCGTGGGTTCGAGTCCCACCCGAGTGATTTTTTCCAACTTTCACTCGGGAGGTAACACACTGAGTATACAGTGTTTAAACGTCGGTGAAGGGCAAAACCTAATTTGATTTATATCACCCGACGCAAAAAAAAAATTCCATCTTATAACAGTTTATGCGGTACCTGCTGCTATGTACATCAGATTCGAACCAGCCAACCGATCCTGTAAGCTCGGTGGTCGCGTGGTAAGACATCTGCACTAGAAAGCAGGAGGTCGTGGGTTCGAGTCCCACCCGAGTGATTTTTTCCAACTTTCACTCGGGAGGTAACACACTGAGTATACAGTGTTTAAACGTCGGTGAAGGGCAAAACCTAATTTGATTTATATCACCCCGGCGCAAAAATTCCATCTTATAATAGTTTATGCGGTACCCGCTGCTATGTACATGTACATCAGATTCGAACCAGCCAACCGATCCCGTTAGCTCGGTGGTCGAGTGGTAAGACATCTGCACTAGAAAGCAGGAGGTCGTGGGTTCGAGTCCCACCCGAGTGATTTTTTCCAACTTTCACTCGGGAGGTAACACACTGAGTATACAGTGTTTAAACGTCGGTGAAGGGCAAAACCTAATTTGATTTATATCACCCCGACGCAAAAAAAAATTCCATCTTATAATTGCCTTGCTGTGTCAGCCTGAACCTCAGCTGGTTTGACTTCAGATTTGGCCATAATAATAATAATGATAATATTTTATTCGGCAGATGGACATATATACACACAATTACAATAAATACATAGAATTTGATATTAAAACAAAAGGATATACAAACAATAAGAAACCAAGTAAACACTACACACGAAAGACAGAACGTGGACAGTGCAGGGCTGCCAAGGAGAAGAACCAAAGTGAAACAAAACACTGTCGCCAATGGGGCATGTCTCTCCAACCCTGCACAATGACAGACACAACACAGACCAAGAACAAAACAATTAAAAATACCAAAATTGCACAAGGGAGGAAATGTCCAAGGGAGTATAATATGGGATTAAAAAATGGGCAGGGCAGATACAACAGAGGGAGGGAGACAGGGAAGGAGAAGAGGGGGGGACAAACAAACAAACAAACACCCCGACACCCCAACAAACAAACAGACAAACAAACAAAACCTGGAAAGGGAGGGTTAAACAGGGACAATGGGAAGGGGAAGGGTAAGACAGGAAATGGGAAGAGAAGCAACAAACCAAGTGTGGAGGAGAGGGCTTGGAAAGGAGTATGGTGGAGGAATTTATCCGGCAGAGCAAAACAAACTCGATTAAGAAGGAATAGCATAAAAATTGTGCTAAAAAACAACAGCAGAGTCTAAAATGGATGTTATGTCTAAGTAAAAAAAATCAAGGAAGAGAATACAGATTACAGATTAAGATACTGTTTTAGTTCCTGCAAAAAAGGAAACGGGGGGCACAGGCTAACATATCAACCAAGTTATCGGGATAAGTACTCCATTTCCTAACAAACTGACAGGGAATAGAATATTTAAATATGTCAGTACGAGGCCTTGCCTATATGGACATATATACACACAATTACAATAAATACATAGAATTTGATATTAAAACAAAAGGATATACAAACTATAAGAAACCAAGTAAACACTACACATGTCTTAGTTATGTCTAAGTAAAAAAAAATCAAGGAAGAGAATACAGATTACAGATTAAGATACTGTTTTAGTTCCTGCAAAAAAGGAAACAGGGGGGCACAGGCTAACATATCAACCAAGTCATCGGGATAAGTACTCCTTTTCCTAACAAACTGACAGGGAATAGAATATTTAAATATGTCAGTACGAGGCCTTGCTCTTGTGATATTTTTGATGGCGTCATAAAGTTGATTTTTTTCATAAACAGAGTTTGAACAATTCAAGAGAAATATGGAGTTTTCAAGTTAAAAATAGACTACGGAAAACTTCATACTGTTTTTCCTCCATCTGTACACAGCCTTGTGTACACTTAACAACTTCGAATCATCTACTTTGTTCCCCTGGGTGTATAATGTTATTTTTAATTTAATTAAGCCATTGTTGTCTTTTTGTATTCCTCAGGAGGAAGAGCGGCGGCTTTCAAGTACAGTAGCCAAACGGGAGGAAGAGAAGAAGAGAGAGACAAACAAGCTGGTGGTCCTCAAGGTACAAAGTAGGCTTGTTTGAACCTGCACCAGGATGACATCCTGCTTTGTTTACATGTCCACATTCTTAGGAGAGCCCAGTTGGGATGAGAGCCACCATGCCCGCATAAAAAAATGCACATGTAAACAAAGACTAACATCATTATCCCCTTGGTCTGTTGAATAAAACATTATTCCACACTCAGAATTGGAATCATGACTGTGGTTTTTTTTATGAAAAGGCCTTCAGTAGTAGCAATGCTAGATCCTTAAAAGTCTATTCCTGGCAGATCCTCAAAAGTGACAAACTATTCTTCGTCTTCATGTGACGTCACATTAAAGGGGTATTTTTCTAAGGCCTATATCTAGAGAACTTTAGGTCTGGTTTGGTTGTAGCTTGGTACATGTATGAACCTAAACTGCGACCCTGTGTTATAGATGAAATTTAAAGTGACGTCATGATGACTTCATCACATGTCACAGAGTCATCTCAAACAGCCGACACAGCTGTGTTTGTCCACGTGACAAACACATTTCTAGGTTTATTTTATTTTGTTTGAAATGAAATAGAAGGGGGAAGAATTATGTTTACAATTAAGAGTGCAAAACTCCTAGTTGCAATACACACATAAGTAATTAATTGAGAAGCACTTTGCAATCCATGCTAGGTATAGAGCCTGAAAGTAAAAGGTCATGCGGCTCAGCTTCCGGAACCCTCGTGTGGTCCTCCTATGGGTATTTTTTATTGGGTTGCCCTTTCACCTGTTGTAATTTTTGGCAGAATGATTTCTTACCGTAACCACCCCAAGAAGGAATTTTATCTAGGTATAGTTCAAGTAAAATTGAGGAAAAATTTTACAGAGGCCTTTGTCGGGGGTGGTTTTCTTCAGAAATTAATGAACCCAAAATAATTTCATATTTTGAAAATTGTGCATGTTCATTTTCCTATTGAACTGTTCCGGAAGCGCGCCTCCAGGGGTGAATTTTCAGGCTCTAGGTTGAAGATTTTGGTTTTCTTGGTTTGTAATAGAAAGTGAACTGCATGTAATTGACTTACTACTGGACCTAATCTACGAACTGCTTATTATTAGACCTGGTTATGAGGGGGCTGATTGTGTTTGTACAGGCATAATCCGATTGTCATTATGTGCACAGGAGAAGCGTAGGATTGCAATCAACAATGCAGCCCGGCAATGGGAAGCATCCAAGAGTACTGCCATGGCTAAAACGATTCACCTCCAGCCAGGCTTCCATTCCATGGCCAGGGAGGAGAGGTTATCATCACCAGATAACATGTACAGCAGGCCTTGGTAGGTTTCTAACAAAACTAACTATGAACATATTTTTAAAGTGTTTATTTTTACCCAAAGTCTGCAGGTCAAAGTCAGTGACTTTGTCACTGACTTTGACCTGCAGACTTTGGGTAAAAATAAACAATGGGTAATTTTGAGCAGATTGTCACTCAGTGGGGTCGTTCGGATATCGTTTTAAATTCACTTAAAACACTGGTTTAAACTCGATTTGGTGTAACTTTCTTGCTAAAACGATGTCTGAATGCTTTTATATTTAGACCGAATCGAGTTCAACTCGTCGCTTGGTAGTCCAAATAGGCCTATCACATTGGGGGTCGAAAGGTCAAGGGTCAAGGTCACAGTGGCTTAAACAATAAAAATCTTGTATTTATTCTGAGATCATAGGGATTAGGGATTAATTTATATAAACCTACAGAAGACACTAATGCTGTCAATGAACGTTCCATGTGACCAAGGTACGGTACATGTATGTTGATGTTAAAAGAGTGGTGTTATGTCATGGGAACAGTCACGGTTACGGGGCATTTGTGTTTGTAAACACACCTGACTTGTTTTTTTTACAATCAGCCTCCTGCGGTAGTCTACCATTTTAACTTTTACTGTTTTAGCTAAAACACTGTCTGAACATGGCCACTGAATGTATTACTAAGTTACCATGACCATGTTGCGTGCTGCTTTGCTTTTAAGGACGAGAAGATTTGAATTTGAACAGTGAAAGAGCATAATTTACTTTCCGAAGTTTGTAATTTTGAAGTTCAGGGAAATTTGGTACTATATGTGATAAATATAGGATATGCATAACAACTAACGTGTAGGTTTAGCTTAGCTGCTACTATACATTTTGTGAAACAGAGAAAACATAAATGCACACGTTTTTGTGTGGTATTAACGCACATAAACAAATGCACCCGCAGGTGCACATTTTAAATAACTTTCAATGATTGTTTCCTTCCGAATTATGTCACTTTAGGCTAAATAATTTCAACAGGTATTTGGTAACAACCTTCCATCTGTTCGAGCAAGGTTTTTCTCATTAAATTTGTAGGTTCGTTTCATCTACAATGTATTAAGGCTCCTACGTGCCCTTAATGGAGAAACAACTTATGTTTTTTAGAGTCCTGTACTTTGTGTAAGTGTCCATGGTACAAAAATACTTTGTTGGATGAAAGAACTTGGAGAGTAAGTAACCAAAACTGACTTCTCAATTCATATTAGGTACATTGCCATTAGCCTATTTGAGATATGGCTGGTACAATATAAGGGCGCCATTTGGTTTGGGTAAATACAAAAGACTTCACCCAAATCAAACAGCACCCTCCTATTGGGGGGGGGGGGTGCTAGGGGGGCTGTAGCCCCCCCCCAAATTTTGTCTAGCCCCCCCAAAATAAATTCCATCAAAAAAAAATTGCATTAGCAAAAAGAAGGATTGTGATGTACATGCGAACGGTCTCCCCCTAAAGAAGAAATAGCAGTGACAAGGGTGCATTAGTTAATATAGTGTGAATGATTTTATAATTTTATTGGCGCTCCCCATTGAAAATATGGCATGAGCCCCCTATTGATTTTCGGAGGCCTAAGTGTCTGGAAAAATAACCGGTCAACATTTCAGCACGTCTCCCTGAAAAAAATTCTGGATCCACCATGCTAGCCCCAAAAAATATTGGTTCTAGAATCAATTTTGGGATTGTAAAACTGAATTTTGTGTGTTATTTTCAAAGGCCATCCAGCAAAAATGTAAGCACTTTTAATCTTTATATTATTTTTGGCCCTGCAAAAATATGTTTTTATCTCATATTTACCCCTCCAAAAAGCCACTTGCTTGGGGCACTCAGAATTATTTCCTTTTTGCTATAATTAGGTCCAATATTGATATTTTAATACCTGGTGAGAAAACCTTGGGCAATTGTATACTCTTTGTGCAGTAGCACTTAAAACATTTTTTCAACTCACTCACTCGGTTGCCCACAGGCGGGCTCGAGTATGGCTTTTCCAAGTAATTCGGTTCCGCATGAGGGTGGCCAGTTCGTCTGTCGATTCGACACCGGTGTCCTTTTGCAGCACCCAAGTGTAAGACATTTTTGACCTTCCTCGTCTCCTGTGTCCGCGGGTTGGTTTCCAGAGAATGACTCTGTGTGCCTCCAGCTCCGGGTGCCGGTATTTGTTCAAGGACACCTTAAAAAGGTTGTTGTGATTTGTATTCCTTTTGTTTTGAATTTGTTATTCATAAAAAGAACATCTTCTTGATTATGAGTCATTTTACAAACAAAAAACACACTGCGTATCCCCTAGAGCTGTGGATGATTAGCAGATAGTCTGCTAGGCCTGATCCACACCGTCCCTCATGTCAACAAATTCAGATCTGCTATTTGCATAATATCGTAAAAAGAAGTGTAAACTGTAGACCAATTTGCAAGGGAACATTTTATAAATTACACAAAGTGCAATTTCACAACCTCCCCTGCCTCATGTGGCATTGCTAGGGGGTGGGATGGGGTGTGGCCACCCACAAATAAATTTTCTGTATAAGCGCGCGTGCACTCCCATTGTCAATGGTCCACAAGAAGTGTAGTCATTTTATGAATGAGAAAGTATCAAACTGCAGAATTGTGTATAACAAACTGTACAACAAATGTACAATAGCGTTGGCTGCACACTATCAACGACTGTGTAAATGCATGTATGGCGTGTTTTGTCTACCAAAGTACCAACATTTATAATGCTTTCATTGGCCCAAAATGTGTCCATAGAACAGATTATTCCGTTTCTATCTTCAACTTGTTATGAAGAAAATAAACTTAATTAATCTATTTGTAGATAAAGTGTCGAGGGAAAACTGAGGGTGGGGGGCCAAGGAAACAACTTGGGGGGAAATGTCCCCAATGCCCCCCCCCCCCCCCCCATTGCCGATGCCCTGTCATGAGGGCAAATATTGTCCAGACTGGACACTCCACCGCCCAACAGTGCAGCCGGTGTTCTACAATCTAGCCTCCTCCCTCTCCACATAGATCTGTTTGCATCCCACCTTAACAATCCACTTGCAACATTCTGCTCTTGCCGTTGTCTCTGAGATCGCAAAATAAATAAAGACTGACAGATGTTTCACAGGAGTATTATGCTTTCTTTGTTATTCTCATTAGCTCTATGCATGTACCTCTCCAAGTTCTTTAAGTACTCTACAAAATCTACATGAAACAAAAGAGCGCAAGAAAATCCTGAGTACATTCTGCACATTTCACCTTGGATACGAACTTTCCTGAGAGATAGAGATGCCCATCTCTCTCTCACTACACTTACGTGCATGAAGTCTACTGTGGCAGACAAGGCGGACCCTGCAGATATGCTACATCATCCGGCTTGGATGGCATGGCAGCAAAGTTATGTGGAGAGCTCAGGTCATCGGTACAGGCGCACGGGGCAAGGTACTGCAGGCCATCCACTACAGCTGAACCCATCTCCAGACGTCTCGACTCTGTCTTGCCTCTGGCCCCAGATGGGCGAAGCCGATAGAGTGAGGTTGACTCAGCGCAAATCTTCTTCACTTAAATCAAAGTCACGCGCAGGTGCCGTAACATCTCCACCGTCCCCCCCCCCCCCTACACAGACACATCCTCCAGGACGATCTTTCTACCATGAATGATCATCAAAACGAAATGTCGACAACTTACTCACACAGCAAGCATACCAACTGCAGGAATGCAAAACAACGTCTGCTTAACTTTGCGGCATGAAATGTACGAACACTCCGTGATGCCCCTATAGACCTATATGAAGAACTGCACTCGTTGGCAGAGAGCTGGCGAACTTGGCGCTGGTTACATCTTTTTCTGGAGTGGTCGTCCCAACAATGAGCATCATGAAGCTGGTGTTGGTTTTGCCGTGAAAAATCACATCATAGGTAATCTTGAAAATCTACCAGTGGGTATCAACGACTGCTTAATGACTTTGCGTCTGTCACTCACAGCGAAACAACATGCCACTATAGTCAGTGTGTATGCACTTACCAAGACAAACCCGGATGATGTCAAAGACAAGTTTTATGATGATCTGGAACAAGTAATCTCCCAGGTAACTTCAGTGCTCGTGTTGGCTCTGACCATCATACATGGCAGGGCATAATAGGGAACCATGGTATTGGAGCATGCAATTCAAATGGTCTCCTTCTTCTCACAAAATGTGCAGAACACAACGTCACCATCAGCAACACTTTATTTCTACTTCCAAATAAAAACAAAACGTCATGGATGCATCCCCGTTGAAAACATTGGCACCTGATTGAGGGACATCGCTGTGAAAATCACCAAGGCTATGAGAGGAGTTGACTGCTCGACTGACCATCAATTCATCCGTGCGAAGTTCAACTTCAACATCAAACCACTCAGGAGACCTCAAGGCAAGAAACCACCAAAGAAGCTCAATGTAACCAAATTAAAGACCGCTGCTGTAAAAGTGAACTGTACAGTACAAGTACCAGCAGTTCAACTCTGCTGACTTGGTCTCAGGTGGCATTGGATATGCTGCCGTTCGTTTACCGCGTACGGACGAATAATGATAAACGCCTTGACCAAGGCTATGCTGGATGGTGCTATAACAGCACACCACAACTGATCAACAGCGATTACATCTCTCTTCATGCCAACCTACTGTAGGCTGAGAGACAGATATGCCTTGAGCTTCAATAGGCTGGGAATCATGGGATATGCTTTCCCTTCAATATCACTACTACCTCGAGTTCTGACAAAAATCCAACATAAGTGCAAGGTTGTCCTCATAGCCCCTTTTGGCAAAGACAGGCTTCATTTCCATAACTTATGGATCTACTCATTCACTACCCAGGGGCGGATCCAGGAATTAATGCGGAATTAATGCGGAATTAATGCGGGGGGGGGGGTGTCACATCAACAAATCAATGCTGACACGTAGACAGGTTGTTTTTTCTGGACACTTTGTCTCCATGAAATCAATGGGGGGGGGGGGGCTCGTCCCATACTTTTTATGGAGGCGCTGTTCAAATCTGACGATCATTCACACTGTAGTACAGAATAGTGTAATAATCCAGCTGGCTCTGTCCGAATTTTGTGCACAGCTAGGTCAACATCATTACCAGTACAATATTTTGGTTGGTGTCAGAGCAGGGGAAGGGGGTGTCAAATTATTTGTTATGTATTTCTATGGGAAAAAAATCCCCCCCCCCCCCGAGTCAGAGCTCGGGGGCCAAAATACCCCTCCCCCTCAGGTCTCAGTTACCTCACCCGGATCCAATCAGCCTTCATCTCTTCGATTGGATACTGTCAAATTGTCATTTCGAACACCAGACATTTCAGAGGAGCTTTAACCCTGGCAGCCAAAAAGCGGACAGGCATCATCTAGATGAACTTATATTAGCCAACTACAGCATTACATCCAATGGTGCTCTGAGAAGGCTGTTAATCCCAATTCTACATTTCTTTGTACAGTGGAACGCCGTTTTAATGAACATCACGGGATTCGCAGAAATTGTTCGTAATAGCGATCGTTCGGTTTTTATAGCGATTTTAAGCTGCCGATGCTCCGGTACTCACTTTTCAATAAAGAGCGCCCTTCAGAACTTCACCCTGCACGCCCTGGTAGTTTCTGAAAGATGACTTTGAATGCGTGCCAACTATTGAATTACCTAATCAGGCAGTTTTTTTAGCTTACTACCTACAGCAATGGGTGGCTTTTCCCTTCTTCTTTTCCTTGGAAAAATAATAGCCACTTGTCACTCTTCTGTTGACACATTTCAACAACAATGATTGGTTCATTTTGTACTAAAATATCAGGAGCCAAGGACGATGAGTGGTATTACCGAATGTTCTGTAAAGCGGTGTTCGGTATAGTGATGTTCTGGAATGGGGATTATTATTAACACTTTTATTATTACCAGAATTTAATCCATTTTTAATAACAAGGTTACAAAATTTTGACCCCCGAAATTCGTTCTTGCATGGTTCTTGCAAGAATAACACAAAAAAAGCCAAGTTTTAAAAGGATGGTTGTGTCGACGTTTATATCCTACTTTTAAATGTTCTTTCTTATTAATGTAATTTCGTTTAAAACATGTTTTGTAGCCTGATTGGGCGCATTCCAGGCTGTAAAATGCCTTTTAAGATGTTCAGATGTCACACTTCATAGTTTCACTTATAAGTGACAATTTAGATGATATATGGACTGCAGCTGTGAGTTAGATTGATTCAAGCAAAAGCCTGGTGTGTTATTTTTGAACTATGCTTGAACCATACATTTTGTGGATTTAGTTTGTCATTTCTTTTCTGTTGGAATGTTACATTTACCTATTTAGAATAATCAAAATCTAATGGTGACATTCATTTGGGCTTGTATTTAAAGTGAACTTTCTTGTTTTGCATAAATTGCCATTTTTGTGTCGATGTTTATATCCATCAACTTCTGAAATTACAACTTGTAGGCCAATGGCTTGGTCTCATTCATAAAATTCACATTTTCAGTCAGTTTTAAATTTCAGAGTTCAAGTAAAAGCCACTTTGGAAAAACAATGTTTAATTTTATGAAAATTAGATGTTCACAATGATTCTTGTTTTTCTATTCATTGCAGTTCATTTATTTTACAGGCAAGTTCAGAGTGAAAGTGAAACTAGTTGTGCATGTAATTACTTCCTGTGCATGTGCATGAGCACGTTTAAACTGAAAACAAACCCTTTCTTTGTAAAATGCAGGAAGATAAGAGATTGTGAACAGTAAATGCTTATGGTGTTTTAATTTGTTTTGAATAAATAATAAAACATTTTGGTCTGCATTTTGTTCATGGGGCGCTAGTCAGACATTCACAATATTGGGAACCTTCAACATAGAACTGGATAGCTCAGTTGGTAGAGCATCAGAATGGCGGTCCAGAGGTCGCAGGTTCAAAACCTGCACAATTCAATTTCTTCGTTCAATTTTTAAAAAATAAATTAGTCACAGGCCTCAAAGCGAAGCCTTTAAAACATACAAAAACCGTTAAAAAAAAAACATTGAAAAAAAAAAAATTGACACAGTTCAGTAATCATAATATCAAAATAACTACATTGTCCAAACAACCTGTCGGAAGATATATAATTCGGTTGAAACTTGGTATGTATATAGTAAGGGAAGTGTTATATGTGAAAATTGAAGAGACGTCACAATGACATCATCAGAAGATTTTTAATGGCTTTTATATATGTGAACAAACAACAACATTCTTTTAGTACTCCTTTGCTTTTTTTTTTCATATACATGCGTGTGTTACTTTGTTTTCAGAGTGTAACCATAAGTTCATTAAAAATCAGCAGTAAAGCCCTGTGATCTGTCTTCAGACAGAAACCATACTTCTTTTTTTTGTGATGTAATTTAACATCTCTAACAATCAGCGTTAACACATGTAATACACATTGAAAATTATAATCACCAAGTGCACGAGGCAGTTCCAACTTTCCTTGAATCTACCATGTAGTACATATATTCCTGCATATATTTTTAATAGGTCTGGAGATATGGAAACGTACCAGGGCCAATCCATGGATCTGCCTGATGATAAGAGTGGGGAGCTATCCCGTGCCTCTATGCATTCAGAGACAAGGACATGCAGCAAGGCACCCACGCCTGACCTACTGGCAAAGTGAGTTATAGGTTGGGGATGGAAAATAATAATCTTGGGAGAGAGAAATGGACAGAAATCTCATTTGGCTTTGGGCTCTGTGCATAAACCAGAGAGATTTTATTTATTTATTTTTTCAATTTCAAGAGCCACAGACTTCATATTATTATTATTTATTAATAATTGTTAGTGGGTGGCCCCATTCAGTAGGATCCACGGGTCCCTTTATACATACAATTGTTATACCACTGTAATAGATTGTGAATTTGTATTGGTCGATGGTGGATCATGTGACATGCCACAGAAACACCAGCGATGTATGCCGTGGTACATGAGTGATGTACCCCACAGGATACATTATCTTGATCTTTCTCACTGTTGAAAGTGTCGTTTCCACCGCGTTGTATTATATTCTAGTCCTGGGTTTGACTTTAAACTGCATTCGACGATAACACTGGTACCTTGTGGAAAGCTTGGGGTCAGATGAGGCTACCCCTTACCGTCGCTGCCTCCGGGTAGTGTTCAATGGTGTTCAGCCACGGCCTCCTGTCGTCTCCGGACTGTTCCTGCTCGAGGCATACGAGCGGATGAACTGCGGCATCTCTTGGGTCAACGTCCAGGCTGGAGACACACTGGTTCCGTGCTTCCAGTCGGCAGCCTTGCCTGCCTGCCTGCCTCCCCCTTGAACCCCCACTGCCTTGTGGGAAGACATTCTGTCAACGGTTAGGAGAATGACACTCCAAACTCAAACCTGGCTATCCCTTCCACCAGCCGTCGCGTCATCGACGTTCCACTGGAGCCCGGAGGAGATATCTCAGGGTGCCTCTGTGTGTCGCGAGCGCTCTGGCACCTTTAAACCATAGCGAAGGCTGGAAAAGTATTATATTAGTATGACCGCAGGAACAATGTTGTAGCTATACTGGCACAACGTAAATTGATGTATGTTCCTGTGAGATGTGCCGTGGGGACAGTTAAGGACTATTTCTGCTACGACCGCCATTGTTGTTTAACATAGTTTGTCACTGTTCGTCTGCTTGATGTCGGCAGATCACAACAGGTCCCCTCCAAAGAAGAGGTTTCTTTCTCGTTCCAAAGACGAGATCAGAAATTTTGACAAGTTGGAACAGGACAGCATCTGCACCGTAACAGGAAGAGATCCACAGTTTTAGTGACAAAATTGGACAGCTGTAAACTATTACTGTGGTATAACAAAACAATTGTTGCCTGCTGTGACAGGGTCTATGGGTTTTGTACATCCTTGGGGTGGGGTGGGGTTGGATAGGGGTGGGGGAAGGGTGGGGTGGGGAGTGTGGTAATGGTGATTGGGCATGAGATTTTGTAGTTAGTTCGATCTATTAGTTAGTGGGGTGGGATTGGGGATGTGGAAAGAGGTGGGATGGGGAAAGGGGTAGGATGGGTGGGGGTGGGATGGATAGGAGAAGGTGGGGTGGGTGGGAGAGGGTTGGGGTGGGGGAGGGTGAGTGTGGGTGGCGAAGTGGATGGGGGAAGGATGGGAGAGTGTGGTGACGGAAGTGATGTGGTACAAACACATTCATGTAAATGGGAATTTGTTGACTTTTATGTTGGCATTTAAAAAAAAAAATCCCTACATCTTGGCTCACCATCCTGATTCCTGATCCCCTTCCATCATGGCCATCCCCTACCTTCAGCCTCCCTCCTCGGTAGCGAGCCATGGCGGCTTTGTGGTTTTAGTTCAAGGTCGAGTATATCATTTGTCATGCATGCAATTTTCGTTTGAAGCAACATAATTGCTCAAATCTAAAGAAGGTTGCTTAACAACTAACCTGATGAAGTTTCAGCTCAACGAATGCTGTATATTCTGAGAAAACAATGTTTTAGGATCTCGATTTTAATTCAAAAGTTGCTGAGTTCTATTTTGAATTGCGCCAGAAATCAGCATCGAGGACATGTTCTCATTCAGCTGATTGCAGCTACACGATGTCATGCACTGAACTGACGAATTATAGTGGTCGAATTATAGTGGTCGAATTATGTTTGCCAAATTAAAAGCAATCTAAAATGATATACTCTACCTTTAACTTAAAAAAGGAACACAAATTTGAACTTTGTTTTGTAATTATTTTTAATAAGAAATATGCCATGAAAAAGTTTGAAAAGCAGAACATGTAGAATTACAAATTTTCCGAGGCCCTTAGATGACCCTTGGACCCCACGCTGCATTGGCTTTGTGCTATGCTCTCGCAATTTGGTACAAACCTTTCCTCCTTTGGGGGGGGGGGGGAATAGAAGAGTTGCGTGCCTGTTTAATGCTTTGCCAACACCTCAGACCATGTTTCCCTTGACATTCACTTAACCCTGTCAGGACTGTTGGTGGGGGTGGGGAGTGCAACCAAATGATGACAACATTAATGGGAAATTAACCAAGGATCTAGGACATTACAATAGGGTTAATAGGGTTAACAGCACTTGTTTGTATGATAGATTCTGTCAACTTTTTAACAGTGTTTTTTAATGTACTAAAGGAGGTCATGCAGATATCTTTATTGCCAAAATTAACAAATTTTTGCCCAGTAAAGTCAAGGGCTATATGGGAAAATAGATGTAGCTGGTAGCCAACCCAAGGCACACTGTTCATCATTGTAGACAGCAGAGATATTCAAGGGCCCAAATGAGGCTGTTGTCACTAAATAAAAGTAATTTTTACATGTCGTGTCCCACCATGCCCCTAGAATCAGTACCAGTCCTCGGTCCTTGAGACTTGCCTCTCAAAAGGTATGAGGAAACAGGTACAACATGCATTGATTGATTTTCTATTTGTCAAAGTTATGTAAGATTGTGCTTAGCAACAATGTTTAAAAAGAAGAACAGAGGTTCCTTCACAACAACCCATATGTGATGCAATCAAGCTAAATGAGTTGTTTGTCGACCCTTGACCCAATTTTTTTACAGATTTGAAAAGAGCACAATCTCAGCATTACTGCCGTGAAAACCGCATGCTGGTACCATCTTTAGTTCCAAAATTATGGAAGTCGGAACACCAAGAAATGTGATGAAGTGATGTGATGAATTGGTTCTATTTTGGTCTGAATCTCCGAATGAAAATTCCTGACAAACGACTCATTTAGCCTGAACGCATCACATATAGGTTACAAAAGAAGGACATTTTGTAACAACAATTACATATATACCTGAAAAATAAACATTGGATTGAAAAAATATCTTGCTAAATTTCTTGTATCATTAGCATATCTTCTGAGGCCTGTCATCTTGCAGAACTAGATGGAGATACTCTATACCTTTATGGTCCTGGCTCCATGGAAGCTCTGGACAAGAGCTGGGGGATACAGGCTGCAGGATCTATCACAACCATCTCCTTCAAATTTGTTGACTTTGACGAGATAACCAAGCATCTACACAAGATTAGGATCAGATTCCCAAATGTGTCCGTGAGTAGCTTTGTTTTTTAACATTTCTTAGAATTTAATTTTTCATATCACCATTTTTTTGGGGTGGGAATTTTTTTGTCTGAAGTGACGTCATGATGACCCTCTAACACGTTCAACGACTGCCCAACAACCAATTAATGCATTCAGCGTATGCTAGTGTATTGATAGCGTATTATCCAGTGTATTGGGGTATCTGTATATATATAGGGTGCTGCTGGTACCTCTTCATCACTTCTCCTAGAGACAGCATTGAAGATGGAGCTGGAACTGCTGCGCCAAGAAGACCTTGCTGTTCTCCAACATCACCATAACTTGCTTAAATTGGAACTTCACCAGGTCCAAGCCAATAGGAGAAGGAGGAGAAGACGTGAGAGGAGAAGGTTTTGGGTAAGGCCATGGATTGGGAGGCAACTGCAGTTTGGCCTGTACGACCAGCTTCTGGTGGAACTCCAGAACGAGGACCAGGCCTCCTTCAAGAACTTCATGCGATGCCCCCTGAGATGTTCGACGAGGTGCTAGCCCTAGTGGGTCCAAGGATCACCAAGGAACATACTGCCTACAGGGAGCCGCTGGAGCCTGGCCTGAAGCTTCGTTGCCTCTGAAACCAAGTATGCTTCGATTAAGTTCAGCTTGAGGGTCCCCCACAACACCATTTCAATCGTCGTCAGAGAAGTTTGCCAGGCCATCATCGACAAATACCTTCCAGAGGTGATGATCTGTCCAACCACTCCTGAGGGATGGCGTGCCATTGCTGACAAGTTCTAGGAAAAGTGTAACCTACCCCATACACTTGGAGCCCTGGATGGATAGCACGTTACATGCCGGTGTCCTCGAAATAGTGGGTCCATGTACTACAACTAATAAGGATTCTACTCCATTGTTCTGATTGCGCTTGTAGATGCGGACTACAAATTCATCTGGTAGATATTGGTGGCGCTGGAACAGCATCAGATGCTCAGATCTACAATGAGTCTGAGTTGAAAGAATTGGCTGAAGATGGTAGGCTAGGTTTTCCTGCACCAGATCCTCTTACCAACTACAACCAGGATGTGCCTTACTTCTTCATTGGCAATGATGCCTTCGCTCTGCAACCCACCATGATGAAGCCCTACAGCCAGTGAGGTCTCACCAATGAAGAGCGCATCTCTAACTACAGGTTTTCCAGAGCGAGGAGGGTAGTGGAGAATGCCTTCGACATCCTGGCCAGCAGGTTCCAAGTTCTACTGACTACCATGCAGCATGACCCCGATGCCGTGAAGCTGATCGTCAAAGCCTGTATGGTCCTGCAAAACCTGATGAGGATCCAGTACCCAGGACTCCCGAACCAGCAGCTTGACCGAGCCGAGAACCAGAGCGTTCCTCAAACGCTACTCACACACTGGCATTAGCTATGAACCTGTTATCCACGCTTTTGGACACACTGAAATCATGGTTCCACTTGACTTTTTCTGTAAAAGTTCAGCGTTTGCCAACATATCGACTGTTTTTAACGCGCTACTCACGCATTGGCCTGAAACGTTCTGGTGTGACAGGCTTACAAAGATGTGTGCAGGTGGGGGTAGGTCTGTTTTGGGGTTGGTTGGGTTGGTTTGTTTGGTTTGGTTTGTTTCGTTTGTTTGTTCTTCTTCATTCTTCTTAAGGGAAAAGATAATTACAACACAATGGATGTTACATCAACAAAATCTAGAATGGATGGACATCTAGTGTATTTGCACATGCAGTTTGGTGTCCATAAACATGGTTCACTACCGTAAATACTCTCTGCTTAGTTATAGGGAAGACTTACAAAATGTCTTTCTGTCTGCAGTCTCTTTGTTCCAGATTGAAAGAAGTGATTGTCATCATCTATAATGACGTATGTACTCTCGTGTATTTTGTGATCTTTATACTCAAGGTTCTTTATGAAGAAGGAAAGGTGATAGCAGTCAGTGATGAGTTTTAAAACCTGTACCATAAGAACCAATTGAGTTCCCATGTAATGTATTCTTCCATTTTTCTACCTACCAGACTGTCCTGTTTGGTGAATGCAACCTATGCAGCCTTCAACAACTGAATGCACTGACTTCACTTCGCCATCTAGACAGCATCAACATTGCTACTGAGGGCAATCCAATCACTGCTTTCTCCCTATGGAAGCCCTACCTTCTCTTCAGACTGTCTCATCTTGATATTAAGAAGATTAACAACAAGGAGGTATGATTAATAGAATTAATATTATTAATTGAAATCATTTCACACTGGATCCATCTGAGGGAAATTGGGTTCTGCAAGCCTGTGAGGGGCTGGGGATCTGATCCAGAGATAGCATTAACACTTTATGCACGCTGTTTCAACCCTAGATCTGCACCCAATTTCATCGAACTCTTCATTACTTACGATGCATCGCAGCGATGCGACGTGTCGTATCCCTACGATGCGTCGCAGTTGCGACGCGTCCTGCGATCCATTTCACAAAACACGTCGAAAGTGCGACGCGCCGTAGGTGTATTTATAGCACAACTTGGTGACTGTTTTATGTATTTAGTCAGCGTGCAGTAAATAGTCATCTGATATTCAACAAAGAGTCATCGGATCTCAGCTCGAAATTTGTTAAAACATAAACAAAATGGCGGCCTCGCGATGCAATTTTGAAGGAAAACAAGCTCTCAGTGGACTGTATAGCTACTTTGAAATTTCAACTGCAATATTCCAGTCTAATTCATAGTTATTCAACGAATTTTCTATTTACAACTTTACACACATTGCCTCTGTATTATAATCTTATATGTGTATGTAATGTTAATGGCCGGCATTAAACTGGCTAAGAAAGGGACTCTTCTTATTTTGCGATGACCACTAGACACGTCGTAACTTGCGACGTGTTTTAAGCCGTTGTCAAGGAACTTACAACGCGTTCAACACATCACAACTTTCGTGAAATGGATCAGACGACGCGTCGCGAGTTGCGACGTGTTACACGTCATAACTCGAGTTGCGACACGTCGCAGCTCTTCGTGAAATCGGGTGCTGATCTCTCTCTTTCCTGGTTGACATCCTGATCTACACAACTTTGATCTGGTCCTCTTGCAAGATTCATTGTAAATACAGTTCATGTCAAGGACATCACTGTATATGTCATATCATGGAGATTATCTGAATAGCAGATATTAAATATTGAGACCGGTATGAGATTTTACAGTCATGTGCTTATCAGGGTTCGCGCAGTCTTGTAAAAAAAATCCTGAAAAGCCTGGAATTTGTAGCTATTATTAAGTTTTTGAAAGTCATGGAATTTAGTTATTTTACACAAGAAGTCGTAGAAATTTGATATTCCAACCAAAAAGTCATGGAATCCTGCACAACCCTTTATGTGTAATATGTGATGCATAATATCGTCACCGTTTTCACGAAGAGACACATTTCAAAATGACCATTTTCAATTTCGATTTTTGTTTTTGTTTTTCACTATTTTGCTTTAAAACATCCTACTTAACCATTTTGACATGCTTTTGTGAGCAAACCATCATTAATTTCTAAATTACATTAATGAGGCAATGGATCGGCATCTCCATTAGTGCATTTTGCATTTTCACGAAGAAACACGAACATAGCTGTCCCTTGAACGCGTACAAAACGTATTGGACGGAAAGGCATAAAAGTAGGTCAAGAGAGATTTTCGTTTTCACGAAGAACCACACATCTTTATTACATTCTCAGCTGCGCACGCGCTCCTTCTGAAGTACATGGGAACGTTCTCCCCCTAAATGAGAAGGGTGCATTTGTACATTTTTAGTTAATATAGTGTGCCTGATTGTAGGATTTTATCAAATATGGCCTAAGTGTCCGGAGAAAATAACCTGTCTACAATTCAGCACGCCTCCCTGAAAAAATCTGGATCCACCTTGCTAGCCCCCAAAATATTGGCTCTAGAACCGCGCCTGTCCCTGAGAAACTTCATAGAATTTCATTTAAAGGTATAGTCCATCATTAGTAATTTGTGCATTTTGTTTGTTTGAAGCAACAAAAGTGTTGAACATCTAAAGAAGGGTGTTGAACAACTAACCTGATGAAGTTTCAGCTCAGCTTCAGATGTATATTTTGAGATAAACAGCATTCTAGGATCTCGATTTCAAACCAAAAGTTTCTGAATCATGTTTGCAATTGGGCCTGGATTCAGCGTCCGAGACACGTTCTCAGTGAGCCGATTCTAGCTACGCAATGTCGCGCACCGATCCGACCAATTATAGCAGCCGCGCGTGCGTGTGCGTTGTAAAAAAAGAACTACTATCGGACATTTGAAACGATGCGTCTTAAGACCCACCGTTGGAAAGGCCTTCTTTCGTTGATTTCTTGAGATTGACAGCTTGCCAGAGAGAATTATTTCACACGGAGTTTAGTCCCCTTACTATCTTTCAACCAAGTATGTTTTTCAACAATAATTACCTCAGTTACTTTTTGGGTAGTTGCAAATGATGGACTATAGCTTTAAACATTTCTGTGAGAACCCACCTTATGTTCATGATTCCTATAATTTTTAATCTTACTGCATACATTTATTTCTTTAGCTGTATCTTTTTTTTTTGCTGTTTCGGCATTTTGCCCGAAATAGCTCTTGTTTTCGTTATTGGCTTTTTCGCAATTTTGCGAAAAAGCCTTTGTTTTTGTTCTGATTTTTTTGGCTTTTTCGCAAAGTTGCGAAAAAGCCTTTCTTTTTGTTCTCATTTTTGTGTGTGGCTTTTCCGCAAAGTTGCGGAAAAGCCTTTCTTTTTGTTCTGGTTTTTTTTTTTTCTTACTTCTTTTTTTTTTTCTTACTTCTTTTTTTTTTTTCTTACTTCTTTTTGTTCCACTTCAAAGTCCATTGACTTTGTGCACGTTTATTCTCAGTGCCACATTTGGCATTAATCTTTGTCATACATCATTCAAAGTTAGCATAAGCATAGTCCCTATAGCAAAGATGTGTCCCGAAGAATGACGTCATGGTGACGTCATCGATCAATTTATTATAAATTTTTGAATATTTAATTTTTCCCATAGGCTTTGTACACAGAAATTAAGAAAAAATGTCGATTTTCAAAGGGCATTTTTGACTGTTTGCCAGTAATTCATTAACACCACTATTTGTCCAAGCAAAGACCCTAATTCAAACAACATTGTGTAATGATGACATCATGATGACGTCATCAGGTGTTTATTGATAGGCAATTAAATTGTGACACTTTTAATATTTAAAAATGCATAAGAAATCAACCGTACGCCTCCGCAGCATTCTGTTGCCAGCAAGTGGTAGAGTTGGTTAAGGTCTTTATTTCATTCAGTGTGCGTGAAATCACGTGACCCTTACTTCCGGTCAAAAAAGGCCAAAACCGGAAGTGGCTTATTATTTGAAAATGGTAATAGATATGAACTTGCTTTCCAGGGTGTTAGTCTCTTGGCTAATAGTATTCTTCAAATCATCTACCAATGATGTCATGCAATCTTCGAGCGCCCTCTAGCGACAGGTTGAAAATTTTCAAAAATGTATTTTGAATAGATGTCTGTGGCGAAGTTTGTCGGAATCGCCTAAATATTGGTGTATATGATGACCTTGACCCACTTAAGACGTGTGCGAAGTTTTAGGCGAATGACGTCATCAGACCGGAAGTTATAATAAAAAGACCCTTTTTCATTTGAAAATTCCTGAAAAATCAACCATGGCAGTTTTTAAATTAGTTTTTACTGAAATTGTCCATTTAAGGGTAGGTCTAAAACATTTCAAAGCTTCGAGGCAATGAGCAAACTCGGACATGCCCTGCGCACGCTTAAAACTTCAGGTTGACAATACCTCTGCTTTAAAACATGCACTGTTCGTCCACAATGTGTACACGTACATGCACGTACGTTGTAGATAGGCACATACATCGTATGTCAGTCAGCCTGCAGCGCACGTGTTGCCGAGGTTAAATCCTGTCCACAGTGACCGTTTTAGCAGATTTTCGGCTAACTTTGACAGATTTTATGTTCATGCATGCGCATAGACAGGGACGTATTATAGCACTTTTGGCATTAATCTTTGTCAGACATCACTGACAGTTGGCATAAGCATAGTCCCTATAGCCAAGATGTGTCTCGAAGAGTGACGTCATGGTGACGTCATCAAGTGATTTATTATGGATTTATGAATAATTAATTTTTCTCTTAGACTTTGTACACAGCTTTCTCCACAAGTCTTTCCCTATACAACACTGATATATCTTACTGAGTAGTTCTGAACTTCGGCCGAGAATTACTATGAGAAGGAAAAAGAAATCGTATTTTTTTACGCCTGTCATTTGATTCAAAATATTCCCAAGAGTTAGAATAGCAAGTAACATTTTATAAAAATGTTTCAGTTTAAAGGCAAATCACGTATTTAAAGGTGCAGTTTTTCTGCTGTGGGATTTTTTTAACTTATTGCCTTGTACACGTTTTCAAGCCACCATTTTTATAACTTGGCGATCTGGAATCGTCATCAAAGTTGCAGCCAAGGAAGACCCTCATACAAAAATTATGCCAAGACTATGACCTCATGATGACGTCATCATCAAATGATTTATTATGGATTCATGAATAATTATTTTTTCTCATAGACTTTGTACACAGCTTTCTCCACAAGTCTTTCCCTATACAACACTGATATATCTTACTGAGTGTTTCTGAACTTCGGCCGAGAATTACTGTGAGAAGGAAAAAGAAATCGGATTTTTTTACGTTTGCCATTTCATTGAAAATATTCCCAAGAGTCAGAATATCAAGTAATATTTGATAAAAATAATTCAGTTTAAAGGCAAATCACGTATTTAAAGGTGCAGTTATTCTGCTGTGGTATTTTTAATCCATTGACTTTGTACACTTTTCAATTCACCATTTTTATAACTTGGTGATCTGGAATCGTCATCAAAGTTACAGCCAAGGAAGACCCTCATACAAAAATTATGCCAAGACTATGACGTCACGATGACGTCATCACCTAATTTTTATTGATTTTTGAAAATTTACGTGCATATTGTGAAGTTTTATATCTACAGAAATGTAAGTCCGATTGGGTTGAAACTTGGTATATGTATGTGGCTATACCAGGATGTGTTATAGATTAAAAATGAGGTGACATCATGATGACGTCATCCTGAGATTTGATATGAATATTTGATTTTTTGGACCTTTTAGCCATATCTCCCGAACGCAACATGCAAAATGCAAAATTCTTTTTTGCATTTGGTCTGTTAGGTAATAGGTATTCGCACAAAACTTGAAAAATGTGTGACGTCATTATGACGTCATCAAAATGCGATTTTTCAAAACTCATATAAGGAAAGGTCCAATTGTCATGACACTTGGTGGGTAGGTAGATAATCGTACTAGTTTGCAAAGTCCGAAGTGACGTGACGATGATTTCATCAAAAATTAAAAAAAAATTGTCGATTTTCAAAGTGCATTTTCGACTCTGCCAGTAATTCATTTAGATCACTCTTTGTCCAAGCAAAGACCATATACACACGCACATACATCATATTGCCGAGGTCAAATCCTGTCCACAGTGACCGTTTTAGCCGATTTTCGGCTAACTTTGACAGATTTTATGTTCATACATAATCAGGGCATATTATTGATTAAAAAAAACATAATGCGGAAAAGCCCTATGTTCTGTTGCAAACAGACATAGACCTCTAGTTTTTCTTTCTTCTTTTTGTCGCCTAAACCCCATAGACTTTGTGCACGTTTTTTCTGGCCTCCACTTTTGGCATTAATCTTTGTCATACATCATTCAAAGTTAGCATAAGCATAGTCCCTATAGCAAAGATGTGTCCCGAAGATTGACGTCATGGTGACGTCATCGACTAATTTATTATAGATTTTTGAATATTTAATTTTTCCCATAGACTTTGTACACAGAAATTTAAAAGAAATTGTCGCTTTTCAAAGGGTATTTTCGACTCTTTGCCAGTAATTCATTTACACCAATCTTTGTCCAAGCAAAGACCGTAATTCAAACACCATTGTGGAATGATGACGTCATGATGCCATCATCCTGTGTTAATTTATAGGCAATTAAATTGTGGCACTTTTAATATTTATTATTATTTGACCCACTTAAGACGTGTGCGAAGGTTAAGGTGTATGACGTCATCAGACCGGAAGTTATAATGAAAAGACCCTTTTTCCTTAGAAAATTCCTGAAAAATCAACCATGGCAGTTTTTATATTAGTTTTTACTTTAATTGTCTATTGAAGGGTAGGTCTAAAACATTTCAAAGCTCTGAGGCAATAAGCAAACTTGGACATGCCCTGCGCACGCTTAAAACTTCAGGTTGACAATACCTCTGCTTTGAAACATGCACAGGACGTCCACAATGTACAGTACATGTACATGTACATGCACGTACGTTGTGCATATCGTATGTCAGTCAGCCCGCGCACAGCGCACGTGTTGCTTAGGTCAAATCCTGTCCACAGTGACCGTTTTAGCTGATTTCCGGCTAACTTTGACAGATTTTATGTTCATGCATACTCAGGGACGTATTATTGATAAAAACAAATCATAATGCGGAAAAGCCCTATCTTCTGTTGCAAACAGACATAGATCTCTACTTATATGTCTATGGGTCCAACAGATAATCAATATTGGGAACAGCTCTGTGGTTGTTCACAACCACAATTTCTAGTTTATTATAGATTTTTGAATATTTAATTTTTCCCATAGACTTTGTACACAGAAAATTTAAAAAAATTGTCGCTTTTCAAAGGGCATTTTCGACTCTTTGCCAATAATTCATTTACACCACTCTTTATCCAAGCAAAGACCCTAATTCAAACAACATTGTGGAATGATGACGTCATGATGACGTCATCCGGTGTGCATTTATAGGCAAAATTGTGGCACTTTTAATATTTAAAAATGCATAAGAAATCAACCGTACGCGTCCGCAGCATTCTGTTGCCGGCAAGTGGTAGAATAGGTTGAGGTCTTTATTTCATTCAGTGTGCGTGAAATCACGTGACCCTTGCTTCCGGTCGAAAAAGGCCAAAACCGGAAGTGGCTTAGTATTTAAAAGTGGTAATAGATATGAACTTGCTTTTAACGGTGTTAGTCTCTTGGTCGATAGTATTCTTTAAATCATCTACCGATGATGTCATGCAATCTTCGAGCGCCCTCTAGCGACAGGTTGAAAATTTTCAAAATGTATTTTGAATAGATGTCTGTGGCGAAGTTTGTCGGAATCGCCTAGATATTGGTGTATATGATGACCTTGACCCACTTAAGACATGTGCGAAGTTTTAGGCAGATGACGTCATCAAACCGGAAGTTATAATGAAAAGACCCGTTTTCATTTGAAAATTCCTGAAAAATCAACCATGGCATTTTTTATATTTGTTTTTACTTTAATTGTTGGTTGAAGGGTAGGTCTAAAACATTTCAAAGTTTTGAGGCGATAAGCGAACTCGAACATACCCTGCGCACGCTTAAAACTTCACGTTGACAATACCTCTGCTTCGAAACATGCATAGGACAGGACGTCCACAATGTACATGTACATGTACATGCACGTACGTTGTACATAGGCACATACGTTGTACATAGGCACATACATCGTATGTCAGTCAGCCCGCAGCGCACGTGTTGCTGAGGTCAAATTCTGACCACAGTGACCGTTTTAGCCAATTTTCGGCTAACTTTGACAAAACATGCACAAGACGTCCACACATTCTGGAATTTGTATTCCTGTGGAGACATTTCTTTGTTCTCGTGTAGTAAAGTTTTCGAGTGTGAAATTGAAGTTTCAAAATGCTCTTATTTTAACCAGAATTAATTTCCTGGGCTGAAATTTGGACTAAATATCCCTTTTCTAAAACTCTTCCATTTGCGACAGATCAACCTACCTTGGGAATTCCTAGTTTTGAGTAAAATCCATATATCTATTTCGTGAAATTCTTGTGGAGACGTATTCATCTATAGAAATGTTCTTCTGGAGACGTATACAATCTTTTGTTCCCTATTGTGTTCATGTCTCCGTAAGGTAGTAAATTCCAGCACACAATGTACATGTACATACACATAAGTTGTACATACACACATACATCGAATGTCAGTCAGCCCACAGCGCACGTGTTGCTGAGGTCAAATCCTGATCATAGTGACCGTTTTAGCCGATTTTCAGCTAACTTTGACAGATTTTATGTTCATGCGTAGTCAGAGACGTTTTATTGATAAAAAAAAATCATAATGCAGAAAAGCCCTATGTTCTGTTGCAAACAGACATAGATCTCTAGTTTTTTTTTTCCTATTCTTTTTCAGACTCTTTTCTATTAGATTTGTACACATTTTCCTTCTGCCACACAACTTTGGCACTTTTTTCAATACGATCGACTTTATACTTGGTGGAAACCAAGACCAAAGACGAGACAATATGTCCCACAGATTAAAATCATGATGATGTCTTCATGTGTCATGTGACATCACATTAAAGGTGTATAATTTTAAGGCCTTTATCTGCGGAAGTACATGGACAGGGACTTTTATAGGTAAATGTTTGGGTGACATCACGATGATGTCATCATATGATTTTATGTACAGTGTTGAGGTAAAGCATATTTCACAAAATTCTAACTTCTAATCTATTTTTGTAATAGGTTTAGTTGGTCATGAATACATGTTTATGCACACAATTTGGAAAAATGTGTGACATCATCTTGGCATTATCGAAAATGCAGTTTTATTAAAAACAAAAACAAAAACATGTAAAGGGAAGGTCCGATCGTCATGAAATTTGTTGTGTAGTTACATTATGTTATTTAACATAAAAACAGTTATACGTGTTAAGGTACCATTAAGGAGACATGTTATCGTAATTTCTTTGCACGATGGGAGACATGGTTTAATGTCACAGCCCCCTTTAGAGGCAAAAGTTTGATGTCGCAATTAGATTTTATTTGTTGTTCGTGGTCTAATTAGTAAACGTACAGAAATTCGTGGAAAAAGGACAAGGGAATATTGGGTTAGGGCACATTGAAGTTTGAACATTTTTGTGCACAAGTCTATGGGAATGTCTCCCAAATTACCCATTTCCCGTAATTGTTATAATAATAACAATAATAACAATAAGAGCAGCTGTTGATTGATAGAATGTTTCTGCAGGATGCCAATCTCTCAGTAGCGTGAATCAACAATCAGAGGGCATATGACTGTGTTCCTACCAGCTGGAAAGCCAGTTCCCTGAGGCTCTATAAAATCAACAACCAGGTTGTGACCATTCTCACCACTGCTCTGTCAAAATGTCATACCCAGATGTACATCAAAGGGAAAGATGCAGAGGTCTACACAAGAAAAATTCAGATCAGACGAGGGATCCTCCAAGGGGACTCATTGTCTTCCCATCTGTTTTGCATTGCCCCCAACCCACTAAGCAAAGACCTACAATGGTTGCAGGCTGGGTACAGTGTTGGCCCAGGAACAGATATGCCACCGTGTACTGTCAGTCATGTACTACACATGGATGACCTAAAGATCTACTCAAAGAATGCCAGAAAGTTATCCGATTTGCTTGATTTTGTGTCAAACTTTTCTACCGACATTGACATGAAATTTGGAATAGAGAAGTGTGCTAAACTAATCATCAAGCATGGCAAGCAAAGTACTTCCCAAAATCCCAGTAACAGAGAAGTCATCAGGAGTTTCGATCTAGAAGCGACCTACTGCTATCTGGGCCTGGAGGGAAATGCAAGACAGGAGGATGACATCCAGAAAGAGCTGCTAAAGAAGGAGTACATCCGGTGGATCCACCTGGTTTTGGCATCAGAATTGAGCTGTGACAACAAAACAAAACTTCTCGGCGGCTTTTCTCTTAGACGGTTCATGATATGAGCTTGTAACTTTCAATATATATCGACCCTCATCCCTAGTTGTCAGTGGCGTAGCCAGGAATTTTTCAGTGGAGGGGGCGCTGGAACATTTCATGGGGGGGCGTCATGTTACTATCTGAGCGGAGCTTAGGGGTTCTTGTACACACATGACCTGGGGTTTTTGTACACAGATGACCTGTTAATTCTTTAGGAGTTACCTGATGGGGCTGTGAATTGCTGGGCTTGCGCTCTCAATGTTGGACAAGGTTGTTGGGACACTTAAGCTGGCATTTTGCCAAACAACTGTAGACAACGATTTGCATGACCATACGACCAGGAAAATTTTGATCTACAGATACCCCCATACCCCCCCCCCCCACCTGTGAATGTTGCATTCATGCTAATTTTCGGACTAGACACCAACATTGTGAGAGGGAGCTTTGTGCATTAATAATAACAATACCTTAAATACCTAATTGTACGCAAAACAGCGCATGCACTCCCTTGCATTGAAAGCAACTAGTTCTAACCAACCCCAAAAGTCAATATGGTGTCTACACAAGTTTGATCCTTCTGTTCTTATGGGATGCTGCAAACTTGTCAACGAACTCATCCATGTTCAGCTTTTCAGCGCGCCTCCTCTCAATGGACAACATGCCAAGGTCGCTCAGGCATTCATTCCCCATGGACTTCCTAAGATATGTCTTGATTAGCTTCATTGCGGAGAAGCTTCTCTCACATGAGGCTGACGTAACTGGAATGATCGCTGCGATTTTCGAAAGTCGATGTAGCTCAGAGAAGGCATCCTTGTAGGGCTCCAAGAAATTGACAAGACCCTGCATGCTCTTTGGTACTGCTTCTTCTTTAGAGGCCTTTCTCTTCCTATCAGCCTCTTTACTTGATGGAGCTCATGCCTCAGGTCTTCTCCTGATCTGCCCCATTTGTTTCCTGTAGAGCCTTCAGGTTCTCAGGGGACAGAAAGTTTTCACTGGATGGTGTCAGGGCATCTATACCCTTCATCAGCCTGCAGTTTTGGTCGCTAAACCTCCGTCTCATTGCCTGCAACATCCTGTCCAGCACCGGGAACATGAAGTTAACTTTGAAGTCCACTTCAGGGGTTGCCTGCTCCTGCTGACCAGTGGCTTCCAGCACATGGTAGCCTTTCAAGCGGGTCGAGGAGCTCGTCTCCGTCTGGTGGGCGCGAGGTCATCCCGACAATCATTTACGACTCCATCCACCTCCTGCCAGATGTCACAGGTGTCGTCATTGGACCGCATGTCCTGGAGCTCATCAATGATGACTGCAGCTAAGTTGCTAGCTGCAGACAGGTCCACATCGTCTTGATGCAGCATGGTGGACAACAATTTGGTCTTCTGCAGTAGTGTGCTCATCAACACAAGTCGTGCTGCAAACCGCACATCCATTTGTGCAAGGAGACCTGTAGCTTCGACAGCACGCTCTCCATCGTCATCCTCAGAGATGCGATGCAGCAACCGGAGAATCACTTTTAGCTGTGTCTTCACAACGACACAGGCATCAGCTCTGCATGCCCATCAGGTGTCGCTAAGTCTCTTTAGCTCGCGAGGCTGCTCTCCAGGGAACATCGCTGCCTGTAGTTGGAGCCACCCCTGGTCAACGTTGGACCCAGACACAAAGACATACAGCTGTTGGATCAGGACGAAGAAGTTAGCAGCTTCCTTGACCATCTTGCAGGCATCAACGATGACTAGATTAAGTCGATGTGCATAGCAATGCACATAGACGGCTGAAGGAGCTACCTCTTGTATCCTCTTTGCCACACCTGATACAGCTCCACTCATTACTGCAGCCCCATCGTAACCCTGGCCAACTAAATTAACCCTATAGTCCAGTCCATAGCCACTAACAAGCCCAATGACTTCATCGCTGAGGGACTGGGCATCGAGACCATCAGCATTCTTGAAGCACAGGTAGCTCTCTGTGATCTGCCCCTGATTGTAATATCTCACGATGAGTGCGAGCTGCTCAGTCTTTCTGACATCTTTAGTCTCGTCCACCAAGATGGAGAATTGTTCAGAAACGTGAACCTCCTTCAGTATCTACTCACGGACCATTTGAGCTAGAGTTTTCAGCATTTCGTTCTGGATCTCTGGACTAGTGTATTTCGCATTGAGAGGTCCTCCTTCAAGGCGTTTTTTTAACCACTTCGTCGTGACCTCTCACCAAAGACAGTATTCTCCTGAGGTTGCCAGCATTGTCTGACCCATCATCTTCACGATGGCCTCGCTGAGCGATATTCTGAGTTCCTGTCACAAGAAGCACCTCGCCAACTGTCTTTATAAAGTGGCGGTTCTCCAGAATCTCCTTTTTGTAGGACTCACTCTGTTGTTTAAGAATAGAGCCGACCTACGTAAATGGAAAAGGAGATAAAAAAAAGTGTGCAGGAGTGAATAACCCATATGATTTATTCGCATGAAAGTATTGAATTAGGCAGAGCTGCAGAAGGTCTTACAAGTGTGCAGGCTTATGCACTTATCAATTGTAACCCCGGCCCCCAGCATAGACCCTGGCATAGTCAGGCTCTGGCCGGTGATTTACCATATTCAAAAGTGAAAGTCCCCTGCCAAGCCCCGCCCATCCCCGGGTCTAGGGGGTTTGGGGTTGCAAATGATAAGTGCATAATGGTGGTTGCAGCCATATTCAACAACCCCCAGCACACAGGGGAACACACTGTTGAAAGGAAAAGTTGTTGAGAAAAACCTTATATTATACATAGGGTAGACTCACCTTCTCACTCTCTTTGAAGGAAGCCCATGCAACCATGGCATTGACATGATAGTCAGCTACAACATGTTTGGAGATCTTCCCTTTCTTTTCAAGTGCCTTCTTCCAGTTGGAGAATCCAGTGCTAGTGAAAGTCTCTTCAGCACATGCTGTCGGAGCCAAGAAGTATCTACAAGCAAAGCAGAAAACTGCGTCGCATTTCTACGAGTATTCCAGCCAAGGATGCATCTTGTACCAGGGTGACTTGAAGGACCGATCGCAGTCCTGCTTCTTAACAGGGAAGGCTATGTTCGGCTGTGTTGGTCCATCTGATGGATATTGGGAGATGTCATCTGGACCAGGTAGTTTATGGCTCTCAATGAAGCAAAAAAAAACACCCAAAAACAGAGAGAGTCATGACAGCAATATCGTAAAATTGTTAGTTGTGGTGATGCAGCAAGAAAGTGTCAATTCCAAAGAGAAAAATATTAAATATTATATTATACATTTGCTACTACCCATTATTGTGCTTGTCTAAGTGGTAATACTTGTCGGGACTCTGTCAAATTTCTCAATTTTGAAACTCAAAAATATCCTCAAACTGGGAGTGTGACGAAGAAGCAGAATGCAGCCAGTATGCAGGAGCACTCAAGTAAACAAATAAGCTAATATTTACCATCTGGTGCTAAGGTTTCTTCCATTTGCTGGACCTGCAACTCTACTGAGTCACATTCGTCATCGCTGGAACCACTGTCATCAGCAACCGGCAAACTAGTATCCTCTATTTCGAATGACGTGCCTGGTAGATTCCCTCGTCACCACCACCTGTGCAAGCCCTTTTGGATGGGTCGCCTTCACTCGCAGGTCTTGTTTTTACCATGACGTTTTCTCATAGATGAGAACATCAAACGTATATCTGCCATGGTTATGACAGTTGAATCTATGAGAAAAGTAACAGGCAAAGTGGAGTTAACTATCCTTCAAATAAATAAAATTCTCTAGTGTGAAAGGTTCTGTAATATTCTGCACCATATTGGCTGACAAAACATCCTTAAGAAAATATAAATGTACATAGTTACCACCCCCATTACCCATTTTTCAATTCAATAAATACTGAATGAGTTTGAAATTGCACAAAATCCAAAATATACAACTTTTGATAAATGTTTGTGGCAAAAATTTCGGACAACATGTGTCTAATTTGCTGAAATACATTTTTCTGAATATCAAAAATTACTCTAGATGCACAACTGAGGCTTGGCCTAACTTGTTACTTGTTAGGCTACGCAGTCGACTGGGCCAGTGCCACACATAGGCTAAGCCGCTAGGCCTACGTTTAGTCGATCATGCGTCATTGTAATGTTGCGTGTCTCATTACTTATAAAGAACAGACTTACTCACCATGAATTTCAGTAAGACTGGTGGTTCATTCTCTGGGAATTATCAAAGAAATAGGAATGAAAGGCTGAAACTGAAAGCACCCCGAAGCTGCTCAACGCTGCTCAAATCAATATCTCGCGGACCTGACGATGGCCATGGCATGCACGTCGTACTCATCAGACAACATGGGTGTCAGGTTTCAACTTTGTTTATCGGCAACATTTGGCCGTAGGCCTAAGGGCTCCTTTCAAGTCAAAATTTCAAATAGTCTAGTAGACCTACACTTAGGTGGTTTATTGATCTTAATCTCCTCGTAAAAGTACAATAAAAGGATCTGCATTATTTAGTATTTTTTTCTAAACAAGAAGTCAAAAACCTCTCAAAGACAGCCTAAAATTCAGTGAAATTTCTGTAATCAGGAGAAAAAAATCTGCCAGTTGGCAACCCTTTAAAAGGTCAGACCAGCTCGCCGTATTTTAATTACCCATTTTTCAATTCAATAAATACTGAATGAGTTTGAAATTGCACAAAATACGAAATATACAACTTTTGATAAATGTTTTTGGCAACAATTTCTGAAATTATTGAAATATTGAAATGCCATCTTAGATTTTTCAAGAATTTTAAAACTCATTTATCAAAATCATAATAATTAGAGTTTAGGAATTAAGGAAATGAGTAATAGTTTGTCAATCGTCCTTCGGGAGTTTTGGTCATGTCTTGTAAACCCCTTTCATTACCCGGCATCAGAATTAGCCCCAAAAAAAGAATTCGGAAAGTTTTGTTGAGGCGTGGTCTATTAATTTCAAGGAATTTTAATTAGTCTATTATTATTATCTAGCTTATATGAATGGATGAAAAAGTTTGTGCATGGCTGATTCGCGTGATATCGCTGACTGAAACTGTGTGACCCACGGACCACCTGTCTATAATACGTGTTCCGTGGTGTGAGCGAGCAGTGCAGTGGGTGTTAATACACATTTTAGATTATTATGCGCTATGTCACGCCGGTTGTCAGCTTACTGGTCCGCGGTCGCCAGTCCAAGGGTCATTTCTCAGTGGTCATCATGTGGATCATTCGCGACTATTTAGATTTAGATCAATGATATTTTTTTTAGAAACTCAAAATCTAGGTGGGGGGGGCGACTGGGGGGGCGACAAGGTTTCATGGGGGCAGTCGCCCCCACGCCCCCGGTGGCTACGCCACTGCTAGTTGTGCATATTACTCTGACGTCATGATGACTTCATTGGGTGTCAAATTACAAGCGATTTCAGCTGAAAAAGTGATCAATTACTTTCACCTATAACTCTTGAA